>CP139505.1:169404578-170126597 GCA_021014915.2 Artemisia tridentata subsp. tridentata | reverse complement strand
TTCCTAACAATCTCACCCTAAGGGAGGTCACCCTGGAAATTACACTTTGAATTCTAGCATTCTATTACATAGATTAGAGTTCCTAGCTCGTAGTCTTTGATTCTTCAAAGTCTTTGGTCTTTGTACTTTCAGCAGTGAACTTTTGATGACTGATCTTTTGTCTTGGATGATCTTTGAGGTTTCTTTGAGATCATCATCCAACGTAAGTCTTCAAGTCATCTTGCAGCAGTATCGTCTCCATGTGATATTGTGTACTTTGGACCCGACATGCTCACACTTTTCTGGATCATGATTTTCAGCATCAGAGTTGCAGAAGCAGTGTTGAAGGTCGTTTAATTATCATGATGTCTTTGTTTATGATGGTGAAGTGTGTGCATGGGGTGATGGATCGGCATCTTTTCGACAATCAGCTACAACTGCCAGGGATTCCTGCATACGATAGTTAGCAATAAAATGTCCAGTGCTTACAGGTTTGGACTTCGAGATTGTTAACAGCATAGTGTGAAAACGTTCCTAAATCGGATACCCCTGAGAGGGCTTACAAGATCTACCGAAGTACATCAACGATTAGGTGAGTCGCTGGAGTTCACTCCACGACTGTAGACCGTTTGAAACCGCCGCGACCACTAAGCGTAATCCACAAGGAATTACCGAAGTGACCTGCTTTCAGGGCTGTTTGATGTTGACCCTGGCAGGAATTTCCATTCAATCACTGAGAATTACATTTGTAAATTCCCTCATAAATGTTCTGGCAGATTGCTAAGATCTGCGTAGGATTCTTAAGTTTACAACTGGTGTCCTTAATGTTGAACAACCAGTGTAGAAGTAACATGTGTTCCTATGAGATCTTATAATGCATCTCGTGGCACTAGACTCGATAAGTGCATTTTTGGTAGTCGAAGACTGGAGCGGTGTCTCCTGTTTCAATATCAACATAACTCGTAATGAGCGGTCGATAGATTATGCAGGGTTCCCCGTGAGAATGAAACAAGTCCTTTTAAGAGAACTTGAGTGGCTTAGAAGGTTTAGTGCAGTGCGTCACTGGGTCCATGACGTCTTGTCTTCAATACCGGCGTCACCTTAGTAACAACCAGTAGCATATGAATTGAACCCGGTTTCTGCCCTAAGGTTGAATAATTGGAGGGCAATTTCTTTTCACCCTTTCACATTACTTTTCTTTTTAATTCTTCAACCCCTCCTTTCTCCTTTCTCATATTACTCCTTTTTTCATAATCATACCTAAGGACTTTCTAATACTAACTATTTGGTATTGTCCTTGGGTAGATCCCTCCGGCTCTAGAGGATCATAGGACGGTTTTCCTAACCTTAGCCACATTATAACTTCATGACTATCCTATGATGCCATTAACCCAATCCTTGAAAAATCTCTCAAAGTGTTTATGATTATGAAACACATTTTGCTAACACTTTGAGAGTTTTATATTTTTCAAATGCTCCCCCTTAACATGTGCTCAGATGATTTTATTATAAATTTGCACATGTTGGGTGGAGCTTGCACTTTTTGAATTGATCCACTTTCAGTGAACATGACCGATTCGAGACACGCTTACATCACTAGTTAGACTAGCTTGAAATTATTACCCGGCCTGGTCAAGTCCACAGAAAGTTTCTCGAAACGGTACATTCTACTCAAACAAATCCTCTTCGAGACACGCTTACATCACTGGTTAGACCAGCTTGAAATTATTACCCGGCCAGGACAAGCCCTTTCGATTAATGACAGTTTTTGTTTTGTCAATTCATTGGTGAAGTCTGAGTCGCGCTCATATGAGATACCACCAAAGATGCCACATTCTTTTTGTCACCACAAACCATTTGCTCCCCCTCAATATGTGCATTGATATACAAAAGAGTTTAGCACATATGGGAGAGCTTACATTTAAGTCCAAAACATCACATTTTATCATATTCCATATTTAAATCACATTCTCTCCCCCGATCAGAAATTTCAAACCTTTTGAGATTTTGTTAGGAATTATTAGAATAATATTATATTTTCATTCCTGCTGTTAGTTATAGCGGTTCCTGCTGGCAGGTATGTAGTTCCTGCTGGTGTTGGTTCCTGCTGGTAGTGCAGGTTGTTCCTGCTGTTAGTTGTCATTGCTGCGGGTAATCCGTATGTTTAGAAAGTTTGTTAGAGTTATTTTAGGAAGAGATAGTGTGTATCTCTTTACACGTTTTCTTAGTGATGCAGCATTAGGGTTTCTTGTAGTGTAAAAGAAAAATGCGGCATTGAGTTTTGTAAGCCTATAAATGAATTTTTAATATCTTTAGTGAATAAAAGATCCATAGAGGATCAACGTTTTATAGTTTGTTTTCTTCTTAACTCTTGTGTTTAGATTCTGCCTAAGCATAAGTTTCATTCATAGAGTTTCTCTTAGGCTGTTTGTGATTACATAGACAGTCTACCAAGCTCAAAGATCTATCAGGAAGGCACGATCCAACAGATTTTGTGATCCCAATTGATTTAAATAAGTTTAGAAAATATGGGAGAAAATGTGGTCAGGTTTAATATGTGTTGATAATGGAACGTTACGATGCTCCCCCTCAATCGATGAGGGAGAATGTTAGTGTCAGGTATGATAGGTTTGGAAGATTTGAATTTAACAAAAATCATACACTGACACATAAAAACCACATTTTATTCACTGCGTAAAACCACATTTTATTCACTGCTTATTATGTACAAAGTGACTTGTTTTTGATGATATACAATTTTGAAAATCGTCACTCTCCCCCTCAATCGATGACCCGTCTTCTATTTAAATAGTTGTAGTCATTGATTGAGTGATAGATTTTGTTTTATGAAAAGTTCAAAAAATCATGGTACCACCAAGTTTAGCACAAATACTTTCCTGAAGAATCATAGATGGAAAAGTATCTGTGATGTAAAGAAGACTTATCTTCTTTTATGAGAAATGATGCACCAAAACGTACATTAAATCGAAGAAACATGGATATAAAGTAATCCATGCCCGGGTGAACTTCACCCTGTGGGAGGAATAGCCGTCTTTTTGGCGACGTGCTTTTCTCATAATTAGGAACGGGTTACAGTCTGAAGTAACTGCAAGCTGTCGAGACATGTTTTAACCATTTAATTTAACTTCTGCTTGAACTTCATTTAAAGACCCGTGTCATTATTTAATGACATTTCTAGGACCGTAAATGTTACCGATAAACAGAAGACATGCCTAGAGGAACTATTTTTGGTGTTTTTGTGTTTTTCTAATTTTTATGGTTTTTATAGGTTTTATATTTTTCTATTTTCTTTTTGGTTAAAAAAAATATAGACAAAAATATATACAAGGATATATGAAGCAAATCCTTTACTCCTCATTTTCTTCTAGAAGACACTTGAGGGTTTCTGGAGTCAAACTCTTCATGCCAAGTCACGGGAGAATAAATTGGAACCGTTCTCTCGGAAGTGCCTTAGTGAAGATATCAGCCAACTGAAACTCTGTCCTCAAGAAGTAAAGTTCAACAACCCCTTTCTCAACCTGTTCCCTTATAAAGTGATGCCGGATATCGATGTGCTTTGATCGGAAGTGTTGGACATTGTTGCAGCAAAGAGCTAGAGCACTTTTGTTATCACAATACAGAGGAATCTTGTTGTATGCAAAGCCATAGTCCGATAGTTGAGATCTCATCCATAAGATTTGAGCACAACACGCATACATGGCAATGTATTCAGCCTCTGTAGAAGATATAGACGTACTCATTTGCCTTTTAGATGACCAACTTACTAACTTTTCCCCTAGAAACTTAGCACCTCCCGACGTACTTCGACGAGTATCTTGACACCCCGCATGGTCTGCATCTGCATAGGCCGTGAGGGCCATGGCAGTGTCCTTAGAATACCAGAGACCCATGTGAATAGTTCCTTGAAGATATCTAAAGACCCGTTTCACCGCTTCCAGATGCTTTTTGGTGGGCTTGGACTGGTACCGAGCACACATGCATACTGCGAACAAGAGATCTGGCCTACTAGCGATGAGATACATTAGGGATCCAATCATACTTCGAAACTTGGTTTGATCAATAGGGATCCCAGAGAGGTCTTCATCCAACTTCGATCTCTCAACCATAGGAGTGTCAACAGGATCACTTGAATCAAATCCAAATTTCTTCAATATGTCATTTGCATACTTGGATTGATTAATGAAGATGCCTCCGGGACTTTGAGAAATTTGCAAACCTAAGAAGAACAACATTTGTCCCATCATAGACATTTGGAACTTAGAACTCATCTCTTTAGAGAACTGATCACATTCCATCGGATCAGAGGAGGCAAAGATAATGTCATCTACGTATATCTGAACGTGAAGTAGATGTTTGCCCATTTTCCTAGTGAATAGCGTAGGATCAACAACGCCTTTGGAGAATCTATCATACCATGCCTTAGGTGCCTGCTTTAAGCCATAGAGGGCCTTCTTAAAGTGATAGATGTGAGTAGGACGATCAGGGTCCACAAATCCTTCAGGTTGACACACATAGACTTCCTCTTTCAAATCACCATTTAAGAATGTTGTCTTGACATCCATTTGATAGACTGTCATATTCTGACTGGCAGCATTAGTGAGAAAGATTCTGATGGCTTCAATTCGAGCAACCAGTACAAATGATTCTTTGAAGTCTATGCCCTCTTCTTGTCGGTACCCCTTTGCAACAAGCCGTGCCTTATTTTTCAGAACATCACCATGCTCATCGAGTTTCACTTTCAAGATCCACTTTAGAGCGATAATCATTGCACAATCTGAAGGAGGCACTAATTCCCATACTTCAAGTCGATGAAACTCATGAATTTCTTCTTGCATTGTAGTAAACCAGCAGTCTTTAGACAAAGCATCTTTGAAGTCTTTGGGTTCGACTTTGGATAGTACGGAATTAAAGAAGCACCACAATGCATCGGTGGCAAGTTGCTTTTGTATGGATACCAGACGAGAGGGATTTCCAATGATGTTGTCAATCGGATGATCATTGGTCCATTTTCTGAGATGATCATGTGGTTGAGGGTAGTGAACTGATGTTGCCATGTTAGGATCCCCTGAGGAAGACGTCTCTGTAGAAGATTCAGGAGCAAATATATTCTTGAATGGAACATCATCAGCTAGAGCAAAAGGATTCACTTCAAAAGAATTATCTACTACAGAGCCTTGCTGTACCAAAGGAGATTGAATGTTTGATGATGATGGTGAGTAACTAGCAGATGGTGCATCTTGACTGATTAAAACAGATACAGATGGACCCTCTGAATTTTGTGGAACTGGAGCATCAGCAACTGTAGGTACAGGTGGAGCTTCCGTTATAGTATCAACCGTTTGTGGCTCAAAGTATTCATCAAACATCGGATCAAACAACTTCTTCAACTCATCACTGGTAGGGGATACATAAGGAACTGCAGGAGTGGGATTCTGTACAAGACCTGAACTGATTGGTCCAGGTGACAAAAGATTAGAAGCGGGTCCAAAACTAGTTTGTCCAGGAGCCGTTTGCTCAGTCAGCTCATCGAATGTCACGTGAGTAGTTTCCATGATTTGTTGGGTTCATTTGTTGTAGATTCTGTATCCCTTGCGATCTGGTGCATACCCAACGAAGAAACCTACGGCTGCTTTAGCTTTTAGTTTTCCCAGATCTTGACTGTCATTTGTCAGATAACACAGTGCACCGAACACACGAAGAAAGGAAAGATCTGGTTTCTTGCCATTTATCAGCTCATAAGGAGTTTTGTTGTGAAGAGTATGTATCAAGGATCGGTTTGGGTGTAACAAGCAGTAGCAATTGCCTCTGCCCAAAGAAACATCGGAGCCTTAGAATATATCAGCATAGTTCTTGCAGCTTCCACTAGAGTACGATTTCGTCTTTCAATAACGCCGTTCTGCTGAGGAGTGCGTGGAACACTTTTCTGGTGAGTTATGCCAATACTTTCATAAAATTGACTGAGTTGTTGGTTAACAAACTCAGTTCCATTGTCTGTGCGGATGATTCTGACAGTTTTGTTGAGTCTCACTTGTAACTGCTTGATAAGTTTGATGATAATCTCTGGAGTTTCGTCCTTGGTTCACAAAAACTTCACCCATGTAAACCGAGAGTAGTCGTCGACCACCACAAGAACATATTTCTTCCCATTGATACTCTGCACTCTCATTGGTCCGCATAGATCCATGTGAAGGGTGTGAAGAACTTCCATGATGGTGTTAATAGTTTTGGGTTTGTGAGTACGCTTCTTGCTTTTTCCGAGTTGACAAGCAGAGCAAAGATGATCTTTTTCAAACTTCAATTTGGGCATGCCTCGTACAAGATCCTTGCGAGAAAGATCATTTATGGTTCCGAAGTTTAAATGCTTTAAACGACGGTGCAAAAGCCAAGATTTGGTCTTTGAGGCCTTTGACAGCAAACAAATAGGAGAGGACCGCATCATGTCTTCGATAGAGATGGTGTATAGATTAGTGTCGCGACTGCCTTTTAGAAGATCAATACCATCCAACTCTCTGACGAAACATGTGTGTTTTCTGAAAGCAAATTCAAGATCAGAATCACAAAATTGACCAACAGAAAACAAATTGTGCCCAAGTCCTTCCACGTAGTATACCCTGGAAATTACACTATCACCAAACACATAATCTCAATAACCCATAATCGCCCCAAAATGGTCGTTCCCGAATCTAACTGTCCCGATAAACTTTTTCATGAAATTCTTGAGCCTTGAGCGATCCTCGGTCATATGTTTTGAGCAACCTGAGTCCAAATACCAAAGGACGATTTGTACGACCTGCATTTGAAAACAGACAACGATGGATAACTGAAAAAGATGGATCCCCACGTGCAACTGGGGTCCGTTTGGTTAGCACAAACAAATTCTGGAACTACAGGAATTATAGATGCCATGGAATTCACAGTTGAAACTTCACTAGTAGATGCAATGGACCTAGTTACAGGGCATTGTTTCTCTAACGGAAAAATTCTACCAGTTGGCTTCCATTCCTTAACAATCACTACTTTATGATTAGTCATTCTAGTTAAGGGGCACTTATTTCCTAAAGTGAATTTTTTTCCAGTGGGCTTTCATTGATAACCAACATTTTTAAACAGATTTCATGTTGCTTTCCAAATCTGCTTACTCAGTTCAGGTTTCCTAACATTCTTAACTGGGGATCGTTTAGGAGACATCAAGAATGACACAGCACAATCATCATGATTACCAGAAATTAAACATTCGTTACATGTTTTACAGACAGCATTAGAATTCGAATTAATTATAGTACACTTAAAGCTAATACTAGAATCAACACGATTCGTTTTGTTCAAACCAAACTTATTGTTCCTAGGGTGGACTTCTACTTTCTTCTCATGAGCACTCTTAGCCGGCACAGTCCTATCTATCCTTGTATTGCGACTAGGCTTTGACCCGCTAGCTTTAGTGTCACTGTTTAATCCTGTAGAAGCAATGATGGGAACATTAGTTTGTTTCACTGCCACTTGGTTTTCTAGTTTTGATGTGCTGGGTTCAGATGTTCTCAGTGGTACATCAAAAGTTACATGCTTGTTCTTAGTCGTAGAGGATGATGCAATAAACCTATCTTGTTTGTTATCAATCTTAGGACCTGTGCCAATGACGTATTCTAAAAGTTTCTGAGACCGTTTAGTGAGGAAGCAGGCATCTACAACTGCACTATCAAGTGGTTTATCTATCCTATCCTCTTCTACGATCTCACGAAGGGTATCAAGGTTATCCTTAAGGTGAGTGAGATATATTTGATGAGCAGACCTATTGTTCCTAAGAGGAAGCGGAATAGTCACAGCATCAATTACATATTTTCTACAAGCAGAAACCTTTGGAACAACATTATCACTAGTGATAATTGGCATTTTCCCTTTCACCTAAGTCTTTAGATTCTCAATCTCATTTAGCAAAGTAGTTATCTTTTCATTGTGATTGTTACGCGTGACTTTAATCGAATCATATAACTCTTTGTAATGTTGTTTGATTTTTGAATTTTCAGCTTGAAAAAAATCATTTACATGTTGTAATTTATTGATGGTATCTTGATAGTGAAAATTCTGAGAATCTGAAGACGACGGTTTATGGGTGCCAATCACATCACTCTTATTCGATTTTAATTGGGCAATTTGGGCCCTCAATTGTCGAATCGTGTTAGTGTGAGCTTGAATTTTTTCATCTCGTTTGCTTAATTCAAAATATGCATCAAATTCAGGAGCATCCAAAGATGTCTTGGCATTTGAGATTTTAGTTCTTTCTTCTAAATGTTGATACTTTAATCTGAAGACAACTCGTGAAATTGACAAGCAGTTAATGCAGAATCAGTAGCAGTGTAAAATACATCATGTGCAATACATCTAGCAATCAAATTCTCATTGGTGATGAGAATATTCTTCCTCTCAATCCCACAGCATTTAAGATCAATTGCATTTTGTTTCCCCACGTTTTCCATATCTTTAAACACTTCTTTCATCTCATTTACTTCAGTTTTAAGGGTTTTTTGCATCCCCTCAAAATGTTCTTTGAGTAGTTTAAAAAATGGAATAACCTCAGTTAAGTAGCACTGTTTTGTTAGTTCAAAACCCCTTTCCCCTTCAGTGATTCCCGTTGGCGTAATTCTCTTCTTACATGTTTTATCAAAATCAGCAAATAGTTGACAAAGAACATATATGCTAATTAGAGTTTTACATTCTGTGGGAAGAGTTAAAGGAACTAAGTGCCTGGGTGTATTGGGTGGGTACACCGTTGCAGCCGCTATTTTCCTAAGGGGTGGAGTTTTGGCTTTAAGTTCTTCGTCCTTTCTCTTTTCTACGTCCAAAGACCAAAATATTTGTTCAGGCGTAAACTTAGTTTGAGGTGCAAAAATAGGCAATCGGTTTTCCTCATAGTAATCATGGGGTTTGACTATAATTCGATTGGCTATACATTTGGGATCCTTCATTTTTTCATCCAATCTTTCTCTATTTCTTACTTCTATCTCATTGCTCTCTTCAAATGATGACACATCAGGAGGGGCATGACCAAGCTTAAGCAGTTCATTTCCATCATATAAGGCAGGTTGGGCTACTTTAGCACTCCTAAGGAAAGCTAATTTAGGTTCACCTACATTATTTTCACTATGTTTATCATACAACTTTTTATACTTTTGAATCATTTGAGCCGTTTGTCTGGTCTGGTCTTGTGTGTACAACTTGTTTTCAGTTTTATTCTTTAACGTTTTAAGTCTGGAAAAATCATTTAGGAGTTGTGTTTCCTTTTCTTTGAAGTCATGTTTAGTGTAATTACACTTTCTTGGATCTCCTGTTTTTGCTTAACAGTTTAATCAAGTTGTTTTCTTAAAGAATATAACTCCTTTTTCAATGTTTCTTCCCTTAAATTACGTTCTGTTATGAATGTACGCATTTGACTATCCATTCTCTGCTCACGTTCAGTTAGCTCAAATTTTGCACGTTGTTCATATATGGCCACCTGATCTTTATAGATGTTAAGTCTAGTAGTCAAGGTGTCATCGGGGATAAACACGGTGTTCTCATGCAACTCACAAGCATTATCTACCACACAAGCATTATCTACAACAGAAGATGCACCACTTGGTACAGCAGACATGTCGTTCTGATTCACATATTGTTCATATGGAATAATATTACTATTTCCCATATCAACAGTATCTGATTCAACAACGTCTGTCTGTTGTACTTCGTTGGGAATCTTCTGTTCATCTACCATGTTATATGTGTCATAAAGCTTTAGTACCTCAGATATGATAGATGGATTGGAAGGACCAGCTTGTTGTGGTGATGAGACTACAGAAGACAGATTAGCCATGAAGATGTTGGGAGCATTAAGTGCCAAGTCCTGAACTGGTTGATCATCCACATCCGCATCAAACGTGTTTCCCCCATCTTCAGCAAGAAACAATAGCTCCTCTTCATCCAAAGCTGCTCCATTCTCTTGAGCTTGCATCAACAGCATCTTATCTTTGAAGTAGTCAGAGTTCTGTGGGCGCTTTGGTTGGTTGCAGTTCCTTGCTATGTGTCCCAATCCACCACAGTTGTAACACTTGGTTTGCCTTCCCTGTCCCTGGTTAGCATTCCCAACTCTGTTTTGTAAATTACCCCGACCAACATTCCTTTGATTCACGTTCTGTCTTCCCTGAACATTCTGAATAACCACTTTTCCATCTTCCACAGTTGCCTGGTTACGTGGATTTGATGCAGTTCAAAGTTGGTTGTTGGTTTGAAGGAGTGTTGCTCTGAACTGTTGGACAAGTAAGGAAACTTGATTGGAGAGATTATCAATCATCTTGTCAGTATGGGAGTATCCAGAATCCAGTTGGGAGTTCACAGCAGATGGTGGGTGCAATGATGATTGGGAAAATGATGTCTGATTCTATGATGAAAAGGGCTGGTGATAACTTTGACCAAGTGAGGATTGATTGAACGGCTGAACATTTGCGACAAATGCAAGTGGGTCATTCGATGTTGTTGGATTAAGTTTTTCCCTCAATTGACGATCATAAACAGCATGTTTTCCATGTTGTTGTAAGTAAGCATACAGCTGTTCATAGTTGGTCTCTCTCAATCCTTTGTTGAGCTTCACTGCGGTAACAAATTTATCCCACTCAGGTGACATGTTATTCACAAACTTAGAGTTAAGCTGGATATTTGGCATTGTCATCCTGATGATTCTCATGTCATTCACAAGCTTGTGAAATCTCACATAATAGTCAGTGATGTTTTCACTAGGATTCATCTTGAAGTGCTCAAACTCATCATACAACTGAGATTCACGATCTTCTTTGGTCAGTTCAGATCCAGCCAGAAGCATTTTTACATTGTCCCAAACAGCTTTGGCTTCAGTGTTGAAGTTGATAAGTTTGTAAACATCTTTGGGTAGTCCTTGAATCACAATGTTCGAAGCTCTAATGTCGGCATCATAACGCTTCTTCTCTTCCTCATTAAGATCATTGTACTCACGGGGCCTGTCGATTCCAAAAGTGACAGTTCCATTCTCATCGGTAGTGACAGCATCTCTAGTGGTGCCCATTTGAAACGGTCCTTCATTAATGGATTTAAGAATGTTGACACCATTCTCTTTTCCCAAGCAGTACAATCGTATTCTTTGTTCCCATGATTCATAATCCGTCCTATCTAGCATAGGAGGGCGGGTATCGGACCCGGCAGCTTGAATGTTGTCAGAAGCAGTGCTTGCCAAGATGTAGACTTACACGGGATTTTACAACTCTTGTGATTTAAACCGAGAAAATGAATCTTTCGCGGGATTTTATAAAATCAACAAAAGAAACCGTAAGATGCTGATTACTTGAGTGTGATATGATAAGGTTTGCAAATCACAATGAATAACCAAAGGTAGATAGCAATACAGGTCTTCAAAAATTCAAGTCACAGAAATCAAATCGCAACAAGTCAAGTCGCAGTTTGTCAAATCGCAACAAGTCAAATCGCAATTAACCAAATCGCAATAAGTCAAATCGCAAGTGTCAACTCGTAATGTCAAATCGCAACAAGTCAAATCGCAACAAGACAAATCGCAACCTGTCAACTCACAATTAATCAAATCGCAACTAATCAAATCGCAGGCTTTGCCAACTCGCAGGCACACTCAAATCGCAGGCTTACTCAAATCGCAACCCAGAAATACCCAAATCACAAGGATCAAATCGCAAGTCACAATAAGACAAAACAGTCGCTTTCTTGCGATTTGTCTTCTTTCCCTTTTTAAGTAAAATGCCAAATCGTAGAGTCAAATCGCACCAACCAAGAACCAAACAAAACACAAATCGCAGGCAAGAACTTTTACCGAATACCAAATCGCAACGAAGAAAAATTCTTCAACCTTCCAAATAAATCACCAAGTGAACCATGGATTAGCTAGAAATGATGCTAGAGACTTTTGTAAGCATGAAAGTACCAAGTTTTAGCAAGTTAAACCACAAACAAAGCTCAAACCAATGTATTTCCCACTTTTCTATTCGAACCACAAAAAGCAAAACAAAAGTGCCAAGAACACACCACAAAATCCGTGAATATGCAATCACTCGAACCTAACCATGGCTCTTGATACCAATTATAGCATATTCATAAACATATAACACATGTATGGATTAATTTATGGCCGAATGGAATAGTGTAGAGAGATAAAGAGATGAGAAGTTGGGAACTAGAGAGAGAAAATGAATTTGTATTAGGTTGAAAGTGTGAGAAGTTCCAACCCTTCCCATGTGTGAGAAGGGGTATTTATACTACTAGCTTAAATGCCCCGAGTAGGCTGTGGAATGAGCTGACAGTGGGTAAAGACCCGACCTACTCCACAAATACTATAATAACTAAACTATTACTAATAATCCTATGAGCTACTTAATGCTAATGAGTACTTGAGGTGACCGAGTCTTCATATGAATATTTATATTCCTAATTGGTCTTGTTTCATTCTTCTTGTTCTGTGATCATTAGCGTATTTTGCTTATCATTTCAGTGTTCTTCATGTTTCATTCTTCTTGTTCTGTGATCATAAAATCTATGAAAATATAATTCCCAACAATAATGTGTATTATACTAAGGTGTAATTAAATAAAAGATAGTGATAGTGGGGTATTATCATATTATAAATATTATAAGTATTTATAATATAATGATAATTATAAAAAGTAAATTATTTTAAGTAATTAGTTTAGAAAAATTAATTAAAGTTGTAAGTGTACCAATTTAAACCGGACTTGAACTGAATTTGTTTCCCTTCTAAATCCTATGGAAGACATGTATGGATGTGATAAATTTCTAGAAATATAAGCTTATTAAGCCACATGGGTAAAGTAGTAATTTAGCCCTTTAATGGTCCTTAGTCTCTACCGTTAAATCTTTTGCAACAGTAGTCCTTTTTTGCTAGCTAATTGCATTCTAAGTCCTTATTCTTACTGAAAACTAACGAAATGAGTTTTTCTAATATCCTAATAGCAATAAAATATATTTCTGACTAAACCCATAAAAATTGGGGTGTTACAAATAAAGTTATATTTTGATTTGCTAAGTCCAAAACTTTAGAAAAGTAATATGGCTTAAGTGTAAAATTTTCAGTTTCTACAATTTCTAACAAACTTATGAATTTAACAAATACTCTAGACTTTATATTCGAGAAAGAGCAAATTTATTATTACAATTCTTGTTGTTGTTGTTTTTATGTTAAGGGTTTGTCTAACAAGTGCTCTAAGAGCACTACTTTAAATGATTAATAAAGAAACTTTAAGTTTATTAAATACAAAATCTGAACTAATTAAGGTAAATTATAAGATCAATTAATGTGTATTAAATGAAAATTTCTATTTAAAAAGAAAGTTTGAGATGAATTAATACATCTTAACCAATGCCCTAAGGACACTTTTTAGACAATTCCCTTATATTAATTTAATTATAATACCCAAAATACGTAAATGTATGAGATTATAAATATTAAATTGAATATATGAAATTTTAAATATAGCAACGCAGATGTAAAATATCATTTACATGTTTACTATTTAAAATTCTCACATATGCTAATAACATGTCTATAAGAAAACATTTATACGAAAATATAATGCAACGACTTATGATAATTATACGATGTCTTTCTCTTTAAAGTAAGTTTAAGTAAGGATATCTGAAAAACTATTATTTTTATAACCCGCGTTTAAAACTCCGTACGTGCACGAGTTTATTAAGAATAGTCAAAATTATTATACGTCACGTATATTGAACTAAAGTTTTAAACTAAATGTAATTCATGTCTAAACTAGTGCGTTTATGAAACTTATGGCTTACTACATAAAGCTAAATGACCAGTAAGTTATTAAATTCGTTAAAACATGAGTCACTTTATTTTGCATACCCTTATTTTGGTGCTTACCAAGTGACAAATCTCCACCATTCATCTAGTTTAATCTAATGGTGGGGATTAACCTAATATTAAATATGAAAACCTAAATCCATGTCTTTTTTTTCCTTTTTCTTTGTCTTTTTGTCTTTCTTATTAGACCAAGAGTTGTGGGGCGTTGAAGCCCCTCTCCAATGCACTAGTTTGCCCCCTCTCCAATGCACTAGTTTAGACCTCCACCTGGAAACCTATTTCCCCCAAAAAAACAACGAGTGTTGCCACAACAACGGGGAGAGAGGGCGTTGCCCTCTTCAACGCCCAACCCACCACCCCCATGGGCGTTGCCCTGCAGCGTCCTCTTCAACGCCCAACAACGGGCCATTACTCTTGGTCATTCTCTTCTTTTTTTTTTTTTTTTTTGTTTTTTTTTTCTAATTCACGTTTTTTTTTTATAATTCACATTTTTTTTTCTTTTTTTTGTCTTTTTTCTAAACCACTTTTTTTTTATAATTCACGTTTTTTTTTCGCTTTCATACATTTTCGTCTGTTTTCATACATTTTCGCCCGTTTTCTTAAGTTTTCGCCCGTTTTCGTTCGTTTTCATAGGTTTTTGTCCGTTTTCCCGGCCGTTTTCGTCTGTTTTCTAACGTTTTTGTGTTTGTTTTCATACGTTTTCGTCCGTTTTTGTTTGTTTTAATACGTTTTCATCCTTTTTCTTTCATTTTTGTCCATTTTTCATACATTTTCGTCCGTTTTCAGACGTGTTTTTACGCTTTCATATGTTTTTGTCCGTTTTCATACATATTCGCCCGTTTTCTTGCGTTTTCATCCATTTTCTTACGCTTTCGTCCATTTTCGTTCGTTATCTTACGTTTTCATACATTTCGTCCGTTTTCTTTCGTTTTCGTCCGTTTATCATACGTTTTCGTCCTTTTTCATACGTGTTTTTACGCTTTCATACGTTTTCATCCGTTTTCATACATATTCGTCCAATTTCATGCGTTTTCGTCCATTTTTAAATGTTTTTGGCCATTTTCAGACGTTTTCATACGTTTCTGAATATCACAAGTGATATTTTGTGATATTTAAAATATCACAAGTGATATCCTGAATATCACAAATGATATTCTGAATATCACAAGTGATACTCTTTGATATTCAGAATATCACAAGTGATATATTGAATATCACAGGTGATATTCTGAATATCACAGGTGATTTTCAGAATATCACATGTGATATTTTGTGATATTCAGAATATCACAAGTGATTTTCTGAATATCACAAGTGATTTTCTGAATATCGCAAGTGATTTTCAGCTAATATTTTGTAACATGAAAATCACAAGTGATATTCAGAAAATCAAAAGTGATAGATATTCAGAAAATCACAAGTGATATTCTGAATATCGCTTGTAATATTCAGAAACGTAAGAAAACAGACGAAAACGTAAGAAAACGGGCGAATACGTATGAAAACGGACAAAAACGTATGAAAGCGTAAAAAGTTAAAAACACATATGAAAACGAACAAAAACATATGAAAATGGACGAAAAAAAAGAAAACGGATGAAAACAGATGAAAACGTATGAAAACGAAGGAAAACGTAAGAAATCGGACGAAAACTTATGAAAGCGTAAAAACATGTCTAAAAACGGACGAAAATGTATGAAAAATGGACGAAAACGAAAAAAAACGGAAGAAAATGGATGAAAGCGTATTAAACCGAACGAAAAACATAAGAAAATAGACGAAAACGTATGAAAACAGACGTAGACGGGCAAAAACGGACGAAAACGTATAAAAACAGACGAAAACGCATGAAAACAGATGAAAACGTCTAAAAATGGACGAGAACGTAAAAAACGGACGAAAACGTATGAAAACGGACAAAAACGTCTGAAAACGGACGAAAACATATATAAACGTATGAAAACGGAAAAAACGTATGAAAAAGGACAAAAACGTATAAAAACAAACGAAAACGTTTGAAAACGGATGAAAACAGACGAAAACTTTTGAAAAGAGACGAAAACTTAAAAAAACGGACGAAAAGTATGAAAATAGACGAAAAAGTATGAAAACTGACGAAAACGTATGAAAAAAAAGGTGAACTAGAAAAAAGACAAAAAAAGGAAAAAGAAAAAAAAGTGAATTAGAAAAAAAGACAAAAAAAAATTAAAATTATATTAATAATAAGAAAGACAAAAAAAAAAAAAAAAAAAAAAAAAAAAAAAAAAAAAAAAAAAAAAAAAAAAAACCAAAAAACTTAGGTTTTCATATTTAATCATAGGTTACTCCCCACTATTAGATCAAACTAGATGGAGTGAGATTTGTCACTGTAACAAAAATAGAGTAAGCATTTGAACTTTTCTCATTTTTCGCTTTGACTATAAATCTTAGGGCGGGGGAGTCATGACATTCAACCCTCCCAAATTCCACCAATAACATCTCTCCAACTCATTTTACCCTTCCAACCCTCCCAACTTAATTCTTAGGCATTCATCACATTTTCAACCCTCCAAAAAAAAAAATTTTCATTTAATTTAATCAAACATTTATATAATAAAAACTTAAACATTTCATTAAAATAAACTAAAAAAAAACTACATAAACGACATAAACATTAATAACCGGCATCATGCACATTTTAATTTTCCTCGGAAGAAAATTTTTTTCATTGGGATAATTTAATCGAATCATGTATATAAAAAAATTATAATTTCATAAAATAAAAAAAAAAAACAAAAAAATAAAGCAAAAGAAAAACCCACTGTCTATTTTTGGTTGTTTTCTTTATTCTTTTCTACTGCAAAGATTCAAACCAATTCCTTCAGCCCCACTCCAATTAACATCATCCTTCGCTCATATTTTCCCTCCATTGTTGCAAAACCCAGAAGAAAAAAACTTTCCCTCCATTGTTGCAAAACTCAAATGTGCAAATTAAATCCACTTTTAATGTAAGTAACGGTCAAATTTGAGGAAATTAACTCCAACCCGCAGCTGCATGTCCAACGTGCAATCCAACCCGCTGGGTCGGCGGCGGTGTTCCCCAGCGGGTTAACCCAACCCGCTTGCAACCCGAGGACCACTCCGTGTGCTCTTATTGCAACTCATTATCCCAATTCCCATGTGATCGATTGAAAAAAAGACATTTTTCTTTAGGGGTAATTCTACAAATAGCCCGGAGCCTAAAATGTTGGGCTTTTTTACCCCAAAAAAGTCGCTTTCTCAAAATACCCCAAGGAATAAGCGACCAAATGTGGGAGCGACACGTAGAATTTTTTTTTTTTTTTTTGGCCCCTAGCGAAAAGTCGCTTAAAAAGTCAAAAAGTCGCTTAAAATCTAGTAAAAGTCGCTTAAAAAGTGACTTTTTGGCTGCAAAAGGACACAAATAGTAAGTCGCTTAATTGAAAAAAAAAGTCGCTTTAAGCAACTTTTTGAAAGTCGCTTATTTTCTAGGCTATTTTGAGAAAGCAACTTTTTTGAAGCCAAAAAAGCCCAACACCTTAAGAGACCGGGGTACTCGTATATTTAGCCCTTTTCTTTAAAGTAGAAACCATCACTAAAGTGGTTCATGCATCTCTCACAAAAAGTCTTAGATTCAAATATTACTAGCTAAACATCTTGAGGTGGTTAACAAAAAGATTAGAAACGATCACAGTGATATTCCGGTTAGTTTTTCCATAACCCAAATGAGGAAAACCTTATCTATCTACAAATTTAGTTTTTTAAATAGCGAATTCGGCAATCTACCCATATAACAAAAGTTAACACTCTCTAATATATAATAAGAAAACATAATTTTATATTTAACATTTTACGAAATGTTAAACATTGTCCATCTACAGTACAGTTTACCAAAATCAGAAAAGACTCCTTTCAACAACAAATTAGCCCTTAAACTTATAAAATCTGTATTTCAATACCTTTAAGTTTAAGAAAATAACAAATTAACCCTCAAAATTATACACATTATACTTTAACTCATTTCACATCATTTTATTTATCATTGTAATATATTTATATTAGAAAAATATATTATTATTGTTAACAATGTTATATGAGTAGTGCTAAAAGAATATTTACAATAAAAAAAATAAAACTGCATATATAAAAGAAACCAAACTCAAATGCTTATACATAAAAAAAAAAAAAAAAAAAAAAAATGCTTATACATTATATATTGGTTTAAGATCCGCGTAATACACGAGCTAGCTAAATTTTTTTCAGTGAATAAACATGTTTGATTTTCATGTGGTTGAGTACAGAGAGATTAGATCCATATAGATAAAATTTTCTCCAAAATATCAAATCCATATAGATAACCTTTAATAATCAAATATTAAGGGAATTGGACTTTTAAAAGCTAGGAGGGCAAGAAGCGATTCCCAAAAACTAGTGTGAAGTAAATGTCTACTAAATAAATTTTTAAATATAGAGGAGAGTTATTTTACATACCATATTTTTCTCACATAACAAAGACATCATTCATCTAAAAAAAATCAATGGCTAAGATTCAAAACCATTTTAATATTTCAAATATTTTTTATAGTTTAAATATCATATAAACCGTTAATCATTATACAAAACAAAGTATACCGTCACGACCAGCAATTAATTATCTTTTTATAAACGGACATTTTTATATACATTAAACAAACTTTTTTTTCGCTTTTTTCACCTTTTCTTTTCTTTTTTACATTTTTTTCGTGTTTTTTTCTTTGTTGCTGAAACTTGCAAGAAATCACATGTAATTAAATACTAACTTAATTATTCTAATAAAATCACACGTGATATTAGTATTAAATCACATATGATATGTAATAAAATACATAAACATAACCTAATCTGAATGCTCCCCGCATGCAGAATTATACGAAAGAGACCTATACCTAGGAAATTCCTCAATGAACGCCAACCGTTCTGCTTCGTCCTTCCTGAGTTTCTCATCCCACTCTTGTTGAAGCCTTGCTTGTTCTGCTTCAAATTTGTCTGAAAGCCTCTTCGCCAACCATAATATCATAATGAAGCCTTGCAGTTAAGCCATGCTCATCAACTGCCTCGTCTGCATAACCTAGCTCAAATTGAGTCAGTTGAGGTTGATAACGTTGTTGCTCAATAAATCCTGCTGCATCAGATGAAGTTGATGCACCTAGCCCAAATTGTTGGTTCTGTTGTGATACAGAACCAACAATTTTGTTTTCCTGATAACTCCAACGGATCTTGTTGCTGATTTGGTCCTGTATCTGTGAAACACACCCCCACAACGTGTCACTAATGGCGGCGTCTTTACGAGCTTCATCCATCAAAAATTGGTCAATCACAGTTTTTCTTTCCGCAGAAATGTCTTTGCACTCCGCGTATCGTTGTCTTAAACGTTGTTTTTTTGCCTTTGCGAGCTCAAACTGCTTGATAACTTCGAAGATAGCCTGTTGTCGAGCCTCATCGTCTTGATCGCATTGTTTTTTAATATACGCTTGCATTTGTTCGACGGTATGGGGGAGACGACAAGCCATAATTGTGAAGTGTGAAAATGAGTTAAGTGTGTAAATATGTTAAGTGTGAAAATATTTGGTAAAGAGGTGTTGTATTTATAGGGGAGTAAAAAGTTAATTACCAAAATCAAATAAATAAAAATAAATAATAATAATAATAATAATAATAATAATAATAAATTACCATTAACCCCAAAGGGGTGTTTTGAAATTTTTTTGAATTTGAAAAAGTTACCGTTTGGGCCACAAACGATTTTTTTTTTGTCCCATTTGCGTTGTAACGTACGTTGTAACGCCTCTTATAACGCAGCCATGGGGGAGAGGGTAACGCAACATAACGTGTGCCATGTAGGATTGATTTGCGTTGGGGCGTTATGACTCCCTTCGCTCTAACTGAAAAAACACATAAAGCAAGTCCAACAACAGATTCAACCAAACCGATTACATCTCCCTTTTTGTTGTACTCTTTATTTTAAATTCATTTATCTTTTATATTTTTCCACCATCATCACATATATCGTCACCACAGATTCAACCGTGGCCTTCAGCCTTCAGATCTTCATCACACTCAACCGCTACCAACACATCCAAATCCTCCGTCGGTAACTTACACTTCAACTAAACTGAAATGGATCTTGTTGTTGCTATAGTGGGTCCCACCTTAATTGGTGTGCGGATTTAAGTGAAATATGTGAATCAATATGTGGTTTGTATTCGTTTAATTTGGTGGGTTTTGGTATGCACACACGGCAACCGGTGTGTGAGTTGGAGAAGCAGTGGCGGCTGGTGGTGGGTGGTAAAGGCAGCGGCGGCTGGTGTTGGGTAGTTACAAAAACAATACTGAGAATGATTCTTGGTAATATATATATATATATATATATATATATATATATATATATATATATATATATATATATAATATATATATATATATATATATATATATTGGAAGCAGGAAAAAGAGTCAGTGAAAGACGTTGAGGAAGAAAAAGAGTCATCTTCCTCAATGTATACATGGAAGCAGGAAAAGACTAGTCTGCCCTTGAAGGGGTTTCAATGTATACATGGAGGAAGAAAAAGAGTCATCTTCCTCAATGCTCCCAAGGTTTCCTGAGGATGAAAAAAATGTTCGGCCTGAAAAAGGAAAGGTTAAGAATGATTGAAAAAGTTGGCGATATTATTGTTTTTTGTTTTTATTTTTTGGTTTCTTTTGAGCTTAAAAACCATAAAGAGATAAGGATTGTAAAGAAAGGTCTCGAGCACTTCAGAAATTAAATAGGCTCGTAGCGTATGGTGAAGAACCCGGCTGTTTTATAGGGCCATGGATATTGTTTTCTTTTCTTTCTCTTTTTTGAGGGTGGAAGGTAGTTTTGTAAAACCAAATCTTGCTGCTCCTTTTTTACGTACAGGACTGTGTGAATTGTCAATCTAATGTTATGTTTATCGAAATTATATGGGCACTTTACTCAAGTGTATTCTATGCATGTGATTATTCCTCCTGTGAGACTTATCATTGTTTTGACAACTAATCTTGGTATAAACGTGATTTAAGGCAAATCCTATACTTTCGGACACATATTAGTAACATACCTGACTTTTCGCTCACCAGATGTTATATTTACTCTTGACTGGTCTTACGTTAGAATACGATGCCTGGTATAAATTGATATTTATCACCATTAGAGATAACAGTTTCGCCCAACTTTTTGTATGAACGGATTGATTCTAGTATGTTTCATATATCAAACGGGTATATAAAAGAGAGATAGCTAAAAAGAGAGCGTGGTTGAAAGTCGCCAAAGTGAATTTAGATGCACTTAACCTACATCATAATGTTATTTGTATGCATGATGCCGTTGGTGTGATGAAACCCCTAAATCCTCAAGTATTATTCTACTGCATTACAATATTATTCTACTGCATCATAATGTTATTCTACTGCATCATAATGTCATTTGTATGCATGATGTCGTTGGTGTGATGAAACGCCTAAATCTTCAAATATTATTCTACTGCATTACAATATTATTCTATTGCATCATAATGTTATTCTACTACATCACTGTGTCACCACACAACTACATCAAAATGTATATAATACTACTGCATCTCAATGTTGTTCTACTGCATCACTATGTTATTCTACTTTATCACAGTGTTATTCTACTTCATCAAAGTTGTAATGAAACTGATATTTCTCTTTTAAACTCAATCTACAGTGAGATTGTTTTCATGAGTAAAGGCATAGTGGTATTTTTGAGCATGAATTAAAGAAGTATGGCGCATGCCATAAAGGATGTAGCATATTCATAAACATATAACACACGTATGGATTAATTTACGGCCGAATGGAATAGTGTAAGAGATAAAGAGATGAGAAGTTGGGAACTAGAGAGAGAGAGTGAATTTGTATTAGGTTGAAAGTGTGAGAAGTTCTAACCCTTCCCAAGTGTGGGAAGTGGTATTTATACTACTAGCTTAAATGCCCTGAGTGGGCTGTGGAGTGAGCTGACAGTGGGTAAAGACCCGACCCACTCCACGAATACTATAATAACTAAACTATTACTAATAATCCTACGAGCTACTTAATGCTAATGAGTACTTGGGGTGACCGAGTCTTCATATGAATATTTATATTCCTAACAATCTCACCCTAAGGGAGGTCACCCCGGAAATCACACTTTGAATTCTAGCATTCTATTACATAGATTAGAGTTCCTAGCTCGTAGTCTTTGATTCTTCAAAGTCTTTGGTCTTTGTACTTTCAGCAGTGAACTTTTGATGACTGATCTTTTGTCTTGGATGATCTTTGAGGATTCTTTGAGATCATCATCCAACGTACGTCTTCAAGTCATCTTGCAGCAGTATCGTCTCCATGTGATATTGTGTACTTTGGACCGACATGCTCACACTTTTCTGGATCATGATTTTTAGCATCAGAGTTGCAGAAGCAGTGTTGAAGGTCGTTTAATTATCATGATGTCTTTGTTTATGATGGTGAAGTGTGAGCATGGGGTGATGGATCGGCATCTTTTCGACAATCAGCTACAACCGCCAGGGATTCCTGCATACGACAGTTAGCAATAAAATATTCGGTGCTTACAGGTTCAGACTTCGAGATTGTTAACAGCATAGTGTGAAAACTTTCTCTAATCCTTACTAAGGCCGTTCCTAAATCGGATACCCCCGATAGGGCTTACAAGATCTATCAAAGTACATCAACGATTAGGTGAGTCGCTGGAGTTCACTCCACGACTGTAGACCGTTTGAAACCGCCGCGACCACTAAGGAACTCCACGACTGTAGACCGTTTGAAACCGCCGCGACCACTAAGCATAATCCACAAGGAATTACCGAAGTGACTTGCTTTCAGGACTGTTTGATGTTGACCCTGGCAGGAATTTCCATTCAATCACTGAGAATTACATTTGTAAATTTCCTCATAAATGTTCTGGCAGATTGCTAAGATCTGTGTAGGACTCTTAAGTTTACAACTGGTGTCCTTAATGTTGATCAACCAGTGTAGAAGTAACATGTGTTCTTATGAGATCTTATGATGCATCTCGTGGCTCTAGACTCGATAAGTGCATTTTTGGTAGTCGGAGACTGGAGTGGTGTCTCCTGTTTCAATATCAACATAACTCGTAATGAGCAGTCGATAGATTATGCAGGGTTCCCCATGAGAATGAAACAAGTCCTTTTAAGAAAACTTGAGTGGCTTAGAAGGTTTAGTGCAATGCGTCACTGGGTTCATGACGTCTTGTCTTCAATACCGGCGTCACCTTAGTAACAACCAGTAGCATATGAATTGAACCTGGTTTCTGCCCTAAGGTTGAATAATTGGAGGGCTATTTCTTTTCACCCTTTCACATTACTTTTCTTTTTAATTCTTCAACCCCTTCTTTCTCCTTTCTCATATTACTCCTTTTTTTATAATCATACCTAAGGACTTTCTAATACTAACAATTTGGTATTGTCATTGGGGAGATCCCTCCGGCTCTGGAGGATCATAGGACGGTTTTCCTAACCTTAGCCACCTTATAACTTCATGACTATCCTATGATGCCATTAACCCAATCCTTGAAAAAAATCTCAAAGTGTTTATGATTATGAAACACATTTTGCTAACACTTTGAGAGTTTTATATTTTTCAAATGCTCCCCCTTAACATGTGCTCAGATGATTTTATTATAAATTTGCACATGTTGGGTGGAGCTTGCACTTTTTGAATTGATCCACTTTCAGTGAACATGACCGATTCGAGACACGCTTACATCACTAGTTAGACTAGCTTGAAATTATTACCCGGCCTGGTCAAGTCCACAGAAAGTTTCTCGAAACGGTACATTCTACTCAAACAAGTCCTCTTCGAGACACGCTTACATCACTGGTTAGACCAGCTTGAAATTATTACCCGGCCAGGACAAGCCCTTTCGATTAATGACAGTTTTTGTTTCGTGAATTCATTGGTGAAGTCTGAGTCGCACTCACATGAGATACCACCAAAGATGCCACATTCTTTTTGTCACCACAAACCATTTGCTTCCCCTCAATATGTGCATTGATATACAAAAGAGTTTAGCACATATGGGAGAGCTTACATTTAAGTCCAAAACATCACATTTTATCATATTGCATATTTAAATTACATTCTCTCCCCCAATCAGAAATTTCAAACCTTTTGAGATTTTGTGATCCCAATTGATTTAAATAAGTTTAGAATATATGGGAGAAAATGTGGTCAGGTTTAATATGTGTTGATAATGGAACGTTACGATGCTCCCCCTCAATCTATGAGGGAGAATGTTAGTGTCAGGTATGATAGGTTTGGAAGATTTGAATTTAAAAAAAAAATCATACACTGACACATAACAACCACATTTTATTCACTGCTTAAAACCATATTTTATTCACTTCTTATTATGTACAAAGTGACTTGTTTTTGATGGTATAGAATTTTGAAAATCATCACTCTCCCCCTTAATCGATGACCCGTCTTCTATTTAAATAGTTGTAGTCATTAATTGAGTGATAGATTTTGTTTTATGAAAAGTTCAAAAAATCATGGTACCACCAAGTTTAGCACAAATACTTTCCTGAAGAATCATAGATGGAAAAGTATCTGCGATGTAAAGAAGACTTCTCTTCTTATACGAGAAATGATGCACTGAAACGTACATTCAATCGAAGAAACATGGATATAAAGTAATCCATGCCCGGGTGAACTTCACTCAGTGGGAGGAACAGCCGTCTTTTGGGCGACGTGCTTTCCCCATAATTAGGAACGGGTTACAGTCTGAAGTAACTGCAAGCTGGCGAGACATGTTTTAACCATTTAATTTAACTTCTGCTTGAACTTCATTTAACGACCCGTGTCATTATTGAATGACATTTCTAGGACCGTAAATGTTATCGATAAACAGAAGACATGCCTAGAGGAACTATTTTTGGTGTTTTTGTGTTTTCGGGTTTTTCTGATTTTTATGGTTTTTATAGGTTTTATATTTTTCTATTTTCTTTTTGGTTAAAAAAAAATATACAAATATATACAAGGATATATTAAGCAAATCCTTTACTCCTCATTTTCTTCTTGAAGACACTTGAGGGTTTCTGGAGTCAAACTCTTCATGCCAAGTCGCGGGAGAATAAATAGGAACCGTTCTCTCGGAAGTGCCTTAGTGAAGATATCAGCCAACTGAAACTCTGTCCTCACGAAGTAAAGTTCAACAACCCCTTTCTCAACCTATTCCCTTATAAAGTGATGCCGGATATCGATGTGCTTTGATCGGGAGTGTTGGACATTGTTGCAGCAAAGAGCTATAGCACTTTTGTTATCACAATACAGAGGAATCTTGTTGTATGCAAAGCCATAGTCCGATAGTTGAGATCTCATCCATAAGATTTGAGCACAACACGTAGACATGGCAATGTATTCAGCCTCTGTGGAAGATATAAACGTACTCATTTTCCATTTATATGACCAACTCACTAACTTTTCCCCCAGAAACTGAGCACCTCCCGACGTACTTCGACGAGTATCTTGACACCCCGCATGGTCTGCATCTGCATAGGCCGTGAGGTCCATGGCGGTGTCCTTAGAATACCAGAGACCCATGTGAATAGTTCCTTGAAGATATCTGGAGACCCGTTTCACCGCTTCCAGATGCTTTTTGGTGTGCTTGGACTGGTACCGAGCACACATGCATGCTGCGAACAAGAGATTTGGCCTACTAGCGGTGAGATACATTAGGGATCCAATCATACTTCGAAACTTGGTTTGATCAACAGGGATCCCAGAGAGGTCTTCATCCAACTTCGATCTCTCAACCATAGGAGTGTCAACAGGATCACTTGAATCAAATCCAAATTTCTTCAATATTTCATTTGCATATTTGGATTGATTAATGAAGATGCCTCCGGGACTTTGAGAAATTTGCAAACCTAAGAAGAATGACATTTGTCCCATCATAGACATTTGGAACTTAGAACTCATCTCTTTAGAGAACCGATCACATTCCATAGGATCAGAGGAGGCAAAGATAATGTCATTTACGTATATCTGAACGTGAAGTAGATGTTTGCCCGTTTTCCTAGTGAATAGCGTAGGATCAGCAACGTCTTTGGAGAATCTATCATACCACGCCCTAGGTGCCTGCTTTAAGCCATAGAGGGCCTTCTTCAAGCGATAGACGTGAGTAGGACGATCTGGGTCCATAAATCCTTCAGGTTGACTCACATAGACTTCCTCTTTCAAATCACCATTTAAGAATGTTGTCTTGACATCCATTTGATAGACTGTCATATTCTGACTGGCAGCATTAGCGAGAAAGATTCTGATGGCTTCAATTCGAGCAACCGGCGCAAATGATTCTTTGAAGTCTATGCCCTCTTCTTGTTGATACCCCTTTGCAACAAGTCGTGCCTTATTTTTCAGAACATCACCATGCTCATCGAGTTTCACTTTGAAGATCCACTTTAGAGCGATAATCATTGCACAATCTGGAGGAGGCACTAATTCCCATACTTCAAGTCGATGAAACTCATGAATTTCTTCTTGCATTGCAGTAAACCAGCAGTCTTTAGACAAAGCATCTTTTAAGTCTTTGGGTTTGAATTTGGATAGTACGGAATTAAAGAAGCACCACAAAGCATCGGTGGCAAGTTGCTTTCGTGTGGGTACCGGACGAGAGGGATTTCCAATGATGTTGTCAATCGGATGATCATTGGTCCATTTTCTGAGATGATCATGTGGTTGAGGGTAGTGAACTGATGTTGCCATGTTAGGATCCCCTGAGGAAGACGTCTCTGTAGAAGATTCAGGAGAAAATATATTCTTGAATGGAACATTATCAGCAGGAGCAAAAGGATTCACTTCAAAAGAATTATCTACTACAGAGCCTTGATGTACCAAAGGAGATTGAATGTTTGATGATGATGGTGAGTGACTAGCAGATGGTGCATCTTGACTGATTTAAAAAGATACATATGGACCCTCTGAATTTTGTGGAACTGGAGCATCAGCAACTGTAGGTACAGGTGGAGCTTCCGTTATAGTATCAATCGTTTGTGGCTCAAAGTATTCATCAAACATCGGATCAAACAACTTCTTCAACTCATCACTGGTAGGGGGTACATAAGGAACTGCAGGAGTGGGATTCTGTACAAGACCTGAACTGATTGGTCCAGGTGACAAAAGATTAGGAGCAGGTCCAGAGCTAGTTTGTCCAGGAGCTGTTTGCTCATTCAGCTCATCGAATGTCACGTGAATAGTTTCTATGATTTGTCGGGTTCATTTGTTGTAGATTCTGTATCCCTTGCGATCTGGTGCATAACCAACGAAGAAACCTATGTCTGCTTTAGCTTTTAGCTTTCCCATATCTTGACTGTCATTTGTCGGATAACACAGTGCACCGAACACACGAAGAAAGGAAAGATATGGTTTCTTGCCATGTATCAGCTCATAAGGAGTTTTGTTGTGAAGAGTATGTATCAAGGATCGGTTTTGGGTGTAACAAGAAGTAGCAATTGCCTCTGCCCAAAGAAACATCGGAGCCTTAGAATATATCAGCATAGTTCTTGCGGCTTCCAGTTGAGTACAATTTCGTCTTTCAACAACGCCGTTCTGCTGAGGAGTGCGTGGAACACTTTTCTGGTGAGTTATGCCAATACTTTCATAAAATTGACTTAGTTGTTGGTTAACAAACTCAGTTCCATTGTCTGTGCGGATGATTATGACAGTTTTGTTGAGTCTCACTTGTAACTGCTTGATAAGTTTGATGATAACCTCTGGAGTTTCGTCCTTGGTTCTCAAAAACTTCACCCATGTAAACCGAGAGTAGTCTTCGACCACCACAAGAACATATTTTTTCCCATTGATACTCTGCACTCTCATTGGTCCGCATAGATCCATGTGAAGGGTGTGAAGAACTTCCATGATGGTGTTAATAGTTTTGGGTTTGTGAGTATGCTTCTTACTTTTGTCCAGTTGAAAAGGAGAGCAAAGATGATCCTTTTCAAACTTCAATTTGGGCATGCCTCGTACAAGATCCTTGCGAGAAAGATCATTTATGGTGCCGAAGTTTAAATGATTTAAACGACGGTGCCAAAGCCAAGATTTGGTCTTTGAGGCCTTGGACATCAAACAAATAGGAGAGGACCGCATCATGTCTTCGATAGAGATGGTCTTTGAATCCAATTGAAACACGGATTTAATCAAGTGATTCTTGAATGCATAACAAAGATTATCGGATGCTACTTGTGGATTGTTAGAAAAACAATGTTTCGTTACTACTGAATTATTTTTCATTGTATGATGTAAATAAAAACTTATGTGTGCATCACAATGCTATGTTTGAAGGATTAATGACATTTATAATTGAACTAATTTTAAATACATGCTCTTTCTCGAAATGCCCCTTTTAAATATTTCTAAAATTCTACTGCATCACAATATTGTTCTACTGAATTAGAATGTTATGATATTACTGCATCACAATGTAAATTTTAGTGCACCACGATGTAAACTTTACTGCATCACAATGTATGTTTTATATTTATTACTTTTGATTTACTGCATCACAATGTATAAATCTACTGCATCACTGTGTTATAACTTGAATGCATCAAAGTGTTATAATCTAATGCATCACAATGATATAAATTCACTGCATCACAATGTGTAGATATACTGCATCATTGTGTTATAAGTTTACTGCATGAAAGTAATAAAATCTATTGCATCACAATGATGTAAACTCACTGCATCACAATGTGTAGATGTACTGCATCATTGTGTTATAAGTTTACTACATGAAAGTGTTAAAATCTACTGCATCACAGTGATGTATCATACTACTGCATCACAATAATACTTTAGTGTATTATTGTGTTATTATACTCCAATCACAATGTATAATTTTCTGTATCACATGTATCATATATGTATAATAGATCCTACTGCATCACTATGTATGCATCACAGTGATGCATCATACTATTGCATCACAATAATACTTTATTGCATTATTGTGTTATTATACTCCCATCATAATGTATGATCTACTGCATCTCTATGTATATTATATTGCATCACAAATACACTAAACAAAAAATGTTATACATAGATATTACTATTGTGTTACTGCATCACTATATTATTTTACTATATCAAAGTATTATCACTATGTTTTTCTACTACATCACAGTAATACTTAACTGAATCATTGTGTTATTATACTGCATCATAATGTATGAGTTATTACCGAACTACAATACAATACAATAATATTTCAAGGATTTCTTACAAGACATATTTTCTTTGGAGAGACGTGTAGCATTTATTACTGAACTACAATACAATAATATTTCAGTGTTTATGAAATATACTTTGTATCTTTCTTCTCATTTTAAATCATTTACTGAATTCTGTTATTTTGTTTTATGCAGTAGAATATACATACTGATGCAGTAACTTATACATTGTGATGCAGTATATTATACCTTGTGATGCAGTATAATAACACAATGATGCAGTTAAGTATTACTGTGATGCACTGCATCATGGTCTTAATATTTTTAGCTTTAGTGCAGCACAATAGTGAAATGTACTGTATCATGGTCTTAGTTTATTATACCTTGTGATGCAATAGATTATACTCTGTGATGCAGTATAAAAACACAGTGATGCAGTTAAGTATTATTGTGATGCATTAGAATAATACTGTGATGTAGTATAATAACATAGTGATAATACTTTGATGTAAAATAACATAGTGATGCAGTAATATCACAATGAGATGCACTAGAATAATACTTCACGATTTTGGCTTTGATGGCTTTTTGATAATTTAAACATTATGCCTCGATTCACTAGCTTTATACATTGTGATGCAATAGCTTTATACACTGTGATGCACTGATATTGTTAGTGCATCACACTAATCAATCTAATGCGTCATAGTATTCAGTAACCTTCCCAACCTACCCATCTTACCAGCTATAGTTTTTGGTTTAAACCTCCAAGTAACTCGATGTCCGAGCCTGCTAATTTATGCACACAAATACAAGATCATTCAACAAATGCACAAAGCTAACATGGGTGGGAATCAAAACAACCAAGCCAATTCACCGATTAGAACTGAAATGAAGATAAAGAACTGCTTTCACTTTCAAATCTAAATGTCTAACATTTCTAACTTGTAACCGTATACTTAACTGAAGAATATGAAATTATTCAATCAAACGAATTTCGACAGGCCAGGGAATAATATAACAATAAACAAAATAATATATACAGGGAAAATGCAGGAGGATGTTTATCACATAAATTCCTGAGAATCCTGGTTGCCGGAGCGTAATGAAGAACTTTGTTCGATACCAACAGTTCTCTTGCTCATATTTGCCCTCTGCACAAGTCTAACCAATGCCTGAACCACTTCCGACATGGGTGGCCGAAACTCTGGCTCCGCCTGAACATATTTGTTTATAATTTTAACCATATTAGTAACAGCCAAAACACATGACATATATAGTACTACTAGAAACTAAATTGTGACACATTACCTGTACACAAAGAGCGATTACATCTGCAAATCGAGAAAGAGATTTGACTGGATATAGTCCTTTAAGAGCTGGATCAACCATCTTTGCAAGAGCGTCCATGTCATGAAGCTGGGGTGTAGCCCACCTAACCAAAGATTGTTCTGTCCTCGTCCTTGAGCTGTAATACAACTTAATATGTAAGTAACAAAGTGGTACCTTAAATTATCTACAATGATAATAAAATACTATGTAGAAGATATGTTTACCTATCAAATGGTTTTCGTCCTGTAAGTAGTTCCAACATGGTTACACCAAAACCATAGACGTCACTTTTTACAGTGTACTGACCAGACATGGACACCTCAGGGGCACTATATCCATTGTCATCCAATCCCTACAAATGCAAACGTCAAGTCGTCAATAAAACAAGGTAAAATAGAAACTTTGCCACAATTTCCACAGGCCTAATGTGGTACCTGATCTGCATCTGAGGCAAGGCTTGCTAACCCAGAGTCAGAAAGATGAGGATTGAGCTCCGCGTCTAGCAAGATATTGGCTGATTTTATATTTTTATGAACAACAGATGGCGAACATACTTCATGCAAATATCTGAAGATGAAATCGGCATTATTCAGTTCATTTTAAAAAATGAAGTAATAGGATATCAAGCAAAAGCTTATAGCAGCAAACTGTGACTTACTCCAATGCACGTGTTGTCCCTAAAGCAATCTTGACACGGCTATTCCATATTAAGGGCTTGCTGTATTCATCTGAGAGATGCAAAAAATCATAAAGAGACCCATTTACAAGGAACTCGTAAACTAAGAGGTGTTGTCCATATTCTGAGCAGTAGCCAACAAGCTCGACGACATTAGGATGGCGCAATCTCGATACATCTGACACTATATCAATAAAATCATCTGATAACCAACCAGGGAGGGCAGATGGCTTCAGTTTTTTAACAGCAACAACCTGCAATGCCATAAAATCCAAGAGTCATATTGTTAAGCCCGTCTCATAAGAGTGAAACAGAACATAATAATATTATACATTTCCATCTTCGAATTGAGCATGGAAAACACGTCCTGTAGAACCTTCACCAATGAGATTGTCAGCGCTAAAGCTGTCTGTAGCTATTTGAAGATCGGCTATTGAGTACGATATAGCATCCGGTGGAGCCACAGTTACTTTCTTGGGAGCAATGGGAATTGCTGAAAAATCATCGTCATCAAATGATTTGTGATGATCCATGGGAGGTGGTTTCAGAGTTATCGCATCTATAGTTTCAAATGTTTTAGTGTTGGCCACCGGAAAAGCTTGAACAGGCTTCATTTCTACAAGAACCATGTAATGGGCATGTAAATGTAAGTACCATTTGCTTTGGAGAAATAGAAGAACCACAAGATTTTAAAAAGCTTATAATTGTCGGAAGCATAAGACTTGAAGCTTATACCTTGAACTGCATGCTGCTGTGGAGCAACAGGAGCAAAAAACTGGTCGTTGGTCTTTTCAATATCTGAAGATATATTTTTCGATCTTTTCTTGATCAAAAAGAAGGCAATAAGTGCAGCAACAACCAAAATGGATATCACAATTCCTGCTATAGCTCCACCACCGACACCAGATATTTTCCCACTATCACTAGAACTGCCAGTAGATGGGTTATTGCCACTTGGTTGCCGATTTTGACTACCCCCTCCAGTTGCTGCAGGTGGACCAGGGGGAGATGGGGGTGCAGGCCCTGAATTCTACAAGTTACCATCCTTTCTGAAACACGAACAATAATTGAATGTTCAAAATGGCAATGTATTTACAATACACATAACTTAAGAATCGGATACTTACTGCAGATTACTATTGTTTAGTCGATTAGGAATCCAACCAGTAAATTTGTTATTAGCAACGTTCCTGAAAATTGGCCAAAAAAAACAAATGTAAATACAAAACCAAAAGGCGTGTTTCAAATCGTGAAAGTAATTACAATAAAAATAAGAAAACTGACAGATTTTTAAGGGGAAGATTGGCTAGAAAGAGTACCATAAAAACACTGATCATTTAGTAAAACACATCCAAAAGATTTTTCAAAATCCAACAGTATCAGGACTACCAGCCACTGGAAATCTTCATACTACATTATTTCAGGATACTAAGAAAGACGTGTGTAAATCCAAATGCGTACCTTCACTTCGTTCAAAACCTCAGTCAACTGGGCTTTAGGGATTTTAGCCAAATGAAGCGTCAAAGGATCGGTTCCCAATGTTGGTTGACTTTGGATACCATTTTGACTTGTGTTGCTATTAGACTGATGGTTATTATTATTAAATTTTAACAAACTTAACCAAAAGAGTGTCTATTATCTTAAATTTAGATGAACTAAGCCAAATACAAAGTAATAAAAACAAAAACAAAGAAGAGCATTTGAGTACTCAAAACAGTTGAATCCATATATATAACTAGATAAATGAAATTGAAGCCCATAGAAGTACCTTCTAACTATCATCGGACACAGAAAACTTTCCTGGTAAAAGGAATTACTTAAATAGGCTAAGTCATACAGAAAAAAAAACGCATTTGAGTTTGTAAAAAGGTAAACTCCATCAAGAAACACAGTCTTCAAATATAACTTCATCCACCTCCCTCGTTTTCTAAGCTTGCATCTATAGTCATAGGTAAATATCATTCACTTTCTTAGCAATCAGTTATCCGTGCTATCTTAGCGGTCTATGTTATCCCTGATTTGTAAATTCAAACAATTCTTAAAAAGCTATATATCAATATCAACATTAACGTAATCATTAGTCTCATCGTGTGTCCATGTTGTCTTAGGTGGTGTTCATACATCATAACATGTACCCTATAAACCTGACTGGTATTTCCTACTATTGATGAATAAGCATTGATGCAGTAACAAATAAGCATTGATGCAGTAACAGATATCACTGCACATTTGAGATGCAGTAATAAGTAAGCATTGATGTAGTAACATTTAAAGATTCATGCAGTAAGAATTAAGCATTGATGCAGTAGAATATGAACTTTGATACAATAAAAGATAAATATGATGCAGCAATAAACAAATAGTGATGTAAGAAAATGTAAGTTGTGATGCATTAGAATTTTTGAAATAGCTACAGCAGAGTCAGTTTTTGAGGATGCACCAGATTTCTCTTTGTTCGAATCAGGTCTATTACTTGTATCTACTTCGACTCATTCAGTATCATCTGAAACATTTTTAAAGCAAGCGAAATAAACATACATTATACTTCATAAAATTTTAAAACAAATGCATCTAAAAAAATTATTCTCATATGCAACTAGTGTATCTCTTCAAATGCTAGTTCATCAGATAAACAATCAGGCACACAAAATCACTTTCGCACATGACGCATACTACATCTAACCTAACTGCTAACTCATGCTCATACGCGGCAATTTAAAAGCTAATGCATCTCATACCAATTGCTAGTGCATCAGAAAAACATTCAAACATACAAAATCACTTTCGTACATGATGCAGACTACATCTAACCTAGATCATGCTCATACGTAGCAATTTAAAAGCTACTGCATCTCAGACCAACTCAGACAATCACTTTCGCACATGACACAGACTACATGTAATCTAACTCATGCTCATACGTGGCAATTTAAAAGCTACTGCATCTCAGACCAATTGCTACTACATCAGACAATCACTTTCGCACATGACGCAGACTACATCTAATCTAACTCATGCTCATACGTGGCAATTTAAAAGCTACTGCATCTTAGACCAACTGCTAGTGCATCAACCAAACATTCAAGCACACAAAGTCACTTTCACACATGAGGCAGACTACATCTAACCTAACTCATGCTTATAGGCGGCAATTTAAAAACTAGTGCATCACAATTCAAATGCTACTGCATCAGCCAAACATTCAAGCACACAAAGTCACTTTCGCACGTGACACAGACTACATCTAACCTAACTCATACTCATACGCGGCATTTTAAAAACTACTGCATCTTAGTTCAACTACTAGTGCATCATATAAACATTCAAGCACACAAATCACTTACACACATGACGCAGACTACATTTAACCTAACTCATAATCATGTGCTGCAAATTAAAAACTACTGCATCACAATTCAAATGCTACTGCATCTTAGTTAAAATTTAAAATTACTAAATATCAATTAAAATTAAAACATATTGCATCATAATTTAAAATATAGTACTTACTTGATGATACCATAATTGATTTTTCCGTTTCAACTGTTTTTTTTTTTTACTTGTATAAGCAAGATCAATCAACCTATCACTCTTCCTATTTGCTACATTTATAAAAAAAATAAACGATTTAGGAAAATAAATAACATAAAATGCTGTAAAAATTGTTATCGTAAAAGTTACACTTACAAGGTGGTGTAAGATTTGGAAGATTCGTCCTCACCATTGGAGATGCAGTAGGTTTCTTCGATTATCAATAAATTTGGTGAGATGCAGTAGGTTTTTTCGATTATCAATATATTTGGTTTAGAAATGTGCTGGGTTTAATTTTTGGGAATTGGAAGAGAGAGAGAGAGAGAGAAAGTGAAATTAAAAATGAAACATTTTTTTTGGGAAAAAAAATAAGCGCCTGATGAGTGCCTATTTACTCATCATTTTATACCCATATAAGACACAAAAATGACCAAAAACACCCAAATAGATCAAATATTGTTGCAAATATTCTTGGTTTGTGTTTTTATGTGTTTCAGGTACAAAAGGATTGAAAACGAGGCAAATACGGACAAAACCGAGCACAAGATTGGAAAGTTGTGAAGAACCGAAGCCGGGATTGGAATTTACGAGTTTGGACCAGGATTTTGCTCAAGTCATCAAAAATCCAACCCTCATGAATATCAGAATGGCAAAAATGTCCTTGGATATATTTTTCAGGGTTGGCACAAATGGTCCCTGAGTTTACTGACTTGGCAAGATTGGTCCCTAAAAGTTAAACCTAAATTTCAAATCTAATCCTAAATCTATCCTAAAATAAACCAAACCCAGCCCACACAAAGCCCAATCCCACAATTTAACCCAACCCCGTTTCTTTATTTTTAGCTAACACCTCAGTCAAACCCAAAGTCAACCCCTTCCATCTCTTTCCCGCTCACCCTTTCTCCATTCCCCAGACCAAGCAATACCAGACAACCATGTCCCCCCCAACATCAATGTCCCCTCTCCTTTTCCTGCCATAGCCACCTTCCGTTCCCCCCCCCCCCACTCACAAAGTCAACTCGTTCCCTAATCCTAGAAGTACCACTTTCCCGCCAAAACAGCATCCAATGGCTGTGATGATTCGAAGATGATCCAAAGGCCAATTTTTGATCAGAAAAGAAGACTAAAGAAGAACCCTAGTATTTTTTTGGTATAAATAGGTCACTTGTAAAGCCTTTGTGGCTAGTTCTTAATTTTTAGTCAAATTAGCAGTCTGTAGTTTTTAATTGTTAGTTTTTATTCAGTTTTAAGTTTTTATGTAATGTAATGCACCTTTTTCAGTTAATATAAATTAAATTTCTAAGTTTTAATCATTTTCTTTTAATTTCAGTTTTATTATAAAAAAATAAGTAAAAAGAAAAAAAGAAAAAAAAGAAAAAAAAAAAGCAGGATGGTTTTGAGCTTATGGGAAGCAATAGGGTAGTTTAGAAAGTGGTATGATCTTGTTTTGAGCCCAGGATTGTTGTAAGTCAATTTTTTATTTCAGCTTATTAAGTGCTTATTTCTACTGTTCATCTGCTTATTTTTAGCTTAATTGTTTTTTTTTTATGCATTAGTTATTCTGTGGTATGCTTATGTTGGTTAGTTTGATAGCTTTAGTAGCTTAGTCTAGATTTTGCATTAAAAAGCCTTATACATCCATAAATAGCCATATTTAGGTATAGCTTATTTAAATGCTTATTGTCTGTCAAAACTTGTTTTTAGTGCTTAGTTAACTTAGGTAATAGTGTGCCTTTCAATAGTTGTAGCTTAAATAGGTTTTAAAAGCTTTAAGCTCAAAATAGTCTAGTTTAAGGACTGTTTGGGTCAAGCTCTAAAACAGGTAGATATGGCTCACCATTGTTCATTTGCCATTTTATAAAGTTTAGTTAGGCTTAAATTGATCTCTATAAGTTGTGTTTAGGAGCTCTTTTATTGTTTTGAAGGTTTTGGAAGTTTTGAGGTGCTTGTGTGAATTTTAGCTTAGAAACTGTGCAAATAAGCTTGCCACAAGCTTACGCATTTTAAGCTTCTAAATTTGATGTTTATAACTCTATTTCAGTCTATAACAAGTAGTTATTAAGTCCCCTTTAGGCCTTAGTTCAAAAATCACTCAAAACGGTCCACTATAGATAAGCAGACTTAATTTTTGCACTTGATGAAGCGAAAAGTGTACCGCTTTTAGGGGGTCATTTAAGCCCTAAATCGTATTTATTTGATCAAATATTGCCCTAAATCGTTCCTTTTGTCATTTTAGGTACTTTGGAGAAGAAATCTGGAAAAGGAAGCATTTTGGACGTTTTTGGAGCATAAAAGTGAAGAAAACGACAAAATTCTCAAAAATCTGCTGGAAAAGTACCTGTGATCGCGTCAAGCCCCAGTATGACGCCGTCAACCCTTGATAAGCCAGAGAGGATTTTGGAAGATTAAAGGGGGACGGCGTCAAGAAGGCCGTCAACCCTTGATAAGCCAGAGAGGATTTTGGAAGATTAAAGGGGGACGGCGTCAAGAAGGCCATCAAGAAACCCTAACCACGGCGAGGTGACGGCGTCAGCTCTATAACGTGACACCGTCAGATTGATTTTCTATATATATTCTCATAATTTTTAGTCATTAGTGTGCAACTTTGTGAGGAGAAACCCTAAGACGATTTTTCTGCTACTTTTAAGGGTTTTATACCCTTGGATCTCCCATGTTCAATTGAAGATAAGTAATTAATTAATCATTCAATATGTCTATGTGTTGTTTGATTATATCTTGTTCTTGTCTTTTATTTAACATGTTAGGCTAGATTTATCTTGTGTTTGCTTAGATCTAATGAAACCTAACTATTGATTATTGGTTGTTGGTGTGTTATTAATTGTATTGGATGATTGTTTATCGATGTTAGGCTTAAGAAAACTGGCTAACCTCCTATACGGTAACTTGCTTGAACGTCTTAAGAAACATGAACCAATGCGTACTAAGGTTATTATGGTTGTATTTAATGCATGAGAGAATTCTAGTGATCCCATGTTAGGAGCTTCTTAGCCGGCTCGACATAGGAGTGAAGTAGGAGCTTATAGAGTTGGGGAAGTAGGTACGCCACCCCACGATTGGTATTAAGGAATACACCCGTCATCCACGCAATTAATACACACTAATCAACCGGTAAAAGATAGTTAGGGAGTAAGGAAATCTAAGTAAACACATTTCTCTCCATATAAGTTCCACAACCTTTTTATTTTCAGTTATTTTATTTTATTTGCAATTGTAGTTATTTGGGTTAGTTGACTAGCAACTAATTCCGCCCACTCCTTCAAACCCGAGATTTTACTTGCTTTTATAAAAATATAAAAAATACAAAAAGAATCTTCCCTCACCCTTAGACCTATTAGAGTAGTTTTTCAATCCTAACGACACTATTCCCCTAGAGAACGATCAATCCCCCGGTACTTGCCACTACACTATACTACATCGGTCAGGTACACTGCCTGGTGGGGATTGCAAGCTTCTTGAGATCCCTCGAGAGGTAAAACCTGTTGTAAGGTCGCAAAACCACGCATCAAGTTTTTGGCGCCGTTGCCGGGGAATAGTTATTGTTTAGGTTGAATTTTTATTTTATTAGGTCTACTCACTAGATTCCTTTCTAGTGAGATTTTTATTTTATTTTTCTAGGTTTTCTTTAGTCTATCTTTTTTCTTCGTTTCTTTGTTCGTAACCATTACCAACCGACATCATGGAAGGTGGTAATATCCTCGATCCCAACAACCCACCACCACAACAACACCCACCTCCTAGAGCCCGTACCTTAGGAGACTACTCTCGTCCTAGCCACCATGGCTATCGAAACACCATTGAGCTCACTCAAGGAGCCAATGTCACTCCCTTGCGATCCGACACCATCCGGTTGGTGCAAAGCGGATGCGCATTCCATGGACTTCGTTCCGAAGATCCTAATCAACATCTCAAGGACTTTCTCAAAATCGTTGATTCTATAAACCTTGATGCTGCCACTCGAGAGACGACCCGACTGCGTCTCTTTCAATTCTCTCTGCGGGACCAAGCTAGTCAATGGCTAGAGCGTCTACCCGCAGGATCCATCACCTCTTGGGATGATCTCACCACTCGTTTCCTCGCTCAGTTTTTCCCACCAGGAAGAACTACCAAGCTAAGGAATAATATCTTGATGTTCCAACAACGTCAAGGCGAAACCCTCTACGAGGCATGGACTCGATTCAAGGACTTACTCCAAAAAGTCCCTCACCATGGCATAGAACTTTGGCTCCAAGTCCAAATCTTCTATGACCACACCAATCTCTCCACGAGGCAAACCATTGACCAATCGGCCGGTGGTAAGCTACGTGATCTAAGTGCGGAACAATCATGGGCTCTCCTGGAAGATCTTGCTCTTTATGACAACGAAAGTTGGAATGATCCCCGTGATTTGAATAAAACGGTCAAGGCAATATCTTTGCCTTCGAACAATTCAAGCACTTCCGACCGTAGGATCATAGAACTTGAAGACCAAGTCAAGTTTCTTATGAAATCCTACGAGGCTCCTAAACCTTCAAGCCAAGTGAACAAAATCACTTCTTCGTGTGAATTATGTAGTGGTCCCCACGACACTCGTGATTGCGTGGAACTCCCCGAACAAGCTTTTGCGGACTACGCATCCTCGCTTACCGACGGAGCGGGAGACAAGTGGTACACTTTCAAACCCGAGCAAAACCCCTACGGTGATTCATACAACCCCTCATGGAAAAATCACCTAAACCTTAGGTGGAAACAAAACCAAAACGCACAACAAACCAATTCTTCCAACCCACCTAATCGTTTTCAATCAAGCGGTTCATCCTTGAACCGTACTTTCATCAACAATCCTTCCAACTATGGTAGTACCAATAATCTTGAAGGATTGATGTCCAAATTTATGGCATCTCAAGAAGCTCGGATAGCTAGATTCGAATCCGAATTCAATCAACAACAGACGGAGATGACCAATAAAATTGACAACTTATTGAAAGCCCTCAATAACCAAGTGCTATCACCTCCACATAAGGACGCTAGGAACGCAAATAGCGGACCCCAAGTAAAAGACCCCTCTTCATCCAAACATGTCCACTTCGTCAACATTGTCACTATTAAACCAATTGATAGGAATGAGGATAATAGTGAACCTGAGGATGAGGTTAAGAAAGTCGAGGTTGATAAAGAAGTTAGGAAAAGTGAGATTGAAAAAGTAGATGATGATGAGGACTACTTCAATGGGCTACCCACTAAGGAAGAGCGCGCATATCATACAGACTTATTCGATGACCCCGAGACACCATACTTCCTAGGTAGACCAATTATAGAAATGGGCGACCCTTCTAATCTCAACATACCATGTAACATCGGACATTTACATGTGTGGAAAGCTTACATCGACCTTAGATTGCCCATAAACATCATGACTAGAGCCCACTACAACTTGATAATGAAAAATCAACTTGGGTATAGGATGCTCCCTGATAAGGGTTGGATGAGTAACTTCACGGGAAGAGTTAAGGGATTACCGGTTTATGTAGGAAACTTCACCTATGCCACCGACTTTGTAATTCTAGAAGATATCCGCCCAATAGTCGATGCATGCTTAACTCAAGTAGTTTTTGGAAAACCATTTGTTGAGGTCTCTAGAATGACTTATGAACCTTTCTTAGGGATAGTTAGATTTAAGGATGAGACCGATGAGGTAAACTACCAAATGCCATATAAGATAGAGCAATTCCAACACTTGTCAAATGTTGAGAAGGAGCTTAGGCAAGCAGTCTACTATAGGAATGATGGAGATAGAAGTAAAGGAGTAGACTATGTTATGGAAAGGTTATCCGGTTTCTACAAGGATTGTTTGAAATTAGGACCGGAATATAAAACCGGACATGAGAATGGCCTAGAAACAGTGACCAATGATGGAGTCACGTAATGTACGGTGACTTTGAGTCTAGCTACAAGACTCGTTAATAAAGAAAAGCACTTCTTGGGAGGCAACCCAAGCTTTATTTGCTTTGTGTGTTTATTTATTTGTTTGTTTGATTTTATTTGCTTCCGTATGTATGTTTAATTTTTATTATTATTGATTCATGTTCGAAACTAAATTGTGAAAATGCTTTATCTTGTTTTTAACTTCGTCTTAACTACATATAAAGGTATTTTGCAAAAGATAAGTGTAAGGGAAATCCAAATCGGTTTATTAGAACAAATGAACATGAATCATAACAATATTAAATTAACATACATATTAGTAATTGTTTGAGTCAAATGCTTGTATCGAGTCATAATGATATTTTGCAGGATTTCCAGGAAATAAGGATTGAGTTTTTCCAGAAATTTTCCAGAAACTTAACATGAAAAATCTATCAGATCACTTCTGTCAGACCCCAATCTGACGGCGTCAGGAACTGTTTTCTGGAATTTTTTTTTGAAAGTTTTGTTTTTCTTCCGGAATCATAAAATGCTTTATTAAATCTCTAACTTATAAACTCCAGGAATCTGCAAAATAATCATTCCACAAGCATTATATCCTTATACAGATTTATCCCGCCGATGTTATGCAGGTTTTCGTGTTTGTTTTCTCAGGTTTAACACTTATTTTGGACAAGGAGATGTATGTGGAATCTAGCTTTTGGCGCTGCTTTAGTCTTGAAGCTTCAACATTACCTTGGAAGAAGATCTAACCATGTTACCTCTTTATCCACCGAGCGAATCAGGGGAGTATTTGATTTCATTCTTTTACCTTATTTACTTTTACATCTTGTTATTTGAACATTGGGGACAATGTTCATCTTAAGTGTAAGGGGGGGGGGGAGGGTAAAGTACGATACCTTAGAGAATGCTATTACGCTTGATTTTTCGTTTGTTTAATGGTAGATGTGTAATAAAACTGAGAGAAATACCTGTTAAGGCAATTTTAGTGCCAAATTTAAAAAATTTTACAACATATAGGAGTGAAACTTTGGTCTTAATGAGCGTCTCACGGATAGGAGTTATATGACTAGTACAAAACCGTACCACTAAAAAATTTTCCACCCCCAAATATGTGAGGTTCGCCCCTAGAATTGGTAGGAAAAGCATTTATGCTATGATGTGTGTACCGGTAGCACTTAGATTCTAGAACTTGCGTTAGGACCATTCCGAGGCCACAAGTGAGACTACATTCGTGTAGTTAGATTTACTACATGATAAGAGGCATTAGGATTAACCCATTGTTTTACACCTGTGTTTTTTTTATAATTACATTGGCTACATTGGTCAAGTAATTCTCCCACACCCTTTGCGTTGTACTCATTTTTAGTACTCGATACCCCTAGTACACCCCTCAGAGCCTATCTTTTCGTTTCTAACTTTAAGCATTTTACTTAAAGTAAGAATTTGTTTACACCCCACTTAAATGTACACCCAAATCGCCTTAGCCTACATTTTATGCACTCATTTTTAGTGCATTATTGTGACAACATTTGTTTAAACCCCAAGTTAATTATCTAATTGATTACATGGTTGCTAAGTCGAGTCATATCCTTGTACATATTGTTTTGGGACGATTGGGACTCATGGGTAAAGTATTAGTGTAATGGAGTAATGGGTAAGAACAACATTATTACCCCAATATGTGCTAAATATTTTAAAAGTACTCCAAGTGTTTCGATTATCTTAATTCGAGTCATTAGAATAGTTAATTGTAAAGTTATGTAAAAGTTCAAGTGTAAGGGGGATACAACCCCCCTACGATGTATTATTTTGGATGGTAGGGCAAGAGTGTATGCAAAAAAAAAAAAAAAAAAAAAAAAAAAAAAAAAAAAAAAAAAAAAAAAAAAAAATTGAAAAAAACATACGGACTACCATCCCGTTTCATTTTATGTTTATTTTATCTTTTTGTTATTTTTTTCATTAGCTTAAGTCGAGTCTAGTCTTGGCTTAGCAACGTCATATTGTACATGTAATTAATCAAGATCTTTAACTCGCCACCAGTAAAATATCCTTTATCCAAAAAAACCGTGTTTATCATATCCCTACACCTAACGTTATAATCCGTTTAAATGCCCTCTTTGATAGTTTATCTTAGGTGCTTACGCCTAGTGGAGGAGGTTTTTGATCCTTTTCCAAGCCTATGGTAATCTATTTGCTATGACAGGTAGTGAGAGATATTATTCATTTTCATTTATGAGATATACTTTTATGACACCTGAGAGATGTGAGTATCTAAACACTACTTGTGAGGTGCTAGTTTGTAATCTCCGTGCTTATTATGATTAAAGTGGAACAACTATTTCTTGTAATTACTTTTATATTAGCGTTAAATGACCCCTAACTTGTATTTTGATTAGAATAAAAGCGCATTTGCTTGAGGACAAGCAAATCTCAAGTGTAAGGGTATTTGATGAAGCGAAAAGTGTACCGCTTTTAGGGGGTCATTTAAGCCCTAAATCGTATTTATTTGATCAAATATTGCCCTAAATCGTTCCTTTTGTCATTTTAGGTACTTTGGAGAAGAAATCTGGAAAAGGAAGCATTTTGGACGTTTTTGGAGCATAAAAGTGTGACGCCGTCAACCCTTGATAAGCCAGAGAGGATTTTGGAAGATTAAAGGGGGACGGCGTCAAGAAGGCCGTCAACCCTTGATAAGCCAGAGAGGATTTTGGAAGATTAAAAGGGGACGGCGTCAAGAAGGCCATCAAGAAACCCTAACCGCGGCGAGGTGACGGCGTCAGCTCTATAACGTGACGCCGTCAGATCTGATTTTCTATATATATTCTCATAATTTTTAGTCATTAGTGTGCAACTTTGTGAGGAGAAACCAAGGGTTTTATACCCTTGGATCTCCCATGTTCAATTGAAGATAAGTAATTAATTAATCATTCAATATGTCTATGTGTTGTTTGATTATATCTTGTTCTTGTCTTTTATTTAACATGTTAGGCTAGATTTATCTTGTGTTTGCTTAGATCTAATGAAACCTAACTATTGATTATTGGTTGTTGGTGTGTTATTAATTGTATTGGATGATTGTTTATCGATGTTAGGCTTAAGAAAACTGGCTAACCTCCTATACGGTAACTTGCTTGAACGTCTTAAGAAACATGAACCAATGCGTACTAAGGTTATTATGGTTGTATTTAATGCATGAGCGAATTCTAGTGATCCCATGTTAGGAGCTTCTTAGCCGGCTCGACATAGGAGTGAAGTAGGAGCTTATAGAGTTGGGGAAGTAGGTACGCCACCCCACGATTAACATTAAGGAATACACCCGTCATCCACGCAATTAATACACACTAATCAACCGGTAAAAGATAGTTAGGGAGTAAGGAAATCTAAGTAAACACATTTCTCTCCATATAAGTTCCACAACCTTTTTATTTTCAGTTATTTTATTTTATTTGCAATTGTAGTTATTTGGGTTAGTTGACTAGCAACTAATTCCGCCCACTCCTTCAAACCCGAGATTTTACTTGCTTTTATAAAAATATAAAAAATACAAAAAGAATCTTCCCTCACCCTTAGACCTATTAGAGTAGTTTTTCAATCCTAACGACACTATTCCCCTAGAGAACGATCAATCCCCCGGTATTTGCCACTACACTATACTACATCGGTCAGGTACACTGCCTGGTGGGGATTGCAAGCCTCTTGAGATCCCTCGAGAGGTAAAACCTGTTGTAAGGTCGCAAAACCACGCATCAGCACTTTTCCATTTTTGCAGCCTCATTTGTTGATTTTTAATTCTTTCATGATAAGTTGTTAAAAGCTGAAAATTTTCACAATAAGACTTGGCTGGCTTATCTAGCCATTACCATTTTTTTTAGATCTTTTAGATTTTATTTGAACAACTTTTTAAGGGCTTGAAAATGCCCATTTTGCCCTGCTCCTAGATCACATCAGCAGCCCTTTTGGGCTTTTTAGCTTATTTTGTCATTGCTTAGTGCTTATTTGCCCCATTTGTGGCTTATTTCAGTCTTCATTTTAGCTTATTTTTAGTTGTCTCAGCTTATTTCATGTTTCCTTTAGCTTAATTATAGCTTATTAAGTTTTTTTCTATACTAGCCTTAGCTTGTTTCATTTCTTTTAAACTGCTCAGCCTTCTATGGCTTATTCCTCAGCTTATTTCAACCTTTCAGAAAAAGTTGTAGTTTTGAAAAATGTTCATTTTCATTAGCTTATTTTGTTGCAAAAAGAAAAATTAAAAAAAAAAAAAAATAGTTTTAGCAAAAAGGCTGAGGCCAGGTTCGAACCTGGGACCTCTAGCCTTCTAAGCCTCACAATACCACAGCCTAACCAAACGTGCCCTTGGGACTTTTGCGTTATATCTCTACACAACAATCCTTTTAACACCATTTTAGTCCATGTAACTTATTTCAACAGTTTTGCTTATTCCAGCTTATCTGGATAAGCTGGAAACTTCAGCTTATTTTTCCTATGTTCAGCTTATCACTTAGGACTTTCCATAAATTTTTCATAATTTTTCGTTGACATTTAATATTTTTAGTCTATTTTTCTTTTCAAATTAGTTTTTAATTCGTATTAAATAAAATAATAATCAGAAAAATATAATTCTTTTTTTTTAAATTTTCTTTTATTAAATAGAACTTAGAAAAATTATTTTGGCATTTCTAGGATTAGAATTCCATCATTTTAAAGTTTAGGCTCGGGTTTTCCCGGTTTAAACGCATTTTCAGTTTTCGTTACGTTTTCAATTACGCGTTCTTTCGATTATCGTTTTCCTAGATTATTAAGTCGTTTTTAATTCATGTTTACTTATTTTAGCGTAAAAACCCAAAATATCCCTTTTCACTATTCATCACACACAATCACGACTTGAATCAACGAAATTCCATTCAATCCTTCGTTGGGGATAATGACCCGGGATTACATCTTGCCTTGTATTTCCTAGAAAATATTTATGCATTGATTTTCGCGAATCAGCGCCTGTTTAATTTTCAGTATCTACAGCTTTGCCCCTCAAGTTTTTATTATTTACAAAAATGACACTCCACTTTTTTTTATCTTGCAAGTTAGATCCGATGGTTGAGATGGCTTCTCATCCTTCTCATTTTAAGGGACTTCTCATTGTATATATATATATATATATATTATATAAAGTTTAATAACTAAGTATTTAATTAATTAGGGTTAGTAATTAATTAAATAAATATTAGTAAGTTAATATAATAATGTGTATTATATTAAGGTGTAATTAAATAAAAGATAGTGATAGTGGGGTATTATCATATTATAAATATTAAGTATTTATAATATAATGATAATTATAAAAAGGAAATTATTTTAAGTAATTAATTTAGAAAAATTAATTAAAGTTGTAAGTGTATAAATATATTTATAAGTCTTAGGAAATCTAAAAAAAATTAATTTGGAAAAATTAATATTTTTAATAATAAAAATAATATATTTCGTCCTTTAGTCGGTTTTTATTCCAAAAATATTCTAAGTGTTGGATTTTTAGAAAAATCCTGCATGGCCCGTTCGTTTATTCAAATTTTTTCATTTTTCCCAAGTATTGCAATTTACTCAAATAATCCCTTACATTATTAATATTTGCAAATCTAGTCCAACGTTTATATATTTAAGGTTATAACTATATATATCGTTACGTTTACATTTTAATCATAAGTTTCGTCTTAAAAGTCAACATTTAGTTAAAATTTTCCTAAAAGTCAATAAAAGTCAACAAAACATAATAATGGGTCAAAAAGTCCATTAAGGGGTCAACTTGGGCTTAAATAGTGCAAACGAGTCCAAAATGGTTTTTAATCGTTATATAACGTTTTGATACGTAAAAATATTTATAGTAAGTTGGAAAACATTCCAAAACTCATTTTTGTCACCCGAAACCACTATTGGGCCAAAAAGTCCATCATAAGCCCAATAGTCCAATTTTAGCCCGAAACATAAACCTTTTTAGTTTACGTTATATATTACGTTAAGTTTTAAATAGTAAAATAAGCACTTTAATTAAGCCGCGGGGTCAAAAAGTCAACATAGGTCGAAAGTTTGTTGGGCTCGGCCCAATTTTGTACCGTACATGTCATAAGCCCAAAAGTTAGTCTAAACCTTTAAGCCCTTTTTGGTCCAAATAGTTTTTGTAGTTACGTTTTAATTAACCAATTAAGCACTTAATAATAAGTAATTAGTCAATAAGTCAAGCAAGGTCAAAACAAGTTGGGTTCGACCCAAACTTGTGTCGTACGACGCTTGGACACAATTACAAGTCGAAAAACAATAAGCTATAGCTTATTCAATAAGCTATTCCAAATAAGTTGTTAAGCACTAATTTCACCCTTTCACCACTAGAGCCAAAATTTTATGTTTTTCAAAACTCTAATTTTTATTTTGACCAAAATGTGGCCGATTAGTGAGTGTACACAAATAAGTGTATATTTCGTTTTAAACTCGCGCAATTAACACTAAACACATTTGTACCATCAAACTATCACTACAAGTAATAAGATTTACCACACAAGCAAGAAATGACATAATTTGTATGCATGTTAAAAAAAAAGTCAAGCACTAGATAATATATATCAAACCCTAGCTTTTTCAATTAAATAAAACGTATACATTTAACACTTTGTATCACTTTTAAACATCAAGGTAACATGTAATGAATAAGATTAGATGAGTTTGTGAGTGTCCTTACAAAGAGTGTGTTTGAACGAGCCTAGGAGAACAAGAAAAGAACCAAAATGCTCCAAAGTTACCCAAAACACGTTCCGATCGTTCCCAAAAGCTCAAAAGTACACTTTGATTATCTTGAAACTCAATAGAATTTTGTAGATCTTGATTTTTATGATTGTTCGAATGGTGGAAGTGAAAGAGTTTGGAGAGCAAGTTCTTGATGATAAAATGTGTATGTGTTTAGTTATGTGTTACTAATTAAGTAAGAAACAAAATATATAATGTCATCATCCACTAACAAGATCAAGGTGTATCAAATATTTGTCTCCTTATGGGGAGTTGGGCGGCAAACGACAACCAAGAAGGGGAGGGAAAAGATTTTGAGCCTCGTTGGTGTATCGTGTGTCAGTGTGAGCTTAAATGTTACCGTAAACTCCCGGTTTGACCTTTTTGGACACGTACACGCAAAATAAAGTTTTTATCGACGTTTTTGTCAGAATAATGATAAAATATTATTATTTGCTCAAAATGTATTTATTTGACTTTTACCATATCTACTGTGGTGTCGGTACGCGTATGGGGTTGTTTTTCAATAAGTGCGAGAAAGCTTCTCAGTTTATAAAGTAACTTGCCAGTAACTAACAGAAATAGAATAATTTATGTTTACTGACAAAAATAGGCAGTTTTAGTGGTGACTGTAAGCTACAGTCTACGGGATGGCTTCCCGAAATGTTCACGTGAGCACAAAAATGTTCAGATATGCATAGAAATGCGCAGTTTAGTAATAATAAATAAATATTTATTATTAAAAGAAGGTTGAAAATTACCATTTGTCACACATTGCATAATTTTTTAGCACATGCTTCTGAGTAGATGCTACTTAATCATCCTGCTATAAGTGAGAACTTCCCTAACCGACGAGTACTCTTCTTGGGGCCTTAACATGTCATCGTGCTTTTCTATTCTCGGGTCATCCACAAAAGATGTAAATACTATGTTAAGCACGGGTCATCCACATAGGACGCTTCAGTGGGAGTTCAACTTCGTGCACTTCATAAGCACGCTGCATTACTAATGGTGCATTTCTTAGGCACCCATGACATGGCTAATGATGCTTCTTATGAGCACCCTTAACATGGCTTGTATTCGGCTATCTCCAAATAATGACATAATAAGTAATACACCGGTATTTCGAAGTCTATAAACATGGCAACCTTCGGCTATATCTAAAGATATTCATACATTCTAAAACATGTCAGTTCTAGTAAACATGAAGCTAGTTTCCGTTACTCATCTCGGTTGGCTTAGGCACTCATCGGACATTCTTAGACTTCCGAGATCACCTAAACACATAAATATATAATTCTATAGTCATTAAACCTTCTATAACATCCTTACACATAACCTATATCAATATCGCTAACTTTTTACAAAAGAGTTGTTTGCTGATTTTCAGACAGTCAGTTGAAAATGGCATATTTAGCCTACTTAAACATAGAATTAGGACCAGAAACCAATTGCATCAAAAAGTATACTCAGAGGACTACAATTTTGGTTTTGACCTCAAATTAATCCGATGAACGGTTAATTCTCAACGATCTTTCAAAGTTGACACAAAATTCTGTACAACATGCTGTTCGGACCAATTTTATTGGAAAGTAGACTCAGAGAACTATAAGCTTGGTTTAGACCTCATCTTAATCTGACGTACAATTGATTCTCTACAATTTTCCAAACATGATACAATGTTTTGCAAACCTAACTGTCCCATTTTCATTTTGTCTAAAACAACCAAAACCCGATGTAAGACTATACTTATCTGTTTATGATATCTGATCTACACTGGCTACATATATCATCTTGCTTTTAAGGCATATCTAATCATGCATTTCAACTTTCAAAGCATTATAATATGTTAAACATGATTCTAATTCATTTTTATACATAAAACATAGAACACTAAGGTCAATATAGAGCTATAGTTCAAGTTTAAGTACCCTTATTAACGGCAGATACTTAAATCCCGCAAACCAACGCTCTGATACCAATTTGAACCGGACTTGAACTGAATTTGTTTCCCTTCTAAATCCTATGGAAGACATGTATGGATGTGATAAATTTCTAGAAATATAAGCTTATTAAGCCACATGGGTAAAGTAGTAATTTAGCCCTTTAATGGTCCTTAGTCTCTACCGTTAAATCTTTTGCAACAGTAGTCCTTTTTCACTAGCTAATTGCATTCTAAGTCCTTATTCTTGCTGAAAACTAACGAAATGAGTTTTTCTAATATCCTAATAGCAATAAAATATATTTCTGACTAAACCCATAAAAATTGGGGTGTTACAAATAAAGTTATATATTGATTTGCTAAGTCCAAAACTTTAGAAAAGTAATATGGCTTAAGTGTAAAATTTTCAGTTTCTATAATTTCTAACAAACTTATGAATTTAACAAATACTCTAGACTTTATATTCGAGAAAGAGCAAATTTATTATTACAATTCTTGTTGTTGTTGTTGTTGTTGTTATGTTAAGGGTTTGTCTAACAAGTGCTCTAAGAGCACTACTTTAAATGATTAATAAAGAAACTTTAAGTTTATTAAATACAAAATCTGAACTAATTAAGGTAAACTATAAGATCAATTAATGTGTATTAAATGAAAATTTCTATTTAAAATAAAGTTTGAGATGAATTAATACATCTTAACCAATGCCATAAGGACACTTTTTAGACAATCCCTTATATTAATTTAATTATAATACCCAAAATACGTAAATGTATGAGATTATAAATATTAAATTGAATATATGAAATTTTAAATATAGCAACGCAGATGTAAAATATCATTTACATGTTTACTATTTAAAATTCTCACATATGCTAATAACATGTCTATATGAAAACATTTATACGAAAATATAATGCAACGACTTATGATAAGTATACGATGTCTTTCTCTTTAAAGTAAGTTTAAGTAAGGACATCTGAAAAACTATTATTTTTATAACCCGCGTTTAAAACTCCGTACGTGCACGAGTTTATTAAGAATAGTCAAAATTATTATACGTCACGTATATTGAACTAAAGTTTTAAACTAAATGTAATTCATGTCTAAACTAGTGCGTTTATGAAACTTATGGCTTACTACATAAAGCTAAATGACCAGTAAGTTATTAAATTCGTTAAAACATGAGTCACTTTATTTTGCATACCCTTATTTTGGTGCTTACCAAAAAGTGACAAATCTCCATCATTCATCTAGTTTAATCTAATGGTGGGGATTAACCTAATATTAAATATGAAAACCAAAATCCATGTTTTTTTTTCCCTTTTTCTTTGTCTTTCTTATTATTCTTTTTTCTTTGTCTTTTTTTCTAATTCACCTTTTTTTTATAATTCAATTTTTTTTTCTTTTTTTTTTTGGCTTTTTTCTAATTCATTTTTTTTTTATAATTCACTTTTTTTTAGTTCACGTTTTTTTTTTTTTTTCGCTTTCATACGTTTTCGTCTATTTTCATACGTTTTCGTCCGTTTTCATACGTTTTTGTTCGTTTTCGCCCGTTTTCATACGTTTTCGCCCGTTTTCTTACGTTTTCGCCCGTTTTTGTTCGTTTTCGTTCGTTTTCGTACGTTTTTATGCGTTTTCTTACGTTTTCGCCCGTTTACGTCCGTTTTCTTACGTTTTTGTTTGTTTTCATACGTTTTCGTCCGTTTACATACGTTTTCGTCCGTTTTTGTTCGTTTTAATACGTTTTCATCATTTTTCTTTCGTTTTCGTACATTTTTCATACGTTTTCGTTCGTTTTCAAACGTGTTTTTACGCTTTCATACGTTTTTGTCCGTTTTCATACATATTCGCCCGTTTTCTTGCATTTTCATCCATTTTCTTACGCTTTCGTCCATTTTCATACGTTTTCGTCCGTTATCTTACGTCTTCGTTCGTTTTCATACGTTTTCGTCCTTTTTCTTTCATTTTCATCCATTTATCATACGTTTTCGTCCTTTTTCATACGTGTTTTTACGCTTTCATACGTTTTCATACATATTCGTAAATTTTCATTCGTTTTCGTCCATTTTTAAATGTTTTTTGCCGTTTTCATACGTTTCTGAATATCACAAGTGATATTTTGTGATATTCAAACTATCACAAGTGATATCCTGAATATCATAAATGATATTCTGAATATCACAAGTGATACTCTTTGATATTCAGAATATCACAAGTGATATATTGAATATCACAGGTGATATTCTGAATATCACAGGTGATATTCTGAATATCACAGGTGATTTTCAGAATATCACATGTGATATTTTGTGATATTCAGAATATCACAAGTGATTTTCTGAATATCACAAGTGATTTTCACCTAATGTTTTGTAACATGAAAATCACAAGTGATATTCAGAATATCACTAGTGATATTCAGAAAATCACAAGTGATATTCTGAATAACGCTTGTAATATTCAGAAACGTAAGAAAACAGACAAAAACGTAAAAAAACGGGCGAATACGTATGAAAACCACAAAAACGTATGAAAGCGTAAAAACACATATGAAAACGGGCAAAAACATATGAAAATAGACGAAAACAAAAGAAAACGGATAAAAACAGATGAAAACGTATGAAAATGAACGAAAACGTAAGAAATCGGACGAAAACGTATGAAAATGGACGAAAATGGGCGAAAACGTAAGAAAACGGATGAAAATGTAAGAAAACGTAAGAAAAGAGACGAAAATGTATGAAAGCGTAAAAACATGTCTAAAAACGGATGAAAACGTATGAAAAATGGACGAAAACGAAAGAAAACGAAAGAAAATGGATGAAAGCGTATTAAAACGAACAAAAACGGACGAAAACGTACGAAAACGAACGAAAACGAACGAAAACATAAGAAAATATACGAAAACGTATGAAAACAGACGTAGACGGGCAAAAACGGACGAAAACAGATGAAAACGTCTAAAAATGGACGAAAACGTAAAAAACGGACGAAAACGGACAAAAACGTCTGAAAACGAACGAAAACATATATAAACGTATGAAAACGGAAAAAACGTATGAAAACAGACGAAAACATATAAAAACAAATGAAAACGTATAAAAACGGATGAAAACAGACGAAAGCGTTTGAAAAGAGACGAAAACTTATGAAAACGGACGAAAACGTATGAAAACAGACGAAATCGTATGAAAAAAAATGGTGAATTAGAAAAAAGACAAAAAAAGGAAAAAGAAAAAAAAACGTGAATTAGAAAAAAAGACAAAAAAAAAAATAAATAAATAAATTATAATAATAATTAAAAAGACAAAAAATATATATATATATATATATATATATATATATATATATATATATATATATATATATATATATAATATATATATATATATATATATATATATATGAACTTAGGTTTTCATATTTTATCTTATGTTACTCCCCACTTTTAGATCAAACTAGATGAATAGTAAGGGTTTGTCACTTGGTAAGCAACAAAATAAGAGTAAGCATTTGAACTTTTCTCATTGTTCGCTTTGACTATAAATCTTGTTGCAACTCATTATCCCAATTCCCATGTGATCGATTGAAAAAAAGACATTTTTATTTAAAGTAGAAACCATCACTAAAGTGGTTCATGCATCTCTCACAAAAAGTCTTAGATTCAAATATTACTAGCTAAACATCTTGAGGTGGTTAACAAAAAGATTAGAAACGATCACAGTGATATTCCGGTTAGTTTTTCCATAACCCAAATGAGGAAAACCTTATCTATCTACAAATTTAGTTTTTTAAATAGCGAATTCGGCAATCTACCCATATAACAAAAGTTAACACTCTCTAATATAATAAGAAAACATAATTTTATATTTAACATTTTACAAAATGTTAAACACTGTCCATCTACAGTACAGTTTACCAAAATCAGAAAAGACTCCTTTCAACAACAAATTAGCCCTTAAACTTATAAAATCTGTATTTCAATACCTTTAAGTTTAAGAAAATAACAAATTAACCCTCAAAATTATACACTTTATACTTTAACTCATTTCACATCATTTTATTTATCATTGTAATATATTTATATTAGAAAAATATATTATTATTGTTAACAATGTTATATGAGTAGTGCTAAAAGAATATTTACAATAAAAAAATAAAACTGCATATATAAAAGAAACCAAACTCAAATGCTTATACATTATATATTGGTTTAAGATCCGCGTAATACACGAGCTAGCTAAATTTTTTTCAGTGAATAAACATGTTTGATTTTCATGTGGTTGAGTAAAGAGAGATTAGATCCATATAGATAAAATTTTCTCCAAAATATCAAATCCATATAGATAACCTTTAATAATCAAATATTAAGGGAATTGATTTGCACACTCAAAGTTTTGATTGAGACACTTTATTTTGTGCATAACATAGTTGTACAGTGTTTACAGTATGCTCTGTATACTTGTAAAGTGAGTGTCCCAATCAAAATATGGAGTGCGAAGATCACCTCCCAAATATTAATTCCTCACATATTTTCCAAGTATAAGAGTAAACTTCAAAATACATCCCTGTAGTTTACCCCATTTCGCATCATACATCCCTCTCGAAAAAGTTGCAACATATACATCACTCCGTTAGTAAAAGTTAACCAATATACATCCACGAGGACGAACGGTGCAAATTTTGTGTCGTTAACTTGGACACGTGGCAGTTAAGTAAGGGTATTTGCGTCGTTTTATTCTTCCCATCTATTTCACCACTCTTTTTATGCCAGTCAAACACAAATAAAAAACACAAACACAAATCTAAACCACAAATCCAGATCTAGATCACTTCAGGTTTGGTGACAACTTCAGGTTTGGTGATTTCACTTCACAAATCCTGAAGACTTCGATCCTTAGTTTGGGGAAAACTTCAGGTTTGGTCTCAGCACGCTCTCGCCACTCGTTCAATCTCAGCCCAAAAGAAATCATCATACCCCAAATACCACAATCAACATATCCATACTCAGATCTTCATCAGTGATTCTCTCCTACTCACTCTATAACCATAACTTCAGCTTGATTCTCTCCTACTCACTCCATAACCATTTCACTTCTAACAAAAAATTAAACAGCTTGTTTCCAAACATAAAAAAAATCAACATGTAGATTCAACAGTAAGCTTGTTTACTTTTGTTTCCAAACATAAAAGAAACTACAGCTTGTTTCCAAACCCATTTGACACTTTCATATATATCTTTATTTTTTAGACAACACCCCACAAGCTACAAATCTATCCTATAAACAATTTTATGTTCATCATTTGTACCAAATCTCATTTTTTGTTCATCATTTGTACCAAATCTTTAAACGATTTTCTCGTGTGAACTTTAAACCATCATAGATCTATATAGAAACGAAATATATACCTACCCGATACCCTTTTAAAGGATCTTGAAGACGTGGAGTTCGATCGACTGTGATTGTGAATGAAGGGGATAATTGAACCTTTTAAGGTGATGGTTTGGTTGGATTAAACAGGAATAACAAAGGATTGCTTGTTTGATTTTCGATTGTTATAAATTCAAATGAACAAAAGGTTTTCGATTTGTGGATTTGATTAGGGTTATGTTATAAAAACCCCCCTACTAAGAGAATGTACAACCAGCAAAGCAGACAGTACAACCGCGTGAAGCACCCAATCATTAGATACCCCCCCCCCTATAGGGGGGGGGGGGGGTCCAGATAACTTGTCCCATTTGATTATGATTGAAGATGGAGATGAGATATCATGAGTTTTAGATAAGATGTGACTTTGTGGAGAAGAGTTTGGTGAGAGAAAGAGCGGTGAAATAGATGGGAAGAATAAAATGACACAAATATCCTTACTTAATTGCAATGTGTTCAAGTTAATGACACAAAATTTGCACCGTTCGCCCTCGTAGATGTATATTGGTTAACTTTTACTAACGGAGTGATGTATATATTGCAACTTTTTCGAGAAGGTGTATGGTGCGAAATGGAGTAAACCACATGGATGTATTTTGGAGTTTACTCCAAGTATAATGAACAAAATAATTACGTACCTTTAATTATGAAAACCATAAAGTCCAACTCTTTCTGAGTTTCCATCATCATAAAAGCAACAATGGATTTATTGGCCGGGAATTATGCAACAATACCATGTTTATCCAAGCCCCCCCCCCCCCCCCCCCCCCCCCCCCCCCAAAATGTGATACAAGCCCCCCCAGTTTTTTTGACTTTTTTTTTTTTTTTTTTTTTTTTTTTTTTTTTATATTTTTATAATTTTGTTTATATCAAAAAACTATAAACCTGAAAATGCGGAACAGAAAATATAAAGTTTAATAAGTCAAACGCTTAAAACTGTCAGAAATACGGAACAGAAACTGACAGAAAACTGTGTTATACTGAAAGTCAAAGGGGACAAAGGGAATATCCCCTATGATTAGACATCATAGGGGGCTTCTATAACACATCCCTTATTGGCCCTCAATTATGCAACAATACCATAGCTAGCTATAGCCTATAGGTTTCTAAAATTCGATATCATGTCCTCTAGTCATATGCTCATAAAACTAAAAGAAGAAAAACAAATTAAAACAGTTATTTCAAAAAATGAAGAAGATTGTTGCATCGTAACAAAAATATTGAAAACCTAAAACAAATTCAATTAGAAGGTCAAAATTAAAACCAAAATTCGTGAAATAAGATTCTAAGAATAAAAGATTACTTGATTATGGATCAGAGGATATATTGAAGAAGCTAAGAAGAAACTTTTAAATAAAAGAAACTTTTGCTTATGGATATGTTTGGCGCACGAGCTTATCAGAGCTTATCGTAGCATGAACTTATTTTTTTAGAAAAATAAACTACCATTGAAAATAAGTCTCGTTTGGCTGACACGGCTTGAAGGAGCTTGTTAAAAAAATAAGCTACTAAATGAAATGCTAGTTGTACTAGCATGAAAAAAAAGCTCCAGCCACCTGCTCCAGCAACCAGCTCCAGCAACCCGCTTCAGAAATTCGCTTCAGCTCCTACTTGTGCCAAACATACCCTATATGCATTTAAAATTCAAAACCTTTGAGAAAATTCTAAACATGCATGTCATTGGACTTTTAAAAGCTAGGAGGGCAAGAAGCGATTCCCAAAAATTAGTGTGAAGTAAATGTCTACTAAATAAATTTTTAAATATAGAGGAGAGTTATTTTACATACTAAATTTTTCTCACATAACAAAGACATCATCCATCTAAAAAAATCAATGGCTAAGATTCAAAATCATTTTAATATTTCATATATTTTTTATAGTTTAAATATCATATAAACCGTTAATCATTATACAAAACAAAGTATAACGTCACGACCAGCAATTAATTATCTTTTCATAAACGGACATTTTGATATACTTTCGACAAACTTTTTTTTTCGATTTTTTCACTTTTTCTTTTCTTTTTTACATTTTTTTCGTGTTTTTTTCTTTGTTGCTGAAACTTGCAAGAAATCTCATGTAATTAAACACTAATTTGAATATTCTAATAAAATCACACGTGATATTAGTATTAAATCACATATGATATGTAATAAAATACATAAACATAACCTAATCTGAATGCTCCCCGCATGCAGAATCATACGAAAGAGACCTATACCCAGGAAATTCCTCAATGAACGCCAACCGTTCTGCTTCGTCCTTCCTGAGTTTCTCATCCCACTCTTGTTGAAGCCTTACTTGTTCTGCTTCAAATTGTCTGAAAGCCTCTTCGTCAACCATAATATCATAATGCTGCCTTGCAGTTAAGCCATGCTCATCAACTGCCTCGTCTGCATAACCTAGCTCAAATTGAGTCAGTTGAGGTTGATAACGTTGTTGCTCAATAAATCCTGGTGCATCAGATGAAGTTGATGCACCTAGCCCAAATTGTTGGTTCTGTTGTGATACAGAACCAACAATTTTGTTTTCCTGATAACTCCAACGGATCTTGTTGCTGATTTGGTCCTGTATCTGTGAAACACACCCCCACAACGTGTCACTAATGGCGGCATTTTTGCGAGCTTCATCCATCAAAAATTGGTCAATCATAGTTTTTCTTTCCGCAGAAATGTCTTTGCACTATGCGTATCGTTGTCTCAAACGTTGTTTTTTTTGCATTTGCGAGCTCAAACTGCTTGATAACTTCAACAATAGCCTGTTGTCGAGCCTCATCGTCTTGATCGCATTATTTTTTAATATACGCTTGCATTTGTTCGACGGTATGAGGGAGACGACAAGCCATAATTGTGAAGTGTGATAATGAGTTAAGTGTGAAAATATTTGGTAAAGATGTGTTGTATCTATAGGGGAGTAAAAAGTTAATTAAAAAAAAAATTACCTTTAACCCGAAAGGGGGTGTTTTGAAATTTTTTTGAATTTGAAAAAGTTTATTGTTTGGGCCTGATTTTTTTTTTGTCCCATTTACGTTGTAACGTACGGTGGTATACCAACGTACGTTGTAACGCCTCTTATAACGCAGTCATGGAGGAGTGGGTAACGAAACATAATGTGTGCCATGTAGGATTGATTTGCATTGGGGCGTTATGACTCCCTTCGCTCTAAACTGAAAAAACACATAAAGCGAGTCCAACAACAGATTCAACCAACCCGATTATATCTCCTGTACTCTTTATTTTAAATTCATTTATCTTTTATATTTTACCACCATCACCACAGATTCAACCGTGGCCTTCAGCCTTCAGATCTTCATCACACTCAACCGCTACCAACACATCCAAATCCTCCGTCGGTAACTTACACTTCAACTAAACTGAAATGGATCTTGCTGTTGCTATAGTGGGTCCCACCTTAATTGGTGTGCGGATTTAAGTGAAAGATGTGAATCAATATGTGGTTTGTATGCGTTTAATTTGGTGGGTTTTGTTATGCACACACGGCAACCGGTGTGTGAGTTGGAGAAGCAGTGGCGGCTGGTGGTGGGTGGTTAAGGCAGCGGCGGCTGGTGTTGGGTAGTTAAGGCGGCGACGGTGGCTGGTGGTAGGCGAGAATGAAGATGGTGAGTGGTTTTGAATGGATTTTGTTAACACACCAAAAGAAAGGAGTTGGAAATTGGTATGTGTTTGCTAATTAGGGATTATGATAAACCTGGGGGTTTTGGATTCTTGGTGAAAGAGATTTTTTTTTTTTCTTTTTGTGTTTTATGATAAATCTGAGAGTATGATAACGAAGACGATGAGTTTTTTTTGTTTTTGGAAATGGGGTTGAAATGGGGTGACTAATGACTTGGCATGGAGTGGGCCTATTTGTATTTAATTAAGTGACGTGGCCAAAGGAAGCCATTCAGCAGCCGGTAACCCTTCTCGAGAGTAATCTAAATGAACGTTTTCAAGAAGTTCAGTAACTCATTCAATAAACCTGTAAACTTTAGTAACCTAGTTGTAACAAAATAAATTTTAGTAACTTAGATGAATATTTTCATAAACTTTAATAACTTTTTTGTATGTTAACCCGTATAACATTTACTAGTATAGCTTTTACCCTAATATTATTTATAGAGTAGATGATATTACAATTACCCATATCGTTGTCTTAAATATTTACTCCGTATTGTTCTACTTATTATACCTTTTGTTTTTTTGTTGTATATTACTCCTTCTGTCTAAAAATTATTGTCCTCGTTTGACTTTTTCGGTTTTTTTCTTTCTCAACTTTGACTATAAATATTTTTGTTTGTGTTATAAAATACTTGTTAAAAATTGTACCAATGAAAATACATTTAAAACTCAATCCGTTCATATATTTTGCATCAGTTATTATGTAATATATAAATAAAAAAATATTTAAAGTCAAAGTTAAAAAATAAAAATCGAATAAGTCAAAAGTGGACAATAATTTAAAGACGGAAGAATTACTTAAATATGATTTTATTTAATAACTGCAACATAAATATTTTTAGACCCGTTACAATGCACGAACAAGAGTCCCTCGTCTTACACACACTTTTGAGATCCCAAACAAATTTGTCAAAAGTTCCTTTCACCACATTTTTCCCTACCCCTTTCACTTTACAAAGATCATGGAATTAGGATAGAAACAAATTAAAACAAAACATGTTCACAAACAGTGACAGTCACGCATCTCATTGCGCGAGTAATTCAATCATCCCACAAAGACAAAACTAAAGACTTATGAAAAGTGGGAGAAAAAGAGGTACAAAAAGACAAAGGTTTTGATGGGACCCTTTTCAACCCACAAACACATAAAAACAATAAAAAAAGTAATAAAAATTTAACTAAAATCAACTCATATCAAAATAACCCACAAAACCCTCCTTCTCATTTGCTTCCAAAGTTTTTGTTTCTTGCATTAACTTCCTTCCAAAATTCCCATAAAAAGAGAATGTGTCTTTTTGACCCATTTGTCAGTTTTCTTTAGGGTTTATAAATTTAGTGTTGTTTTTTAGTAAGAAAAAAGAAAAAGATAGAAATAAAAGATGCAAACAGAAGATGGAAGATTGATGGCAGTAGCAGATACAAGAGGCAAACATAGAATTTCTGCTGAATTGAAGAGACTTGAACAAGAAACTCGTTTCTTGGAGGTTTGTTTTTTATTTTATAAAGTTATGTTTTTTTTTTATGGTTTAATCTATATTGGTAATTGTGGGTTTGGTTCAAAATTGGATCTTTATACCTTATTATTTGTATTCTTGAATTTAGGATGAAAATTGGGCTTTTTAATTATTTTGTGGTTTATGATTTTAATTTGTTTGGATTTGATAGAGAATTTTGTCAATTGAATGCAAGTTTATATTCTTCGTGGCGAACGTTTTTTATTTTTATTTTTTTTTATTTTTTATTTTTTTTTATTTTATTGGAAACTTATGTAGAGGACTATAGAATAAGAATGAATGTAGTTGGTTAGTCTTGTTGGTGCATTCTTTTCAACTCAAACCAGAATCAGGGGTTAATGATTAGCAATTTAGAATGACCAGAGCATCTTGATTATCAAACAAATGCAGCATGAGGGAGCTCCATCTATGATTAATTCATAAAAAAAGATTGCTAAAGTTGATTAGGCTTAATTATCTTTAGACGTGGTTTAGAATATGATGTGATCGAGTTCTTTACTATAAACGATAGGTTCATGTTTGTCTGATTGTCTCCTAGCAGTTCAGTCAATATTGGTTTAGGAGAATATATTGAAGTCTTAGAAGTAGCAGCCTCTTTATATAGTCAATCACGTTAAATTCGTTTGTATATAGATTTGAGTAATTTGTAATTTTATCAATGTAATTAATTGTTTAGCAAACAAGCGATTCCTAGTACAAGATCAATGGATTCAAGTTCAAAGTCCTAAAGAGCATTATTAACAAGATTTAACAAGCTACAAATGATTCTTCTTACACGTAATTTGTGTTTTGTGAAACTGATTTACTTAAGTAGTAAGGATTGTAATACAAGATTTATTAGTTTAAACTATGAATGTTGATTCAGATTGGTTTGGTTCTGCACTAGAAATCATGGATCAAGTTGAAACAATTGGCTTGAATATCCCTCCTATGTGGTTACTTAGCATGTTTCTAATCTTGTCAGTATAATTAGCATGTTTCTCGCACTGTTGGTTTGTAGGCATGAGATCACAATAGAGTTCGATTAATACATTTTATGATATGTTTTATTTAAGTTTGATTATACTGTTTAATTTCCTTTAGTAAGTTATTGTTTTTTTGAAGATATATGTGATCCCTTATTTAGGAAATTCTAGGGGCCTTCTAGGTTTATGGTACAGGATAGGTGGTTTCCGTAAGCACTGTGAGTTTTCTAGAGAAGACGAGTACCTAATGTGAACTAATATGGATGTGACAGTGTGACACTTGCCAAACTTTAGTCAAGTCACTAGTTAAAACTATGTAGTTTCGAGATGTGACAGTGTGACACTTGCCAAACTTTAGTTAATTCACTAGTTAGAACTATGTAGTTTCGAGATGTGACAGTGTGACACTTGCCAAACTTTAGTCAATTCACTAGTTAAAACTATGTAGTTTCACTCGAATTTATATTTTGTTGCCTACTTGCGTGAAACACTTACCTCTGAAATTTATCGTATTTTAAAGACCATTGCATTCCTCTGAAACCAGCAAGTTGATCAGCCATTTGCTCTCATTAAATTCATCCTTAAACAACTTGTTGGCCACTAGAAATACATATTCATTCATGGACTCATAGGGCACATTTTTACACTTGATCCATATTACTTCCCAGAAGAGCCTCTATGGTGTTCCACGAGAGTTTGGATCACCAAGACCCTAATGAGGAACACATACATAAGAAGGTAAATGCAACTACTTAGGCTTTAAAAGAAAATTCACATCACTACCACGAGATTAGAATTAGTAAAAGGCATAGTTACTGGATATGGATATGTTAATATACGCGCCATCTGTGATCTTGAGGGAATCGTATGTAATGGTGGTACAGTAATGTTCCAGGAACGTCATGGTCATAGTCACCAAGAACGCAGAGCGCTCCACTATAGGATCGGGATTCGGGATCACGGTTCACTAGTCCAGAAAGTTTGGTACAATTGTGTGTGTGCATGTGGTGGGGTTGGGGGTGGGGGGAGGCTCATTTTCAACCAATAGTCTAAATCCTAACTCAAATCAGGTAAACTTCATGTTCTCACACCAACTCTACTTTTAAATATCATTATCAATCATCCTTTGCCATTTCTAAAGACTTTTGGATTGGTGAGAATGGTTTAGGCTGTGGATAGGGTGAGAATGATTTGAGATTCTTATATGACTCTGACACTTGCACTAGAGATTTGTGACCCAAATTGCCCGTTCCTCTAAGCATCTGGATTGCAATTGAATGGTGATTAGAAGCACCACTTTTCATATCAAAATCTCATACCGCGTTTTTTCAATACGAAATTGTACCCAATTGGTTACAGTTTGCTCAGGATCGCAGATGGCGGGTACTTTAGCGTGTCTTGTGACTATGGTCATGGTACGCAATTTTGATTTCAAAATTGATGCTTTCAGACTATTGTGGGAACTGGCGATTTGAATCACAAATTCTATTGTGTGAAATAGAACCTCAAATCATACTCATCATATCCGCTAGTGTTAACCAAATGATTCTCATCGTGCATAAGTCTTAAGAAATGGTGTTTGGCAAAAGGAGGATCATGATGAAATTTATAGTGTAAAGTTTACTAGGAGAGTGGTCATGCACCCTCATTACCTGATCCTCACAAGAGGTCTCAGGTCCAAACCTCACTAGGTACACGTCTTGGGGGTGGCCAAGGAAAGGGTCGGAAACGGTTACTGGGATACCCCGGTTAGGCCGCGTACATCTGATTCAAAGACTTGCCCTCTCCGGGTAACCTCAACAGGGAAAAACGTCACCTCTGTTTAAGTTTTACTGAGAATAAAGAGTTTACTTGTTTACTGATGTCTTTTTGTTCAAGGATCTTTTGAGTAATGAATTAGACTATTGGTTTTGAAATTTTTTAATATTAAAATTTCTAGGACCTTTTGGATTTTACAACACCTTAGATAAATAATATTATTTAAACATTGGGCAGAATGTGGCAAATCGTCCCCATTCGATCCGCAATGAGCCTACAATCACCGTATCGAATTTAGGGACCTACCAAACTAAGAACCTGTATCGAAGAGATCCTAGTTTCGGGTGACTATGGTATAAAAGCAACACTCCCTGGGCTGGGCTTGTCAATAAGTCAAGCCTTGATCTAGATATGATCCGACCCAGTTCATTTATATGATCCAGTGTATCAAGAAACTTGATTCAACCGTCCACCAATATTCAAATATATCGACTAATTTAGACAAATTAATGCCGTGATTCATGTGGTCGAGTCAATCCATTTATTCTTACATTTGTTAATGGATCAAGCCTTGTGCATAAAGTATGTAAATTAGTTCGGTCAGTGTATAGATAATGAATAAATGGATCGACCTACATATTAATTTGTCTAAACAGATTGATGCATTGGACAATTGATTCCGGTGGAATTTAGAATTAACCCAGGTTCAATGCTCCTCCCCACCTGAGGCAAAGAGAAATTTAATTTATTGGTACATTTTTGGGTCAGTTTGTGAGTGAGCTTGATTTACCTCTCACGTGATGGGCACGCGGCAGTTTGACATGGGCCGGTTAGACGGTTAGTGTTTCCGAAATACAGCCTTTTTGGTAGTATGGTGGAAGGATTAGGTAATATAGGAATTGCAACACTTTGACTAGACACGAAGATTAGAAAACGTGTTAGCCCAATTCTCTACCATGCAGGGGACAGTTACCCAATTAACTCTTAAGTTGTAAGCCTTTTAGGTCCATCTCTTTGATGGAATTAAACCACTATATCCTCTCGTGGATGATACAATTTCAAAGGCTTAGTGTGCTAAGTGCTACTGCTAACCATGGAGCAATCGAGGATTAATTTTTTTTTAAATTGAAGGTCAAGGAACTGGATCGTGAAAACAGTCCCCTTGAGAAAATACAATGCGAAAGACTTTCATGAAGACATCCCTCCCCCACCACTTGGCCGTGCATCATAGAGTGCCAATATGGTGGTTGTGTGTGTGTGTGTGTGTGTGCATTCTTTGTTATGTTTATAATACATGTATTGATTACTCGATCTTGTGATATTGTATGCAGGAAGAGCTAGACAAGCTTGAGAAAATGGACGCAGCTTCAGCTGGATGCAAAGAGTGAGTACGAATGTGCTGTATTTTCATCTTTCTGCTATCGTCTGGTATATAACATACTGTCTTTTTGTGTTTCTCTAGAATCTTGAATAACGTGGAAACAAGGCCTGATCCACTACTTCCCATGTAAGATTCTTGTTTCTTTGCTTTAAAAAGATCAAAAAATTGAGCCCCATGAAAACTGCTTAATACAACTCTACTGATAATTTATTAAACATGTGTAACTATCAGTTAAAATGTCTAAAATACCCTTGAGCATGACCAAAATCGATACCATGAGTAAAATGATAAATATGTAATTTGCTGTGGTTCACAAAATATTTTTCATAAAATATTTTATTTGTTAGACGCATGTGACTGTTGGTCAAATATTACAAGTATGTTCAAGTAAAAGTGTAAAACATCATGTCGAACAAGTTCAGTACTATCAGTGGGGCAGACAAATAAATGAAACATTGTGGTGAATATAGGAAATCTCGTTGCAATTTTCGGCAAACAAATAACATGTTTGTTTGTCGTTTTCTTGCTAGTGGTTTTGGTTCTGAATCTGGTTTGTTTAATGGCAGCACAAACGGGCCAGCAAATCCATCATGGGATAGATGGTTCGAGGGACCTCAAGATAAGTCAGGATGCAGATGCTGGATACTCTAACAACATTATTCTACATATATTCATTGGATTTTACCAGAGGTTCGTTCAATGTCATCATTGTACAATCCTGTTACAGATACAGAGAACAATCTTCATTGACAAAGCGGTTCTTGTGCAGAAATGTTAAATTCTTTTTCATTTGTAGAGAAAATTAATACTTATGAGAGTTGACAAAATATGGGTTTATTTTGTTATCAAAAGATTGTCAATTTTTGCATTTAATTTTTATTTTTATTTTAAAGTTTGCATATTTATGATTTGTGTTCAGGGAGCCCATTTGTGCTTTGTGGTCTCAATACAATGGGCTGGACCCTTTATTAATGCTCTGAATTCTGATAAAGGATAAACATCATGCAATAGAACTTGACAACTTGTGATTCGCATTTATAAATTGTCATAATCGAAGTGTATTTAAGTGTACGAGGAGAATTATTTTACATACCAAACTTATTTTACATATCAAGGGACTCATTCTTACTATTCATTTGAAATAAAATAAGTGGTTTAGATTAAAAGCATTTTAATATTTCACCTATTTTTAATAATTTAAATATCTCTTAAACCATTAATCGTTAATCGAAAATAATTACACAATCGCGACGAGCATTTCATTATTTTTCTATAGACGGGCACTTTGATATAATTTCGAAAAAAAAAAAAAAAAAATCGTCTTTTTCACTTTTTTTTTCTCATTTTTTCGTCTTTTTTTCGTTTTTTTTTATTATTGAAATTTGTATGAAAAATCACATGTGATATTAGTGTCAAATCATATATGATATGTAATATCACATGTGATATTAGTGTTAAATCACATATGATATATAATATCACATGTGATATTAGTGTTAAATCACATATGATATTTTCATGCAAATTTCAGTAACGAAAAAAAACGTAAAAAAAAGGTGAAAAACACGAAAAAAAATAATTTTGTCGAAAGTATATCGAAGTACCTATCAATAGAAAGATAATTAAATACTCGTCGTAACGGTAAATTTTTTTCCACTTAACGATTAACGGTTTGAAAGATAATAATATTTGAAAAAAATGATGAAAGTGAGTGGAGATTAGTCCCTTGGTATGTAAAAAAAGTTTGTTCCTCAAATAATCTTAAATCTAAGCATATATATAAATTATTTGATAGTTATTAGAGGAGAGTTATTTTACATATCAAACTTATCTTACATACCAAGGGACTCATTCTTACCATCCATTTAAAATAAAATCAATGGTTGATATTAAAAGCATTTTAATATTTTTCCTATTTTTTATAATTTAAATCTCTTAAAACGCTAATCGTTAATCGAAAATAATTACACCATCGCGACGATCATTTAATTATCTTTCTATAGACGGACACTTTTATATACTTTCGAAAAAAGTATTTTTTTTTTTTTTTTTTTTTTTTTTCACTTTTTTTCTCTCTTTTCGTCTTTTTTTTCATTTTTTTAATTATTGAAATTTACATGAAAAATCACATGTGATATTAGTGTTAAATCACATATGATATGTAATATCACATGTGATATTATTGTTAAATCATATATGATATATAATATCACATGTGATATTAGTGTTAAATCATATATGATTTTTCATGCAAAATTCAGTAATGAAATAAATGTAAAAAAAAAAAAAAAGTGAAAAACACGAAAAAAAAAATAACTTTGTCGAAAGTATATCAAAGTGTCTATTTATAGAAAGATAATTAAATGCTTGTCGTAACGGTATATTTTTTTCGCTTAACGATTAACGGTTTGAAAGATATTAATATTTGAAAAAAAAAGAATGAAACTGGGTTTTTTAAATTGTTGAGATTAATCTCATCCATTAGATCAAATAATAATGAAGGGTGGAGATTAGTCCCTTGATATGTAAAAAAAGTTTGGTCCTCAAATGATCTTAAATCTAAGTATATATATAAATTATTTGATAGTTATTTGAGGAGAGTTATTTTACATAACAAACTTATTTTACATACCAAGAGACTCATCCCTACCATCCATTTAAAATAAAATCAATGGTTGAGATTAAAATCATTTTAATATTATACATATTTTTTATAATTTAAATATCTCTTAAAACGTTAATCGTTAAGTGAAAATAATTACACCATCGAGACGATCATTTAATTATCTTTCTATAGACGGCCACTTTGATATACTTTCGACAAAAAAAAAAAAAAAAAAAAAAAATCGTTTTTTTCACGTTTTATTTTCTCTTTTCGCCTTTTTTCAATTTTTTTCATTATTGAAATTTGCATGAAAAATCACATTTGATATTAGTGTTAAATCACATATGATATATAACATCACATGTGATATTAGTGTTAAATCACATATGATATATAATATCACATGTGATATTAGAGTTAAATCACATATGATTTTTCATGCAAAATTCAGTAACGAAAAAAATCTAAAAAAAAAAAAAAAAAATGGTGAAAAACACGAAAAAAATAATTTTGTCGAAAGTATATCGAAGTGCCTATCTATAGAAAGATAATTAAATGCTCGTCGTAACGGTATATTTTTTTTGGCTTAACGATTAATGGTTTGAAAGATATTAATATTTGGAAAAAAATGATGAAAGTGGGTTTTTTAAATTGTTGAGATTAATCTCATCTATTAGATCAAATAAAGATGAAAGGTGAAGATTAGTCCATTGATATGTAAAAAAATTTTGATTCTCAAATGATCTTAAATTTAGTTATTTATGCATGGATATAATATAGTTCTATATCATAAGAATGATATAAAAAATCAACTGGAAACTTTTTTGTGCGGTCAAATGAAATGATGTGATTTGGATATGTATACATATATAAAGTTAACTTATCATTTTTAATACGTAGTAGTTAAAGAAATGCACCAAAACCACACGCCACAGTTATGGCACTAGATAACAAAACTTTGCAATAATAAAAAATCGTTACATCATCATTATTTTTCTTGAATAGGGGAGTTAACAAAATATATATTTATAATTTTACATGTCCAACGCTAAATTATTGTGCTAAGATAATAGTTTTTGCTTGTTAGACTAGAAAAACGAAATATAGACATCACATCCTGAATTATTAAACCTTGGACCTATTCAAGAAATTTATAGATTTATTATTGTTAGAAAATCTATCCTTAGATAGCTTTAAAAGTACTTCATTTTATATTATCCATAAAAGTACTTTTAACAATGTGATATACTACTGACATAAATAACTTGGAAGGCATTTAGAATTCAACAATAGAATTTAGTGATAGTGTCCAGCGGTGTCACTGTAATTTGTGATCGAATTTCATTCTTGGTGCTAAGTTTTCGATCACAATACTCTATCACTAAATTCTATTGTTGCATTCTAAATGGTATTCCATGTTGTGCGTGAAGCTCTCTAACTAAATGGTTTTGGTTCAAGTCCTGATTAGAGCATGTAAAATAGATTTATGGTGTAAATGTTGTGAGATAGTTAAATGTTGTCGTTCTAAAAAAAAAAAAAAAAAAAAATTCTTGGTGCTAAGTTCGTAAGAAAGAAACCTTAAAAACCTTAAACTTTTATTTGTATTGCTAAACTCTATATAAGTATATCTGTTACGTCTATATTTCGTCTTTTGTTTTTCTAATTAAAATTTGCATTAACTACAAATGTCTAATTTAATAAAAGAACGCTATGGTGACTTAATTGAGACCGTGTATATGCAACAACCCTCACGTTTTGTGGATTCCAGGCTACCGACATGTATGTCACTTACATCGATCTTTATATGGCTTGAATCATGCCCCACGAGCATGGTTTCATCATTTTGCGGGGTATGCTACTCGCGTTGGGTTTTACAATAGTTGGTGTGACTCATCATCATTTATTTACAGACGTAGATGATATTGTTCTCATCTTTTCCCACACTTCTTCAACGTATTATGTCGTCTTTGCATTGAGAGTTTGAAATGACGGACTTTAGGGGCTCTTAATTATTTTTTTGGCATTTCTGTTACTCGTAATCGTGCTGGCATGTTTTTATCCCAGCGAAAGTATGCTCTCGAGTTGCTTTCTTGAGCGCACTTGAGTCATGTAATCCAAGCCGCACTCTGGTTGCTACAGAATCCAAGCTTGGCTGGAAGGGTGACCCAGTTACCGACCCCACTTTATATTGTAGTCTTGCACGTGGTCATCAGTTTTAAACGTTTACACGTCCAGATCTATCATATGTTGTTCAACAGGTTTGCTTATATATATGAACGATCCACAAGAGCCTCACTTGGCTGCTCTCAAACATATATTACGCTATGTACAGGGAACATTAGATTTTTGTTTGCAGTTGTATACTTCATCTACTACTTCCCTTATTGCTTACTCAGTTGCAGACAAGGTGGGTTGTCCTACCACATGTCACTCTGCTTCGGGATACTGTATCTTTTTGGTTAATAATTTGCTATCATGGTCATCCAAGAGGCAATATACCCTCTCTCTCGTTCTAATGCTGAGGCCGAATATATAGGTGTTGCTAATGTGGTAGCTGAGACAGCATAGATTCGCAATTTGCTTCGTGAATTACATGTACCATCTCGTTTTGTAACTCTTGTCTACTGTGAAAATGTTAGTGCTATTTATTGACAGCTAATCTGGTTCAACATTAGCGTACGAAGCACATCAAGACTCGCCAAAGGACACGTTCGGGTCTTACATGTACCATCTCGTTATCAGTATGTTGACATATTTAACCAAGGCTTACCTTCTGCTTTGTTTGAGGAGTTTCGGTTCAGTTTGAGTGTCCGTTCCTCTCCCGCTAAACTTCACGGGAGTCTTAGAAGTTATGTATTATTAGTCCTAATGTTAGCTTAATATGGGCTTAGCCCATACTCTAGAATAGTCTCATGTGACAATATATTTGATATGACTTAGAGATCAAGGAATTTCATTATTCAATATTTATCAGTGTATGATATGGTAAGAGGGTGGGATGGGGGAGTAGCGTTCGTCATTTTGAACGAGGGTTTGGGTTATGAAGAAAAGCAATCGATTTTGTCAGAGTTGATAAAGAATTCGACTATAGTCGTAGAAGTTTAAGAAAAAAGTAGTCGACTGAAGTTGCAAAAAAACGTAAAGACCAGTCGACTTTAGGTGTAAAATAAAAAGGGGGGCGGGGAGGGGGGGGGGGGGGTTTGAGAAATCCAAACACCACTAATGACCAAAAAAGTTACATAACACAAAATATTTTTCAAACTAATTTTAAACATATTTTCCAAACTCATATTAAACCAATAAATTCAAACCTACTTTAAAAAAAAAAAATTATATATATATATAATATATATATATATATTATATATATATATATATATATATATATATATATATATATATATATATATATATATATATATATATATATCCAATCTTAACCATACATAACCCAATGACAAATCTTCTTAATATCAAAATAAAACGATTTCAAAAAACCCATTTTATACTTGTGTTGAACACTTGAACCATAAACTCCATGGCCAAACAAATTTTATTTATTTTTATTTTTTTATTTTTTTTCCCTCATAGCTGAAGGACTTTTCGATTTTAGAATATAAGGCTCTGATACTATGTCAAATGTGACTGATTCATACATTACGTGAGACTACATATGTTTTAATATATATACCCTAAAACATTTGAGTTGGTGCTCAAATGTTACTAATGTTAATACAAATACTAATCCAAGTCTAATATTAATACGTCCACTAACACTTCTTGCTACATGTGTTACCAAGTCAACCGGTAAATTGACGATACGTGTTGGCCATTGTTATTCGTTAGTTTTGTACTCCCTCCGTCTCAATTTATTTGTCAGGAGAGAGAAAACACAAAGTTTAATAAAAGTGGGGCCACTTTAATTTTCAACCACTAAAATGGAATATTCCTCCTTTAGATTCTCTAGTTTTTACTAAATAAGGAAAGTGGACAATTAATTTGAGACATCCATAAAAGGAAATATGGACAATTAAATTGAGACGGAGGGAGTAGCACCTATTGCACGCCTGTTTGTGTGAGTGCAAAAGATAGATAGACCGTTTTTATAACTTCATTACAAGGTGTCTTTATTGTAATGAAAAGCTCCGTTAAAAAAAAAAAAAAAAAATTGTAATGAAAAGCGATCAATTGCTCCAAGTTATAATGATATGCTACCTCCGTCCTAAATTTATAGCCCCTCTTTCCATTTTGGATTGTCCTAAAATTATTGTCTCCTTCCAAATATAGTTGTAAATAATGTAGCAAGTTTACCATATTGCACCTAATAATACTAAAAATTATAAATATCATTCAAAGATTTAATTAATTGCATAAGGGTAAAACTGTCATTTTGCAAAAAAGTAAGAGAGAATGCAGTAATCATTATGTTTTCTAAAACTGTGTGTTTTTTGTCGGGAACAACAATTTTGGGATGGAGGGAGTAAATAATTAATGAGAAATCGTGGACCTAATCGTGGACCTAAAAACACGTGACGTTATTCTGATAGCTGCAGACAGAGACCCACTTATTTTACAACCCATTAAGATGATGCCACATATTTTTAGATCCACGATTAAGTACACAATTAGGTCCATTTATCATTTTCTCATAATTACATACTCCGTACTAATTAGTGCAACACTGTATATCTGTGACTTGCATTTAGCTGGACATCAATTTTGGCTTTTTACTTCATCCGTTTCAAAATTATTGTCCATATATTTTTTTTAGGATGTTTCAAAATAATTGTCCACTTTCTTTATTAAGTAAAAACTAGAGAATCTAGTGGAAGAATATTCAATTTTAGTGGTTGAAAATTAAAGTAAACCTACTTTTATTAAAATTTGTGATTTCTCTCTCACGACAATAATTTTGAGACGGATTGAGTATTAAGACGTCAATAAATTTACTTGGGGATGTGTTAGGGTAACGGGGTCTACCCGGCCCCACCCCCTAGCCCACAGTTTTTGTCCCCCACCCCCTGCCACACACTTTTTGTCCCCCACTTTTGTACTTTTTTTTTTTTTTTTTTTTTTTTTTTTTTTTTTTTAAGTTGTAAAAGTTTTTTTAAAAAAATATTTTGTTAAAAATAATGTTAAAAAAGTATTTTGTTAAAAATAATAAAAGTTGTAATTTTTTTGTAAAAAAAATAAAAGTTGTAAATTTTTATTATAATTTTGTAATTTTTTTTGTAAATTAAAAAAAATAATAAAAGTTGTAATTTTTTTTTGTAAAAGTTAAAAAAAAAAGTATTTTGTTAAAAAAAAATATTTTGTTAAAAATAATAAAAGTTGTAATTTTTTTTTTTGTAAAAGTTAAAAAAAAAGTATTTTGTTAAAAATAATAAAAGTTGTAATTTTTTTTGTAAAAGTTAAAAAAAATATTTTGTTAAAAATAATAAAAGTTGTAATTTTTTTTGTAAAAGTTAAAAAAAAAAGTATTTTGTTAAAAAAATAAAATGTATAACGTGGAGTTAGAATTGGCAAGGAATCCTGAGAATCACGTTTGTCAGTCGGGTGTAAGGCTCCATGATCTTTTAAATGAAATGAATAAACTTCATGTGTCGTAAATGTTGTTGTTTTTAAATAATATGTATAACGTTGTCGTTTAATTTAATAATAACAGTTATTGTTGCACTTATTTAATGTGGTAATATTTAACGTGCTATTATACAAAACATTATACATATACAATACATTACAATACATACATAATCTTTTCTATTAAAAAAAAAAAAAAAAAAAAAAAAAAAACTATTCACAAAATGACAAAATAGGGTAAATAACAAAAAAAATATTATAAACAAGTACCCTCTCATTGTAGAGAGGGTTAATCTAACCAAATAAGGACCGTTGCTATAACTCACCCCTTTACTTGACCAAGTTATTCTGTAGTTTTCATTATTTCATTTTCATTGAGGACAAAATTAAAATCCATAATTCTTCCTCGTGAGATTTTATACATGTTTTCTTGTATTAGCCTAGTCGAAATACTGTTAATATTTCATTTACTTATGTATTTACATACATCTTTATATTCAAAGTCAATTATAGGTTCATCACTATAATATTTTTCACGTGGTCTAGCTTATTGATTTTTTTTAGCATTGTTGGTCGATATTCGATTCGTAATACAAAATTTGTAAAACAACAACATACTTGATGATAAAAATGAAGCTCAAAGGTCAAAGCCATAATACATCATTTGAATCACATGGAGGTATTCTAACCTTAACGTGTTCTAACATAAAGAATTACTCGCTACAGCAAAAATGTCAACTTCAGTTTTCAGAGTATGTGTAAAAATAAAATTTATATCTTCAGATTTTTAAATGTGTTCAAATTTTGTTTATGGTGCTTTTGAGTTTACCGATTTATGTTTAAAAATGATCAAATAAATGAAGACAATATTTGCATCATGTGCACTTTAATGTAACATCACTTAACGCCTAGACTTGTACGGATGTTAAGTTAATGACCAACTCATTAAAATCGACTATTATGGACACTCAATGCATAAAGTAAAGACTCTGACCTGAATTTGCAGATAAAAATAGTGTAAGGACATAACTTAACTAAAATTTAAGATGTGTACCACCGTATTTGGAAAGGTATTTGATTTCTTTTATTAAATACTGACTCGTTTTGTACGCAAATTCCAAAATCATGACCAAAAAGGCCAAAACCTTTTAATATACCCCGTAATACTTTGACTCAAAAGCTTTGGTTCCTATATAATTTTGGTTTTTAAACTTTTGTACCAAGAGCAGCAATGTTTGTACCGTCATTATATCATACAATAACATCACATGATGATAAATATCACCCTCCATATCAAAATGGTCAAGTCAGAGTAATAACTAATAAGAACGGAATGCATTGGTCAAGAAATCCTATACAAACATCTATTAATTTATAAATAAATTGTCATTGTTAATGATAATGATGATAATAGCACTTGGTGACATGCTCAAGTCAGTTATTTGAAGCTCACGGGGTGCCACATCACTTTAACAAACTTTCACAACTAACCCCACCCCCACCCCACTAATAAGTACTCCCTCCGTCCCAAAATTATTGTCACCCGACAAAAAACACATTCTTTTAGAAAAATGTCACTATCACTACTTTCTCTCTCTTACTTTTTTGCCAAATGACAAGTTTACCCTTAACCAATTAATTATCACTTCTTTAAAGTTTGCAATATTAATTTCAACCAAGGGTAATATAGTAAACTTTACTAAACTTCACTATCTATTCACTTTCTATTTTGGGTATGTGACAATAATTTTGGGACGTCCCAAAAAGGAATAAGTGACAATAAAATTGGGACGGAGGGAGTAATAACTAACCTCAACTTACTCATTTGGGGCCCATCACTTACAACTTTATTTTTCTTATTCAAATTTCCAAATAAATTAAATTCATTTCATTAAATATAAAAATACAATACAACACAATAAAAAACATAGAAAAGTAAAATAACGATACGGAAAAAGATAAACACAATACGGAAAAAGATAACCACGATATGAAAAACAAATCATACAACACCGTTAAGCATTTCATTCATCCTATTTGGGGTGGTTTCTCAAAACCTCTCACATGTGAACATATTTGAAGCTTCTCCCACCAAAGCGTTGTTCAAAAATGGTCTTTGCATTCTTGAGACGATCACTGTCAATTTCCCTGCCTGTACGCTGCAAATGTTTGTAAATAGCGTTGAATTTTTGACATTCGCTGTTGAGTCTTGTCCATTTACCCGTGACCATATTTTTGTTACGATTTTCACCGTTAGTCTGATTGTTGAACATGTCTACAACCTGATTCCGAAATGAGTATTCATTGTAGTTGTCTATGTCGTGGGAAACTGCAACCCAAACTTCAGCTAGCAAGTTTTCTTCTTCTTTTGACCAATGAGTATTCATTTCAAATGTTTGAACTTTGAAACAATTTTGTAAAATGGTTAGATATAGAAGTGTGTGAAAAATAGTGTGTTATGGTATGTTATTTATAGCCGTTTGAAACAATAAGAGCGGGATTTATTTAAATTCAAATTCAAATACGAGCTGGATTTATTTAAAATTCAAATTCAAAAAACGGGCGGGATTTATTCAAAATTCAATTTCAAAATTTTAAAATGTGCCTATAAATACACATTCACAAACAGAACAAAGAGAACTATAAGAGGAAGCTGCTCAATTGGAGCAGGAAGTCAGGGATGCAGAACATCTTAGGAACAACTGGTTTGACATCATGGAAGAAAAGTATTATGCTGACGAGTTTAGGTCCTCTTCGAGTAAAGACGGTTGAAACTCAGATGATTCCTTTTATTAATTTGTAGTTTCATTTTCATTACCGTATCGTAGTTTCTATTAATCGTACTATGTTTTTTCAATTCGATGTTTAACGTAATTTCAATTCGATGTTTAATGTATTTTCATTTCCTAGTTTAAAAAACGTTACAAGTTTTATAAAAACTTTACAAGCTTATTCAACTTTACATAAATATAAAAACATAACATACTTACAAAAGATGAAAAAAAAAAAAAAAAAAAAAAAAAAAAAAAAAAAAAACTAACAAGTCAGAGAAATTACTCTTGCCGTGCAGACGACGAGGGTTCAAGTGGCGAAAAAAGAAACGAGGGGGGGGGGGCGGGGCTGGCGAGGCACAACGAACGTGCCACGGTGGCACGACGAGCTACGACGAGTACTACACCAAGTGCTCTAACAATGTTAATAATTGTGGACGATTGGGATGGTGTGAGTTACGGTTCCCGCTTTTTAACTCATGCGACGACTGGGATTTTTGGTTTCTATCGTGGCGAGTTTCAAAGAATGAGAGTGTAACACCCCAACCCGGCAAAGGTAGAAGTATCACGTTAATGGTCTCACATCAGATCAAAACAAAGCATACATTCATTAGTAATACAAGAGTTCTCAAAGGTTACAATTGAAATACTGAAATACAAGGAAACAAAAACTAAATACTAAGTCTGCGAATGCAAATCCTTCTAAGAGTCTCTACTTCCGAATAACTATCCAGGTCTTCTAAGTCCAAAAGTCTTTTCACTCATACCCAGCTTCCAACTAAAACCTGCCGCGGGAAAAGAAACGCGGCTGAGCTTAAAAAGCCCAGTGAACAGATATATAGAAACGAAAACGAAAGCAAAAGAAAATGAACATGTATAGTTTAGTGCGTTGGAATATATAAGTCATAGGCAAGATTATAAGTAAGAAAGAAATGAAAAGAAAAGGAAATAAAAGAGTCAGTAATCCTCCACGAGCCCGAACAAATCAAATATAGTAACCCTGTAGCAATCTAGAGGGGATGCCTCTCAAGTCACTAGATAATATGAGGGGTGACCTCATGTATCAAATTGGAATGATCAGTTCCCGAACTTTGTGAGAGACGTGTATTGCACACAACATCAATCAACGAACAATATAATATAATATCCATTAATACAAACACTAACCTAGGATGCATCCATACGCCCCCCGAACAATAATATAGGCCAATAATAATTATAATGTGCACGTTACGAACAATATAGGGACGGTGTGTAACATCACTCGAACACACTGGAGTCATGCCATTGGTGCATCAATGACACGGCCATGTTACCTTCATGGCTAGGAAACGAACTTGGCTCGGGTATCAACTGCATGGTCAAAGGTCAAAGGTCTAAATCACAGCAAATGTCCAACTAGTCTAAGTCATCGAATCATGGTCAAAGTCCAAATATCAAAGGTTCATGGTAAAGGGTTCACGTCAAGATATTTCAGAAGTAAATGACAAAGGTTCGAAATCCTTTAAAATATTTTCTTATAAAAATAATCTTACAAAATGGTCTTCGTAAAAATGGTCCTTTCAAAACAGTTTTTCATAGAGACAACTTTAAAAATAGTTTTCTTAAAACGTTTTCATAAATAATCAAAAAGGTTTTCTCATCCCCTTTACAATGTCCAACATATTTGGGTTCAAGTCAAAGTTCCTATCAGAGTTCGCAGCAGGGTTCAAGACAAAAGATCAAGGCAAAGGTTCAACTCCAAGGTTCACAATACAAGGGAACATAGCAATGGCTTTGGGAATCCTAAACGAATCAAGATAAGAATCAAGAGAACGAAGGCACCTTACTAAGAAGGGCAGAATATCTGTACCTTATTAGCAGGACACAAGGATAGCAAATGACAAGGATCAACTTACTCCTTCCTCGAACCTAAGGGAGTAGAAGACAGAATGACAAGTGGTTTTTAGTTATCTTTCCATTTTAAGTAACTTCCCTTGTTAGGTAACTTTCCTTATTAGCAGGTTTCCCGAATTAACAAGTTTCCATAATTAGAAAGATTATAATATCACCAATTTAGCTTAAGTCATTAATCAAGCCTTATTATGGGATTAAGGTATATTTTAGCAAGTTACAAAAGTTCAGGGTTAAATATGACAAGTTTCCATGAATTAGGGTTTTGAATGAAACTATTACAAATTACTAGTTTGAACACATAATGGATTCAGATTCACTCTTTAGTCCTTTAAGTTTCAATATTTACCCTTTACACCCTTTAGTTATTAAAATTACAAAATAGACCTTATAGTTACATAATTTACACTCTAACCCTTACTATATTCATATTAACACCTCAAACACCTTACTTTACCAAATTAAAGAATATAACCTTCCAATTTATATATGGTACGAATCATATTCCAAGTTTCACATAATTACATATTTAGTCCCTTAACTTACAAAACTTCTAATTAAATCCTCAATTTATCAATAATTACATATTAAGCCCATAAATATCCAAATTTACATATTACCTTCCTAATAATATTATTTACACAAAATAATCACAAGTTTCCTGAATTTACACTTTTAGTCCCTCCAATAAATTAATTTCTAATTCGAACCTTAAATTAACAATTAAATCATTATCTTGCAAATTTTACACATAAGGACCTCATGTTATAATTTTTATACCTTTCTACTGACCTAATTAACATTATAAAAATAACCCTTAAGTTTCAAAGTTGGCAAAACAAGCCCTTGTTATTTAATTTACAAATCATATACACTTATATAATTGCAAACCCTAACCCTAGCTCACCAATCCTTGTGCAATCATTACCTCATCATTAATGTGCATTAAATGACCAGATTCCATGTGCAAACCCTAACCCTAAATCGTTATTAGGGTTTTCTTTTATTTTCTTTATTTTCTTTAATATCCGATTACAAAATAAATTAACCATGACTAATCTAAGCCTCCATAATTTGAACTATCATTTTTTACAGGTTATATTATTTGTATAGAGTTCAAAATAAATAATTACAAGCCCTAGAAAAAACGCATGGATCGATTTAGAATTTTTATACGTTTTAGCTCTCTAAATTTATTATGATCGAATTAGCTTGCATGATCCATGTTATATATTTTATTTAGGTCTTATATGATCCAAAGAACACAAGAAAAATGTTACATGAAGAATCGAACGTGTGGAAGGGATAATAGAAATTTATACCTCTCGGATTGAATAATCGACCAAGAAAACTTTCCTACGTTCGAACCAAGCTTCCTACAACCCAAGGCTTATTTTTCCTAGCTTCTTTAGACCTTGATGAGCTCCAGAAAAATACAAGAACTCGTCCAGAAAATCGTATGGAGGCAAGGTCGATTTTAGTGTGTCGACTTTTTAGGGTTTTAGGGTTTCGGTAATTTGAAAAATAAAAATAAATGGGAATTGATTTATAATAAGTACAAAACCGACTTAGGGGGGAAATATCTCTTAGGAATCGACCCATATTAGGATAAAATCAAAAGAATTTGATTTGGTATTTTTTTTCCTATCTTTATTTGTAATTATCTTGATTTTAATTAGTTTTAAATATAAAATAAATACTTAAATTAATATTTTCGGTTTTATATCAATTTTAGGACATGCAAAAATGTTAAAATGTTGTCTTAAAATTATTTCATATCATATGTAGTTCATTACCAGAAGTTTGGAACTTATTTGGTAATTTATAAGCTTATTAATCAAAATTTTAAATTATAAGGGCAAATTGGTCTTTTTGCATGTTTTAGATTTTTTGGGTATTACAACTTCTTCCCCTCTAAAAGAAAATTTTCGTCCTCGAAATTTGCAAAGAACAGAAAGGAACTAGAACGGAAAACGAACAAGACACACCGGATCAAAATACGAAATGCGGATAACTAACTCGTATCGATTCCTCGGTCTCCCAGGTAGCCTCACGCTCCGGGTGATTCTTCCAAAGAATCTTTACGAATGGAATAACTTTATTTCTCATGGCTCAAATCAAACGAGATGAGTTCAAATTTCTCAGAAGAAGACAAATAATTTGATTTGATTTAAAAGGTCCATGCAACATAAAATGGACGATAGGTGAATCTTCAAGATTTCCTATGAGATACGAACAAGAGTTCAAGTCAAATCGATTGTGCTAACCGAAGAGAGCTTTACAAGAATTTAAGATTTATAGCTGAGGTCAACAGAATGCAAAACGAGATTCTAAACTCATCTAGATGTCAAATGAACGAAAGTAGAGGCTACGCATAGGTAGAATGAACCTAAAGTCTCACCAATCACGGATAATCTAACGGAGATTCAAATTCTAAACTTCTTAGGTACTCCCCAAGATATCCTATGCCCACAACAAGTGCACGTTATATGATGTAAGTATTATCACGTTGGCCAGACGTCATAATACTGGCATCATATAAATATGCCCTTATGATGGTCATACTTTATCTCAAGTCATAAACAAAACCACCTATCTTAATCCACCTAGTACTTCTACTATCTCGAGGTCAACAAAATTGAATGCCCTAGTTACGGGGGAAAAACAAAACTATTCGCAAGAGTATCCAAATCTTAGATTGCCTAGTAAAAGTGAGACACGCCGTCACAAGCATCATATCTTCCACAATTCGCCAAAATCTCTCAAAACAAAGCCATCACCGAACATACGAAAATAAACACGAAACTAAAATGCTTCTAGGGAACTTAAATCATGAGAGGGTCTTATTACTATATAACGAAGCTTAAGTGAGTCAATGAAAGTGAAAGTTAGTCGTCAAAATCTTCGGTCTTCCCAGAATCAATTCTTCCAGACATAAAGGGTCTGTTTCTAAACTCCGTCCATTCAACACATCCAATCTCCTCAAGTCCGGTTAATCTGTCTTCGTCTATCCATCAATCGGAAAGTGAAACCAAAATCGGGAACTTGTGTCTGGTTCGTCGAGCCTCCTGCAGTTCTTCTTGGAATATGATGGAGTAGCGTGGATTTCTGGCACGATCTTTGAATCTCTTCATCATCCAGTCTGCTTCCGCTCTCAATTCATCTTAGTACAACCAAGATGAATAGGAAAATTAGACTGCATGTCTTCATCAGCTCCAGATTCGCTATCTTGACTAAATTTCTTCTTCTGCATCGCCAACACTTCTACCTTGTAAGGAATATCTTCACTCTTCAGGGTAGCTGCCGTTTGTTGTTAACTCCAGGTCAGGTATTGAAGTAATTCTTCTGATATGTCTCTAGTTGTCCTAATGTATACGAAACCTTCTGTGCTGTAAGGGAGTATAACCAAGTCTCTTTCTGGTTTATCCCAAGGATTGTCCCGCCCGAGGGTATGGAAGCTAACTTCTATTCCAACTTTTCCAAAGCTCAATTCTAAATCAAACTAAGCTGTTTCTCTCTGTTCACTAATTTTCTTCAATGATATCATAAGTTGCAAACATCTTCCAGAGTTTTCCGGCAGAGTTTAAAGGGTTTCAGTTCTCCATTCTATTGTTGGTTTTGACCACACGGTGATAGCTTTCAAAGCTCGCGGAATTTAAAGAGGTATCCTCAATTAAGAACGTCGTTGTCTCAACAACTATCAATCTTCTCAGTATGCACAAATGACTAATAAAGTGCAAAGATGATTTTCATGGTCTTCCTCGTCTCCGAATGTACTATTAAGTCATACAATGACCATTTGTCCAAGTACTCACGAGAAAAACATTATTTATCAAATTCACAAGATGTCAGAGCTTTAGCTAATACAATTAGCGTCACTAACTGTCATAGCAGTCGTTTACGAATACAGAAGGCGATTCCAAGAATAAAATTAATTCATCAGAAGAAAACTTCGCGCTCAGAAATTAAACAAACACGTAGTCGTTTCAGGGAGGATGAATATTGGCTCCTAACAGTAATACGGTTCAGCTATCTCCAGTCACCATCTTTCTTTATCGCGAACGAAACTAAAACACGCCCAGAATATACACTTAGGTAAACTCACTTCCTGGTCTTCGGTTGCTGCTCTTCCCGGTTGCTCGAATCAATTGGTCTGATCCCGGACACATCTGAAAGACACCTTCGCTTGGCGACTAGACAATCTCTAGGTAACCTGTCAAATCCTACTTCACTCTCCGGTGGAAAGTTTGGTGGTTCGACTAGGAATCATATTCAGAATTAGCAGGGTGCCAAGTAACTCTCAAGATAAGGTTCATTTATTGGTGCACGAGATGGGTTCTAGGAAAACTTCACCATCACGAAAGTAACACACGAGTCTCCAGAGTAATAGTGATAGGAGAGAATTTAACAATCGGTAATCATGGTAGAGAGTTCAAAATTGTTGCAAACGTTAAAGATGAGACACAGAAAGGAAATTGTCAATATTTGAATGCTCAATCAACCAATTCCTTGAAGGAATAAAATCGAAGTTAACTATCCGAAGAAAGACAGATCAGCATAGAAAATTTTATCGTTTCAAAAGTGAGAGGGAAACATTCTTATACTCGTGGTTAAACACTACAAGACTTCTCGTAGGGACCGAGATGGGTGAAACGAAATCAACTAGTGTCGGAAGATTTATAGATACTTATCAAAAACAAGAGACAAAAAGAGAATACATCAAGTACGTCATTGCCATGGAGATTCTCAGAGTGCCCGAAGAGGCATCAAAATGATTGATGAAAGGATTAGAGATCAGAGTCAAAATCTGAAGATGAGGATTAATAGTGTCAGGCAATTATTATGAAATTTTCAATTTTTATAAGATTTAAATAGGTTTCAAACCTAGGTGGTGCAAAGCATAAGCTTTCGATTTTCAAAAGTGATATCAGATATCAACAGGATCTAACCAATAGTGATAATTGTCAGGATTATCATAGGAGTAGTAATGGATCACTCAGAACTGAGTAGTATCAGATGATACACTTCATATCCGTCATGAGTAATGAATTTGTAGAATGTGTCAAACACATTATGGTTGCATGACCATCTGGATGGTCGGAAAGGTATCAAACCATTTATCAACCTAATCGGAAACGGGGATTCCAAATCAGGAAGTGAAACTTAAATGGTGCAAGGTATCCATGTAGTTCTCGAGGGATTTCAAACTTACTTGGTTACTAAACTTAGGTTATAAGATTTCTAGCTTCTGAAACAAAAGTTCTTATAAGGCTTAGCTAAAGGCAAAGGCACGAATCAGAGTAATGCGGAAGTAATGATAACTAAACAAACGCCTTATAGTCTACCCATTCCTCACTGGTCAAAACTTACGTTCCTATAGGGAAATCTTAAAGCAAATTTTCAAAGGTTGTCTTACGAGCGCCTACAGGGAAAACTTTGTGGTCCTAGCTTACACAGGCCAAGGGTAAATGTATTACGAATCGCAGCCTGTCTCTCTGATACCATAATTGTAACACCCCAACCCGGCAAGGGTAGAAGTATCACGTTAATGGTCTCACATCAGATCAAAACAAAGCATACATTCATTAGTAATACAAGAGTTCTCAAAGGTTACAATTGAAATACTGAAATACAAGGAAACAAAAACTAAATACTAAGTCTGCGAATGCAAATTCTTCTAAGAGTCTCTACTTCCGAATAACTATCCAGGTGTTCTAAGTCCAAAAGTCTTTTCACTCATACCCAGCTTCCAACTAAAACCTGCCGCGGGAAAAGAAATGCGGCTGAGCTTAAAAAGCCCAGTGAACAGATATATAGAAACGAAAACGAAAGCAAAAGAAAATGAACATGTACAGTTTAGTGCGTTGGAATATATAAGTCATAGGCAAGATTATAAGTAAGAAAGAAATGAAAAGAAAAGGAAATAAAAGAGTCAGTAATCCTCCACGAGCCCGAACAAATCAAATATAATAACCCTGTAGCAATCTAGAGGGGATGCCTCTCAAGTCACTAGATAATATGAGGGGTGACCTCATGTATCAAATTAGAATGATCAGTTCCTGAACTTTGTGAGAGACGTGTATTGCACACAACATCAATCATCGAACAATATAATATAATATCCATTAATACAAACACTAACCTAGGATGCATCCATACGCCCCCCGAACAATAATATAGGCCAATAATAATTATAATGTGCACGTTACGAACAATATAGGGATGGTGTGTAACATCACTCGAACACACTGGAGTCATGCCATTGGTGCATCAATGACATGGCCATGTTACCTTCATGGCTAGGAAACGAACTTGGCTCGGGTATCAACTGAAAGGTCAAAGGTCAAAGGTCTAAATCACAGCAAAGGTCCAACTAGTCTAAGTCATCGAATCATAGTCAAAGTCCAAATATCAAAGGTTCATGGAAAAGGGTTCACGTCAAGATATTTCAGAAGTAAATGACAAAGGTTCGAAATCCTTTAAAACGTTTTCTTATAAAAATAATCTTACAAAATGGTCTTCGTAAAAATGGTCCTTTCAAAACAGTTTTTCATAGAGACAGCTTTAAAAATAGTTTTCTTAAAACGTTTTCATAAATAATCAAAAAGGTTTTCTCATCCCCTTTACAATGTCCAACATATTTGGGTTCAAGTCAAAGTTCCTATCAGAGTTCGCAGCAGGGTTCAAGACAAAAGATCAAGGCAAAGGTTCAACTCCAAGGTTCACAATACAAGGGAACATAGCAATGGCTTTGGGAATCCTAAACGAATCAAGATAAGAATCAAGAGAACGAAGGCACCTTACTGAGAAGGGCAGAATATCTGTACCTTATTAGCAGGACACAAGGATAGCAAATGACAAGGATCAACTTACTCCTTCCTCGAACCTAAGGGAGTAGAAGACAGAATGACAAGTGGTTTTTAGTTATCTTTCCATTTTAAGTAACTTCCCTTGTTAGGTAACTTTCCTTATTAGCAGGTTTCCCGAATTAGCAAGTTTCCATAATTAGAAAGATTATAATATCACCAATTTAGCTTAAGTCATTAATCAAGCCTTATTATGGGATTAAGGTATATTTTAGCAAGTTACAAAAGTTCAGGGTTAAATATGACAAGTTTCCATGAATTAGGGTTTTGAATGAAACTATTACAAATTACTAGTTTGAACACATAATGGATTCAGATTCACTCTTTAGTCCTTTAAGTTTCAATATTTACCCTTTACACCCTTTAGTTATTAAAATTACAAAATAGACCTTATAGTTACATAATTTACACTCTAACCCTTACTATATTCATATTAACACCTCAAACACCTTACTTTACCAAATTACAGAATATAACCTTCCAATTTATATATGGTACGAATCATATTCCAAGTTTCACATAATTACATATTTAGTCCTTTAACTTACAAAACTTCTAATTAAATCCTCAATTTATCAATAATTACATATTAAGCCCATAAATATCCAAATTTACATATTACCATCCTAATAATATTATTTACACAAAATAATCACTAGTTTCCTGAATTTACACTTTTAGTCCCTCCAATTAATTAATTTCTAATTCGAACCTTAAATTAACAATTAAATCATTATCTTGCAAATTTTACACATAAGGACCTCATGTTATAATTTTTATACCTTTGTACTGACCTAATTAACATTATAAAAATAACCCTTAAGTTTCAAAGTTGGCAAAACAAGCCCTTGTTATTTAATTTACAAATCGTATACACTTATATAATTGCAAACCCTAACCCTAGCTCACCAATCCTTGTGCAATCATTACCTCATCATTAATGTGCATTAAATGACCAGATTCCATGTGCAAACCTGTAGGGTATTCACAATTCAAGAAACACTTGTTTGAGGCCTTTAGATGGATCGAATAGACATAAACTAGAGAGAGAAAGTGGGAACTTCTAGAGAGAGAGAAAACTATGTGTATATTAGTTTGAAATGTAGGGAAGTTCCAACCCTTCCCTTGCAAGGGAAGGGGTATTTATACATATTACTTAATATGCCCCTAGAGGGCTGTGGAGAGAGTTGACAGAGGGTAAAGACCCGACCCACTCCACAATACTAATTAATAACTAAACTACTAATAATATTACTGATAATCCTACGAGCTATGATGATCTAATAAGTACTCGGGGTGACCGAGTCTTCAGCTGAATATTCATATTCCTAACAATCTCCCCCTAAGGGACGTCACCCCAGAAGTAATGTTCTGAAATTCAGCACTTCTTCCTTGGATCTTGACATCATAGCTCGTAACCATTGATTCTTCTATATCATAGATTGTTGTGCAAACATCCGTGATCTTAAGATGACTTCTCTTTTGTCTTGGATGAACTTTGAGTAAACTTTGAAAGTATCATCCTACTTGAGTCTCAAAGTCATCTTTCAGTAGTAGGTCTCCATGTGATGAAATATACTTAGAGCCGACATGCTCACACGATATGGTGTCATGATCTTCAGCATCAGAGTTAGCAGAAGCTGTGTTGAAGGTCTTTTAGGTTGATTATGACTTCTTTGATGATGATGTGGTGTGAGCATGTGGTGATGGATTGGCATCTTTTCTGCAACCAGCTACCACAGCAACCAGCTACAGCATTCCACTGCTACAATCGCCAGAAGTTCCTGCATACGACAGTTAGCAATAATTCGACCGGTACTTACAAGTTTGGACTTCGAGATAGTCAACAGCATATTGTGAAAACTCTCTCTAATCCTTACCAAGACCGTTCCTAATCGAAAACCCACAGAGGGCTTTTTAAGATTTTACCGTAGTAAATCAACGATTAGGTGAGTCGCTGGAGATCACTCCACGACTGTAGACCGGTTGAAACTGCCGCGACCACTAAGCGTAATCCACGAGGAATTACCGAAGTGACCTGCTTTCAGGGCTGCTTGATGTTGACCCTGGCAGGAATTTCCATTCAATCATTGAGAATTACATTTTTAAATTCCCTCATGAATGTTCTGGCAGATTGCTAAGATCTGCGTAGGACTCATAAGTTTACAACTGGTGTCCTTAATGTTGAACAACCAGTGTATAAATAATTCGTGTCCCTATGAGATCTTATTATGCATCTCGTGGCTCTAGACTCTATAGTGCGTTTTGATTTAGTGAGCTGAGGCTGGAGAGGACTGCCACCTTTTCAATATCATCTAACTCGGAGTGAGAGAGACGATAGGAATGTATTGAACACCGTGACAATTGAAACAAGAATCCTTTGAGGGACCTTGAGTGGCTAGGGAGGGTTGTGCAGCGTATCACTGGGTCCATGATACTTTGTCTTCAATGTCAGCAATCAACTAAGTGATTCTGACAGCATATGTATTGACCCGGTTTCTGCCTAAGTTGTAAGGAGGGCTATTTCTTCTCACCCTTTATCTTTACAATTCTTTTTCATTCTTCAACCCCTTCAGTGCATACCAAGACTTCATAACTAACACCTTGTTGGGTTTATTCCAGTGTTAGCTCCATCTCAGTCGGCACTCTTCCCTCATTCACTTTTCTCCTTTTTAATCATACCTAAGGACTTCTACACTAACTAGTGGATTGTCCCTGGGTAGATCCCTCCGGCTCTGGCGGGATCGTGGGAACTTGTACCTAACCTTACCATCCTTATAACTCCATTATATGAAATACAATGGTCGGTCTTTGGTGTTCTTCCACAATTGCCAAACCAAATCTTTGAAAAATCTCTCAAAGTGTTCATGATTTTGAAACACGTTTTTGCAACCACTTGAGAGTTTTATATTTTTCAAATGCTCCCTCTCAACATGTGCTCGAGTGATAGTTTAATAAATTTGCACATGTTAGGTAGAGCTCGCACTTTTTGAATTGATCCACTTTCAGTGAACATGACCGATTCGAGACACGCTTACATCACTAGTTAGACTAGCTTGAAATTATTACCCGGCCTGGTCAAGTCCACAGAAAGTTTCTCGAAATGGTACACTCTACTCAGATTCATCTTTTTCGAGACACGCTTACATCACTGGTTAGACCAGCTTGAAATTATTACCCGACCAAGACGAATCCTTTCGATTGATGACAGTTCAAGTTTCGTCAATTCATTGGTTAATTATGAGTCACGGTCACATGAGATGCCAAATCCTTTGCTCTCCCCCTCAATAAGTGCATTGACGTACAACTGAGCACTTATGGGAGAGTTTACTTCCTTCTCCAAAACATTTTGCTCCCCCTCAATATGTGCCTTGATATACAAAATGGTTTAGCACATACGGGTGAGCTTACATTTACTTCCAAATCATCACATTTTATCAGAATTTCATATTTAAATCACATTCTCTCCCCCGATCAAAAATTTCAAACCATTTGAGATTTGAGATCCCAATTGATTTAAATAAGTTTAGAAAAATTTGGGAGAAAATGTGGTCAGGTTTAAATGTATTCTGATTTAGGAGCATACTATGCTCCCCCTTAAACCAAGAGAGAGTGTCACTGCTGATGTTGCACAAATTTGGCAAGGTGTCATAAATTTGAACAAGTACTCTCCCCCTTAATTAATGACCCATTTTCTATTAAAAGAGCTGTAGTCATTCAATTAAGCGACGAGTATTTGTGAAAATTTTACTTCAATTTACCACCTTGTGTAACATCAAGACTCTCTTGAAGAATCAAACAAGATAAAGAGTCTTGATGAAAAGAAGACTTCTCTTCTTATATACGAAGTGATGCACTGAAACGTACATCAAGTCGGGGAAACATGGATATAAATTAATCCATGCCCAGGTGAACATCACCCGGTTGGAGGAACAGCTGTCTTTTTGGCGACATGCTTTCCCCATTGTACAGCGCGGGTTGCAGTATGAAGTAACTGCAAGCCATTAAGACATGTTTTAACTGATTAGTATAACTTCTGCTCGAGCTTCATTTAAGAATCCGTGCCATTGTTGAATGACATTTCTAGATCCGTAAATGTTATCGATAAACAAAAGACATGCCTAGGTAGGACTATTTTTGGTATTTTCTGATTTTTCGATTTTTATGGTTTTTATAGGTTTTATATTTTTGTATTTTTCTTTTTGATTTAAGATATATACAACTATGTATAAGGATATAGAAAGTCAATCCTTTACTCCTCCTTTTCTTCCTGAAGACACTTGAGGGTTTCAGGAGTCATGCTCTTCATGCCAAGGCGTGGGAGAATAAACTGAAACCTTTCTCTTGGGAGGGCCTTGGTGAAGATGTCAGCTAACTGAAACTCTGTCCTCACGAAGTATAGTTCCACAATTCCTTTTTCCATCTGTTCCCTGATGAAGTGATGCCTGATGTCGATGTGTTTTGACCTGGAGTGCTGAACATTGTTACAACAAAGAGCAATGGCGCTTTTGTTGTCACAATATAGGGGAATTTTGTTGTATGAGAATCCATAGTCCGAAAGTTGTGATCGCATCCAAAGGATTTGTGCACAACAAGCAGACATGGCAATGTACTCAGCTTCAGTAGATGATATGGAAGTACTCATCTGCTTCTTAGAAGACCAACTAACCAACTTTTCCCCTAAAAACTGAGCTCCTCCTGAAGTACTTCGACGAGTGTCTTGACATCCCGCATGATCAGCATCCGCGTAAGCCGTTAACTCCATTGCAGTGTCCTTAGGATACCAGAGACCCATATGAACCGTGCCTTGAAGATATCGGAAGATCCTTTTCACTGCTTCAACATGCTTCTTGGTTGGTCTGGATTGATACCGAGCACACATACACACAGCAAACAGAAGATCTGGTCTGCTAGCCGTGATGTACATCAAAGATCCAATCATGCTTCGATATTTCGTTATATCCACTGGAATCCCTGAAGGATCTTCATCCAGCTTCGTTCTATCAACCATGGGAGTGTCAACAGGTTCACTTGAATAGAATCCAAACTTTTTCAAGATCTCGTTGGCGTATTTGGATTGATTAATGAATATGCCTCCGGGACTTTGAGAAACTTGTAATCCTAAGAAGAATGACATTTGTCCCATCATGGACATTTGGAACTTGGAATTCATTTCTTTTGAAAAACTATCACATTCACTAGGATCTGTTGAAGCAAAGATGATATCATCTACATAGATCTGAACTAGTAGTAGATGGTTTCTTGACTTCCTGGTGAATAGTGTGGGATCAACAACACCCTTGGAGAATCCGTTCACTAGGAGGAACTTGGACAATGTATCGTACCATGCCCTTGGCGCCTGTTTTAACCCATAAAGAGCCTTCTTCAAGCGGTAAACATGAGTAGGATGTTCAGTATCCACGAATCCTTCTGGTTGACTCACATAAACTTCTTCCTTTAAGTCACCATTCAAGAATGCCGTTTTGACATCCATCTGGTAGACTATCATATTTCGACTAGCAGCATTTGCCAGGAAGATTCTTATAGCTTCAATTCTAGCAACCGGAGCAAACGATTCTTCAAAATCAATGCCCTCTTCTTGTCTGAACCCTTTAGCAACTAGCCGTGCCTTGTTCTTTAACACATCACCATACTCATCAAGCTTCACTTTGAAGATCCACTTTAAAGCAATGATCATTGCAAGCTCTGGAGGAGGCACTAATTCCCATACTTCAAGTCGATCAAATTCATGGATTTCATTTTGCATAGCCTGGAACCAGCAATCTTTAGTCATTGCTTCTCTGGCATCTTTTGGTTCGACTTTGGACAGTACATAATTGAAGAAGCACCATAGTGCATCAGTGGCTAGTTGATTACGTGTGGATACTGGACGTGAGGGATTGCCTATGATGTTGTCGATTGGATGATCACTGGTTCATTTTCTGAGATGGTCGTGAGGTTGAGGGTTGTGAACGGATGTAGCAGTGTTGTGTTCTTCAAGTGAGGATGTGTCTGATGCACGTTCAGGAGCAAATATGTTTTCAAAAGGAACCTCATCAACAGGAGCAAAAGGGTTAACTTCCAAAGAATGATTATCTGAAGATTCTTGTATCACTGGAGAAGATTGAGCGTTTGATGATGAAGGCGATTGACTGGCAGCTGGAGCATTGTGACTGACTGATACTGAAGCTGTAGGGCCTTCTGAACCTTGTGGGGCTTGAACCTCAGCCATAGGAAGTACAACAGGTTCACTTGGGATGGTTCCATTCGTTGGCTCAAAGTATTCATCAAACATAGGATCAAATAACTTCTTTAACTCCTCGCATGTAGGTGGCACATAAGAATCTGCAGGCGTGGAATACTGTACAAGTCCTGAACTAATGGGTCCAGGTGACAAAAGGTTAAGATCAGGTCCAGAACTAATTTGTCCTAAAGCAGGTTGCTCACTCAGCTCATCGAACGTAACATGAATGGTTTCCATGATTTTATGGGTTCTCTTATTGTAGATTCGATACCCTTTACTGTCTGGTGCGTATCCAACAAAAATACCTACATCTGCTTTAGCTCTTAACTTTCCCAAGTCTTGACTATCGTTAGTTGGATAGCAAAGTGCACCAAACACACGGAGAAAGGAAAGATCCGGTTTCTTGTTATGAATTAACTCGAAGGGAGTCTTCTCATGAACCGGATGAATTAGGGATCGGTTTTGAGTGTAACATGCTGTTGCAATAGCCTCTGCCCAGAGAAACATCGGTGCCTTTGAAAATATAAGCATAGTTCTTGCAGCTTCCACCAGAGTACGGTTCCTTCTTTCAACCACTCCGTTCTGTTGAGGAGTGCGAGGGATACTTTTCTGATGCGTGATGCCAATACTTTCATAGAAATTATGGAGTTGTTGGTTAACAAACTCAGTACCATTATCAGTGCGGATGATTCTGACAGTTTTGTCGAGCCTTACTTGCAGCTGTTTTATCAGTTTAATGATCACCTCTGGAGTTTCGTCCTTGGTTCTCAAAAACTTTACCCATGTGAACCGAGAATAATCATCTACTATCACCAGAACGTACTTTTTTCCATTTATGGTTTGTATTCTCATTGGACCGCACAAGTCCATGTGGAGGGTATGAAGAACTTCCAAGTTGGTGTTGATGGTTTTAGGCTTGTGGGTTTGTTTCTTGCTTTTACCCAGTTGACATGCAGAGCAAAGATGATCTTTCTCATATTTCAGTCTGGGCATCCCTCTAACAAGATCTTTACGGGAAAGACTATTTATGGTACCGAAGTTCAAGTGGTTCAAACGACGATGCCACAGCCATGATTTTGTTTTAGAGGCTTTAGAAAGCAAGCATATGGGAGAGGACTTCAACATTTCTTCAATCGATATGGTGTATAGATTGGTGCCCCGACTGCCCTTGAGAAGATCTATACCATCCAATTCTCTGACGAAACATGTATGTTTTCTGAAAGCTACTTCCAGATCTGAATCACAAAATTGACCCACAGAAAACAGATTGTGCCCTAGTCCTTCCACATAATATACCCTTGAGATTACACTGTCACCAAACACATAATCTCCATAACCCATAATAGCACCAAAGTGGTCGTTCCCAAATCTAACTGTCCCGATAAACTTTTTCACGAAGTTCTTGAGCCGCGAGCGATCCCCAGTCATATGTTTTGAGCAGCCTGAGTCCAAATACCACAGGACGATTTGTACGACCTGCATTTGAAACCAGACAACAATGGATAACTGAAAAATGTGGATCCCCAAGTGAAATTGGGGTCCGTTTGGTCAGCACACACATATTCTGGAACCACAGATTTCACAGATGCTACTGTCTTTACTGAGGAGACAGAACTAGAGGCAGGACAAGACCTAGATGGAAGGCATTGTGACTCTAAAGACAGGATTCTACCAGTTGGTCTCCATTCCTTATTCTTCACAATTTTATGCTTATTCATTTTAGGTAACGTGCACTGTTTTCCTAAACTGAATTTCCTTCCAGTGGGTCTCCATTGATAGCCTACGCTAGCAAATGTTTTTCCTGTTGCTTTCCAAACCTTTTTGCATGCTTCAGTTATCCTACCATTCTTAACATGGGGTGATGCAGAAGACATCAAGAAAGACACAACACATTCATCATGATTAGCAGAAATTAAACAATTGTCGCATGTTTTACAGATAGCATTAGAATTCGAATTAATTACAGTACTTTTGATACTAGAATCAACACGATTCATCCTACTCATTGCAAACTTATTGTTCCTAGGTTGGGCTTCTACATTCTTCAAGTGATCATTCTTAGCTGGCGCAGTCCTATCCTTTCTTGCATTTCCTCTAGACCTTGACCCGCTAGCTTGGGTGTCACTTTTTACTCCTGTAGAAGCATCGAAGGTAACATTAGTTTGTTTTTCTGTCACATGCCTTCCTGATAATGATGTGTTGGGTTCTGATGTTTTAGGTGGTAGATCAAAGGCTACATGCTTGTTCTCAACAGTGGATGATGATGCAACAAATCTATCTCTATGGCTGCTAAACTTAGGAATTGAGCCTATGGCATATTCTAAGTTTTCCTGAATCCTTTTCGTGAGTTTGCAGGCATAGACAACTGCCCTATCAAGTGGCTTATCAGTCCTACCCTCTTCAACTACCTCACGAAGTGTGTCAAGGCCCTCTCTAAGGTGATCGAGATATGTTTGATGGGCAAAACTGTTATTTCTAAGCTTAAACGGAATACACCCAACATCAACATCATACTTTTTACTAGCAGTAGCCTTTGGTGCATCACAATTACAAGTGGTGCATGGCATTTTACCTTTCACCCGAGCCTTAAGATTCTCAATTTCATTTGTCAAAGAGGTTATTTGATCATTGTGATTGCTTCTTGTAACTTTAATGGAATCATATAACTCTTTGAAATGTTGTTTGACCTTTGAATTTTCTTCTCGATAACACTCATTTTCATAATGTAATTTATTTATGGTGTTTTGATATTGAAAATTCTGAGAATCTGAAGACGAAGGTTTATTGGTGCCATACACTTCATACTTGTTGGATTTCAATTGGGCAATTTGGGCCCTCAGCAGTCGAATTGTGTTCGTGTGAGCTTGAATTGTCTCATCTCGTTTGCTTAATTCAAAATAAGTATCAAATTCAGGAGCATCCAAGGATGTCTTGTCATTTGATATTTTATGTTTTTCATTTAAATGTTGATGTTTCAATTGCAAATTAAGATATTCAACTTCTAATTTTGAAAAACGTTTAACCATATTATCATGGTCATCATTTTGAATTTTTTCAAGCAATTTTAAATTCTCCCCCTCAAGCTCAACAACACGATTCTGGGTGACATTTAACGCAATAGCATACTCATTAAATTGACAAGCGGACAATGCAGAATCAGTAACAGTGTAAAATACATCTTGTGCAATACATTTAGCAATCAAATTGTCGTTAGTAATGAGTATGTTTTTTCTTTCAATCTCTCGACTCTTAAGCTCTATTGCATATTCATTCACCACATTTTCCATGTCTTTAAACACTACTTCCATTTCTTTTATTTCGGCTTTAAGGGCCGTTTGCAACCCTTCAAAATGTTCTTTAAGTAGTTTAAAGAATGGCATGACCTCAGTTAAGTAACACCTTTTTGCATGTTCAAAACACCTTTCCCCCTCAGTAATGCCGGTTGGTGTGATTCTCTTCTTACATGTTTTATCAAAATCAGCAAATAATTGCCAAAGCACATATAAGCTAATAAAGGTTTTGCATTCAGTGGGAAGAGACAAAGGCACCAAATTCCTAGGTGTATTGGGAGGATACACCGTTATGGACGCAACTTTTCTAATGAGGGGGGGTGTTGGCCTTAAGTTTTTCTACCTTAAGTTTGTCATTATCTTGTTTCCAGAATATCTGTTCAGGTGTTAACTTCTTTTGAGGAGCAAACACAGTCAAACGATTTTCCTCACTATAGTCATGGGGTTTGATTATTATTCGTCCGACTATGCACTTGGGATCCCTCATTTTCTCATTCATTCTAACCCTTGTTCTCTCACTTAACTCATCCTCTTCTTCTGTGTAGATATGCTCAGGCGGGTCATGATTAGGCATAAACAACACATTAGAATCATATAATGCAGGTTGGGCTATCTTAGCAATTTCATGAATAGCTAATTTAGATTTACCTACATTGCTTTCACTATGCTTGTCACTTAACTTTCTGTGCTTATACATCAGTTGGGCAGTTTGTCTGGTTTGGTCTTGTGTGTACAACTTATCTTCAAGCTTATTTTTTAACGTCTTGAGTCTAGAGAAATCATTTAAAAGTGTTGTTTCTTTTTGTTTGAATTCTAGCTTAAGTGTAGTTACACACTTTTGTGCTTCCTGTTTCTGTTTGACAGACTGTTCTAACTGACTTTTCAAAGAACTCAACTCTAATTTTAATGTTTCTTCTCTTACTCTAGACTCTTTAATAAGTGTACTCATTTGACCTTCTAATTTCTGCTCACGTTCATTAAGCTCAAACTTAGCACGCTGTTCATACATAGCCACTTGTTCTTTATAAATGTTAAGTCTAGTGATCAAGTCATCATCAGGGACAGGCAATTTGTTCTCATGGCACTCATATGCATTATATAAATTACACGCATTATCTAAGGCACCTACATTACTTACAACACAAACATCATTATTTACAAAAGATTCACCATTTGGTACATCAGGCGAGTTGTTGTGATTCAAATACTGTTCATATGAAATAATATTGCTATTTTCCATATCAACATTACTTGTGTCAGAAACATCTGCCTGATGTACTTCTTTGGGATTCTTTTGTCCCTCGACTATATTATATGTGTCATAAATTTTTAGTACCTCAGATATCACGGATGCATTAGAAGGACCAACTTGACTAGGAGATGAGACCAAGGAAGACAAGTTAGCCATGAAGATTGTTTGAGCCGTAGGTTCATCATCTACATCCGAGTCAAATGCATCACAGTCATCTTCCTTGAAGATGTTAGGATCATTAAGTGCTAGATCTTGAACTGGTTGCTCATCCACATCTTCATCAAAAGTATTTCCCCCATCTCCTGCCAAGAACAATAACTCTTCCTCATCCAATACAGCTCCATTCTCTTGAACTTGCATTAACTGCATCTTGTCTTTGAAATAATCTGAGTTCTGAGGACGTTTAGGTTGATTGCAGTTTCTAGCAATGTGTCCAAGCCCCCCACAATTATAACACTTGATCTGTTTCCTTTGACCCTGATTGGCATTCCCTGCTCTATTCTGCACATAACCTCGACCCATGTTTCTTCCAACTCTCCGTTGCACATTCTGAACCACAATTTTCCCATCCTCCACCATTGCTAGACTACGTGGGTTGGATGAATTCCTTAACTGATTGTTGGTCTGAGGGAGTGATGCTTGAAACTGTTGAACCAGCAATGATACTTGATTGGTGAGGTTGTCAATCATTTTGTCTGTCTGAGAGTAGCCTGAGTCAAGTTGGGAACTCATAGCAGGTACTTGTGAGTGAAGTTGATGATAGCTTGGGTTGGATGAAGATTGGATTGTTGGTTGAACATTTGTCATGAACGCCAGTGGATCATTTGTAGTTGAAGGATTAAACTTTTCTCTCAGCACCCGATCGTAGACAGCATGCTTCTCATGTTGTTGCAGATATGCATACAGCTGTTCATAGTTGGTATCCCTTAAACCTTTGTTGAGTTTGACAGCAGTAACAAATCTGTCCCATTCAGGAGTCATGTTGTTCACAAACTTTGAGTTTAGTTGGATATTGGGCATAGTCATTCTGATCATCCTCATATCATTCACCAACTTATGAAATCTCACATAATAGTCTGTGATATTCTCTCCTGGGTTCATTTTGAAATGCTCGAACTCATCATACAGCTGTGACTCACGATCTTCCTTTGTGAGTTCTGACCCTGCCAACAACATTTTAACGTTGTCCCACACAGCTTTGGCTTCAGTGTTGAAATTGATGAGCTTGTATACATCCTTTGGAAGACCTTGAATGAGTATGTTTGAAGCTCTAATGTCAGCATCATACCTCTTCTTTTCTTCTTCATTAAGATCATTGTAGTTTCTAGGTCTGTCGATGCCCCAAGTTACAGTCCCATCTTCACCAGTTGTAACAACATCTCTGGTGGTACCCATCTGATATGGTCCATCGTCAATTGACTTAAGAATGTTAACTCCATTCTTTTTTCCCAAGCAGTACAGTCTTATCCGTTGTGCCCAAGACTCATAATCCGTCCTATCTAGCATAGGTGGACGAGTGTCAGATCCTGCTGCTTGAATATCTTCTGATGATGTGTTTGATGTGGTAGCCATAGTAACTACGGGATTTTACAGATCTTGTGATTTAACCGAGAAATCGAATCTTTCGCGGGAATTTCTAAAATCACCAAGACACAAACCGCATAGACAACTAGCACCCTTGAGGATACAAACCGCCTAGACAAACCGAGTAGACACAAACCGCATGCACGTTTTCGAGACAAACCGTGGAGACACAAACCGCATGCACGTTTCAGAGACAAACCGCGTAGACACAAACCGCATACACACCTCAGAGACAAACCGCATAGACACAAACCGAGTTCATGCTGCAGAGACAAACCGCGTAGACACAAACCGAGTTCACGCTGGAGAGACAAACCGCGTTGATACAAACCGAGTACACACCTCAGAGACAAACCGCGTAGACACAAACCGAGTTCACGCTGCAGAGACAAACCGCGTAGACACAAACCGAGTTCACGCTGGAGAGACAAACCGCGTTGATACAAACCGAGTACACGCTGCAAAGACAAACCGCGTAGACACAAACCGAGTTCACGCTGCAGAGACAAACCGCGTAGACACAAACCGCGTACGCGCCTTAGAGACAAACCGCGTAGACACAAACCTCCAAACACGTCGCTTTCAATGCTATTTGTCCTTTTGCCTAAACAAGTAATAAGACAAACCGCGTTCTCGATGCGACACAAACCGCGTTCAAGAACACGTCCAAGATACACAAACCGCACCCAAGAACACTTGGATAAAATCACTCGAATCACCCAAAAACACCACACAAACCTTAAATCTGTGAATCCAAGCACCAAATACTACTCTTATACTGTTCCTAAGCTAGAAAGTACAAGGTATAACAACTTCTAATCACTAAACAAAGCACAAAAAGAAATTTATGTAACTTATCAAATCGAACTAAAAAGCCTCAAAAACTAGACAAATCTGTGAATACCAACTCTCATGGACCTAACCATGGCTCTTGATACCAATTGTAGGGTATTCACAATGCAAGAAACACTTGTTTGAGGCCTTTAGATGGATCGAATAGACATAAACTAGAGAGAGAAAGTGGGAACTTCTAGAGAGAGAGAAAACTATGTGTATATTAGCTTGAAATGTAGGGAAGTTCCAACCCTTCCCTTGCAAGGGAAGGGGTATTTATACATATTACTTAATATGCCCCTAGAGGGCTGTGGAGAGAGCTGACAGAGGGTAAAGACCCGACCCACTCCACAATACTAATTAATAACTAAACTACTAATAATATTACTGATAATCCTACGAGCTATGATGAGCTAATAAGTACTCGGGGTGACCGAGTCTTCAGCTGAATATTCATATTCCTAACAAAACCCTAACCCTAAATCGTTATTAGGGTTTTCTTTTATTTTCTTTATTTTCTTTAATATCCGATTACAAAATAAATTAACAATGACTAATCTAAGCCTCCATAATTTGAACTATCATTTTTCCCAGGTTATATTATTTGTATAGAGTTCAAAATAAATAATTACAAGCCCTAGAAAAAACGCATGGCTCGATTTAGAATTTTTATACGTTTTAGCTCTCTAAATTTATTATGATCGAATTAGCTTGCATGATCCATGTTATATATTTTATTTAGGTCTTATATGATCCAAAGAACACAAGAAAAATGTTACATGAAGAATCGAACGTGTGGAAGGGATAATAGAAATTTATACCTCTCGGATTGAATGATCGAGCAAGAAAACTTTCCTACGTTCGAACCAAGCTTCCTACAACCCAAGGCTTATTTTTCATAGCTTCTTTAGACCTTGATGAGCTCCAGAAAAATACAAGAACTCGTCCAGAAAATCGTATGGAGGCAAGGTCGATTTTAGTGTGTCGACTTTTTAGGGTTTTAGGGTTTCAGTAATTTGGAAAATAAAAATAAATGGGAATTGATTTATAATAAGTACAAAACCGACTTAGGGGGGAAATATCTCTTAGGAATCGGCCCATATTAGGATAAAATCAAAAGAATTTGATTTGGTATTTTGTTTCCTATCTTTATTTGTAATTATCTTGATTTTAATTAGTTTTAAATATAAAATAAATACTTAAATTAATATTTTCGGTTTTATATCAATTTTAGGACATGCAAAAATGTTAAAATGTTGTCTTAAAATTATTTCATATCATATGTAGTTCATTACCAGAAGTTTGGAACTTATTTGGTAATTTATAAGCTTATTAATCAAAATTTTAAATTATAAGGGCAAATTGGTCTTTTTGCATGTTTTAGATTTTTGGGTATTACAGAGAGAGACCGAGCTTATGTCATTTTTGCTTTCACATGTTTGCTGTAGCTTATGTCATTTTTGCTTTCACATGTTGGATTCTTTCAGTTATGAGGAAATGTGATATTTTTGATAACATTCGTCTCTTTTTTCTTTTCTTGGTTAAAGTTTAAAGGTAAAAATTGTATTAGTTTGACTGATTGGCTTAAATCGCCTTTGTATTTGCTAGCGTCTTGCTAGTTCTTTTTTAATAATATGTCGCCGTTCAAAAAAAAAAAAAAAAAATTTGTGGAATTTTTTATTAGAGTAAATTACATGGATGGTCCCTGTGGTTTGTTAAAAGTAATAACCTTCGTCCCTCGAAGTTTCAAGTTTCACTGGTAGTAAGTAGTTCCGTTACAGTTTACACGTTAGCCCCTTTGGTTAAATATCGTTGCATCGTTTATCCTTAATAATAACAGTTGTTTATAATTAAAAGTTTCCATATGTTTTTATCCGTTTTTACACGTTTTCGTCCGTTTTTATACGTTTCTTACCGTTTTTATCCGTTTTCGTCCGTTTTTCTTACGTTTTTATACGTTTTATCCGTTTTAATATGTTTTTATCCGTTTTCATACTTTTTTATCCGTTTTTATACGTTATCGTCCGTTTTTCTTAAGTTTTCAAATGTTTTTATACGTTTTTCTTAAGTTGTCAAACGTTTTTATACGTTTTCGTCCGTTTTTATATGTTTTCTTGCGTTTTTATCGTTTTTCTTTCGTTTTTATATATTTCTGACCGTTTTTGTACGTTTTCGTCCATTTTTCTTGCGTTTTTATGAATTTTCATCCATTTTATACGTTTTCACCTGTTTTCTTACATTTTCATACGTTTTATCCCTCTTCGTCCGTTTTTATACGTTTTTATCCATTTTTCGTCAGTTTTTATATGTTTTCGTCCATTTTATATGTTATCGTCCGTTTTTCTTAAGTTGTCATATGTTTTTATCCGTTTTTATACGTTTTCATACGTTTTCTTTTAAGTTGTCATACGTTTTTATACGTTTTCATCCGTTTTTATACATTTTCATCCGTTTTTCTTACGTTTTTATCCGTCTTCTTATGTGCTTATACGTTTTCGTCCGTTTTTATACGTTTCATCCGTTTTTATACGTTTTTGTCTGTTTTATACATTTTCGTCCAGTTTTATACGTCTTCATCCGTTTTTATACGTTCCCATATGTTTTTATAAGTTTTCGTCCGATTTTATACGTTTTTGTCCGTTTTTATACGTCTTCTTACATTTTTATCCATTTTTAGACATTTTCATCCTGGATAAAAACGTATCAAAACGTACAAAAACATAGGAAAATGTAAGAAAATGGACGAAAACATATAAAAACGGATAAAAATGTAATAAAAACGGATGAAAACGTATAAAAATTGTCAAAATGTATAAAAACGAACGAAAACGGATAAAAACGTATCAAACCAGATAATAACGTATGACAACTTAAGAAAAACGGTCAAAAACGTATAAAAACGGACGATAATGTAGGACAACTTAAGAAAAACGGAATAAAACGTACGAAAATGAATAAAAATGTATAAAATCATAAGAAAAACGGGCGAAAACGTATAAAAATGGTCAAATATGTATAAAAACAGACGAAAACGGATAAAAACGTAAGAAAACGGATAAAAACATATGACAACTTAAGAAAAACGAAAGAAAACGTACGAAAACATATAAAAATGGATAAAAACGTATGACAACTTAAGAAAAACGACCGAACACGTATAAAAACGGACGAAAACGAATAAAAACGTAAGAAAAACAGACGAAAATGGACAAAATGTATAAAAATGTAAGAAAACGGGCGAAAACGTATAAAAACGGATGAAAACTTATAAAAACGTAAGAAAAACAGACAAAAATTTATAAAAAACGTATAAAAACGGACGCAAAACGGGTAAAAACGTAAGAAAACGTATAAAAATGGACGAAAACGTGTAAAAACGGATAAAAAACAAATGGAAACTTTAAATTATAAACAGCCGTTATTATTAAGGATAAACGATGCAACGATATTTTAACAAAGAGCCGGTGGTGTTATTTGTTTACCAGCTTAGGGACTACCAATGCAACTTTAAACTTCGAGGGACGAATGTTGTTACTTTTGACAAACCACAGGGACCATCCATGTAATTTACTCTTTTCATTATTATTATTATTAGAGTAAATTATACGGATGGTCCATGTGGTTTGTCAAAAATTTCACCTATCGTCCCTCAAACTTAAAAGTTGCATATATTGTCCTTATCGCCTCCAAAGAATAACACTCGTGGTCCTTTTGAGGGACGATAGGTGAAATTTTAAAAGTTGCATATATCGTCCCTATAGTTTCCAAAAAGGACCACGAGTGTTATTCTTTGGAGGTGATAGGGACGATATATGCAACTTTAAAGTTTAAAGGACGATAGGTGGAATTTTCGACAAACCACATGGACCATTTATGTAATTTATTATTATTATTATTATTATTATTATTATTATTATTATTTTATTTATTTATAAACAACACTTTCATTAAAATGATCATAGGATTATAAGAAATTAGTGGGGAGCCACGACACTAACTGGGCCCCCACACTTTCATTATGTAATTTATTATTATTATTATTATTATTATTATTATTATAGTAACTATGATTTCCGACCTTATGGTTGACTAATTCACGGGGTTTGAATCTACCGCCAAACAGACTCAAACCATGTAAAACCCTCATTTTTCAGGAGGTTGGCATAACCACTTAAGGTTATTTGCATCTAGCAGGAATTGAACTTGAGACCTCGCAAATTTTAAAGTGAAAGTCACAAATAATTGCGGACGTTGTGGTAGTGCTAAATTCTATGTCCAAGTTTATGATAAAAAAAAAACATAAATAACTAACAACACCAACTAACGACTGATAGCTAAACCTTTTAACTTAACCAATAATGCTCTAAAATTATATAAGAGCTAATTTTTATTTTTATTTTTATTTTTATTTATTTATTTATTATTTTTTTTTTCTCATTTAGTAAAGATATAAGAGCCTTCGGTGTGGTTAACGCAGCACTGCGTTAAGCCTTCACTTTGGCTGCGTTAACGCGCGTTAACCATACCGAGGTGGTGCGATAAGGGTGCGTTAACGCACCTGCGTTAACCCCTTAACGCCATGTTAGGGTGACCTGAAAAAAAAAAAATTCATTTCTACCCTCCTCTAGAGTACTATGTATACGTTGTGTTTAAAAAAAAAATTCAAAACACCCCCTTGGTTCTTAAGAGGGATAACCAAATTCAAATTCAAAATTCAAAATTCAACTACAAGCGGGATAATTTAATTTCAAATTCCAATTTCAGGGTGCCTATATATACAACAACACCAGAGTTTTTTATCACACAACTCACACACAACTCACACACAGATTCTCAACAATGTGTCGCAAAGATTTCTCCCAACAATTCCCAACTCACCGTGACTTCTCTCAACAATTTTCAACTCACCGTGACTTCTCCCAACAATTCCCAGAACAACACGACTTTACCCAGCAATTTCCAAATGAACCGGTGAACACCATACCGGAAGATATCTTTCCGGTGTTCACACCGGAAAATGAACCGGCCAACAATCCACCGATTGTGGACCAACAACCAAATCCACCGGTTGTGGAACAACAACCAAATCCGTTTGGACTGAGTGAGGATGAACTCCAACTTCTGGAGCAAGATGAGGAAGTGAGGAGATAAATAGAACAACGCGAACTAGAAGAGGAAGCTGCTCGTATGGAGCAGGAGATAAACTGGTTTGATATTATGGAAGGAAGGTATTATGATGGTGAGTTTAGGTCCTCTTCGAGTGAGGACGGTTGGGTTTCAGATGATTCATTTTTCTTAATTTGTAGTTTTAGTTTCTATTAATCATACTATGTATTGTGTTTTAACGTTAATGTTTAATGTAATTTGTGTTTTTACTTTAATGATTAATGTAATTCGTGTTTTAAATGTTATGTTAGTTATTAAATGAAGTATTAATTATAGTTTAGGGGTTGATTTTGAAAATAGTTAAGTTAAAGGTGAGTTAAGGGTGAGTTATGATAGCGGGTGTTTTTTTTGAGTTCAAAGTGAAAATGTTAAAGTTGACGTGGCAGTGTGTTAAACTTTAACCTTGAGTTACGATAGCAAGTGTTCTAAGAAACAATATCATTTTTCAAATAGTAAATAGAAAGAAATAGAGTAATCGACATCTTTACAGTGTACATACATGATACATCGCATCAATAATGAGGCTTTCACATCATATTGACTTATTTGGTTTACAATATCTTGGGGTTATGTTATTAAGACTCCAGTATGATATGATAATAGGGGGTTTTGGTCAAAATATACAAATTGCGATGCACAACGTATAAACTCGCAATGCACAAGGCCCCACGAACCCCCTGTGGGAGGGTGCGTATAAACTCCCCCTGCCTTGTGAAACAATGCATGTATACGATGAGGTCTAATTAAGAACATAGTGATATTTATGTTTGTGTGTTAATGGGATGTAACACTCTAACCAATGTGGTTATAATGTACCTTTTGCCCGAATGTTGCAACCTAAGTAGATACGTGGTATCAATAGTAAAAGGGAAATGCCTTCCAAAAAAAAAAAAAAAAAAAAAAAAAAATAGTAAAAGGGAAATATCAGGTATAATTGTGGAGACGATTAAAGTATTGGAGACGTGAAGACGCGAAGTAACACCTACGAAGTTGAATCTTATTTTGTAAATGAAGATTATGGCTACAGAATTCTCATGATCTTTTTACAATCACATTTATATTTCTTTGGTGTGTAAAGTGTAAACTCAATATTAAGCTTTTTGAACTACTTTTTCATTATCAAATTGCTTTGAATGAAACCATAGCTGAGTTTATATGTTGACTTTGATGAGATTTATGGCCGTACTGATCCTAACTTGTGTTGCGACTATAGATTATAACTTATGAAAAACTGAATTTAGGGACAGAAACTCAATTTCATTAAGTGTGAAATGAGGTGATTACAATAGTATCTAACCCTCAACTATTTACAACTTCTCAAATGAAAATAAAACTATATACTTCTACATCCAAGACACAACTTGTTGACAAGGAAAGAATGTTGAACTTTGCCCAAAGCTTTTGTCATGAAATCTGCAATTTGAGACTGAGCAGGAATGTAGGTTGTTTGGAGAAAACCATCTTGAACTTTTTTTCTTGTAAAATGACAATCTATATCCAAGTGCTTTGTTCTATCATGATAACACGGATTGACAGCTATATGTTGGGCTGACTTGTTATCACATAAAAGAGTAATAGGACATTGAACAGGAATGTGCAGATCTTTCAGTAGATAACTCAGCCTTAGTAACTCACATGTTGCCGCAGCCATGCTCCTATCCTCTGCTTCAGTAGAGGATCTAGAGACAGTTGCCAGTTTCTTTGTCTTCCAGGATCAAAGGAATGACCCATGAAGATGCAATAACCAGTGAGGGATCTTCTGGTCATGATGTGACACCCTCAAAATATCGCAGCGAAAAATAATATCATTGGGGTGCTACTTCATAGTACGACAGTCATAATTATAGAAAACGACTCTAAATGAGACGTTTTAAAAGTTTATCATTCGATCATAATAAAACATCAGAGTTACAAGAGATCCCAAATAGTTTTAGAGTGCATAACACATAAACATAAAAGTGTATAAAGGTTTATCGAATGATAATATTATGCAAGCCATCAAAACATTCTTCGTGCGGCATCATGCTTGCCAAATACTTTAAGGACCTGAGATAAAACATGTTAAAAAGTCAACACAAATGTTGAGTGAAATTCATAGGTTTATAAATCAATAATGGACCACAAGATTTCAGAGTTAAAATAATAATTGCAACGAATACAATTATGGGTAAATAGTAAGTATTGCTCTAAGCTCATGACACTCAAACGTTAACAGAATTATAGAAATAATAATAATGCCTTGAAAGGTAATCTGCCATTTTACCTAAATATTCAAATATAGTGTGTTCGGTTGTCTATCCAATCAACACAAACGTGATTCGTCATTCCCAACAGGCCTATTCACAATATTCGCGTTTACATAAAGTAATTAATGGTTCATGATGTTAGGGACTTGTCTTTGGCAATAGCGGTACTTAGGCAGTAATAGTTTCATATAAGCATACAGTTTAAAGCACTTGTGTCAAAATTGTAAAATAGCATGTATCTCCCCCAATGAGTTTATAAACAGTTTAAAGAGTTAAAGTGGGGTTATGAACTCACCAAAGATCAAATAGCAAGATATAAATAAGGAATGAGGAAACTAAGATGTCCTACGAGCAACCTAAAAATAATATGTTGCGTCTTAGGTTTTAAAATAATAGAGTATGAATGCAAGTAAGTATATTATATCAATCATGCAATTGTACATAGTATTTTTAAGGTTTACAAAGTGACAGGGACTAAAATTGACAAGTTATGAAACTTCTACGAGCCCTAAATTATAAGTTGTTCGAGGTTCGAGTTTTATGTTATTTCTATAGTCCAAAAATTTTAATGTGTCGATATGTGGTCAATTTGTCCAAAGATGAGTTATCGGGTTTATTCCGGAAAGTGGGTCCTACCACATTTGGTAAGTGTAAAATTTATCAAGTGTTCAATATAATTATAGTTTACCAAATTTTATTTTTATAAAAATAGTTACATCAATATTATTATCATTTTATGATGTTTATAGATATTATAAAATATATTTGATTATTTTTAAGTAAATTTGATGAGTTATATTATTTTTAGGTTGAGTGCGGGTTTTGATAAAAAGTCGATATTTGTTATTTAGAAATTCCGTTTCTCCTAAACCGTAAAGAGTTATACTACAAATTTTTTATTTCCGGAAAGGTATTTAAGTGTGCTAATCAGATTTATGGGTCTTATTGCTCTTAAAATTGCATAGCCTAAGTGAATTTACCATTTTACCCTTATATGTCAGGTCTGATTCGGGACAGTTCCAAACCGTCTCACCATGTTTGCGAGAAGTTGAGTTCCGTAACTTCGTTTTATGCGGGGTTTTATGCTATGTTCGAGTTAAAGTGTTATCTACCACTTTTATTCTTTGTGCAACAGGGGGTTTAATAAATTTTTTTAGTGTTTATAGCCATTCAAATCTGGCGTGCATTTTCCGACAAGTTTTACCATTTATTTTCTAATTAGATCATCGGGTATCGTCACGCGACCAACCACCCAGCAAAACGAAGCTGAGAGATAGATCTATAGCCCTATATTTTTACCTAAACCTCAAAGTCTACTGATTAAGTGCAGTAATTACAAGAACAGTCCCTCGTCCAAATGGTCTTTGCAAATCTAGTCCCAATAATAGTTTTAAGTATTTTAAGCTATGTACAATGCATAAATTAATACAACAATTATATGAAACATAAAAAATACATAAAATGAAATGTACATCAGTAGTAGAATAAAAATATGGTGTGGTTTCTTACAAGAGTGGAAAGGAACACAAGAAAAATCTAGATCAAGAGTACTAGATCTCAATCCACCACAACAACAAGCTTCAAAATTTTTGTCACCAAAGCTTTATGAATTCTTGATCAAGACACCAAAATATTTGTAAGAATTTATCAAGACAACTCTTGAAAACTTCCAAATAAAACTCTTGATTAATCAAAACAACCCAAGAATCTAACTAGAAACATTTGAATCTTTAACTAAACACATATATTTGACTAGAAAAATCAAAGAATGGTGGTGTTGGGTGTGTTCTTGGCCACGGCAAAACAAGAGAGGAGGGTACCATGAACTTGACTAGTTTTGAGATCTAAAATATGATGGTTTGAAGTTAAATGGTTTTGATAATATGGTTTTGGTGATAGTGGGGAACAAGATAAAAGATATTAAACAAGTGTCATATGACACTATCAAAAATCGACCACCTCATGAGGAGGTGGTGTGATTTGGTTTATTTTGGTGTTATTTTGCTTGAAGTGTATGATTTAGTGTATAGTTTGATCCCGGTAATTGCAAACGTGATGTTCTTAAGACGCGAAACTTAAAACCGGGTAACATAAAAATACAAAACTTATAAAAATGTTAAAACTTGTCAACAAAACCTATTTTGTTATTTTCGGTGATCCTTGAGCTTGTTGAGTGATTACTTGATGTTTAAAAATTGAAAATGGGCAAAATGCAGAATGTGCAAAGTTTAACTAAAAATGCGAAAGTAAAAATGAGATATTTAATTTATGATTGTAAGAAATCAAAATGCATAAAATAGTTATACAATATATTGTCAGGTGTCAGTTTAAGTTAAATGTACATTTAACGACGTACGAGGGATAACCTATCTAGTTACCCGCGAGAGTAAATTTACTTAAAATAAAAATAATAACTAAATTAAATAGTTAAATAATGACCTCAAAAGTGTGAATTGTTACAGTACCTAATCCTTAAAGGGAATCCCATCCCGAGATTCAGTTCGAGTTAGATGTCGATGATGTGTTGGCGAAGAGATGTGGATATTTTTGACACATTTGGTCTTCTCTTTCTCAAGTGTATTCCAGTCCTCGTTGAGAGTTCCAACGAACCTTGACAATAGGGATACGACTCTGCTCCAGTCGCTTGACCTCTCGGTCCATGATTTCTACAGGTTCTTCTACAAAATGAAGTTTGTCGCCAAGTTGAATCTCCTCTAGTGGAATGTCGAGTGTATCTTCTGATAAGTATTTCTTCAGGTTCGAAACGTGAAATGTGTTGTGTACTCTACTGAGTTATGGTATAAGTTCGAGTTGGTAAGCTACCGGACCGTCTTTAGCCAAACTTTTGAAGGGTTCAATGTACCTTGGGTTCGTTTTTCCTTGTTTCTCAAAACGTATCACGTATTTTTATGGCGAGACTTTCGGCATGATTATATTTCCAACCTGAAATCCTAATGGATTACGTGTCACATTGGCGTAACTCTTCTAACGACTTCGCGCGGCTTGCAGCCTGTTGTCTGGGGGTGCTGCTCCTAAGACCTGATACGTACTAACGATTAATGTAGATGGGACAACCACGGTGGCGTACTAACAGTCGAAAGAAGTAGATATCAATGCCATGGAAGAAATGAAACTCACAAAAAAAATGAATAACAATACAATTGAAAGAGCTAATGAATCATAAAAATAGTAATGTGATTCTACCGTGTGTAATATTTAGTAGCAAAGATTGCTTAAAAGGGATAGATTAAATATCTGTATGAACAAAGGAGCAAACCATTATCGATCAATACAAATGAAGGAATTTATGAATAACAATAATGGATCAAAATTAGATATCAAGAACATTCGTACTTATCATGAGCAATGAGTACTCGAAAGAAAGATAGGTATTTGTACGAACAAAGAAACAAACGAAAGGGTGTGTAAAAGAGAAGCCAATTAATTAAATTTACGCAAATAGAAGAATCATAATTTACCACAATAGTAAAGAGAAAAGGTATAGAATATCAACACTAAGTAATTCAATTAACTGAGAGAATCAATCGAATCAAACCAATAGCCAAAAGAGGCTAATACTGAAAGACAGAATTCTAAATGAGGTTCCATAATAATGAGACAGACAATATTCATTACGAATGTCAAATGAAAATGAATAATGAAAACCCATATCTAAGAAGGATAATAAACATCATGATTGTTAAGAGAGATTAAGTGAAATGCACAAGAATTGAGAAAACAATAAGCATTACAATATGTTAAATGAGAACAACGTGATAAACAATAAATGTGAAAGCAAATGATAAATGAGGAAGACAATAAGTGTCACGAAGGAGATCAAACAATAAATGATGAATTCCATAAATATTACGAATGTTAAATGAGAATAACTGAGAAAATCTATAAATGATAAAGACAATATGCATCTCGAATGCTAAATGAGAAGAAATGAGAACGAATAATAAATGAGAAAGACTAGCAACACGAATTCTAACTGAGAGTAAACAATTAATGAGAACGGAAATAAGTGACAAAGACAATAAGCACTGCGAATGCTAATTGAGAATGAATGGGGACCAACAATAAATGATAAAAGCATTACGTTGTAAGCATGCAGGTTAAATGAGAACAAACATAAAATGAGAAAGACATTGAGTATTACGAAAGTTGATTGAGGATAAATGAAAACAAATAATAAATGGTAAAGTCAATAAATATCATGAATGTTGATTGAGTAAGATCCGTACTTGGCTCCTCGAGCTTTACTCTGCTCCAACGAGACTGTAGGTTGGTCATCATAGCTCGTGTAATATCTCTCATGATATGCTATATGTGTCACCAGCGATGGGATGTTGTGGTGGAAGGGTTCTCTGGTGATAAACTCTAGTCGGGTAGGAGGAGTAGGTGTAGTAGGGGTAGGTGTAGTAGTGGTTCTCCTCCTCGTCTTCCGAGGGGTTCTTCTTCGAGTAAATGATTTTCTGGTTTGGGTTCGCACTCAATAGCCTTGTCCTCGAATGGCGCTGTCTCACTATCGGACATCAATATGTAGGTTGGTGAAGTGGGTGTCAGAGTGGTGGCCGACAAGTTCTCCAATTTGCCCTTGGAATCGAAAGATAGCATTAGGGTAAACATTGCTATCAAGTTTTGGCTTTACCTTCCTGACGACGTAATTCTTCAAAACCAAAAGGAGTGAAAAAGAATGAGATATTTTAAAGTCGTGTTCCGAAAGTAGGTGTTCCAAAGCGGCACGTTAAAGTCAAGTTCTAATCAACCGGCATGTCTTTAGGCAATGGTTTACGAGGCGATGTAGATGTTCCATGAGTATGGGACGATTGTTCAAACTCGTCTTTGGAGACAGATAGTAAGACAATCGAGGGAATTCGATAGACTGTAACGGGTTTGTGTAAAACGATGTTATGAAAGATCATGAAAAGTTTTAGCGAAACATGGAATTACTCGCAATGTTTTGAAATTAATTGAGACCATTGTTTCACTCACAATGTCATAATAATTAATGAGACCTTTGTAATCAATTACAATGTCTTGAAAAAGTTTTATAGATTAAAAATGTAATAGTAGATATATGATCGGGGAAAAACAAGATTCGACATGAAGTTCTGAAAACGAGTATAAGAGATCAGAATCAATCAAACGTTTATATAAATAATCATTTATATAAATAAATGGTGATCAAAAGTCAATCAAGTGTATATATAAATATTCTTTATATATAAATAGAATAATAGTGCATAAAATTGTGCATAAGTGTTCGGAAAGTGTAAGCGCACGGAGAGTGTAATGCAATGCAAAGTGGAGTAGTTAAAATATAAGGAGTGGTTATAGTCTAGGTCTAAAATAAAATGCGACCTGGTTCTCAATAACCATGGCTTTGATTCCAATCTGTGACACCCCCAAAATATTGCATCGAAAAGTAATATCTTTGGGGTGCTACTTAATATTACGACAACCATAATTATTGAAAACGACTCTAAATGAGACATTTTAAAAGTTTATCATTCGATCATAATAAAAAATCAGAGTTACAAGAGGTCTCAAATAGTTTTAGAGTGCATAACACATAAACATAAAAGTTTATAAAGGTTTATCGAATGATAATATTATGCAAGCCATCAAAACATTCTCCGTGCGACATCATGCTTGCCAAATACCTTAAGGACCTGAGATAAAACATGCTAAAAAGTCAACACAAAGGTTGAGTGAAATTCATAGGTTTATAAATAAATAATGGACCACAAGATTTTAGAGTTAAAATAATAATTACAACGAATACAATTATGGGTAAATAGTAAGTATTGCTCTAAGCTCATGACACTCAAACGTTAACTGAATCATAGAAATGATAATAATGCCCTGGAAGGTAATTTTCCATTTTACCTAGATATTCAAACATAGTGCGTTCGGTTGTCTATCCAATCAACACAAACGGGATTCGTTAATGCCAATAGGCCTATTCACAATATTCGCGTTTACATAAAGTAATTAATGGTTCATGATTTTAGGGACTTGTCTTTGGCAACAACAGTACTTAGGCAATATGTTATGACCTATATCAATCCTTATCTAACAACCACAATCACTAAGAGGTACAAGAGATGAACATGGTGTAAGAATTCTAGAGAGAGAAACCTAGAAAGAGAAACTTATATAAAAAACACACACACATCCACCTTTCAAATGAGAAGGGTGGAAGGTATTTATAGTACAAGGAGGATAAGCCTTGGGCTTTCAATGGGCTTTCTTTGGGCTTGTACATAGACTAAATAAAACATTACTTCTAGCCTATTAGATTAAATAAAAGCCCATAGACTATTCTTTTAATTAAACAACTACACTTTTACAAAAATAATAAAACACGAATGACCATCACTTTTTATAAAAGTTAACACAATAATACTTTCAGATAAGCATACAGTTTAAAGCACTTGTGTCCAAATTGTAAAATAACATGTATCTCCCCAATGGGTTTATAAACAGTTTAAAGAGTTAAAGTGGGGCTATGAACTCACTAAAGATCAAATAGCAAGATGTAAATAAGGAATGAGGAAACCGAGATGTCCTACGAGCACCTAAAAATAATATGTTGTGTCTTAGGTTTTAAAATAATAGAATATGAATGCAAGTAAGTATATTATATCAATCATTCAATTGTACATAGTGTTTTAAGGTTTATAAAGTGATAAGGACTAAAATTGACAAGTTATGAAACTTCTACGAGCCCTAAATTATAAGTTGTTCGAGGTTCTCGGGTTTTATGTTATTTCTATAGTCCAAAAATTTTAATGTGTCGATATGTGGTCAATTTTTCCAAAGATGAGTTATCGGGCTTATTCCGGAAAGTGGGTCCTACCACTTCGGGTAAGTTTAAAATTTATCAAGTGTTCAATATAATTATAGTTTACCAAAATTTATTTTTATAAAAATAGTTACATCAATATTATTATCATTTTATGATGTTTATAGATATTATAAAATATATTTGACTATTCTTAAGTAAATTTGATAAGTTATATTATTTTTAGGTTGAGTGCGGGTTCTGATAAAAAGTCGATATTTGTTATTTAGAAATTCCGTTTCTCCTAAACCGTAAAGAGTTATACTACAAATTTTATATTTCCGGAAAGGTATTTAAATGTGCTAATCAGATTTATGGGTCTTATTGCTCTTAAAATTGCATAGCCTAAGTGAATTTACCATTTTACCCTTATATGTCAGGTCTGATCCGGGACAGTTCCAAACAGTCTCACCATTTTTGCGATAAGTTGAGTTCCGTAACTCCGTTTTATGCGGGGTTTTATGTTATGTTCGAGTTAAAGTGTTATCTACCACTTTTATTCTTTGTGCAACAGGGGGTTTAATAAAAAATTTTAGTGTTTATAGCCATTCAAATCTGGCGTGCATTTTCCGACAAGTTTTACCATTTATTTTTTAATTAGATCATCGGGTATCGTCACGCGACCAACCACCCAGCAAAACGAAGCTGAGAGACAGATCTATAGCCCTATATTTTTACCTAAACCTCAAAGTCTACTGATTAAGTGCAGTAATTACAAGAACAGTCCCTGGTCCAAATGGTCTTTGCAAATCTAGTCCCAATAATAGTTTTAAGTATTTTAAGCTATGTACAATGCGTAAATTAATACAACAATTATATGAAACTTGAAAAATACATAAAATGAAATGTACATCAGTAGTAGAATGTAAAATATGGTGTGGTTTCTTACAAGAGTGGAAAGGAACACAAGTAAAATCTAGATCAAGAGTACTAGATCTCAATCCACCACAACAACAAGCTTCCAAATTTTTGTCACCAAAGCTTTATGAATTCTTGATCAAGACACCAAAATATTTGTAAGAATTTATCAAGACAACTCTTGAAAACTTCCCAATAAAACTCTTGATTGATCAAAACAACCCAAGAATCTAACTAGAAACACTTGAATCTTCAACTAAACACATATATTTGACTAGAAAAATCAAAGAATGGTGGTGTTGGGTGTGTTTTTGGCCACGGAAAAACATGAGAGGAGGGAACTAAGAACTTGACTAGTTTTGAGATTGTTGACATAAATAAATGCCTAAAAACATTATCAATATTTATTCATATCTCTATGTTTTGATGATCACAAAATGTAAACTCATTAAAACATAAACTTATAAATTAAACAAGTATTTAGTTGTAAATATTCACTTCTACAACTTAATCACTTAAGGTATGAATAAACAAGTGCTTAATGCATTATATGATCAAAGGAACATTTTCTTAATAACTAGATTTTTTTTAAAACATCAAAAACATTTTATATATTTTTGAAAAACATTTTTGGTATTAAATAAAAATGTTTAATCTTTTATAAAAATATGAATTCAAATTTTTAACCAAAATCAGTTAAAATGTTCCAGAAAAACCTTCCCCACAAAAGGACAAAATTGGCCAACGTTTAGTAGGGGCGGCCCCCTTAATTTTACTAGGCGGCCCCCTTAATAATTAAGGGGACCGCCCCCGCTCCAGTAGGCTCCAGCTGTCCAGATTTTTCCCTATAAATACAAGCCTTCTCCTGGATTTTTTCTCAACCCTTTTGCACTAAAACTTTCTGTTGTAGATCTCATTTCATATCTTAAATAAACCTTTGATCATGTAATCTTAAGCATTGGTTTCCAAGTGATCCAAGCTTCCACCATCCAAGTGCAAAAGAAGAATACTTCTATCAATCAAGATTAGAAGTATTACAACTTAGTATCATTTTGTTACTTAAGTTGTGTGTTTAACAAAGTTTGTAAATCATTCATTCATTTGTATGTAAGGTGTGTGTTGTAGATTAGTGTTGTGTGTAAGTAGTGAAGATGTTGTATAAGTAGTTGTGGTATAGAAGTTGTGAGGTCAAAATGTAGAAGTCGTGAAGCCGTGGTGTAGAAGTTGTGAAGCCGTAGCTTAGAAGACATGAAGTCCTTGTGTTGAAGTCATGAAGCCGTAGCATAGAAGCTGTGAAGCGGTCGTGTTAAAGTTGTGATGTCCTAGTTGTGAAGTCCTAGTGTTGAAGTCGTAAAGCCGTAGCATAGAAGTTGTGTAGCGGTTGTGTTGAAGCCGTGAAGTCCTAGTCGTGAAGTCCTAGTGTTGAAGTCGTGAAGCCGTAGCATAGAAGTTGTGTAGCGGTCGTGTTGAAGCCGTGAAGTCCTAGTCGTGAAGTCCTAGTGTTGAAGTCGTGAAGCCGTAGCATAGAGGTTGTGTAGCGGTCATGTTGAAGTCGTGAAGTCTTAAGTCATGAAGACATAGTGTTGAAGTCGTGAAGCCGCATCATAGAGGTTGTGTAGCGGTCGTGTTGAAGTCGTGAAGCCGTTGTGAAGAAGTCGTGATTAAGTCGTGTAGAAGTTGTGTTGTGAAGTTGTGAGATTGGTTCTAGCTACGATTAGAACTCGACATTTAGCTTTGTGTCGTTAAACCTGTGTAAGCCAAAGTTGTGTACGGTTTTCTCCGCCATAAGGGAGCTTATTGAAGTTGTGAAGAAAACTCTCATGCAAAGTGTGCTCGGGGAGTGGAGTAGGGCAAAGAAGGTGTCCTTGTAGCCGAACCACTATAAATCTCTCGTGTTTCGGTTAGATCTTTCCATACCTTATTTATTTCTTTACTTGCATCGTCATTACTTTCATACAAATAGGCTTATATAATTGCTAGTATTAATTAGAGGTCAACTTCACATAAAGATCAAATTGAAAATCCATTCAAGAAACCAAAACTTTTACAATCAATTTAAAAGAATACATATATAACTAATAATAAGATTTATGTTTTATTTTTCATAACAAACTAGAATCTAAAGTTTTTAAAAGTATAAAACAAAGTTTTTATAATAAATTAAAAAGACGTAAAACTATTCAACCCCCCCTTCTAGTTTTCCACAATTGGTATCAAGAGCCACGTCAATCAAGATATTTAAAATATACTGTATTTTAAAACTTGAATCGATCTATGGAATTCGAAAAATATCTAGACGGGGAATCTTTGCTAAAACCACCACTATTTGAAAACTATACTTTTCTTGAATGGAAAAATAAATTTGAAACTTATGTGAAATCAATTGATCTAGATCTTTGGCATGTCATTTCGATTGGTTATTTTGAAAGTCAAACAAAAACATATTTTGAAAGTTAAACAAAACATATTTTGCAAGTTAAACAAAAACTGATTTTGAAAATCAAACAAAAACGGATTTTGAAAGTCAAATTAATTATTTGAAAACGAAGAATGAAATAAATAATAAAGCTAAAATAATTATTTATAAAACCTTGCCGAAAGTTGAATATGAAAGAATATTCTTCTATAAAACGGCAAAAGATATTTGAAAAAATTTCTTAAACTTTCATCAAGAAAAATGTCAAGCCAAAGATGAGGATTTTGATCTTGTACATGAATTAGTTATCTTAGAAAATTTAATAGATAAACATGTAGATAAAATAGATACATGTGCTACTAGTTCAAATGTTGTTAATATAGGTGTTAGCGACGAAGACTACATGAATCAACTCAAAAGTGAACTCAATCCAAGATCATGGAGTGACTCAGACGAAGGAGAAGATCATCATCCGACTCACCTATCATTCACACGTCGATCATCATCTGAGACATTACGAAGAAAAGCTAGGACGTGAGGTAAGTTCTCTTTTTAAATTTCATAAGTAATTACTTCATGCATATAATCTTATTAATGCCTTAGGATACGCTTAGTCTGATAGGTTGCTTTGCCTTTACACTTTAGTTATATTCGTTCTGTGGCTTAATAAACTAGAAACCCTTTAGTTAGCCCCCCTAAGTGTTAGTGAACCAAGCAATCTTCATATTTGGTACTCTTCGATAAGTAAATTTAGGAACTTAATTTCTTCTAAAAAGAGAATGACTACTGGAGAATCTATTGACTAGAAACTCAATTTGACCTAACGGTTGAATTGCTTCTATGTGAGAAGTTGGGTGTGTGTAACCCATAAAAACGGTCGTGTTTAGCCTGAATTGAGCACCATTAGTAATAGTCTCATACTCATTCTCCAACTTGAATACATTATTCTTCCTAAATATACCTAACGATAGTTTACTGTTATGAACTTTGCTTTTCACTAGAGCTTTTCATTCCTAGATTTATGTCATCTTGCATATATAAAATTTCTAGATGTTTACTTGCTCCTATGTGATTTGACTGCATGCCTTCGTAATTATTTGCTTAGTTGAATGCATTGTCATTATAATAGCTTTTGTTTTTCTCTAACTACTCTGACATGATGTATTTTTGTATTTAGTCATAATACATGCGTAAATGTCATAGGATATGTAGAAAGAGGTAGCATGTGACAATAGACTTGAGCATGAGATCTTTTATAAACCATTATTTTTAAAATCTATAATTAATGGGACTTATTTTTAAATTTGCAAAAACTTCACATTTTGGAAAAATAATTTTTCAAAAGATTATAACACATTTCTATTTTACATGTTTCACCATCATACCTTTCTTCCAAACTTGTGTCCATAATTATATGTTTATCAAAACCAAAGATTGGAAAAATATGTTTTCTTTCCTCATAAAAACATTTTGAAATAAAACCAAAACTATTTCATTAAAATATTTTTCACATCCACATAAAAACCCACTTTCAAACATTGTTGAATAATGCCAAAAACATTTCTTTAAATCATGCATGGTGATCTCATATCTGTCATCTATATTTATGTATGTGACATTTATAAGTGAACTAAATTTGAAAATAACCATAATTTTATTCACTAAGACCTCACTTGGTACAAGTCTAGAAGTCCATGCTATCACAACTCTACATTTCCATGCACATAGATATTCATTAGGATTATTTAACTAGCTTATTAATCTTCCTAAATATGATACTATGAATTACTTGGTGCTATGTAGTGTTTTCTTGTCTAACATATATATGTTACATGCTAAATGAGTTGTTTGCATGCTAGATAATAATGTCTAATGAATATGCTTAGCATATATAAGTTATTAAATTCTAAATTGCCTCAAAAGAAGTTGGACTTGCTTGAAACTAAACCCAAAAACACAACCTTTTCTACAAATTTATGCCAAAAACCCATTTCCAGTAATCTGGAAGTCAGCAGATGGGCGGCCCCCTTAAATACCCAGGCGGCCCCCTTAAAATTAAGGGGACCGGCCCCTATTTAAGGGGACCGGCCATCTGGAGTGACGGATTACTATTTTCCTTTTCAATTTCCAACCCATTTTATCCTATACTTCCCAAAATTCACAAACACATATTGTCACAAACCACTCTCCAAAATTTACCTTTCACAATCACATCATCACTACACCATAAATGTCCATTTGGAGGAGGAAGCTTGACATTTGCCATAACCCAACAAATGATGTTGTTCAAACTCAACCAACACCTAAACCTCATCCTAATGAACCCTTTCACACACATAACCAATCATCCATATGTCCACCTTCATTCACTCATAATTACCCAAGTTCACAAGTGTCTCCACCACCAAAAGTGTCACCACCACTTCCACCAAATAACAACCACTCTCCATCATCATCACCTTTCACTCAACACTTGAAGTTCATTGAAGAACTCAAGGAAGCCCATGAGCTTAATGCTCTCCTTGCTTTGCACCTTGCTCAAAGCAACTTAAACCCATCACCATCCATATCACCATCATTACCATCATCACCACATCACTTGAGTCAAACTGAGAAACATGTCAACAATTGTCCTTGTTGCATCTTTCTCCAAAATCAAACCATCATTACCATCATCACCATCCATCTCACCATCATTACCATCATCACCACATCACTTGAGTCAAACTGAGAAACATGTCAACAATTGTCCTTGTTGCATCTTTCTCCAAAATCAAACCATCATTACCATCATCACCATCCATCTCACCATCATTACCATCATCACCACATCACTTGAGTCAAATTGAGAAACATGTCAACAATAGTCCTTGTTGCATCTTTCTCCAAAACCAAACCATCACCTTAAATGAGCGTCTCACTTGGATTGAGTATCTTCTCACTTGATCTAATCCAACACCACCACTTGAACAACATCAAAACCCTCATTCAACATGGTCAAGTCCAAGCTCTCCACCTCCAATTCCTCTATCAACACTTTCTCCAACATCCATACACCCAAACTTACAACCCCATTAATCCAACATTTTTTTTACCCCTCTTTACCATCATCCATCCAAAATAATCCAAGTTTTCATGTCTCAAGCAAGTCCAATGGATCTCTTAGGCAATTTAAAATTTTCTACTTATTGCATGCTATAAGCAAAATATGTGTTGTATCAATAATTATGTTTTTAACATAATTATTTTCAACTAATGAATGCTTTATTTCTTGTCTTTAATATATGATTGTTATGCTTATTGCTTGTATACTTGATATCATGATATATATACATGCTTGATGATTAATAACATGCTTATTCCATAATATGTTTTAAATGTATGCATGCGTAATTAACATGTTTATGTCACTATTTAATCATTCTTGATGTACATGATTCAAATGGAGCTTGCTGCAAAAACACCCTAAAAATGACCCTTTTCTGGAAAATTTTCAAATTTGGTCGCCTGGGAAAACACCAGATGGGCGGCCCCCTTAATTCCCTAGGCGGTCCCCTTAATTTTAAGGAGGCCGGCCTACAATTAAGGGGACCGGCCATCTGGCAGTAAAATTTACTGTTTTCTTTTGCATCTTGCGACCCCTTTTATCTAGCCCAAACCTTACCTAAATCAACCATCACCTCCATCAAACACCCATTCTCATTCACCATGCTATCACCAAAATCATCTCTAAGACACCAAAACTCCATCACCACCACCTCAATGTTAATCCCCAAGTGCACCAAATGCACCATCAAAAACACCCTTTCATCCATCAATAACCACATCAACTCACACCTTTCATCACCACCATCAAGAGCATCAACTCCACTTCCTACTCAAGAACCTCCATTCACCCAACTTGTCATTTCCATATCACCAATAACACCTCTTGATGCTCATTTCTCATCATCACCAATACCACCACATCCACAACCAAACCATCATCTTTGGTCTTAGAGATGAGATACACTACATATTTTCATCCCTTGAACACATGCTTAACAACCAACCTCCACCACAACCTCCATCATTTTCACCCACTACACTACCACCACCTTCATTCTCACCAAATTAAGCATATGCAATGCTTAATCAAAAATAATTTTTCAAACCATTTTGTGTGCAAGCCCCATGGAAGATCATGTACTCCTAAAATGATTATGTAGATTGCATTACTTACTAGCTAATGTAGGATTAAATATAATCTTGGATGGTTGTGTATTTATACACAACATTTTTAATGAATGTCTTTATATGCATGCTTATTTTTGCTATATATATGCTTGTGCTTCTAATATTTTTCTTGCAAGTATTCCATATATCGATTCCTTGGTACCCCCAAACGAGGGGGAGTACACATCAAGGGGGAGTTTTCGTCCCGACAAATTTCACGTTTGAATTTTGTCGGCTTAACCTTTTTGATTCTACAAAAAGGGGGAGAAGTGAATGTAAACTCACTAAATACTTGTCCAAAAATAAACTTTTTGGTTTAATGAGTTTAGGTTTTGTAATCATCAAAAAGGGGGAGATTGTTGACATAAATAAATGCCTAAAAATATTATCAATATTTATTCATATCTCTATGTTTTGATGATCACAAAATATAAACTCATTAAAACATAAACTTATAAATTAAACAAGTATTTAGTTGTAAATATTCACTTCTACAACTTAATCACTTAAGGTATGAATAAACAAGTGCTTAATGCATTATATGATCAAAGGAACATTTTCTTAATAACTAGATTTTTTTAAAACATCAAAAACATTTTATATATTTTTGAAAAACATTTTTGGTATTAAATAAAAATGTTTAATCTTTTATAAAAATATGAATTCAAATTTTTAACCAAAATCAGTTAAAATGTTCCAGAAAAACCTTCCCCACAAAAGGACAAAATTGGCCAACGTTCAGTAGGGGCGGCCCCCTTAATTTTACTAGGCGGCCCCCTTAATAATTAAGGGGACTGCCTCCTATTTAAGGGGACCGCCCCCGCTCCAGTAGGCTCCAGCTGTCCAGATTTTTCCCTATAAATACAAGCCTTCTCCTGGATTTTTTCTCAACCCTTTTGCACTAAAACTTTCTGTTGTAGATCTCATTTCATATCTTAAATAAACCTTTGATCATGTAATCTTAAGCATTGGTTTCCAAGTGATCCAAGCTTCCACCATCCAAGTGCAAAAGAAGAATACTTCTATCAATCAAGATTAGAAGTATTACAACTTAGTATCATTTTGTTACTTAAGTTGTGTGTTTAACAAAGTTTGTAAATCATTCATTCATTTGTATGTAAGGTGTGTGTTGTAGATTAGTGTTGTGTGTAAGTAGTGAAGATGTTGTATAAGTAGTTGTGGTATAGAAGTTGTGAGGTCAAAATGTAGAAGTCGTGAAGCCGTGGTGTAGAAGTTGTGAAGCCGTAGCTTAGAAGACATGAAGTCCTTGTGTTGAAGTCATGAAGCCGTAGCATAGAAGCTGTGAAGCGGTCGTGTTAAAGTTGTGATGTCCTAGTCGTGAAGTCCTAGTGTTGAAGTCGTAAAGCCGTAGCATAGAAGTTGTGTAGCGGTTGTGTTGAAGCCGTGAAGTCCTAGTCGTGAAGTCCTAGTGTTGAAGTCGTGAAGCCGTAGCATAGAAGTTGTGTAGCGGTCGTGTTGAAGCCGTGAAGTCCTAGTCGTGAAGTCCTAGTGTTGAAGTCGTGAAGCCGTAGCATAGAGGTTGTGTAGCGGTCATGTTGAAGTCGTGAAGTCTTAAGTCATTGATGCGTGGGTTTTGCAACCTTACAACAGGTTTTACCTCTCGAGGGATCTCAAGAGGCTTACAACCCCACCAGGCAGTGTACCTGACCGATGTAGTATAGTGTAGTGGTAAGTACGGGGGATTGATCGTTCTCCACAGGGAATAGTGTTCGTTAGGTGTGAAAGGCTACTCTAATTAGGTCTAAGGGTTGAGGAAGATTCTTTTTATGTTTTTATAATTTTATGAAAGCAAGTAAAATCTCGGGTTTTGAAGGAGTGGGCGGAATTAGTTGCTAGTCAACTAACCCAAATTACTACAAATGCAAATAAAATAAAATAACAAAAATGAAAAGTGGTGAGAAACTTATGTGTAGAGAAATGTGTTTACTTAGATTTCCTTACTCCCTAACTATCTTTTACCGGTTAATTAGTGTGCATTAGTCGCGTGGATGACGGGTGTATTCCTTAATACCATTCGTGGGGTGGCGTACTTACTTCCCCAAACTCTACAAGCTCCTACTTCACTCCTATGTCGAGCCGGCTAGGAAGCTCCTAACATGGGATCACTAGAATTCGCTTGTGCATTAAATACAACCATAAAAACCTTTAGTACGCGTTTGGTTCATGTTTCTTAAGACGTTCAAGCAAGTTACCGAATAGGAAGTTAGCCAGTTTTCTTAAGCCTAACATAGATAAACAATCATCCAATACAACTAATAACACACTAACAACCAATAATCAATAGCTAGGTTTCATTAGATCTAAGCAAACACAAGATAAAATTAGCCTAACATGTTAAACAAAAGACAAGCATAAGATAGAATCAAACAACACATAGACATATTGAATGATTAATTGATAACTTATCTTTCAATGAAACATGGAAGATCTCAAGGCAAAAAGCCCTGAAAAAGTAGCTAAAATCGTCTTAGGGTTTTATCCCAAAATTCCACACACTAAGCTCTCCCTCAATGACAAAAAATTAGAAAACTATATATAGACTTTGACATCTGACGGCGTCACCTTATGCATTGTGACGCCGTCACCTCGCCGCTTTTAGGGTTCCCGGATGACCATCTTGACGCCGTCCCTCTTTAGCTCTTCAAAAATCCATTCTGGCTTATCAAGGCTTGACGCCGTCGGATCCTAAACGTGACGCCGTCCCCTTATGATTTAAGCCGTGACGCCCTTGATTTAGTTAAAGCGTGACGCCGTCAGAATTCTCATGCAAACTCACTGGCCCGTCATGAGTAAATTTCACATCCAACTTTTCTTGCCAAGGCATGACGCCGTCTGGAGTTAATGTTGACGCCGTCAAAGGTGACTTTCAGCACAATTTTGAGACTTTGCCGTTTTCTTCACTTTTATGCTCCAAAAACGTCCAAAATGCCTCCTTTTCCAGATTTCTCCTCAAAAGTACCTAAAATGACAAAAGGAACGATTTAGGGCAATATTTGATCAAATAAATACGATTTCGGGCTTAAATGACCCCTTAAAAGCGGTACACTTTTCGCCTCATCAAATACCCTTACACTTGAGATTTGCTTGTCCTCAAGCAAATGCGCTTTTATTCTAATCAAAATACAAGTTAGGGGTCATTTAATGCAAACATAAAAGTAATTACAACAAATAATCGTTCCACTTCAATCATAATAAGCACGGAGATTACATACTAGCACCTCACAAGTAGTGTTTAGATACTCACATCTCTCAAGTGTCATCAAAATAAATCTCATAAATGAAAACGGAAAATATCTCTCACTACCTGTCATAGCAAATAGATTACCATAGGCTTGGGAAAGGATCGAAAACCTCCTCCACTAGGCGTAAGCACCTAAGATAAACTATCAAAGAGGGCTTTTAAATGGGTTATAACGTTAGGTGTAGGGAAAAGGAAAACACGGTTTGGTTGGATAAAGGATATTTTACTGGTGGCGAGTTAAAAATCTTGATCAATTACATGTACTATACAACGTTGCTAAGCCAAGACTAGACTCGATCTTAAGCTAATGAAAGAAAATAACAAAACATAAACATAAAATAAACATAAAATGAAACGGGATGGTAGTCCGTATGTTTTTTTCTACTTTTCTTTTTCTCTTTTTTTTTTTTTTTTTTTTTTTTTTTTTTTTTTTTTTTTTTTTTTTTGCATACACTCTTGCCCTACCATCCAAAATGATACATCATAGGGGCATTGCATCCCCTTACACTTGAACTTTTACATAACTTTACAAATAACTATTCTAATGACTCGAATTAAGATAATTGAAAAACTTGGAGTACTTTTAAAACATTTAGCACATATGGGGGTAATAAATGATGTTCTTCCCCATTACTCCATTACACTAGTACTTTACCCACGAGTCCCAATCGTCCCAAAACAATATGTACAAGGATATGACTCGACTTAGCAACCATGTAATCAACTAGATAATTAACTTGGGTTTAAACAAATGTTGTAACAATAATGCACTAAAGATGAGTGCATACAAGGTAGGCTAAGGCGATTTGGGTGTACATTTAAGTGGGGTGTAACAAATTCTTCCTTTAAGTAAAATGCTTAAAGGTCGAAACAAAAAGATAGGCTCTGAGGGGTGTACTAGGGGTATCGTGTACTAAAAATGAGTACAACGCAAAGGGTGTGGGAGAATTACTTGACCAATGTAGCCAATGTAATTATAACAAAAACACAGGTGTAAAACAATGGGTTAATCCTAATGCCTCTTATCATGTAGTAAATCTAACTACACGAATGTAGTCTCACTTGTGGTCTTGGAATGGTCCTAACGCAAGTTCTAGAATCTAAGTGCTACCGGTACACACATCATAGCATAAATGCTTTTCCTACCAATTCTAGGGGTGAACCTCACATATTTGGGGTGGAAAATTTTTTTAGTGGTACGGTTTTTGTGCTAGTTATATAACTCCTATCCGTGAGACGCTCATTAAGATCAAAGTTTCACTCCTATATGTTGTAAAAAATTTTAAATTTGGCACTAAAATTACCTTAACAAGTATTTCTCTCAGTTTTATTACACATCTACTATCAAACAAACAAAAATCAAGCGCAATAGTATTCTCTTAAAATCGTACTTTTACCCTCCCCTTACACTTAAGATGAACATTGTCCCCAATGTTCAAATAACAAGATGTAAAAGCATAAAGTAAAAGAATGAAATCAAATACTCCCCTGATTCGCTCGTTGGATAATGAAATTACACGGTTAAATCTTCCTCCAAAGAGAATGTTGAAGCTCCATGACTAATGCATCGCCACAAGCTTGATCCAAAAACATTTCCTTGTCCAAAATAACCTGTTAAACCTGAGAAAACAAACACGAAAACCTGCATAACATCGGCGGGAAAAAAAATCTATATATAAGGATATAATGCTTGTGGAATGATAATTTTGCAGATTCCTGGAGATTATAAGTTGGAGATTTTAATAAAAACTTTTCTAAAAACAAAACTTTCAAAAATTTCTGGAAATTAAATCTGACGCCGTCAGGTTATAACCCCTGACGCCGTCAGAAATGACCTGACAAAAATTTTCATTTTAAGTTTCCGGAAAATTTCTGGAAAAACCTTTACCTTACTTCCTGGAAATCCTGCAAAACATCATTATGACTCGATACAAGCATTTGACTCAAACAAATACTAATATGCATGTTCATTTAATATTATTACGATTCATGTTCATTTGTGTTCTAATAAACCGATTTAGATTTCCCTTACACTTATCTTTTTCAAAATACCTTTATATGTAGTTAAGACGAAGTTAAAAACAAAATAAAGCATTTTCACAAATTACTTTTGAACATGAATCAATAATGATAAAAATTAAACACACATACGGAAAATAAAATCAAACAAACAAATAAATAAACACACAAAGCAAATAAAATAAATAAAGCTTGGGCTGCCTCCCAAGAGCGCTTGTTTTTGTTCGAGTCACGAGCCTGACTCTACCCTTATTTAACGGAAATAGGGGAGGTTTTCCTTACACTTAGGATTAAGTGCGGGTGATAGTAGCGATACACACCAGCTCGGTAGGAGTATGCCACGTGAGGAAAGAGTGGTGGATGAATTATATGCTCAAAGGGGTGTGCTTCTTTCATCATAACCTTGCCTAGTTCACTTTGGTCAATGGGTGAATTAAAGTTTTCTCCTAAAAAGGGATCATCTTCTATCAACTTCGAGAGATTCCTAGTTGGGAATCCATCTTGACCTAATAAACCCGGTTTAAACCCATAATGTTTCTTATGATCAATCATGAATGGGTGATGTAAGTATGTAAGGTTATGGTTCACTCCTATGTTAGCTTCCTCTCTACAAGGCTTAGAGTCTACTACCTCCAACGTAAAACTACCCGGACTATATGGTTTGATGGGTGGATCGGGACCTTTTTCATTTCCTAAATTCACATCTAAAGATCGAAGATTAGGTAACGGTTTTGGTTGAGGCTCCGGTTCATCGAAAATAGGAAATCCCCTAGAACTAAGAGTAAGGTTGTGATCACTATAAGCATTCAAACCTACATCCTCTAGTTGTGTTTGGTTCAAAGGTTCTACCTCCATCGGGATTCCTAAAGTCTCTTCTACTTCTTCTGGGTAAGTCACGGGTGGTGTGTGTGCCTCGAATGATGGTAGGACTTGTGGGGTACTTTGTAGGTTTGTGTTATTTACCTCATCCTTCCTTGTCTCTATATCAATTATATCCACATCATGTGTTTTAGTAGAATCTAACCCAAACATGTTCCTAAGTATCTCAAATCCTTCTCTAGCCATTTCAAGTTCTAAGTCCGATTCATAAGAATCTTCCCTGATAACATGATTACTATGTTCAATTTGCCTAAAGGATTCATCATGTGTTCCTTGAGATTCAAAGTCATTGATCATAAAACCTAGGTCTTTTTGCTCAATAAGCTCATGTTCGGCTAAATCCTCCTCAATTGTTTCCTCAAGTTGTGATGTATACGAACCCATTAATTCATTAAACTTATGGTTCACGGTTAGGAGGCTTTCCTCAAATTTTTTCCAAAGGGTCTTATTAAAAGGAGTTGATCCTAACAATGATTGTTTAATAGAAGCCACACATGCACATAATTCATCAAACCTATCAAACTTTATACCCATCTCCTCTTGTATATATCTAAGATCACTTAAAAATTCATTGGAACAACAGGAAGCAAATCTATCCGTGTAAAGTAATTGTTCCTCTATTGTTAATGATCTAAATGGAATTTCATCCGCCATGGTGACAAATGAAAATGGTTTTACAAACAAAGGGCACAAAGAAAAAGATAGACTACTAGAAAGCTAAAAAAAGAAAATAAAAATCTCACTAGATAGGAATCTAATGAGTAGACCTAATAGAAATAAATTTCAACCTAAGCAATAACTACTCCCCGGCAGCGGCGCCAAAAACTTGATGCGTGGGTTTTGCAACCTTACAACAGGTTTTACCTCTCGAGGGATCTCAAGAGGCTTACAACCCCACCAGGCAGTGTACCTGACCGATGTAGTATAGTGTAGTGGTAAGTACGGGGGATTGATCGTTCTCCACAGGGAATAGTGTTCGTTAGGTGTGAAAGGCTACTCTAATTAGGTCTAAGGGTTGAGGAAGATTCTTTTTATGTTTTTATAATTTTATGAAAGCAAGTAAAATCTCGGGTTTTGAAGGAGTGGGCGGAATTAGTTGCTAGTCAACTAACCCAAATTACTACAAATGCAAATAAAATAAAATAACAAAAATGAAAAGTGGTGAGAAACTTATGTGTAGAGAAATGTGTTTACTTAGATTTCCTTACTCCCTAACTATCTTTTACCGGTTAATTAGTGTGCATTAGTCGCGTGGATGACGGGTGTATTCCTTAATACCATTCGTGGGGTGGCGTACTTACTTCCCCAAACTCTACAAGCTCCTACTTCACTCCTATGTCGAGCCGGCTAGGAAGCTCCTAACATGGGATCACTAGAATTCGCTTGTGCATTAAATACAACCATAAAAACCTTTAGTACGCGTTTGGTTCATGTTTCTTAAGACGTTCAAGCAAGTTACCGAATAGGAAGTTAGCCAGTTTTCTTAAGCCTAACATAGATAAACAATCATCCAATACAACTAATAACACACTAACAACCAATAATCAATAGCTAGGTTTCATTAGATCTAAGCAAACACAAGATAAAATTAGCCTAACATGTTAAACAAAAGACAAGCATAAGATAGAATCAAACAACACATAGACATATTGAATGATTAATTGATAACTTATCTTTCAATGAAACATGGAAGATCTCAAGGCAAAAAGCCCTGAAAAAGTAGCTAAAATCGTCTTAGGGTTTTATCCCAAAATTCCACACACTAAGCTCTCCCTCAATGACAAAAAATTAGAAAACTATATATAGACTTTGACATCTGACGGCGTCACCTTATGCATTGTGACGCCGTCACCTCGCCGCTTTTAGGGTTCCCGGATGACCATCTTGACGCCGTCCCTCTTTAGCTCTTCAAAAATCCATTCTGGCTTATCAAGGCTTGACGCCGTCGGATCCTAAACGTGACGCCGTCCCCTTATGATTTAAGCCGTGACGCCCTTGATTTAGTTAAAGCGTGACGCCGTCAGAATTCTCATGCAAACTCACTGGCCCGTCATGAGTAAATTTCACATCCAACTTTTCTTGCCAAGGCATGACGCCGTCTGGAGTTAATGTTGACGCCGTCAAAGGTGACTTTCAGCACAATTTTGAGACTTTGCCGTTTTCTTCACTTTTATGCTCCAAAAACGTCCAAAATGCCTCCTTTTCCAGATTTCTCCTCAAAAGTACCTAAAATGACAAAAGGAACGATTTAGGGCAATATTTGATCAAATAAATACGATTTCGGGCTTAAATGACCCCTTAAAAGCGGTACACTTTTCGCCTCATCAGTCATGAAGACATAGTGTTGAAGTCGTGAAGCCGCATCATAGAGGTTGTGTAGCGGTCGTGTTGAAGTCGTGAAGAAGTCGTGAAGCCGTTGTGAAGAAGTCGTGAAGAAGTCGTGATTAAGTCGTGTAAAAGTTGTGTTGTGAAGTTGTGAGATTGGTTCTAGCTACGATTAGAACTCGACATTTAGCTTTGTGTCGTTAAACCTGTGTAAGCCAAAGTTGTGTACGGTTTTCTCCGCCATAAGGGAGCTTATTGAAGTTGTGAAGAAAACTCTCGAGCAAGGTGTGCTCGGGGAGTGGAGTAGGGCAAGGAAGGTGTCCTTGTAGCTGAACCACTATAAATCTCTCGTGTCTCGGTTAGATCTTTCCATACCTTATTTATTTCTTTACTTGCATCGTCATTACTTTCATACAAATAGGCTTATATAATTGCTAGTATTAATTAGAGGTCAACTTCACATAAAGATCAAATTGAAAATCCATTCAAGAAACCAAAACTTTTACAATCAATTTAAAAGAATACATATATAACAAATAATAAGATTTATGTTTTATTTTTCATAACAAACTAGAATCTAAAGTTTTTAAAAGTATAAAACAAAGTTTTTATAATAAATTAAAAAGACGTAAAACTATTCAACCCCCCCTTCTAGTTTTCCACAGAGATCTAAAGTATGGTGGTTTGAAGTTAAATGGTCTTAATAATATGGTTTTGGTGATAGTCGGGATCAAGATAGAAGATATGGAAGAAGTGACATATGACACTATCAAAAATCGACCACCTCATGAGGAGGTGGTGTGATTTGGTTTATTTTGGTGTTATTTTGCTCGAAGTGTATGATTTAGTTTATAGTTTGATCCCGGTAATTGCAAACGTGATATTTTTAAGACGCGAAACTTAAAATCGGGTAACATAAAAATACAAAACTTACAAAAATGTTAAAACTTGTCAACAAAACCTATTTTGATATTTTCGGTGATCATTGAGCTTGTTGGATGATTACTTGATGTTTAAAAATTAAAAATGCGCAAAACGCAAAATGTGCAAAGTTTAACTAAAAATGCGAAAGTAAAAATGGGATATTTAATTTATGATTGTAAGAAACCAAAATGCATAAAAAAAGTTATATTGTATATTGTCAGGTGTCGTTTTAGTTAAATGTACGTTTAACGACGTACGCGAGATAACCTATCTAGTTACCCTCGAGAGTAAATTTAATTAAAATAAAAATAATAAGTAAATTAAATAGTTAAATAATGACCTCAAAATTGTGAATTGTTACATATGAGACATGAAGCCCAATCAGCATTAGAAAAACTAGCTAGTTTAAGATGTGACTGAACAGGATAAAAGAGTCCTTTAGATATTGTGCCTTTTAAGTACTTGAGTAGGTGTAGTGCAGCCTGCATATGGACATCTTTGGGAGAAGGCACAAATTGGCTTAAGTGCTGAACTGCATATGAGATATATAGTATGGTCATGGTTAAGTATATGTGGGAAACTAGAAGGGGGGTTGAATAGTTTACCAGTTTAAAAACTTCTTTTAAAAATCTTCTTTTAAAAGTTAGTTATTGGAAACTTTGATTCGAACTCTATGTGTAATCAATCAACACCAATATGAACTACACACTAAGCTAAGTAATAATAACAAATAAAAGTAAAGAGTAGAGTTGGAAAGATCAAACCGAGACAAAGGATTTATAGTGGTTCGGGTACGAAGCTCTTCTTCGCCCTACTCCACTCCCCGAGTACCACACTCGAGAGTTTCAAGCACTATGTCAACAACCTCCCTTAAGGCGGAGAAAACCGTACACGTCGCTTATCCTATTACCGACACTAAGCTAGATATCGAGTGCTAATCTTAGCTAGCACCAATCTACCAAGGTCCACGTGACCAAACACTCAAGCCCAGTGGCTTCAAGAGATCACCAAGATCTCAACACGATCACAATGATCAACACTCTCTTCACTCTACTCAACTAACACTAACCTAATGACCCTTGATCTTCTTGATCAATCACACAAGCCCAATGGCTTCAAGAGATGTTCACTATCTCTATAGATCACACTTGATCTTCACTCTCACTCACAAAAAGAAAATAAACTTGATGTATGCTAAGACACAACAAGGTTGTAACAAGTGTTACAAAAACCTATCAACTATAACTCTAGTATCTTCTTGATTACTTGAGTTCTTCTCTTGCTAATGAAGAGGGATGACAACACCTTGTATCAACTTGGATACTTGTGTTCTTCTCTTGCTAGTGAAGAGGTATGAAGAGGATCACTTGAAGGATGATTAGATCACTCTTGAAACAAAGAAAAACTAATCTAATTGACCCTAAGAAGTGAAAGGTGTGAGAGGATTTAGTTAAGGGATTTTTCTGTGTGTGAAGGGTGCCTAAAACTGTGAAAGAGGTGGGTATTTATAGGCAAAGAAAATCTGAACGTTACAATTCAAAATGGTACGGACGGCTCCATTAAATGACCCACGGCTCCGTTAAATTTAACGGTACCGTGGAGCCGTGGTAGACTAGGACGCTCCAAATTTTGTCTTTTCTGGTGAAAACTTATTTGGGGAAGGTTGGAGCTGATTTTGGGGGGAAAAATAGCTGTTGTGATTTTCAAACTTATTTTTCCATTAAAATATTTCTTAATATTTCAAAAATAATTTGTCATGTGTATTTTTGAAAAAATGTTTTGTCCCATTTAAAATGTGAATTTTCAAAACATGAATTCACTTCTTTGATCACTAGTTCAAGTTGTAACTTTGTTCAAGAGTGATTTGCGTAGAAACGGGATCTTCCGATTAAAAACTTGTTAACGTTAATTTTAACGTAACGTTAGTTCACATTTTGTCATCCTCAAAACGTGAAGTAATCGAAAGATATAAATAACGTTTTTAGAACATTATTTGCATCAACAGTATAGTGGCCTTCCAACCAACCTTATGTATGAGTCTGGATCCTTCAAAGTAGTGCCTTTGTTTAATGACAACTTTAACTGAGTTGGAAGTGGAAAGTCCTTTGGTTTTGCAGTTTTTAGACCAACATCAGTTAAGAGATCTAATATGTACTTCCTTTGATTCAAATAAGTCCCAGTATTGGTTCTGCATAATTCAATTCATAAAAACTATTTTGCCAGTCCAAGATCCTTGATGGTAAACTGTTGATCAAGAGCATGCTTAATAAACTTGATTTCATCAGGACAATTACCACTGATCCCCACATCATCAATATAAACCAATGCAGCAGTGAATTAACCATTTTTATTCTTGACAAACAAAGAATTATCATGTTTAGACTGCACATATCCCAAACTCAGCAAAAACCTGGTCAATTCATGATTCCACTGCCTAAAAGCTTGTTTGAGTCCATAGAGTGATTTCTTTAATTTGCATACTTGATTAGGAGCAGCCTTTTGATACCCCTCGGGTGGTACCATGTAAATCTCTTCATCAATGTAGCCATGAAGGAAAGCATTATTTATGCTAATTGATACAAATCCCACTCTTTTGCAGATGCCAAAGCTATCAAAACTCTGACAGTTGCCAGCTTTGCCACTGGAGAGAAAGTATGCTTATAATCTTGGCCTTCTTGTTGATTAAAACCTATGATCACAAACCTAGCCTTTAGTCTCTCCACAGTTCCATCTGGGTTATGCTTAGTCTTAATTACCCACTTTAAAGTTATTGCTTTGTGACCTTTGTGTAAAGTAGTAAGCTCCCAAGTCCCATTAGTTTCCAAAGCTGCAATTTCTTTATCCATGACTTCCACCCATCCTTTGTCATTCACTGCTTATAGCTAGTGGCTCCAGTGTGAGCGAAAACATTGGCTAGAAAAGCTATGTAAGAAGGTGGTATATCTTTGAAATCTTCTTTGTCAAACAAAGGGTATTGAGGTTGTGCAAAACAAAAAGCTGCTTAACCACTTGCAGACTTAGGAGTTAAAAAATATTTTAACCAAGCATGCTTTGAAGCAGTTCTTGAAGACTTTCTTGAAGGCAAAGGGTTGGTATTCCGAGTGGGTGGTGGAACATTACAACACGTTTCATTCTAACATAGAAGTAGTGTTTGGGTTAAGGTTTTCAGATTCATTTGAAGGGATAGAGGTGTTTGGAATTGGTTGGACAGTAGTTGTAGGTATGGTTAAAGGATATTCTTCAGGTGCATACTCACCAAGAACATGATAAGAAGCCATCTGGGGTACTGATACAGGAGCAATTAGTTCTTTAAAAGGAAAAACCTTCTCTTAAAAAATTACATCTTTGCTCAGGAAAACTTCTTTTGTCTCCAAATTATACAATTTATATCCCTTATGGTTTGAAGGATACCCTATCAAAATGCACTTGGTCCTTTTGTTTTCAAACTTATCCTTGTGTGGTTTAGTCAAAGCAACATAACACAAACACCCTATCTCTCCAAGGTGTTCAAAATTAGGTAATTTACCATACAGAACTTAAAAAGGTGATTTCCAACCCAATTTTTTCAGCATTTCATTGATCAGATAAGTAGCAGTAAGAATGCATTCACCTAAAAACTTTATTGGCAAATTGGCATGAGGTCTAATAGACCTATCAGTTTCAAGTAAATGATTGTGCTTCCTTTCTACTATACCATTTTGCTGAGATGTATAAGCTATGGACCTTTGATGAATAATGCCCTATTGGGACTGTGGAAACCGTAGGGGGGGGGGTGAATACGTTTCCATTATTATCTTAAATCTTTTTGTATCAAACACCCGATCAAGTGTGACATAATATGAAAAGTGTCGACACTAGTATTATAAGAACTAGATATAATATAAAGTAACAAGTAAGGCATGTCACAATAACACCAACTTAGACATATTAGTATTAACATGCCATGACACAAACACAACAAACATAATATAAGCAACAAGCCACACAAATTTTAGTGCAATGCAAAATATAAAAGTAAAGCGATAGATGCAAAAATAAACGTAAAGAGTAAGTAAAGAAAGCGCAAACAGGACACAACGATTTATAGTGGTTCGGTCACGAAGCTCCTCTTCGCCCTACTCCACTCCCCGAGTACCCAACACGAGAGTTACTCCACTAATCAACTAGCTCCCTTCACGGTGGAGAAAACCATACAACGTCGCTTACATTATTTTTTGACACTAAGCTAAATGTCGAGTACTAATCTAGCTAGTACCAATCTCACTCACGATTTACCCGATCTACTCATGATCTACCCGATCCTCACAAATCACACAAGCTACAAGATCCATATGATCTACACTCGATCTACCCGATCTACTCACGATCTACTCTTGATCCACTTGATCAACCCACTATCACACAAGCTACAAGAGATCTCCAAGATCATTATGATCCACACACACAAGCTGAACAAAAGATGGACAACTTGATGTATGCCTAGATACAACAAGTACGTAACGAATGTTACGAGTGCACTACACTAACACTACAACACTTTGTATCTTTGTGATACGATGTGTTCTTCCCTTGCACTAGTAGAGGAATGAAGGTGATCACTTGGTTGGATGAAAGGATCACTCTTAAACAAACTAAAACTAGCTACATGATCAAAGAAATTAATTTATATGAAACTAGTTTTGACTGGAGAAAAGTGTGTGAAAAAATTATTCTTTTAGGTGTAAAATGGTCCACTATTTATAGGCAGCTGAAATTGAAATTTTCAGTCTGACGGAACCAAGGTACCACTAAATTTAGTGGTACCGTCGGTACCAAAGACGCTCCCTTTTTTGTTTTTAGTGGTGAAGGTTTATTTGGGGATGTTTGGAGCTGTTTTTTTGGGGGGGGGATAGCTGTTGGGATTTTTAAACTAATTTTTCAAAATAAAATATTTCTTTTTAATTCAAAAATAATTTGTAAAATGTATTTTTGAAAGAATGTTTTGTCACATTAAAAATGTGAAGTCTTTGAAAAAAAATTTAATCCTTTGATCATTTGTCAAGTTTTAAATTTGTTTGTTCATACCTTGAGTGATTTACGTCGGAATGAAAATCTGCGACTGAGTTGAAGCATACTTGAGACTTTGAGAGGTGTTGATGTAAGTATGCATTGATGATTTGTGTTTACAAGTAACTTGTGCATTTTACGTTATGTATTACAAGTTACATGTTTGTCATTATTAAAACTGAAGAAACTGTTTAGTTTAAATATCGTAATATTTGCACAAACAATCTCCCCCTTTTTGATGATGAAAAATATGTAAACCGTGATACACAGTAAAATGTAAAAGTTACCCGTTTACACGTTCTTCTCCCCCTTTTGTCGAAGCAAAAAGGTGGTTCAACTCGTAAGATGGTTGCTTTGAGATTTCCCTTTCTCTTCTCCCCTTATTACAATACCTTCCTTTTTCCCCAGAAAGGCGAGCTTGCATCATCCCAGTGAAATCTTCTATCACCACTATTAGAAAGACTCCGTGCTATGTATTCAAATACCCCCGAGCTCCCCCTAGCTCAATGCTCCCCTATGGTGATTGAATACTCTTGTTTATTTACCTTAGTATCTAGTGGATCCATGGATCAAATTCTTACAAAGGCTTTTCCTACATCAAGGGTTAGCTACGTGCAACATAATATATAACAAAATAGGAGCAATCATTATAGAGCACATAGCAAGACATGCAAGGGTTAAACTAAGTAGCTACCTAAATGCAATGAGTTTGATGAGGTATGTGAGCATATCAAATTATGCTAGAGGTTAGACATGTGATGAAAGTGTACCAAAAGGATAAAAACAAAGAAGAAAGCCCAAGAAAGTTGTGCGACAAAAAAAAAATGAATGCATATTGCAATTCAATGACACTTGAGTGTCACAACCCGACTGACAACCTAAGGTGTAATTGTTCAATCAATCACACTAACAAGAACGAGATTCGTTCATTGACTGACACACAAAATGACTTCTTCCAAGTTGTCATTGGGAAGGCGAGTTCTAACAAACCTTTTGAACGACATAATCATCTACCTAAGATGATTGGTGTTAAGGATAGTTTGTTGATATGACATACTCTAAATGAGGTAGATATATGTCACTAATATTATGACAAGTCATATCATAATATAGACTCTAAGAAGAAAGAAAAATGAAAACGAGAGCGATACGCATCTAGTTGCAAATGGAAATAATTCCATAAGATGGGAAAATGTTGGATTTGACCTTTGAGAAAAGGTGGGCAAAGACGGTTTAGATTAATATATCGTTTGCAATGACAATGAGATGCATGATATATTTCAAAGGAGAAAAGGATGTGCATGTGATCCTACTGAGGGAAAATATCTCTAACGGGGTTGAGGTAACGAAGTTCTAGAGTTCTAGTTTTGGATAATCCTAGTTGTGTGTTAGAGATAATTTGGTGAATGAAGGTTTTCGTGTGATTGTGTAGTTATATACTTTGGGTATAATGATTGTGATGGTTGAAGGTTATTGAACTAACTGTCACTATCAAGAGTGAAGTATAGTGATAAGGTTTGAGTGTAATGATCGATGGGTTGAAGGTTCTTAAGCTAACTATCACTGTCAAGAGTGAAGTGTAGCTATAGGGTTTGAGTGGGATTGATATAAGGGTTGAAGGTTCTGAAACCAAATATCACTGTCAAGAGTGAATTTTAGTTATAAGGTTTGATGTGAGGGTTGAAGGTGCTTGTATAGAACAAATAGCTAAGTGATCACAAAGAGTAGAGGTTAGGAAGCTAGATCTAATTGTGGTTTTGTGAATGGGGTTTTGCTAAGTAGCGGGTACTTAAGCAGTGAGTGTTTTAGTAAAGAATTCTAGGGAATAAGAACCACATTTGTGTGTTCTTGAGAGTGTTTGGTGAAAGACTATATGTGTATTAGTGTGTTTTCGCTCCCCCTAAATCGATGGCCATCCGGACAAGATATTTTGAGCAACTAATCAAAATAAAAGGAGGAAAACAAACGTTGACGAAAGCGATGAGCTTAGTAATGCCATGAGAAGTGGTGGATAGCATACAATGAACTTCACCTTTGAATTCACGTAGCTCTTCTCGATCATTGTGAATATTCATAAAACATTCATATGATGAGGCATGTGATTACGTGAAAAGTGCTAAAGGGTAAGAGGATAGAATTTTTTTAAAGATGTAAAGTTAGTGATGGGGCTCTTGTAGGGTTATCTTTGATAGAGGAAACAATGTTGATGAAGAAGGGTTATCTCAACTTATCCTAGCGGTTCTTCGCTTGAAGTGTGTGGAAGATGAGTAGGATGCGGAAGCATTGGTAGTGTAGAATGAATGTTGAGAATTGTACATAAGTTGAGAAGATGATGGATACGGAAGTAACCAAACATATGGTGTGTTTAGTCCCATGCGGAAGTGAAAGGGGGAAAATCTAAGGAATCAGAAGATAGGCAGAATCTATTCAGATAGGAGACGGTTCTGGTTCAAGACTACAACGAGTGGGTATTGATAGTGCTTTTGAGACTGTGAGAATTGAAAATAAAATAAAATGTCTCAGCAGATAATTGTCCGACGGTACCGTTAAATTTAGCGGTACCGTCCCCTATTTAAGGGTACCGTGACCTGCTGAGGTCAGTTTTGACCCAAAATTTGATTTTCGACAACGAAATTTCACATATTTTGTGATTTTTTTGGACCTTAGATTAAAGGAATTTATACCAAATAAATTGTTTTCAGGAATGAATCTAGTGGGATTCGACGAACATTGATCGAGTTCATTTTTTCGAGAAATGACATTTAATTGCATTTCGCAAATTAAATTTACTTTAAATATTTTGGATGAAATATTTAAGTTGTCATTGGAAGCTTGAGAGGATTTGACTCTATTCTTGAGAGGATTTGACGAATAAATCTCACTGATTTAGTGAGAGTTTTAGACACGATGAGAGAATTTATACCAAATAAATTCTTTTTACAAGATGGATGAGACTAGACGTGAAGATATGACTTTAGTATTTACAATGAAATATTTAGATAGTCATAAGACAAGATTCAAAAGTTTTTTGAACACACATAAATTATGAGATTCACGGAATGTGTTCCATCATTCCTAGACTCAGAGTTAGATAGTTGAAGAATTATTGTTTGAGAGGTTTGGTTAGTATGTCGGCGATGTTGTCTTGTGAAGGAACTTTCTCGATAGAAATGTTTTCCTTTTTGAACGTTATCGCGAAGGAAGTGATGACGTATTTTGATGTGTTTTGTACGAGAGTGTTGCACAGGGTTTTGAAAGGCATGAAGCAAGGCCTATTGTGCTAATTCGCAGCAGGGTTTAAGATCTAAAAAGAATGAAGTATTTAACCGACACAACGATGGTAGATGTGTGGGTGAGACTCGATTTGGAACATAAGGATGGCTTCAAGTTGATTGAGGTTTGGTGTTCTTAGGGTGATTGATGGGACTTTTGGAATGAACATCCATTGTTGTTGTGAGATCATTGCACTTCGGTCGGTGATCTAGATTGACGACGAAAAAGAAGATACTCAAAAATATCAATCTTCGTATAGGCATATTGCCTGATATTCAAAAGAAAGAGAGTATCAACGGACTCTTGGTGAGATAGGATGATACGTTGGTTTTCTACCCTAAAAACAATGGATAAAGTTCGACCCTCATTATATATGAGGTGAGCTTGACGATAAAATACCATGACAAACTTATGGGGATGAAAGAGACATACAGAAAGAATATACTTGGTCTCAAGGAGTGTATATTCAGACGAGGATGAAAGAAACTACAAATCCCTTAATGTAGGAATTCGTGAGTCCTTTGTGACCCGAAGGTTGATGTTAGCTTTTAGCTTTTGGATGAGCATTTTAACATATGTTGTTAAAAGGCTTGAATATGATGTTTCGGATATGACATTTAACAATTGCGATCGCAAGTTAAACTTACTTGAATATTTCGGATAAAATATTTAAGTTGTCAAACCTACTCCGAGTTCTACTAGGTTTGTATCTAACCTCCCCTTGAAAAAAGGGTGTATCACTTGGAAGAAAGCGAAGTGATGACCAAGGAATTAGGACAATTTCGCGAAAACTTTAATTTTATGATTTTGACACTAGTGTAGGACTATATGGCATCTAAAAGTTTATAGTGATATGCATACCTAATCCATTATGTGTCAAAATAACATGGTGTGGGTGCAAAATTAACAAGCAAATCATGTAAAATGCACATAAGGAATAAATGCAAAACATGATGATTATTTAATATTTAAGAGCATGAAGACATTCAATCATATCTTACGAGAACATGACGTCATTTTTAAACACATATGTGGGATGCAAGTAATCTAGGTTCGCTAAGGAGAATCCTAATCACTACTTGTTCAAAATACAATCCTAATGGGAGACAAAGTTCACCTATGTAAACTATCTTTAGTCAAATGTAGGAATGAAAAATTTTCAAGTTAGAGAATGAGTATGAGACTATCACTAGTGGTGCTCAATTCAGGCTAAACACGACCATTTTTACGGGTTATACCACGAACCCAACTTCTCTCTTGGAAGCAATTCAACCGTTAGGTCAAATTGAATTTCTAGTGCAATAAGTTCTCCAATAGTCATTCTCATGTTAGAAAAATTGAAATTCCTGTATTTTTCTATCGAAGTGTAGCAAAGATGATATAAGCTTATTTTGCTAATACATGGCCTAATGTGACTCAACTAACCATATTTTGAAAGTCGGTTAAGAAGATGACATGTATTACACAATATCCTATCAAAGGCAAGCATAATGTTTCAATCTTGTGTTTAAGATTTAGAGGTTATTGAGTTTAGATGGTGCATTCCATGATCTCTTGGATGACATCTTTGTTTGTTGAATTGTTACATGTTATTTTAACATGATTTGGTTTTATAGAGCCAAGAGATGCCTTAATGTGATACAATGTAGAATCTGCTACATCGAAGGTGTTTCAAAATGCTCCTTTGCATATCTTGAGAAAAGAATCTAGTAAAGATTACTTACCTCAATAGATCTTGTGGGTATTATATGATGTATGATTTAAATGAGACATATTGTATTTTTCAACAAATATGCTTTTCTAAGAGGAAACTTATCACTCTTACGAATGCTTAGTAAAACGAGTATTTTAGTGTATGACCAATTTTACTTGTTTATGCAATGACACATGTTGTATTGGGTTATTATTCAAATCTATTATCCTATATTTGTTAACAAGATGCAATGTATTCTCTTGTAACATAACCATTCATTTTACAAAAAAATGGGATGCATATGATATAAATTATCCTTTGTCAATATTTTGATAAGAGAAATACATGTGATTTTCTCGAAGATTGATGACGTACATAATAGTTAATAACATATTATGTGTGACACTTTTACTTGACATGTGATTTTGAGTGTTGAGTCGTTCATGGGCAAAGTTTACATATGTTGTTTGTTTGCTCGAGTTCGGTTTTTCGGAAATGACACATGTTAGGATAACTGGATACACTATAAGGTGGTTAAACCTTGTCAACTTTGTGTATATGATATGTTGTGTTAATATGATTAAGTTCGCGGAATTCTCTCAATCACACTTAGAAGGTTGTGTATGTTATGGAAATGGAATTGTTATGTTTGTTAGTTAGCAATGAACACATAAAGATTAACACCAAACGATTCAATATTATTAATGATACTAATACGAGTGATCTTTGAAATATCACTAGGGTTACAACCTTGAATCTTAAGTTTTTCTAACTTGTGATATTCTTGTGTTTTTTTCTAGTTCTAACTGTTATGAGATCTAAAAATAACACTTAACATCGACACATAATATTGAGTCTAAGATCTTCTTTTATAGTCCAAGAAGATCTTTACATATTGCTTAAAGTCTAGCCGACTTACTTGTTAACTTATCTTGAGTGTGTCAGTACATAAGATACAACATGTATCTGTGTACACAACTTGTTAACTAAGCACATGGGGTAAGATATTATCTACCGTATATTGTTGACCAAAATACAAATAATATCTTTTCAATCTTATCCACTCAGTAGCAGAATGTTCATTAGCAGCAGCAATGAGATTATCGCTAGCAGCAGGAACAAGTATAATAACAGCAGGATCAACAGCAGCAGAATGCTAAGCCTAGCAGCAGAATCATTTATCACTAGCAGCAGGAACAAATGTTCTAGCAGCAGGAACAAACATTAGCAGCAGGAACCAAATGCACTAGCAGCAGAATCACACTTAATGTTTTTCTTAGAATAGAATCCGATATTTAACTTCTTGAATATTTAATTCCCAACAATCCTCCCCTAAACATGTGAATCCATTTCAAAATGTTTCTGAATTAAATTATGGATTGTGAAGATCTTTCAAACACTTCTGTTCTTCAAGATTGAATATCTTCTCAGTAATTCATCTGCTTTGTTCTTTGACTTTAACAATATCAACACATTGCTCCAATCTTGGACTAAAAGATGGTGCAATTTCCTTGGATGGAGGAATTATAAGAGGCAATGATGCTGTGTATCTTTGATGCTTGTTTCAACAAGTGAAATCATCTATTAGCATGTCTTTGCAAGTGATGAACAAATGTGGTAAACTGAAATTGAAACTTTTCTTCATTTGACCTAGATAGAACTTTCTCTTTTGGAATGTTCTTGTCATTTTCAACTTCCATGTCATCATCTTGTATGCTCTTGTCTTCTCCTTCATTTTATTGGATTATCTTCCTTTTCTGGGCTATTATTTCCTCCCGTGAGATTGTTACCTCCCCTGAGATACAAATAACTTTTGTTTCCTCCCCTTGTTTGGAAGATCTCACTATGTACCAAAATATATCTTTCCTGATCATTTGATCCATCATATAGAACTTGTTGTCAGACAATATTGTACATGAAGCCATCAATTCCTTAAGAGTTTAAGTTACTGCCCTCATCACTTCTAGGTGTGTTAACTCCTATGAGAGGTGATTCATTAGACATTTGATTCATGGTCCATCAATGGATGGTTTTTGTGAATCTCTTGAAAATCCTTGTTTAAGAAATTATTTGACTTAGCAGTATGTTCATGATTTTAGAATTGAAAAATCATACTGCTTTCAACCATTTTGAAGGGATCAAGTGTATAACAGACACTTAATCAATATTTTGGTTTAAAGCAACCTCTGGTTGTGTGAGAACCAATGTTTTCAGTTATAAATAACTGCGTGTGTAAAGATAAACCTATTCAAAAGGCTTTCTTGACAGGGTTTCTAGCTCATAGTAATTGTTACCTCTAACACAAGTGTTAGATTCACTTTTACTAGCTGTTCTTTCTATCAGATGTCCTTAGACTTGCTCATTATACTTGAAAGTATAAAATGATAGAAAGTGAGTTGCATCAGTTACTATCAGATCAACTAAGTCATCAATTCAATGTGAAATATCATAACTAGGTTTCAAGAAAAAGTTTTAAGGAGTTTTAAATTCCCAAACTTGGTCCATCATAAATCTAATATGTAGCAACTAATATAATCATTCTGCTGCTTCCATTTCACTTGAAATTTCCTTTTGTGTTCACATGATCATACCTGAAATTGTTAGTCTAAAACCAAAGGAACAAAGTATAAAGTACTTGTCTTATATTAGAATAATCATAAGACCAACTGTATGAATAACACATTTTAAATTTGTACTAGCAGCACAAACTTTTGTAATAGCAGCAGTATTATATAAAGCCAGCAGCAGAAACAAAAATTTATTTACATAAACACATTAGATTGAAAATTCAAAGATTAAGCATTCCAATACTTGCTACCAAGTACTGAAATCTTGAAACATCAAAAGCTTTTGTTAGCAGATCTGCAAAGTTATGTTCTGAAGCAACTTTAAGAACTTGAATAAATTTTTTCTCATTGCAGTCTCTTATAAAGTGATGTCTAATTTCAATGTGTTTTGTTTTAGAATGTTGCACTGGATTTTTAATAATACAAATTGTACTACTATTATCAATATGAATAACAGTGTTTAAGAAATTGTACCCATAATCAAGAAGTTGGTTTTGAAGCCATAGAACTTGACTAGAGCAACTTGCAGCAGCTATATATTCAGCTTCAGTTATTGAATTTGCCACACTTGTTTGCTTCTTACACTGCCATGAGACAAGTCTACACCCAAGGAATTGACATCCTCCAGTTGTTGACTTTCAGTCCAAGCTAGCACCAGCATAATCACTATCCGAATATGCTACCAAGTCAAAAGGAGATTCCCTAGAATACCATATACCCAACCTTGGTTGACCTTTAAGGTATCTAAAAATTCTCTTGACTGCAGTTAAATGAGAAACCTTTGGAGTAACTTGAAATCTTGCACAAACACAAACAGGGAACATGATATCAGGTCTAGATGATGTAAGGTACATCAAAGAGCCTATTATAGATCTGTAAGTGTGTACATCCACACTCTCTCCATCTTCATCTTTCAGAAGGTGCTTCTCAGAGTCCATTGGTGTGCTTGCTATTTTTGAATCAGCAAATTGAAATTTTCTAAGTATCTCTGCAACATATTTGTCTTGACTAATAAATATGCCTTCAGATGATTGCTTAACCTGCAGACCCAAAAAGAATGTGAGTTCTCCCATAGAACTCATCTGAAACTTATCTTTCATAAGCTTCTCAAATTCTAAACACATCTCCTTCCTAGTAGATCCAAAGATAATGTCATCCACATAGACCTGCACTAACAGAAGATCCTTCTTGTGCTGTTTGATGAAAAGTGTCTGATCAATCTTTCCTCTTTGAAATCCATTTTCTAATAAGTAGGAAGCTAGTGTTGCATACCGAGCTCTTGGTGCCTGATAAAGGCCATATAGAGCTTTCATTACTCTGTACACTTTGTTTGGATGTAATGGGTCAATGAAGCCTGGAGGTTGTGAAACATACACCTCTTCTTCAATTGTTCCATATAGAAATGCACTCTTGACATCCATTTGGTAGACTGTGAAGCCTAAAAATGAAGCATAAGCTAAGAAAAGCCTAATTTCCTCAATCCTTGCTACAGGAGCATAAACCTCATCATAGTCTATTCCTTCTTCTTGTGTGTACCCTTGGGCTACTAATCTAGCCTTATTCTTAATCACAATTCCTGTTTCATCCCTTTTGTTCTTAAAAACCCATCTAGTGCCAATTACCTTTGCATTCCTAGGTAAATTAACTAGCACCCATACCTTCTGAATCTTGAACTGAAGAAGCTCTTCTTGCATAGCTTCTACCCAGCTTGAATCATCTAAGGCTTTAAGGATGTTCTTTGGTTCATCTTGTGAGAGAAAACATACAAACAAGCAAGAGTTTGAAAGCTCATGCTGTTTTGAAGCATAAAGGGCATCAAGAAGCCCTTGTTGGTCTGAAGACATCAGTTGTTGTCTTGTCTTCACACCTGACTGTACATCTCCAATCACATTATCTAGGGAGTGAACTTTGTGAATTCTTGTTTGTGGAGTAGAAGGAACTTGATAATTTGATGGAAGATTGTTGAAATCCACCTCATTATCTGAGAATTCTGCTTCTTTTGTTTCTGAAGGGCCAGCAGCAGAGTCATTTGGCCGAACAGCATAATCAGTAAGCTTAGCAGCAGAATCACCAGCAGAAACAGATACACTACCAGCAGCAACAGAAATGCTACCAGCAGAAACATTTTGTTGTTCCTGAGTTCCATATTCTTTGCTTTCATCTTCAACACCTTCTTTAGCTTTGCTAGAAGAAGATTCATCAGTTGTTGAAGTTGATTCCACAATTGTACTTGACCCTATTGGCATTATCACATCATTTTGATCTTTCTCTAACTCTGCCTCATTTGTTGTATTAGAACCTGCAAAATCATTAGTTTCTGCAATAAAAGGCACATAATTCATTGAATTTGTTAGATACTCTAGATCAAATAGCCATTTTGGTCCTTGACCTTCTACATTGGATTTGTTTTCTAAAAACTCCACATGTAGGTTTTCCTCTACAATTTCTGTTCTTGTGTTGTAAACTCTAAATGCTTTGCTATTAAGAGAATATCCAACAAAGAATCCTTCATCTGCTTTACCATCGAATTTTCCTAAATGGTCTAAGGTATTGAGAATTGTCACATGACATCCAAAAGGTCTAAGAAATCCTATTGCAGGAGTTCTACCATTAAAAAGTTCATATGATGTCTTATTGTGAGGCTGCACAACTAAAACTCTATTTTGGACATAGTTCTAGCAGCTTCAATTATTGGTAGCTTAGAATCAGCTAACATTGTTCTAGCACCTTCAATTAGTGTTCTATTCTTTCTCTCAACAACACCATTCTGTTGTGGTGTTCTAGCAACACTAAATTCTCTCTTAATACCTTTTTGTTTGCAGAAGTCATCCATAACTCTATTCTTAAACTCTGTCCCATTATCACATCTAATGACCTTCACTTTCTTGTCTACTTGGTTTTCTATCTGTGTAATGAAAGTCTTAAGGATGCTTGTAGTCTCATCCTTAGTAGATAGAAAGAAAACCCATGTAAATCTAGTATAGTCATCAGTAATAACTAGACAATATCTCTTATGCATTATACTACTTACTGAAACAGGTCCAAATAAGTCTATATGCAGCATAAACAATGATTGATTGATAGAGTTAAAAATCTTGGGCTTACAAGTGGCTTTGTGTTGTTTGCCTTTTATACAAGCAATGCATGTTTGATCATTTTCAAATCTTTTGTGAGGTAAACCTCTTACCAAACCATTCTTAACAATTTTATTTTTGGTTTTGAAATTAATATGACCAAGCCTTCTATGCCATTTCATTGATTCATCCAATGTGGCCTTTGTAACAAGACAAGTTAAATTCTTTTTAGGAACAATGTTCTTCATGTCTACACTGTACATATTGCCCTTTCTAGGAATTCTAAGAAGTACTTGACTTTCATCAGGCATCTTAAAATCAGGAGAAAGTACAAGACATTCAGTCTCACAGAAAAGAACATTGTTCTTTTTGTCACACATTTTTGAAACACTAAAAAGATTATAATTTAGCTCTTTTACATAGAACACATCTTCAAAATCTAAATTTCCGGTTTTGATTGTACCTTTACCAGAAATTTTGCCACGAACACCCCCTCCAAAGGTAACATATCCTCCATTGAATGATTGAAAATCTGAAAGATAAGGCATGTTGCCTGTCATGTGCCTTGAACATCCACTATCTGAGAATCCTTGATCTTCTTGTTTATCAATTGAATGTTCCTGCACACAAATAAGAGTGTTAGTTTCTTTTGGGGATCCAAGCCATTACTGACTTGGATCTGCCTCTTGCATCAATATAATTCAATCTTTTAAGGACAGTTGATGCAACATTGGATTTAAGAATCCAACATGCCGAGGCCTTAACAGCATTTGCCCTGTTTCCCTTAGCAGCAGGAACTGATTGCTTAGCAGCAGGAACTGCTAACTTTTCAGTTCTACCCTTTGGTTTCCAAACTTGTTTTTGGACCACTGCTTTTGTTTGAATGGGACTTAGAACAGTTTTTGATGCATGTTTGAAAAATGTTTTTGCACCCTTAGCTGTTGATTTTGGGTTAATAGTCAAAAATGGTCGAGCAGCAGGAACAAATTGTCTAGCAGCAGGATCATTTGGTCTAGCAGCAGGATCTGAGTTTGAGCCAGACTTGTTTTTGACTACTCTGGGGTTTGTTTTCTTAGAACTAGAGTGAGAGTGAGACTTAGGAGTTTGCCTTTTGTAGTTCACTCTATTGTTTTCGTACCCAGATACCCATTGGTTGCAGAAAGCTGCAAGATGGTCAAAACTACCACATGTGTAACAAGCTTTATTATAAAAAGCAAAGTCATCACCTAATTGGTTAGACTTGAGGTTGTTCCAATTCCTTTGGTTACCTCTGGGCTTGTTGGTGGTTCTATATTATTCACAATATCTAACTGGCTGCCTAACATGCTTAATGTTTGATTTAGGCCTATCAGTATTGTGTTTGACTATCTTAGGAACACTTGTTCCTACTATCTTAACCACTTCAGGTTTAGACATAACCTGTTCATCTTCATCATCACTATCAGTTGTACAATCTTCAACAACTATAGCATCTCCTTTCTTAACAAAGGACACCTTGTCCTGATAAAGTAAAGTTTTATCTAAACTTTTACTTATCTTTTCTACCTTAAGACTCTTACTAGCCTTAGAACCATATTCCATGATTGGTTCTTGAAACTCAGCTAAACCTGTGTGTGCTAGGTCAACACCTGGAGGAGAATGAACACCTCTGTATGGTGGAGGGACAGATTTGTAACCTACACCTGAATTAACCTTATTGTTTACTTGAGCTTCAAAGATTTTATTAACTCCTTCTGAGGCATGAGCTAAAGCATCTACAGTTAAAGTAACATTTTCTTTTTCTCTTTTGTGTTTTGCTAGTGACTCATTTAGTATAACAATACACTCATCCTTGAATTCTACATTTCTTTTTAAAGCATTCAAATCATCAGTAAAAGTAGATTCATTCTTTTGAAAATGTTGGATTTGTTTTTCTAGAACTCCTACACACCTCTTATGATTAGCTAAATTATGAAGGGCATCAATTAACTCTTCTCTAAAAGCATCAAATCTCTTTTCAATGTCTTCATAATTTTAAAGATTAGGACATGAATTAGTACAAGTAGGAATGACATCTACCTCTGAATCAGAAAAGGCCATTAAAGCAAATTCATTGGCCATAAGAGCAGCATTTGGTGGTGTGATGAGTGTCTAAATACTCATCATTTTTACCTAATCTGAGCTGCCAAAACATCCAAAAACACTCATAAATGCATCATAATACTGAAATTATCCCAAAATTGTGTTTTATATGTTTCAGATGCAAAATGTTTAAAAACAGTTGAAAAATGAACAAAGTTTGCATAATTGGCAGTTTCAGTCCCTCAACTTTCAAAAGTTGTCAAAACTAGTCCCTGAAGGTTTTAAATAAATGAAAAGTCAACTTAAGTCCTTGGGAAACCAAAAATGTTCACAAAATGGTCCCTGGATAAAAGTTTATACAACTTGGCAACTTTTACCCCTCATGTATCAAAATTGGCAAAAATGGTCCCTGGGTATTATAAAACTTGAAATTTCACAAAATACCCTTGTACTATGCATGAACTTACAATTTGGAACTTTATTGATAGCTTTTGGGAATTTACAAAACAAGTCCCTCTAAAATCCAAATTTACATATTAGGTCCCTAAAGTTTATAAAATGCTAAAAAATACAACTTTGGTCCTTGTGTAATTGTTTTATGGCAGGTTTAGTCCCTTGAAGAAGTTTGGGAAGTTGGCAAATTTGGCCCTTCAAAAATCAGTAATTACAAGTTTGGTCCCTATGATTATATAAAACAAAATCCGGACCTATCCAAAAAAATAAAACCTAAACATTAAACCCAATACCTATCCCATTTACCCAACCCATTTATAAACCCATATACCCAATCCAATAACCAAGCCCAATGTTTACCCAGCCCAACCATTAGACTGAGTTAACCACTCAGTCAACAAAAGTCAAATCCCGTCTTCCTAAACCACCCATCCCGCCAAACCATCCAGTCACCCCCAGCTCACCAAAACCACTCACCACCTCATCCCCCCTCCTCCTACACGCTACCTAACATTGCCAAACGCAATTAATGCGTCCTCCCCACTCCCACTAGCTAAATCAGAGATAAACATCATTTGTCCTGATTTCCCGCCAAAATTACAAGTGTACGAAGGAGATGAAATTGGAGCAATTCAATGGATGGGATTTGATCAGAGATGATGACTTAGGGTTTCCCATTTCAATATTGTATATATAGACAGCAATGTAATAGATAATGAGTAGTAGTTAAAAATTAGTGTAATCGTATTTTAATTCAATTAGTTGTAATCTTGTAACTTTTCAATCTCAGTTATTAATACAAGTTGATTTCAGTCATATTAAGCTTATTTCAATCAATAATGTTCTAAAAATCAGTTATGCTAAGTTTCATGATTCACTGTTAAGCTCGATAAGCTCAAATCCTATTCATAAGCTCTCATAAGCTCTCACACCATTGCTATAAGCTTATACAAGCTTAACATAGCCTGTTGTAAGCTTATATAGTTAATTAGCTGTCTTGAACTTGAATTTTGAAGAAAGTCAACAGAAGTCAACCATTGAAGCTAATAAGCTATTTTTGGAGAATAAGCTGATCAGGAGAGTTTTCTTGGGTTTTCTAGCTTGTGTGAACAAGCTAGGTTGGTTCTTGGTCCTTGTTCTTTGTCCCATTTTCAATATCAGTTGTAAGATTTTCCTCATTTTTTGCATAATTTCACTAAGTACTGTACTTGTGCTTATTAGTAGCTTATTGTTATTGATATATGCTATTTGATAGTTCCTAAGTATAATTGATCTTTCTTATCAGTAGTTAATAGCTTGTTCTTAAATTTGCTTAAAAATCTTATAAAAGACCAAAATCAGTCATAAGTAGGATAGCTAATCATAGTGCTTATTTTTTATTGAAAGTTGCTTATCAGTGCTCACATAAGATAGTTAATAAGTTATATCAAGCTTTTTAGTTTCAAAAATTGGTTTTCCTTTGAAAATCCACCACAGACACATCATAAGGGGTGTTTGTTTTAGTTCAGTCAAGGGGTAAAACCCATGTTTACTGTAGCTTGACCATTTGGTCACTTTTGTACAAGCTTTTAGAAGTCCTCATAAGCTATTTTTAACCATTGTTCAGACCTATAGCTAAGTCTAGCAACTTTGCATTATCCTTGTGCATTTCAGTCCACAGTAAGCTCAAATAAGCCAAGTACAGCAATAAGCTGATTTGGTCCTTAATTTTGGTTTCTTTCTAGTCCTTATAGTCTAATTTGAGTAATCACTTAGGTTGGTTTGACCACTTGGCCTGCACAATCCAAAATCTCAAGTCTGCACACAAGCAGGCTACAAAAATTGGTTTTTGTGGTTTTTGCAGCCCCTAAATGATTTTTTATCTCTCTCATCACAAGCCCTAATGATCTGAGCTTTTGCACCAATAAGCTCACCCAGCTTGTGTACAACCTAGTATTTTTAGTTTGATTTCTAGAAGTCCTTAAGACCTTAAAAATAAGCCTCCAAATCACCCAATTTTGCCCTGTGCCTGCAATTGTGCAGACAACCAAATAAGCCTTTGGCTTATTCTGGCTTTTTCTGGCTTATCAGCCAGTGTTTCTTGACTCCCCTAACTTATTGATACATAACTCAGTAGCTTCTAGCTTATTCCAAAAACCCATAGCTTAAAACTCAACCATTAGCTTCATTTGAAAAATCCTAGGTTCTAAAAAGCTTCCAAGCCAACTGCCAAGTGCTTATTTGGGTTGCCTATTGTCCTTAGTTGTGTTTTTTAAGTTGTTTTGTGCTTAATGTAGTTGTTTAAGCTGGTCCTGAGCATTTGATTAATTTTTGTGCTTATTAGCTTAATTTGGGCTTATTAGCAAACTGCTTATTAGCCCAAATCTGCTTATCAGGCTTAGACAATTTCCAATTTTATTTTTCCTAGCTTTCTAATATTATTTTAGATTTACTCAGAATTTTTCATAATTTTCTGATCAGTTTTAATATTTTTAATCATTTTAATTAGTTTCTAATAGTAAATAAATCATAATAAATAGAAAAATAATCAGAAAAATATAAATCCAATTTTCATAATTTTCTTTTGTTATTTTTAATCTAGTAAAAATATAAAAATATTTTTAGTCTTTAAGAAAATCAAAAATAGAAATATAGTGATAGCTTCTATTTAATAGATTTTATCCTTTTAAATTTTAATTAAGTAATTTTCATTTTTATAATTTTCTTAGCTTTTTCTCATCTTATAATATTTATAGAAAAAGTTTTAGAATTTTCCTTGTTCATTTAGTATTTTTTATAATTTAAATTAGTTTAATTAGTAATTAAATAATAAATAATTAATAATAATTAAATAAAAAGTGTAGAAAAATATAATTTAAGTTTTTAAATAAGTTTTAAGTAATTTTACATTTTTAAGTTTTAATTTTCTAAAATTTCAGTTTTTGTCCCATTTTAGCTTTCTCGTTACGCGTTTTAGTTTATTTATTAGCGTTTAACTTTATTGTGCATATTTGTCTTTAAATTGTTATTTAGAATTGTTAAATAAAGCAAAATCAAATATCTGATTCATCAATCACTTTAATCCAAAGCTTTTCACAGTTTTCCATTCACACCTCGTTGGGAAACGATCCGGGTGATCACTTGCCTGGTTTCACACACTACACACGAGCATCCGGTTCTGAGACTGCATTTGTTTAATTATAAGTGTTGGTTTCGGGCGGATCAAATTTTGGCGCCGCTGCCGGGGAGGTTGTGCTGCGACAGTTGTGTAGAGTTTTAGCGATTAGTGATTCGAGATCCTTCTATCAGAAGTTCCTATTTCCCAAAAACAATATAAAATACAAAAATATTTTTCTTTTCTTTTCTATATATATTATTATTATTATTATCATATAAAAAATAAAAACACCAAAAATAATTTCCGTTTTCTTTGTTAATAATAAATAACAATAAAAAAATTACCATCGAAAACCAAGACAGAGTACTACATAACTGGGTGTACGGGCATAATAAGTTCCCAAACCAAAGATTTAAAACTTGCCTTTGTATCACTTGCGAATATCGGCTCACCTTTAATTGATAAACAAACTCTAACGGAGGTTTAAGGATAGTCTGACATTAAATTGTCGGACTGAAAGAAGCGGGTTTTTAAGGAGCTTAATTGCCCACCTTTGCTTCTCCGCCACTCTGTGCGTTTATCTTTTAGAGAGCTACCGTACGCTTGTTGATTATTGGTTTAAGTTCACTTGTGTTTTGCTTCTGTCTTGTTTTAATTGGAATATTTTACTTAGTGCATGCGCACTCGTTCTTCCACGTCATCAAGCCCTTTACGTGAACTCGTAAATATTTCGAGAAGACGTAATCGTAGACGTGCTGCCCAAATAGTCGAACCCGAGATTCGTACTGTTCCCACTGATAATATGGCAGACAATCGCACAATGGCGGAAATGCTCCGTGCACCCACCGAGGGTTACGGAGATGCCATCGTTTTACCAGCCATCGATTCTGATCATTTTGAACTGAAAACACATTTGATTCAGCTCGTTTCTACCAACCAATTCCACGGGTTTGAACGAGAGGATCCTTATGCACACATTCGTTGGTTCAACAAACTGACCTCTACAATCAATTACAAAAATGTGCCGCAAACAGCGATCAAATTGATGCTATTTCCATTCTCACTTGAGGGGGCAGCCCGAATTTGGCTGGATAAAGAACCCCCTCGATCCATTGAAACTTGGGAAGATCTAGTCCAGAAGTTTGTCAACTATTTCTTCCCTCCATCAAAGACGACTAATTTAAAAAATGAAATTGCTGGTTTTCGTCAAAGTTTCGATGAAAATTTCGGAGAGGTATGGGAGAGATTTAAAGATCTCCTAAGAAAATGCCCACATCACGACTTTACAGAGTTACAACAGATAAATACGTTTTACAATGGGTTGACCCAAAATGATCAAGATGCACTTAACGCAGCCGCTGGTGGCAATATCTTGAATCGTCGACCTAGAGAGGTGGTTGAAATTTGTGAAAATAAATCAAAAGTTCCTATTTCTCGAAACAAAGTGAATGTTCCTGTCACTCCTGCCTCGTCATCCGGTAACTCCGCAGAGTTAGCCTTTTTAACGGACTCAATGCGTTGTATGATGAAGGAAATGAAAGAACTGAAGAGTGAAATTCACAAACCAGAACAAATTAAAGCAATAAACAAAGTGTGTGAAACTTGTGGTGGTCCACATGCGTATTATGATTGTCAAGCAACCGATGCTTCTCTTTACCCAGCTCCCGTAGCTGCAGTAAACCAAAATCAATACCGTCCGCATGCTGAGACTCAGTACCGAGCACCGAATGCTTTGGTCCCACCTGGTTTTCCACCCGTGCCAAATCAGAATAATCAAAACCGCTTTGTTCAAAATCAGGGACAAAATTTCCACAATTCTCAAAATTTCAATCAAAACCGAGGTCAGAATCAGGGTAATTTTAATCAAAACCGTGGTCCAAATTTTAAGCAAAACCAAGGTTCAAACCGAAATCAGACGTCCTCAGATGAGTTGCTTAAGCAATTCATGAAAACTCAAGAGGAAACAAATAAGACACAATATGAGACAAACCAGTTATTGATTGCTCAATTAAACCAGATCAAAAAGTCTTTAACTGATATACCTTCTACCTCGGGAGGTCTCCCAAGTAACACTGTTGTCAACCCTAGGGGTGAACTCAAAGCTGTCAGTACACGTAGTGGTAAATCTCATGTTGAATTCAAGGTGACAAAGGACCCGGTACTTCCCACTAACAATGGAAGTGCTAAATACGTCCAACCTTCGGTCATCCAACCTTCTGTCATCCAAAAATCTACACCCACAATTGCTCCTCAGCCGTCTAGAATCGATCCTACTCTTTCACGATTTACGGTTAAAAGTTTGTCAACCAAACTTAGTGAGCAAAGATCAGCCAGATATTATTACAAAATGCTCAATGCTGTTCCTGTCAGTGTACTTGATGACAGTGATGATGACGAAGATACCACTTACGTCAAAGCTATCACCACTCGGAGTGGTGCTGCTTATGAGGGGCCAGCTGGCCCTATTCCTCCTCCGTTATTTGAAATGGAGAAAGGAACAGAGGATACAACGGACAAAGTGCAAATTCCAAACCCACCAAACACAGCACATGTCCAGCCTCCGATTGTCCATAAAAAGAAATCCAAACCAGGAGTTGTCTTTGAATCTGTAGAGACTCCTGAAGTCATTGCCCAAAAATCCAAACCTTACATTCCTTACCCATCGCGCTTAAATGAACAAAAGCTCCGTGAGTAGGCTAGTCAACAAATGGACAAATTCTTTCAAATCTTTAAAGAATTACATTTTGACATAAGTCTTGCGGATGCTCTCATTCTGATGCCCAAATTTGCATCAACAATCAAACACTTGTTAAGCAACAAGGAAAAACTGATTGAAATGGCTAAAACTCCAGTAAATGAGAACTGCTCAGTGGTTATCTTGAAAAAGCTTCCGGAGAAGCTTGGAGATCCTGGAAAGTTTCTACTACCTTGTGTATTTCCAGGAATGGTTGAATGCTATGCCTTAGCAGATCTAGGTGCAAGCATCAACCTGATGCCTCATTCAGTATGGAAGAAACTTTCTCTTCCGGCTCTTACTCCTACCTGCATGACTCTTGAGCTTGCAGATCGAACCATAACTCATCCCTGCGGCATTGCCGAAGATGTATTTGTGAAAATAGGAAAGTTCCATTTTCCAGCTGACTTTGTGGTTGTTGATTTCGATGCTGATCAAAAGGTTCCTCTAATTCTTGGAAGAGGATTCCTAAAAACGGGCCATGCTCTTATTGATGTATTTAAGCATGAAATCACATTGCGTGTGGGTAACGAAGCTTTTACTTTTAACCATGATCAAACTTTGAAGTACTCCTCAAATTATAATTCTGCATCGGTGAACCGAATTGACGTCATTGACATTACTTCAAAGGAATACTCTCAAGAAAATCTTGGTTATTTTCATAATTCTGTGAGTGGGGATCCCACCACATCTTCTCAACATATCATAGCCGACTCTTCCCCTTCTCTCACTTCGGTTGAGGGAAGTGATCCCTTTTGGGATGAAGTCGATGCTTTTCTCGCTGTAGATAGTTCACCTCCGCATGAGGTTGATGATAACTATCTTAATCCTGAGGGGGATATCCTTTTTCTAGAAAATTTGTTAAAAGAAGATTCATCTTCCCCTCTTCCACCAAAACAACTTCATAATGAGGAAACTGATAAATTTCCGGAGATCAAGATTAAGGACTTTCCTCCTCCACTTGAAAATGCAATTCTTGAGGAGGAAGTTCTTGTCTTAATTACTATTCAGATCTCTCTTCTTCCCTTCACCTACCCGGTGATTTCCCCTATCTTTCACTCATTCGGGAGTGAGGATATTACTTTTGATCCCGGCATTGTCCATCTAACATTGGTTTAAATGCCGGATTTATCTCATCGGTGTGGAACTTTCTTATGCTCAATTGGTTATCCAAGCATCTTGAAAGAAAGTCCGATGGAGATGGTTTCTTCCACTTGCTTCCCCATAGACTTTTAAATTGTTTTTTCTCCCGAGCTGTTCAGGAACCCTTTGTTACAGTTGACCGTTCACAAGCGGTTAGCTTGCGTGATAAACCTGACTGTTCGGGAGGAATCTACTCAATTCGGGGTCGAGTCAAGCTAGCGACTCGGTTAATAAAAACAGTAGCAAAATATGGGTTTTCACCCATGTCTCACCCTAAGTGTGGGGGAGATGCCCCACATGTTGTAAATATGTACAGTCAAAAAAAAAAAAAAAAAAAAAAAAAAAAAAAAAAAAAAAAAAAAAGCATTCCCAAAGAGGGAATTTGCATGCCTTAACGGCTTAAATGCAAATTAAATAAAAAAATAATAATAATAATAATAATAATAACTATATGAAATAATGGCTATTCAGTATTTCCCTTTCACGTTCTAAGTGTTGGTTTAACAGCCGGTGCTTTGAATATTGAGGGCAATATTCAGTTCTAAGTGTGGGGGGGAAATTCTTGCGAATTTTATCAAATGTATCATCTAGCACCCCCATTTTAGCCAAAATTTTAAATTTTTTCTCACTTAGAACGCGATAAATGGTTATCAGTCCGCCATGTCTAACCCACATAAGGATTGGCTAATCCAGGAGCAAACGGCTCTTGGTAAAGATGTATCAAATCCGTTTATGGCTTGCAATTTGCCAAAAATTGTATGGTTTTCGACTCACCATATCTTTATAAGTGAAGAGTTGGCTAGCCCGCAAGGTTATGGCTTATGGTTAAGGCAGTGAAAAACCATAATTGGTAATCAGCTCACCAAAGATAATATTGATAATTTATCTAAGAGTTGGCTAGTCCAGAAGCAAACGGCTTCTGGTAAAGACAAATCAAAACCGTTGACAGCTGATGATTTGCTCAAAATCATTTGGTTATCATTGTACCAAAGTATCACATACTAAAACATTGGCTACTCCAGAAGTAATGGCTTTTGGTAAAGAGAAAAATCCATTAAAACTTCATAAATGATTGCTAGGGACTAGCAATAGTTTAGTGTGGGGGATTGATGAGTGTCTAAATACTCATCATTTTTACCTAATCTGAGCTGCCAAAACATCCAAAAACACTCAGAAATGCATCATAATACTGAAATTATCCCAAAATTGTGTTTTATATGTTTCAGATGCAAAATGTTTAAAAACAGTTGAAAAATGAACAAAGTTTGCATAATTGGCAGTTTCAGTCCCTCAACTTTCAAAAGTTGTCAAAACTAGTCCCTGAAGGTTTTAAATAAATGAAAAGTCAACTTAAGTCCTTGGGAAACAAAAAATGTTCACAAAATGGTCCCTGGATAAAAGTTTATACAACTTGGCAACTTTTACCCCTCATGTATCAAAATTGGCAAAAATGGTCCCTGGGTATTATAAAACTTGAAATTTCACAAAATACCCTTGTACTATGCATGAACTTACAATTTGGAACTTTATTGATAGCTTTTGGGAATTTACAAAACAAGTCCCTCTAAAATCCAAATTTACATATTAGGTCCCTAAAGTTTATAAAATGCTAAAAAATACAACTTTGGTCCTTGTGTAATTGTTTTATGGCAGGTTTAGTCCCTTGAAGAAGTTTGGGAAGTTGGCAAATTTGGCCCTTCAAAAATCAGTAATTACAAGTTTGGTCCCTATGATTATATAAAACAAAATCCGGACCTATCCAAAAAAATAAAACCTAAACATTAAACCCAATACCTATCCCATTTACCCAACCCATTTATAAACCCATATACCCAATCCAATAACCAAGCCCAATGTTTACCCAGCCCAACCATTAGACTGAGTTAACCACTCAGTCAACAAAAGTCAAATCCCGTCTTCCTAAACCACCCATCCCGCCAAACCATCCAGTCACCCCCCAGCTCACCAAAACCACTCACCACCTCATCCCCCCTCCTCCTACACGCTACCTAACATTGCCAAACGCAATTAATGCGTCCTCCCCACTCCCACTAGCTAAATCAGAGATAAACATCATTTGTCCTGATTTCCCGCCAAAATTACAAGTGTACGAAGGAGATGAAATTGGAGCAATTCAATGGATGGGATTTGATCAGAGATGATGACTTAGGGTTTCCCATTTCAATATTGTATATATAGACAGCAATGTAATAGATAATGAGTAGTAGTTAAAAATTAGTGTAATCGTATTTTAATTCAATTAGTTGTAATCTTGTAACTTTTCAATCTCAGTTATTAATACAAGTTGATTTCAGTCATATTAAGCTTATTTCAATCAATAATGTTCTAAAAATCAGTTATGCTAAGTTTCATGATTCACTGTTAAGCTCAATAAGCTCAAATCCTATTCATAAGCTCTCATAAGCTCTCACACCATTGCTATAAGCTTATACAAGCTTAACATAGCCTGTTGTAAGCTTATATAGTTAATTAGCTGTCTTGAACTTGAATTTTGAAGAAAGTCAACAGAAGTCAACCATTGAAGCTAATAAGCTATTTTTGGAGAATAAGCTGATCAGGAGAGTTTTCTTGGGTTTTCTAGCTTGTGTGAACAAGCTAGGTTGGTTCTTGGTCCTTGTTCTTTGTCCCATTTTCAATATCAGTTGTAAGATTTTCCTCATTTTTTGCATAATTTCACTAAGTACTGTACTTGTGCTTATTAGTAGCTTATTGTTATTGATATATGCTATTTGATAGTTCCTAAGTATAATTGATCTTTCTTATCAGTAGTTAATAGCTTGTTCTTAACTTTGCTTAAAAATCTTATAAAAGACCAAAATCAGTCATAAGTAGGATAGCTAATCATAGTGCTTATTTTTTATTGAAAGTTGCTTATCAGTGCTCACATAAGATAGTTAATAAGTTATATCAAGCTTTTTAGTTTCAAAAATTGGTTTTCCTTTGAAAATCCACCACAGACACATCATAAGGGGTGTTTGTTTTAGTTCAGTCAAGGGGTAAAACCCATGTTTACTGTAGCTTGACCATTTGGTCACTTTTGCACAAGCTTTTAGAAGTCCTCATAAGCTATTTTTAACCTTTGTTCAGACCTATAGCTAAGTCTAGCAACTTTGCATTATCCTTGTGCATTTCAGTCCACAGTAAGCTCAAATAAGCCAAGTACAACAATAAGCTGATTTGGTCCTTAATTTTGGTTTCTTTCTAGTCCTTATAGTCTAATTTGAGTAATAACTTAGGTTGGTTTGACCACTTGGCCTGCACAATCCAAAATCTCAAGTCTGCACACAAGCAGGCTACAAAAATTGGTTTTTGTGGTTTTTGCAGCCCCTAAATGATTTTTTATCTCTCTCATCACAAGCCCTAATGATCTGAGCTTTTGCACCAATAAGCTCACCCAGCTTGTGTACAACCTAGTATTTTTAGTTTGATTTCTAGAAGTCCTTAAGACCTTAAAAATAAGCCTCCAAATCACCCAATTTTGCCCTGTGCCTGCAATTGTGCAGACAACCAAATAAGCCTTTGGCTTATTCTGGCTTTTTCTGGCTTATCAGCCAGTGTTTCTTGACTCCCCTAGCTTATTGATACATAACTCAGTAGCTTCTAGCTTATTCCAAAAACCCATAGCTTAAAACTCAGCCATTAGCTTCATTTGAAAAATCCTAGGTTCTAAAAAGCTTCCAAGCCAACTGCCAAGTGCTTATTTGGGTTGCCTATTGTCCTTAGTTGTGTTTTTTAAGTTGTTTTGTGCTTAATGTAGTTGTTTAAGCTGGTCCTGAGCATTTGATTAATTTTTGTGCTTATTAGCTTAATTTGGGCTTATTAGCAAACTGCTTATTAGCCCAAATCTGCTTATCAGGCTGAGAAAATTTCCACTTTTATTTTTCCTAGCTTTCTAATATTATTTTAGATTTACTCAAAATTTTTCATAATTTTCTGATCAGTTTTAATATTTTTAATCATTTTAATTAGTTTCTAATAGTAAATAAATCATAATAAATAGAAAAATAATCAGAAAAATATAAATCCAATTTTCATAATTTTCTTTTGTCATTTTTAATCTAGGAAAAATATAAAAATATTTTTAGTCTTTAAGAAAATCAAAAATAGAAATATAGTGATAGCTTCTATTTAATAGAATTTATCTTTTTAAATATTAATTAAGTAATTTTCATTTTTATAATTTTCTTAGCTTTTTCTCATCTTATAATATTTTTAGAAAAAGTTTTAGAATTTTCCTTGTTCATTTAGTATTTTTTATAATTTAAATTAGTTTAATTAGTAATTAAATAATAAATAATTAATAATAATTAAATAAAAAGTGTAGAAAAATATAATTTAAGTTTTTAAATAAGTTTTAAGTAATTTTACATTTTTAAGTTTTAATTTTCTAAAATTTCAGTTTTTGTCCCATTTTAGCTTTCTCGTTACGCGTTTTAGTTTATTTATTAGCGTTTAACTTTATTGTGCATATTTGTCTTTAAATGGTTATTTAGAATTGTTAAATAAAGCAAAATCAAATATCTGATTCATCAATCACTTTAATCCAAAGCTTTTCACAGTTTTTCATTCACACCTCGTTGGGAAACGATCCGGGTGATCACTTGCCTGGTTTCACACACTACACACGAGCATCCGGTTCTGAGACTGCATTTGTTTAATTATAAGTGTTGGTTTCGGGCGGATCATGGTGCTTCCTCTTCAACAGCCATAGAGCTCCAATCATATCCAATACCATCAATAGCCAGCATAGCCTTTGGCTCTTCCACCAGTACTTCCTTCTTCCTCTCTTGCTTATACCATGTGTTCCTATTATCCTGCTTCCTTGGGCTTCTACATTCTTTAGCAAAGTGTCCCAACCTATGACAGTTAAAACATTCCACTTTCTTCTTATCAAACCCAGCAGTATCATTACCATTTATGGTTATCTGCTTCCCAGTTTTCTGCCAATACTTCTTAGCCCTCATACTAAGTAAGGCAACTTGCCACTTAATATCCATCTCTTCCAAATCATCACCATCTACCTGTTTAAGGTATTCATGATTTAGAGGAGAACCATTAGATTGACTGGTTATAAAGGCATAGAATGTTGGATCTCCAAGTCCAGCAACATCCTTTTGTGAACTAGTAGAAGGACCACCATAAGTAACATTAGAAACACCTTCAACTTCATCTACCTCTTCTGAATGTCTAACACTGGGAGTTGACAAAAGTGCCACATTCCCAGAACTAGTACCATAGTTTCCACCCCTTTTTAGACTTTGTTCAACAATTTTAAAGTTGTTGAACAAATCATTAAGTTTCATTGTTTCAATTTCTGGTTTGTTCATCCAGACAATAACATGAGTATGGAATTCATCAGGTAGACTTTTCAAGAACTTCATGTTGAGATCTTCCTTCTCTGTCTCAACACCCAACACAGCTAACTGACTGACAAGCTTGTGTAATCTTGAAAACAGCTTATCAAGAGTTTCATTACTAAAAGCAGTATAGTTTTCAAATTGTTGCTTCAGCAATGTCTTCTGTGTCTTTTTGGTAGTTTCATTACCACCAAACCATGCACAAATCTCTTCAAAAAGAGTTTTTGCATCAAGATATTTGCTAAAAGATAACATCTGCTCACCAGAATTGTCATAAGCAACAAGTTTCTTGCTTTCTGATCATTTCTCTTTTGTATCTTTTCTTCATTTGAAACTGGTCCAATATTTCTTTTTCTAACTGTTTTCCCTTCAATAAGAACATCTGAATAACCTAGAATGAAGGAATCACCATACTGAATTATATCCCAAAGAGCATAATATTGAACCATAAAATATTGCTCAACTCTCATCCTCCATAACTCAAACTCATTTGGTTTGATCATGGGCAACTTTGCAGCAACATTGGTTTGAACATCTTGTACATCCATTTCTGTTTCTTCTAAAAACAACTATATCAACCTGGCTTTGATACCACTTGTTAGGATAACTGGATACACTATAAAGGGGGTTAAACCTTGTCAACTTTGTGTATATGATATGTTGTGTTAATATGATTAAGTGCACGGAATTCACTCAATCACACTTAGAAGGTTGTGTATGTTATGGAAATGGAATTGTTATGTTTGTTAGTTAGCAATGAACACATAAAGATTAACACCAAACAATTCAATATTATTAATGATAATAATGCGAGTGATCTTTGAAATATCACTAGGGTTACAACCTTGAATCTTAAGTTTTTCTAACTTGTGATATTCTTGTGTTTTTTTCTAGTTCTAACTGTTATGAGTTCTAAAAATAACACTTAACATCGACACATAATATTGAGTCTAAGATCTTCTTTTATAGTCCAAGAAGATCTTTACATATTGCTTAAAGTCTAGCCGACTTACTTGTTAACTTATCTTGAGTGTGTCAGTACATAAGATACAACGTGTATCTGTGTACACAACTTGTTATCTAAGCACATGGGGTAAGATATTATCTACCGTATATTGTTGACCAAAATACAAATAATATCTTTTCAATCTTATCCACTCAACAGCAGAATGTTCATTAGCAGCAGCAATAAGATTATCGCTAGCAGCAGGAACAAGTATAATAACAGCAGGATCAACAGCAGCAAGATGCTAAGCCTAGCAGCAGAATCATTTATCACTAGTAGCAGGATCAAATGTTCTAGCAACAGGAACAAACATTAGCAGCAGGAACCAAATGCACTAGCAGCAGAATCACACTTAATGTTTTTCTTAGAATGGAATCCGATATTTAACTTCTTGAATATTTAATTCCCAACAACACATTTACTAATTGCATTGCAAAGTAAATTACTTGAATATTTCGGATGAAACATCCAAGTTGTCAATCCTACTTAGTTGTGTATTTTATGCATCTTTTAAACATATTAGTTTAATGTTTGGAACACAACCATTGGACAAGAAGACTCAATATGACATCTTCAACACAAGTGTGAATTATGATCCGATGCATATTATTTTCGTCTTGAGAGGACATCATTATTTTCATAACAACCGAGTGTGATTGAGTATGTAGATTCAATATAATATATTTCGTTATATTTTGATGTTATCTTGAAGCTAGACAAATAATGACTCCAATTTCATGTCCATACTCGAAAACTTGTCAATTAGATTCGATGATGATATCAATCATAGTTTGAATAATGAATTGATATGTATTCGAAGTCTTTCTTGACCCTCACGATTAATCCTTTTTAAAAAGAAAATAAAAATTTACGGAATGTGTTCCATTTATTTTAATACTAGTTGTATGTGTGAGTTTAATGACATATTAACTTACTACTTCGAAATTGTCATTTATTTTTATGTGCGAAAAATTATTTATTATTAAGTATAATATTCTTTGTTTTTGACATATCATGATTATTTCAACCATTTTTATACAACATACGAAAAATGCTAAATGTTTAAAACATTTTATATGTGTGTTAGATCAATGCAAGTTTAATAATTTTTTTACTTAAATACTAATGTATTAATATGATCTTTTATCCTGTTTAGACAACCCATGATCAAGCAAGACAAAAGGATGTAATGTTTTAGAGATCATGCTAAGGATTTAATGAAAGTTTTAAATATTTTGAGGTGATATATTTTTTACACTTAAACCTTTGGAATAATAATTGTGTAAGACAATATCTTTCGACACTTATGATCAACCAACTTAGTATCCATTTCTAAGAAGCTTACTAAAGCATTTTAAAACTTGCAAGATTTATAAAACACATATGCAAGAAAAATGGTCTATGCCTATATGCAATGCAAAACCAATTACGCAACCTAGTGCAAGAAATCTAGTCTCAGTCCTATTGACGCATAAACTGGAAAACTAATAATCAACAAATAGAAAAAATGCATGAAAACACTTATGCTTATAGATATGACTAGCTCAACTAAAGATAACAATAAGCACTCAAAAATATTAACTAACAATACCAAGAATTAAAGAAAAAACAAATAGTCAATTAGCATAACACACAAGAATACTTATCGTCATTTTGTGTATTAAATGCAAAAATGTATACTTAGCTTGATTTTATTTGAAAATTAATTAGTTTCCACCCCATTTCATAATTTGATCAAGTTCAACACCTTGAAAATATAAATACATCAACGTGAGATGTTCTCTTTGTAATTTGACCAAAAATTTGCACAATCGGCATGACCGGAAAAGACTCTTTGTTACGAATTAAAGGCTTTTGTAAATTTTACTTAACAATAAATTTCTAAAAGTATTTTTAAAGGAAAGTAGACTCAATTACGTTTAAAACGATAGGTAGTACGACTTCTACGGACTTACGGTTGATTTTATACGAATTTTTGAAAATTACCCAATTCTGAAAAACAGACGAAGGTACCGTTAAATTTAGCGGTACCATCCGTATTTAGTGGTACCGTCTATTATATTTAACGGTACCGTGACCTCTTATTACAGCTTTTTCAAAAACCATTTTTCTCATCGCAAACAAGTATTTGACGTAACGAAAGATGTAAAACTTAATAAACTAGATACTGAACATCTAATATATATTAAGTAACCTTTCCGGACTAAGAAAAACATTTACGAAAATACGTTTATTATAGAACAAGGAGATTTCCCAAACGCTCGTTTCAGAACCTCATAACTTAACGACTCGTTCTATAAACGTGATCGGACACTTACAAACAGTATTCTTTTATTGGTTTAAGAAAACCTTCAAGTTAGTAGACAAAGTATACTTAATAACAAAACATGTAAGTATTAAGCAACTAAATACTTTTCATATTTTTCCCCCTTCAAGGGTAATTTGATATATGGATCGTACTCCATTTTGAAAACCATTTGTTTTAAAAATTTGAGCGACGTGGCTCTCGTACCAATTGTGGAAACTGTAGAGGGCAGGGGGGGGGGGTGAATACGTTTCTATTATTATCTTAAATCTTTTTTATCAAACACCCGATCAAGTGTGACATAATAGGAAAAGTGTCAACACTAGTATTATAAGAACTAGAGATAATATAAAGCAACAAGTAAGGCATGTCACAGTAACACCAACTTAGACATATTAGTATCAACATGCCATGACACAAACACAACAAACATAATATAAGCAACAAGCCACACAAATATAAGTGCAATGCAAAATATAAAAGTAAAGCGATAGATGCAAAAATAAACGTAAAGAGTAAGTAAAGAAAGCGCAAACCGGACACGACGATTTATAGTGGTTCGGTCACGAAGCTCCTCTTCGCCCTACTCCACTCCCTGAGTACCCAACTCGAGAGTTACTCCACTAATCAACAAGCTCCCTTCACGGCGGAGAAAACCATACAACGTCGCTTACATTATTTTCCAACACTAAGCTAAATGTCGATAGTAACAATCTCACTAACGATCTACCGGATCTACTCACGATCTACCTGATCCTCACAAATCACACAAGCTACATGATCCATATGATCTACACTCGATCTACCCGATCTACTCACGATCTACTCTTGACCCACTTGATCAACACACTATCACAAAAGCTAAAAGAGATCTCCAAGATCACAATGTTCCACACACAAAAGCTGAACCAAAGATGGACAACTTGATGTATGCCTAGATACAACGAGTTTGTAACGAATGTTACGAATGCACTACACTAACACTACAAAACTTTGTATCTTTGTGATACGATGTGTTCTTTTCTTGCACTAGTAGAGGAATGAAGATGATCACTTGGTTGGATGAAAGGATCACTCTTAAACAAACTAAAACTAGCTACATGATCAAAGAAATTAATCTATATGAAACTAGTTTTGACTGGAGAAAAGTGTGTGAAAAAATTATTCTTTTAGGTGTAAAATGGTCCACTATTTATAGGCAGCTGAAATTGAAATTTTCAGTCTGACGGAACCAAGGTACCACTAAATTTAGTGGTACTGTCCAGTATTTAGTGGTACCGTCGGTACCATAGACGCTCCCTTTATTGTTTTTAGTGGTGAGGGTTTATTTGGGGATGTTTGGAGCTGTTTTGGGTGGGGAAAATAATTGTTGGGTTTTTTAAACTAATTTTTCAAAATAAAACATTTCTTTTTAATTTAAAAATAATTTGTAAAATGTATTTTTGAAAGAATGTTTTGTCATATTAAAAATGTGAAGTCTTTGAACAAAAATTTAATTCTTTGATCATTTGTCAAGTTTTAAATTTGTTTGTTCATACCTTGAGTGATTTACGTCGGAATGGAAATCTGCGACTGAGTTAAAGCATACTTGAGACTTCGAGAGGTGTTGATGTAAGTGTTGGGTCAGGAAAAACCCAAGAATACTTAAAACATGATTTGGACACAAATTAACTAAGTGTTTACTTAAACCGAGAACAATTCAAGTCACTGAGAGAACAGCCTCTCAGTGAGTCATCTTCAGGATGCTTAAGGCGAATTCAAGTAGAAGGATTCACTACTCAGGAAGGCGGTACTCCCTGATGTAGCACTTAAGCCAAAGAAGAAGATGATGGTTCAGTAAGTGTTTGACAAGAACTCACTGAACCCCAGTCTCCTCAACAACAATGAAGTAATTAAGAGTGATAACTGAGAAACGTGTCCTGAAGAACTAAGTGCCTGAGAAGAAAGGCAGAAATATCTAGGAAGGATTTAAGATAAGATCAAATCTTTTCTTGTCAGGAAGAAATCCTTCCTAAGACGGCTTAAAGTCTTGGAGTGTCAGACCAACCACTCCTAAAGACTTAATAGGCCATTTCTATTGGTTCTTGGAAATGACAATTACTGTTGTAATTGTCAGACACGCTTGCTCAACAACTTGTAATATTTTAATTACTTTTACTTAGTTTACTTGTGTATAAATAGATTGAGAAGGAGAGAAGTTGGGTGTGTTTTGTACAATTAAAGCTTAGTCTTTTGCAGAACAACTTCTCTCCTACAAAGAGTAACGTATCCCTGAGATAGCTCAGTGAGGTCGCATTGTTACCACTCAAGCAAAACTTGAGTTTAGATAGGAGACACCACCATACCTTGTCTATTCAATCCCAAGTGTTTTTTCCGCAAAACACTTGGGTATTGATTCTTTGATTCATTTCTAATAAGAATTTAAACGTTGAAAATTATCTTGAGTTTTCTATATTCACGTTTTATAACTGTTAGAATTAATCATAACATTGTATTAGTCATAAACACAAATAGATTAACTTTTTAGTTAACTCTAAACGTGTTAAGGGAACAACACGTGGTATCAGAGCCTCTGGTTTATAAAATCTTTTTAAACTAACCAAGAGTGCTCTAGGTTTTTAAAACCAAGATCCTACTATGGCTGATATCAATGTACCCCAGCTAGTCGACAAAAAGGGTGGCAGCTACTCCGCTGTTTCACCCAGACTTGAAGCTGGGAAATTTAGCAAATGGAAGAAGCGTATGATTTGCTATCTTACCGGTATGGAACCCTACTACATCACCTGTATCAGGGATGGCCCATTTGTCCCTAGGACAGCCGCAGGGCTAAACAAGCCTGAGGCCTAATGGACCATTGATGAGAGGAGGGTGGTCAATCAAGACCAACGCCTGAAAAGCATCCTTATATCATGTCTTCCTGACGATATAATGGAATCAGTCATCAACTGTCTAACAGCCAAGCAAACTTAAATAGCTTTGAGGGTCCCTCAGATACCAAGGAAAATAGGGTCATGGACCTTAAACTTGAGTATAATACTTTCAGGGCAAAAGACTCTGAAAGTCTCTCACAGACCTACACCAGATACAAGACTTTGATAAATGAATTATCAAATGATGGTGTTGTACTGACTAAGCATGAGACAAATGTTGGCTTTGTCAACAGTCTCCCTGAGAAGTGGCTCAACTTCTCACAAGGCCTGAGGAATGCTAACCACATTCAGACCCTTGAGCTCCCTGAAATTTATGGGAAGTTTGTCTATGAGGACAACTTGATCTCAAGGAGATACCCTGACTCAAAAGCTCTTGAGTCCAAAAAGGCCTTAACCTCCACACCCATATCAACTGCTTTCTATTCTAATGGTGTTGTGCAAGATTCTCAAGAGGATTCTGAAGATGAAATTGATGAAAGGACTGGTGAGGAGTACCTGAACGACTTGAACTTGGAATTCCAAGAAAGGGCACTCCTTGCTAGTTCAAGACGTTTCATCAAAAGAAATCAGTCCAACTTTACAAAATCAAAAGCAAATGAGACCACTGAATGCTTTAAATGTGGTAAAAGGGTCATTTTTCTAGGGACTGTTATTCTAAAACCATCTCAGAACCCTCTTGCAAATTTTCAGGAAACAGTTCCTCAGGAACTAGCAAGTTTCAACCAAAAATGTTTCAGTCCACCCAACAATTTCAAAACAAGGGTCAAAAGGATTTTGAAACAAAGTATAGGAAAATCAAAGCTAAACTTGCACTTCTTGAAACTAACCCCATATGGCCTCAGGCTGCTCAAACATCTAAACCTATTCAGACAAAGAACAAGGTATTAGTAGCTGAAGCATATGACTGGGATCAAGAAGAGGTTTCCTCAGATGAGGAAATAAGAGTTAGTGCACTGATGGCACTTTCTGAAGAGGATCAGGTGGCTGTGGGAAAAAGCCATGCTAGGAATGGAGAGTGGGTCAACATCACCATGAAGAAGGTAAATACTTTACTTTCTATGGATGATGATTCTGATTGGCAGTCTTACATGAATTATATTTGTGTTGATCTAAAGTTTGTTGAGGAACAAAGGCTTAACCTGTTTTCAAAATATAACAATATTGTGTTAGAATTGAATAAATGTAGAGATGAACTTCTTGTACTAAAGCAAACCAAACTAGAAACAATAACTCTACAAATTCAGAACACTGAGATTTTGAAACAAAACCAAGCCCTTCAAACTGAACTTAACAAAGAAAGGACTGTCATCCAAAGCTGGACCAAGAAGAACCCCAAGGTTTTTGACACTGTGGGATTAATCTCTCAGAAAACCATTTGAATTGACCCTCTTATGGTTGATCCAAATGTGTGTCACAATGAACTAAACTTTGTTCCAGCTGGCATATCTTTTGAGCAAGAAATGCTTCCCAAGTCTAATGACTGGATTATCAGGGACAACCCAGTCAGTAAGTTACCAAAATTTGAGACTGGAAAGATCTTGCTTCCTGAAAGTCAGGCCTTGAAAAATATGCTTGGACTTACTGAACAACTCAGTAAGCTTGAACTCACTGAACAACTCAATAATACTGTGTTTGAGAATGAGTCTGAATCAGAATCATACCCACCACTTCCTCCACTGAATACCCTTTAGGGTGCTGCACCTAACTTAGGCCTCCCACCAATGGTCTTCTCACCACACTCTCCAAAGGAGAGATCAGGAAAGGGAACAACCATCCTGAAGAGACCAACCCTTGATGTCTCAGTAAATACTGATGACTCATCAACTTCAGTCCCTTCTGAAGTAACAACCCAAAGCCCTGACTCAAAATTTGATCAGTTGGCTGAAATGGTCAGGAAGCTGGGAGAGAAGATTGCATCTTCTGAGAAACCTTCTCAATCCAAGATGGAACAAAAACCAGCTTCCTCAAAGACCAAACCCAAACTCACAAAACCCCTGAAAAGATGTGAACTGTGCAACTATACAAATCATCTCACTGATGATTGCTATAGAGTCCTTTATTGCATGATTTGCAAAAAGGAAGATCACAGGACCTCTGATCATAAAAAATGCTCAGTCATGTCAAACTTTTCAGGACTTAAGGCTCAGTGCCTGAACTACCCTTCTGATTCTAAGCAGAAACAGAGGCAAAAGGCCAAGCCTTTTCCACATTGCCCATTGTGTGGATTCAATGACCATCATCCTGAGGATTGTCAAAATGACAAACACTGTGAATCTAGTGGAAGTTCCACTCAGAAATCCTCAGGAAAAGAGAGGGTCATTCAGTCAAGAAGAGGAATGAATAAACAATCCTCCCAGACTACTGAGGCCACCCCTGCGACTAAATGCAAAACAGGTGGTAGCTCAGTCCACTCAACCACTGACCATGAATCGATTAATACTTTCATAAAGACCTACAATACCAAACCCTCCATGAAATGGAGTCCTAGAAAGAACTGACCCAGTTTACTATTTGTGCAGAGGCATGCCAGGGATCCTGTTTGGCATCTAGACAGTGGATGTTCAAGGAGCATGACTGGTGTTAAGGAGCGTCTGCACAAATATGTGGAAGAACCAGGACCCAAAGTGATATTTGCTGATAATTCATCATGTCTTACTGAGGGTTATGGTTCAGTAAACTGCAATGGTATTGTCTTTACTAGGATAGCTTATGTAAATGGTCTTAAGTACAATCTGATCAGTGTCAGTCAACTATGTGATGCAAAATACATAGTTCAGTTTGATGATAAGCAAGGAACCATCTTCAATGCAAATAAGGAAATTGTCCTCATTGCACCAAGAAGACAAGATGTTTATGTATTAGACATGTCCAGTCTAACTCAGGATGGAACTTGTCTCTTTGCTAAGGCCACTGATACACTCAACTGGCTTTGGCATAAGAGACTCACCCACCTGAACTTTAAAAACATAAACAATTTTGTAAAACAAAACAAGGTCCTTGGCTTACCATCACTTGTGTTTTCAAAGGATAAACCATGCTCAGCTTGTGAAAAAGGTAAACATCACAGAGCATCCTTTAAAACCAAAACCAACTTTTCCATCAGGAACTGCCTACATCTTCTCCATATGGATCTATTTGGACCTATCAGTCCAAGGTCTATTAACCATGAGAAGTATACTCTGGTCATAGTGGATGAATACTATAGATACACTTGGGTATTCTTCCTGATCAAAAAGAGTCAGGCAGCTGAAACAATCATGTCATTTGTCAGGAACATTGAAAATCAAAATGACATTAAGGTTAAACAGATTAGAACTGACAATGGGACTGAGTTCAAAAATTATGAACTTGAATGTTTCTGTGATGAGAGAGGTATTTCCCAAAACTTTTCCTCTCCATACACACCTGAACAAAATGGTGTTGCTGAAAGGAAAAATAGAACACTCATTGAAGCTGCTAGGACAATGCTATGTGGATCAGTCCTTTCCAACCATTTTTGGACTGATGCAGTCAAAACTACCTGTTATACACAAAACAGATCCATCATTGTCAAGAGACATGGGAAAACCCCATATGAGTTATTCAAAGGAAGAATCCCTGACATCAGCTACTTTCATGTCTTTGGGTGTCCTGTGTTTATTCATAATCACAAGGATCACTTAGGGAAATTTGATGCAAAAGCTGATGATGGATACTTCCTGGGATACTCACTTGTCTCAAAAGCCTTTAGAGTGTTCAACACAAGGAGAAAGCTGACTGAGGAAACATTACATGTTACCTTTGATGAGAGCACTGATGCAATCAGGTTCTCAACTGCCTCAGTAGAAGAGATAGGAATTGATAATTCTTCAAGATATCCTCCTGATGAATATCTTCCTGAAAACAATCCTTCTACTAAGTATCAAGATGATGCTAACCTCTCCTATTACATAATCCCTCACAACCTACCTAACCCAACCATCACTGAGTTTGTTGAGGCACATGCAAACACTGATGAAATTAATCAGTCTGTTCAAAATGCTCAAGAACCAAACAATCTCAGTGATCAGGTAGACACTCAAGATCCAATCAATGATCATGTGTCTACTCCAGAACCAACCCCTCTACCCAATCAGGCCTCCACAAGTTCAAATCAGTATCCAGGACCTCAGGAAAGTTGGACTAGGTCTCAGGACATTGAACTTGTCAATATTATTGGAGAGCCTACTGAAGGCATGCTTACCAGGAGCATGGCTGCTAGTCTAAGAGCAGCCTCAGCCAATGAATGCCTATTTGTGGACTTCATTTCCATAATTGAACCCAAAAGTGTTAAAGAAGCACTTACACATCCAAGTTGGGTTCAGGCCATGCATGATGAACTGGAACAATCTGACAGAAACAAGGTAATGACCTTGGTCAAATGTCCTGAGAATGTCTCAGTCATTGGCATGAAATGGGTATTCAAAAACAAAACTGATGAAAATGGCATAGTCATTAAAAACAAAGCCAGACTTGTAGCCAAAGGCTATAATCAACAAGAAGGCATTGACTATGAAGAAACATTTGCACGAGTAGCAAGGATGGAAGCCATCAGGATCTTCCTTGCTTTTGCTACATACATGAACTTCAAAGTGTACCAAATGGATGTTAAAAGTGCATTCTTAAATGGTTCACTGAAAGAAGAAGTTTATGTTCAGTAACCTCCTGGATTTGAAAGCCATGAGTCTCCTGATCATGTCTGTAAGCTTAACAAAGCCCTTTATGGACTGAAGCAAGCTCCCAGGGCATGGTATGAGACTCTCTCAGCTTTCTTAATCCAAAACAAATTTGTCAGAGGCAAGATAGACAACACATTGTTTATCTATAAGACAAATAATGATGTCATACTAGTACAAGTGTATGTTGATGACATCATCTTTGGCTCAACAAGTTTCAAACTTTGCAAACAATTTGAAAAACTAATGGCAAAGAAGTTTGAAATGAGCATGATGGGAGAACTGACATACTTCCTTGGTCTACAGATCAAGCAGACTGATAGAGGAACCACTATCAGTCAAGAGAAGTATGTTATGAACCTACTGAAAAAGTATGAACTCAGTGACTGTGCCTCAGTCAAGACTCCCATGGTTCCCCCAAACAACCTTGGTCCTGATCTCACTGGCAAACCAGTAAATCAAACTCTCTTTAGAGGAATGATAGGATCACTGATGTATCTACTTGCATCAAGGCCTGATATCCAATTCTCAGTATGTCTATGTGCCAGATATCAATCTGACCCAAGAGAATCACACATGACTGCTGTGAAAAGGATATTCAGGTACCTGAAAGGTACTCCAAACCTTGGATTATATTATTCAAAATGCTCAGGCCTTGATCTTAAAGGATACTCAGAACCTAACGATGCTGAATGCAACATGGACAGAAAAAGCACCTCAAGCTCTTGCCAAATACTTGGTGGGAAACTAGTTTGTTGGAGTGCTAAGAAGCAACAATCAGTTGCCTTGTCCTCTGCTGAGGCTGAATATGTTGCAGCAGCTAGTTGTTGTGCAAATGTACTCTGGATGAAAAGTCAACTCAGTGACTATGGAATTCAGTATAAGATGGTACCCATCTTTTGTGATAACACAAGTGCAATTGCAATATCCAACAACCCCGTTCTTCATCAGAGAACAAAACACATTGATATCAGATATCATTTAATCAGGGACCATGTCATGAATGGTGACATTGAATTACACTTCATCCCTACTGAATATCAGTTAGCTGATATCTTCACCAAACCTTTGGATGAACCAACTTTCACCAGGCTGAAAGCTGAATTAGGAATGTTGGATATAGAGAATCAGTCCACTGATTGAATCCTTCCAACTGAAGTGTAAATTCTTAAAACCTCAGGTCCCTGACTCAATGTGTACATCATTGAAAACAAATCACTGAATCCTCAACCTCAGGAACTAAACCCAAGTTCCTGAACTCTTTAGGGTTCAGGAACTAAACCCAAGTTCCTGAATCCTTGTAGCTCAGGAATCATTCCATATTCCTGAATCATCAGTGACTAATCCTAAGTCCCTGAAAAACCATCACTGAATGAAAAGTCATTCAGGGCCCTGAAAAGAGACATTAAATACTGACTTAAATGCTCTAAGTATATAGTTAGTAAATGTCCGAGGTTGGTAACTGAACTCATATTTAATTTAAGAATATTTGTTCTTTTTGCCTTTCTGGCTTCCACCTCTGGGCCACCACATTCCCACTTGGCATTAAATGCCTCTCCAATCACATTACAGATATGTGATGACTCATCTCTGCAAATTACACTTTTGCAGAACTGCTTTACTGTTCACCTTGACTGTTGCGCCAAACCAGGGAAAAGTGGAGTGTTGGCATTAAATGTGGATCCCAAAACATTTTATTCAAAACAGTTTCCAATAATTCTTTTTGAATAAATTAAAACCGCTCAAATGCCTAAAACACCCCCATCTCCACTTCCCTATAAATAACCCAACCAAAAGAAACACACACACATTTTTATAGAATCTTAAGAAAAACTCTGCCATTTTTAATTCTCAAAAACAAATTGTGTGTATTCTTAAGCTTTAGAAACCCAGAAACCTTATTCAAACCCAGACTTACCCGCAAATGGCTTCTTCTAAAGCTATCACATACGCCCCCAATGTGGAATTCCTCACTGGGGACATTGACCAAACAAAGAACAATGTGGTAGGAAATTTCTCTTATCCACAAAACTACCCAGCCTACAAGAACGTTATGAAATTTCTTCGTAATTGTTTTCTTGTAAAGGCTTTCACCCAAACCCCCTCAGTCATCTACCATGACTATTTGAGGGAATTCTGGTGCACGCCTGTGGCTACCAGCCCCAAAGACACCAAAGAGTCAATCATCACCTTCACGGTGATGAATGGGAGCAGAACCCTCTCCTTTGGCTACTCAACCTTCATCAAAGCTACAGGCCTTGACTTTGCTGAAGCGTTTGCACCCAACCCTACTGATCAGGACATAAAGAATGAACTGATCTTTTTAGCACCCCACGACCCCAGACGTCCTACAACGTTTGCTGGAGGCTTATTGGAGAAAGCTCCAGTAGTCAAAACATGGTTCCATCCTATCTGGAGGATACTGATGACATTTGTCATTCAGGTCCTGGGTGGAAATAAATCCTCTACGGAATATTTGAACTCATCACAACAATTGATGCTGTTCAGTCTCTTTGAGGGTACAAAAATTGACATCGGAGGAATAATCTTCCGAGACCTTGTTGCCAAGCTCTCAGGAAAACATAGGCAAAGGCATATGTCCTACCTTAGATTTATTTCCTGTGTACTTCAGGACCTACTTGGTTTTGACTACGTGAGGCCTGATGCAGAAGGTACGAAGCCTGACGTCCTGCACAAGTCAAACTTCACTAGTGGCATGAGTGAGGTTACAAATATTGCCCTGACTGAATACATGCAATCAGTCATTCAGGGTAAAGACGCTGTCTCACCAGTTCCTTCACCGATCAAAAAGGTGAAGAAGACAAAGAAGGGTCAGTCCAGCCAGGTGGTTAGACCCAAGCCACTCGCCATTGAGACTGATCCTCAAAACCAACTCAACCTTAAAAAGAGGTTGAAAAAGGCCGAGACCTCTGAGACACCCATTTATGAGACCCTCTTGACCACAAAACAAAGGCCAACGGAGGTCACTGAGCAATCATCCTCAGTGACCTCGGGCACACCCTTTCCACATGATTCCACTGACATAAACAAGTCAGAGGGATCAGGAAGCATTCCCCCCTCACATCCCGATGAAGGTACTGATAAATCACAATCAGTGCCCAAGGGAGGAAAGGGTCCTGAATCCTCGGTAGGGCAGCACCACCCTACTGGGAAGAGGACCCACACCCCCTCACATCCTGATGAAGGAACTGTCAAAAAATAATCAGTTCCCTAGGGAGGAAAGGGTTCTAAATCCTCGGTAAGGCAGCACTACCTTACTGAGAAGGGGACCCACAAACATTCACATCCCGTTAACGTTCCTGAGCAATCACCCTCAGGAGATCAGGGAGAAAAGGACCCTAAATCCCCAAAAGAACAGCACAATCCTGATGGGAAGGGGGTCCACCAACTTTCACAATCAGTACCTAGTGATACTAATGGAAAACACCCATCAGTGGTTGAAGGTGCTAAGGGGGACAAAGACTCAGAGGGAAAGAAACAACTCGCTGATACGGAACCCATAAACCCCTCAGGCGGTCCGATTCTCTCAGGAACTGCCCCCAAAAGCCAGGCTGGTGTTACCCTAGTTATTATGGCTAGTCAGGCTGAGAAAACCCACTCAGTTATTATGACAACGGGGTCAGGACCTGGCCTAAACAAAGGCGAGTCTTCTTATGAAGAGGAGCCGGTTGAATTTTTGGGTATTGAGTCCATGGGGGACATTCAGGCTCTTCTTGAGTCTGATGATGAGCTCAAGGAGGAGAGTGATGAAGAAGTATTTGAGGCTGGTGAGGATATGGAAACTGATGAACAACCTGAACAATCACATCAATCATCTCAACACCAAAGTGAAGAGTCAGGTTCTCAATCTTCTGATTCTTCTGATACTGGGGACATCCTCAAAAAGTATGATGACTCTCTTCCCCTCATTGAAAGAAAATTGGTCAAGTTCCTACTCAAGACGAATAGAGCTCTTTACACTGGTCTCACTGAAGATATGTTTGATCATCATACTGAAGCTGCTGTTCACTATGCCAACCTGAAGGCAGATGTTGAAAGTTATCATGATGATGTGAACGAGATCCATTCTGACACCAATAACTCCCTGACAGCTATTGATCTTCATCTCAGGAAGTTCAATCTTACTCTTGAAGGCATCACCAAAAGCCTTGGAACTATTCAAACAGCTGTCAAGGATGACCCGGAACTCAACAAGAAGGTCCTTCAGGCTGCTGAGACTTACCAGAAGCAATCAGCTGAATTTAGTGATCTTCTCAGCTTACTGAAGGATTCTAATATTCAGGGTCTTAGCTCTTCATTGGACTCAATTAGGACTTCTTTGGGTCTTCAGGCAAACCATCTGGGTACTTGGGCACAATCTTCAACATCCTTGGCATGGTCTCTTGGGTCAAGGTTGTCAGGCATCGAAGCTTCTCAGGCATCTCTTGAGGATAAGATCTCAACTCTTCAGAAAGATACCTCGGAAATCAAATCAATGATGACTGAGATCTATCAGGCTTTTAAGGGTCCTACTGCTCCAGTGGCTCCAACTCTTGCTATCACCATGGATCAAGCAACAGTTGAGGGGGAGAAAGACACTGGAGTCCCTGAAGTTTCAACAAGCCAGCAACCTCCTTCTCACACTGAAGGGGAGATTCCTGAAGCTTCTTCTACCCATCAAGATAAAAGCAAAGGCATCCTCACTGATCCTGAGCCTCAACCAGCACCAATCTTGGTAGCAAAGGATCCTGAATCACTAGCCAGGATCCCGTATGATATTGATGGAGTTCTTTACTACTTCTCAGCTGATGAACTCAGTGCTTGCCTGGAGAAAGAGGAAGAAAAGAAGAAGTTAAATGAGTAAGAAAAGGTGAGCAAGCCTGCTATTATTAAGGTTGTTCATGAAGAGGCTGAGAAGATTGGTCTTGAGGCTAAGGATCTTTCAGGAAGAGAGGGTGGTATGACTTTTGTAAAAGCTCAGACTGACGAGATGATCACTCTCAGGAAGAAAAGGAAGGAAAGGAATAAAAGGGCTGAAGAGATCAGGTAGAACAGGATTAAGAAATATCAGTGGTATATGACTAACAGGTTGAAGCCAGAACCAATCACTGATGTTCTAATTCATCGAAACACCAATCCTGCCGTTGTCACTGTCTATAGAAGTGCTGACAAAAGAGACTTTGAGGTTCATCAACCTTTCAGATTCGTTGACTTTGGGATCACAGAATTGGATGAGTTGGGTCCATTAATAGCAAAGAAATCAAATGTTGTGGTCCCTAGTCTGATGAAGTCCTTGAGTCTGAGGTATAAAAGATTGGCAGCTGCACCTCAGGAACTTGGCACTCCATCTCTTCTTCCTGACTCAGCATAACCAGCTCCCTCTCAGTCTTCTTCAAGAAAAAGAAAGAAGATTGAAGCTGAGCCTGAGATCAAGGTTCCTGGTCTTGACTGCAATAGGGCTCTCCCTGAAGGTGTTCCTTTCAGGAACAATGTGGTCATTGAACAACCTGAAAGAGGTTTGTTCTTCATTGATGAGTTCGGAGACCAAGCCTTCCAGAGGTGGAGCGATATCGATTTGTCAGGGATCAAAGCTATGCTTGGTTTTCTAATGATGGCCTCTCCACTCAAGAGTCCTGAAAATGTGAAGTTTTGTCAAGATCTGAAAACGAAAATCCGTGAGCACCCTGACCAACAAGAGCTGCAGTCAAAGAAGCCCAAGCATGAAGCCCTTGGTATTAAGTTGAACTGATGAATCTGCCTGACTACCACCGCCACCACCTTTTTGTACTTAGTTTGTTAGGACTTGTAATGATATTAATAAGATGATGTTTTTATTATTTCAGTGTCTTTATTTACATTCTAGTACATTCAGTATGAGTAGAAGTCATTAGCTCACTCATAACTGATCAAAACACTTAGGAATAATTTATATCCAAATAGGGGAAGATTGTTGGGTCAGGAAAAACCCAAGAATACTTAAAACATGATTTGGACACAAATTAACTAAGTGTTTACTTAAACCTAGAACAATTCAAGTCACTGAGAGAACAACCTCTCAGTGAGTCATCTTCAGGATGCTTAAGGCGAATTCAAGTAGAAGGATTCACTACTCAGGAAGGCGGTACTCCCTGATGTAGCACTTAAGCCAAAGAAGAAGATGATGGTTCAGTAAGTGTTTGACAAGAACTCACTGAACCCCAGTCTCCTTAACAACAATGAAGTAATTAAGAGTGATAACTGACAAACGTGTCCTGAAGAACTAAGTGCCTGAGAAGAAAGGCAGAAATATCTAGGAAGGATTTAAGATAAGATCAAATCTTATCTTGTCAGGAAGAAATCCTTCCTAAGACTGCTTAAAGTCTTGGAGTGTCAGACCAACCACTCCTAAAGACTAAATAGGCTATTTCTATTGGTTCTTGGAAATGACAATTACTGTTGTAATTGTCAGACACGCTTGATCAACAGCTTGTAATATTTTAATTACTTTTACTTAGTTTACTTGTGTATAAATAGATTGAGAAGGAGAGAAGTTGGGTGTGTTTTGTACAATTAAAGCTTAGTCTTTTGCAAAACAACTTCTCTCCTACAAAGAGTAACGTATCCCTGAGATAGCTCAGTGAGGTCGCATTGTTACCACTCAAGAAAAACTTGAGTTTAGATAGGAGACACCACCATACCTTGTCTATTCAATCCCAAGTATTTTTTCCGCAAAACACTTGGGTATAGATTCTTTGATTCATTTCTAATAAGAATTTAAACGTTGAAAATTATCTTGAGTTTTCTATATTCACGTTTTATAACTGTTAGAATTAATCATAACATTGTATTATTCATAAACACAAATAGATTAACTTTCTAGTTAACTCTAAACGTGTTAAGGGAACAACAGTAAGTATGCATTGATGATTTGTGTTTACAAGTAACTTGTGCATTTTACGTTATGCATTACCAGTTACATGTTTGTCATTATTAAAACTGAAGAAACTATTTACTTTAAATATCGTAATATTTGCACTAACAGTGACCATTGTTACCCAAATAAACCCTAGTCTAGGATTTGAATAGAAAATATCCGAAGTGTTGCTAATCCATAAACACAATCATGTCACTGAGAGAATAGTCACTCAGTGAGTCATCTTCAGGATGCTTAGGACAGGTCTAAAGAAAGAAAGACTTTCCATTCAGTGAGGCAGAACTCAGTGAATGATACCTGAGCCAAAGAAGAAGATGATGGAATCAACGAGTGATGACAATAGCTCTCTGATTCCCAAATCTCCTCCTCCTCTATGAAGACCAAGAACTAAAGATCAAAGACTTTAGACTGAATATTTAGGTGGGACTTTTCACTAATACGTTTGAGCGGGATAAAGTAAACTTTAGTGATATGTCAAATCAAGTACGAGTTGGTGATAAAGGTTGTGAACAGTTGCCTGCATTGTTCACAAAAGCAAAGAAAGAGCGTTTCCCAATATTGATGCATTTGATGGAAGATGTATCTCTTTGTTCCTCATCCATTAGAATCATGACACGCACCTACCTAACCTCTCCAACAGCATCCTCGTACTAGTATAAATAAGATCAGAAGTTAGAGTAGAAAGGTTGACAAGTTTATGGGTAAAAAAGCTTAACATTCACAATCTTTTCTACTCCTCTAAAGCAACTAAGTCCCTGAGATAGCTCAGTTGGTTAGCATAGTTGTACTTAAGCATAGCTTAAGTTTAGAGAGGAGAAAATCACACTTGTCATTTCAATCCCAAATGTTATTCCACAAACACGTGGGTATAGATTCTTTGATTAATTTCTAATAAGAATTTAAACATTGATAAACTACTGTCTATTTACTTCTACGTTTCTTTCTTATAACTGTCAAAGGATATCTTTACATTACTTAACCATGGAACGCAGTTAGCTTGACTTTATAGTTAACTCTAACTGTGTAAAGGGAACAACAAGTGGTATCAGAGCATTTTTTTTTATAAAACTTTCAAAAAAACAGAGTGCTTAAAGTTTCTAAAATCAAGATCCGACGATGGCTGATAGTAATGTACCCCAACTGGTCGATAAAAAAGGAGGAAGCTATACTGCTACTACTCCCCGACTTGAAGTTGGAACATTAACGAGTGGAAAAAGCGCATGCTTTGCTACTTAACGGGAATGGGACCCTATTACATTAGCTTATTAATGAAGGTCCATATGTTCCTAAAACAGATGAAGGTTTAGTTAAGCCTGCAGCTCAGTGGACTCCTGACGAGAGAAGGGTGGTCAATCAAGACCAACGCTTGAAAAGCATCATTATATCTTGTCTCCCTGACGATATAATGGAATCAGTCATTAATTGTCCAACTGCCAAACAGACTTGGACTGATTTGGTACATAGCTTTGAGGGTCCCTCAGATGCCAAGGAAAACAGGATCATGGACCTGAAACTTGAGTATAATACATTCAAGGCCAAAGACTTTGAAAGTCTCTCTCAGACTTATACCTGTTACAAGACCCTGCTTAATGAGCTGACAAATGATGGTGTCACCTTATCGAAGCATGAGATCAATGTTGGCTTCGTCAATAGTCTCCATGAGAAGTGGTTAAACTTCTCTTAAGGACTTAGAAGTGCTAACCACATTGAAAACCTTGATCTCCCTGAAATCTATGGAAAGTTTGTCTATGAAGATAACTTAATCTTTAGGAGATACCCTGATTCAAAGAGTAGTCAAGAGACCAAAAAGGGCCTGACTATTACACCCATATCCACTGCTTTCTTTTCTAATGGTGTTGTGCAGGATTTCCAAGATAATTCAGATGATGAGGCCGATGAAAGAACCAGTGAGGAGTACCTTCGTGACTTACAAACTGAATTTCAAGAAAGGGCACTCCTTGCTAACTCAAAACGTTTTATTAAAAGAAACAAAAATTTTACAAATAAAAAAGCAAATGAAAACACTGAGTGTTTCAAATATGGCGAAAGATGTCACTTTGCAAAAGACTGTTTCTCAAAAACAACCTCAGAACCCTCATATAAATTTTCTGAAAATAGTTCCTCTTCAGGAATTAGCAAGTTTCAACCCAAAATGCTTTAGTCCTCTCAACATTTTCCAAATAAAAATGAAGGACAAAAAGATTTTGAAGCTAAGTATCGAAAAGCAAAGGTTAAGCTTGCTCTTCTTGATGCTGCTTCCTCACCTTCTCAAACCACACCAGCCACTAAATCATCTCAGGAAAAAAACAAAGGGCTTGTTGCTGAAACATTCGATTGGGATGAGAAAGCACTAGAACACAAAGTGGATTTGGTTACACCCAATAAGTGTGACTATATACATATAGTCACACATGATTTTTTGAGTGTGTGTGACTGAAGGTCGCGTGACCGTAGGGTACCTACGGTCACATGTTTGACTTTTGTTCGTCTCTATTAAAAAACAGTGACCAAAACCTTAACATGTGTGAATAATTTGGTACAAATTTAGTTGGATTAATCAGTATTAGTGACCGTAAACACTGTATAGTCACACAGAGCTTTATATATATATATATATATATATATATATATATATATAGTCACATACAATTAAGCATAAAGTAGCAAAAAGTGTTAATAAGTGTGACCATATGGTGTTTAAAATGAAGTAAAAGTGTATTGTGTGTGACTATTGTTCATCTAATGGCCACATGAATTTTATGTTTGTGTGGCCTTTTGTAATATTTAGTCACACAAAGCATGTTTTTTTTTTTTTTTTTTTTTTTTTTTTTTTTTTTTTTTTTTTTTTTTTTAATAAATATATATATATTTAGTCACATACAATTAAGCATAAAGTGACCAAAAGTGTGACCATATGCTGTTTACAGTGAATAAATGTGTATTTTGTTTTACTATTGTTCATCCAATGACCACTTGAATTTTATGTTTGTGTGGCCTTTTGTAATATTTAGCTACACAAAGCATGTTTGTTTTGGGTATTTAGTCACATACAATTAAGCAAAAAGTGGCCAAAAGTGTTGATAAGTGTGACCATATGCTGTTTAAAGTGAAGAAATGTGTATTTTGTGTGAGTATTGATCATCCAATGGCCACATTAATTTTATGTTTGTGTGGCCTTTTGTAATATTTAGTCACACAAAGCATGTTTGTTTTGGGTATTTAGACACATACAATTAAGCATAAAGTGGCCAAAAGTATTAATAAGTGTGACCATATGCTGTTTAAAGAGAAGAAATGTATATTTTGTGGTACTATTGATCATCCAATTGCCACATGAATGTTTTTTTGTGTGGCCTTTTGTAATATTTAGTCACACAACGAATTAAGCAAACAGTGACCAAAAGTGTTAATAAGTGTGACTCTATGCATCTTTTAGTCACATTTAAGAAATCAATATATATCAAAATAAATTCAAATATATATCTGATCCGTGTATAGTATATATAAATATAATATCGGATACACGTGATGCTTGGGTATCAACAAGTCAACCCTTTAGGAAAAAGGCCAACGTGCAAAACCCGTGAATACGGTGTGAGATACCGGATAAGTGATTACCCGGGTCGTGTCCCAGCGAGGTGTGAATCGAGGATTTCGTTTTGGTTCGGAATTAAAATGCTCGATGATTGGATTTGGATTTTTGAGTTTTTAACTTCTACTAAAGATATGACAAATAAATTTACAAAGAAAAATTAAACGTAAATCAGTTACACTAAAAACGTGAGTCGGGAAATCTAAAAACGAGCCTAAAAGTAAAATCTATGGAAATCTAATCCTACAAGTGCCAAATTATTTTTTCTAAGTCCTAGATGACAAAAGAAAATTTAAAAAAAAAAGAATTTCATTTTTCTGATTATTATTTTATTTTCTATGAATTAAAAGCTAAATTAATCTAATTAAATGATTAAAAATATTAAATTGATTTAGAAAAATCTGAAATTTTTTGAAAAAGTACTTTAAGACACACTGAAGCTAGGAAAAATGAAAAGACAGAAACAGCTTATTGAAATAAGCTGTTTATAAGCACAACAGTTTGATTAAGCTAAAAATGGAAACAAGGTTAAAAGAAATAAAGGTGAGTGCTATTACTGAAAAAGACCCAAGGGCGAGTGGTAGTGTGTGTTGGTGTTGAGTTAGCAGACCTGGGTTCGAATCCCAGGTTGCTCTTTTTGGAAAATCATTTTTTTTTTTACTTTTCTTTGAACAAACTGAATAAGCACATGATCATAAGCTAATTTACTAACTACAACATTTTTCAAAAGACACAAATAAACTGGGAAATAAGCTAAGAACAGATCAGTGGGATGAACTTGCAGGCTTAAATAGCCCACTGAGGTGATTTTCAGACTTGAAACAAGCAACCAAATAAGCTCTAATTCCTAAAATAAGCATTAACTATTTAAATCCATACTATGAACTATGGACAAACCAAATTTCAGACAAGGAAGTGCTTATTTATTGCTTTGAAATAAGCTGGGAAGTTGCTAAATCTACACAGATTAGCACTGATCACTCAGTGCTGATCTGAATGAAGTTTCAACTTTTGAGCTTATTTAAGAGCTCAAATAAGCTAAAATAAGGACTGAAAATGGGAATAAGCAAAGTCCAATTGGCAAAGTATCTAAAACTTAGCAAAATAAGCACTAATAATCAGTAAATAAGGCACTAGATAGGGCTTATGAAACTGATTCAGGTGATACAAAGTATAACTAAGGTACAGCTAAGCTAGAATAAGCTAAGTGAATGCTGAAATAAGCTGAGCTAAGGGCTGAAATCTATGAAATAGAAAAGACCAATAATCTAGGAACTACAAACATGAAAATCAGGAAACTTGAATCATAAATAAGTACTTAATTGGGGCCTAGAAAACTGGTGCAGTCTGTACTTGGATTTGAGGTTCTCAGTGAGCAAGCAAAAGCAATTGACCAAACTGACTGATCCAACTTTTTTGTATCAACTAAAAAAACTCAAAGGAGTCCAGAAATGAGACCAAAAGAGCTCAAATTAGCTTATGGCTAATTTGAGCTTATCCACTGAGTTTCTAATCTCAGTCAACCACAGGATCACATAAACCTATGAAAACACCCTAATGACCTAAAATTGTTTTGAAAACAACTTATTCAGACTAATTTAAGCCAGGTTGAAAGTTCCACATTGACACATTAGCCATTTTCAACCATTTTGACCCATTTTGACCCTTGAACCAAACACTACTAATAAGGACTGATTTTGCAATTTTTACACTAAACTGACAACAAGGGCTAAACTTATTGAACCAATAGTGCCTAACTCATGAGATAAACCATAATAAGCCAAAGATTATACCCAATAAGCTCTGAATAAGCTTTTAAGCAGTTGAGCTATTTTATGGCTTTTGAGCTTTTTTAATTGGAAACTAGAACACTTAAGCAATTCCTATCATTCTGACTTGAAATATCATTCATAAGCATCATAAAACATGACATGATCAAACAAGCAGAAAATAAGCATATGAATAGTAGACTTTGACTTTCGTTGACCAATCAAGAAATAATTTCATTAATTAAAATTGGAGTTACAATACTGGAAAGATAAAAGAATACAAGTACCTTAATTTTTTAGCTAAATAAAACCTACTTACAACTGAAAACTTCTATCCTATTTATACTAAAAATAACTAGAACTTAGGTCTTCACTTTTGTGCTTCTTTTGTGAGAGAAAACAGCATTGGAAACCATTTTGTGCTTCTTGGGAGTAAATCCCATCCGTTGGATTGAGTAGGGAGTCATCTGAGCCCTTAATAGGATTTTGGCGCCATGGAGTGTTTGTGGATTGCCAGCGTGGCAATGGTCACACGTGAGGGGGTGGTATCTCGTGAAGGGTACTGGAAGGGGAAGACATGTGATTAGTAGGGTGGTGGAGTGTGGCAGGGGAGAAATAGGGTTGTAGGGGTGGTGATGATGGTGTTGGGAAGGAGGGAAAAAGACTGAGGGTTGACCTTTTGACCTGGCTTTTATTAGCTTAAAAGGTACGGGTTGGGTTGGGTGAATTGGGTTGTGGGTTTGGGATTTAATTAGGATTAGGTTTTTTTTTTTTTTTTTTTTTTTTTTTTTTGGTTAAAGTGGATTTGATTTGGTAAAAGGGTTAAAGCTCAAGGACCATAATTGCAAATTCTAAAAATTCCAGGGACCAAGGCTGCCAAAGTTGAATATTAATTCCAAGGACCATTTGTGTCATTTTGGATTGCCAGCGTGGCAATGGTCACACGTGAGGGGGTGGTATCTCGTGAAGGGTACTGGGAGGGGAAGACATGTGATTAGTAGGGTGGTGGAGTGTGGCAGGGGAGAAATAGGGTTGTAGGGGTGGTGATGATGGTGTTGGGAAGGAGGGAAAAAGACTGAGGGTTGACCTTTTGGCCTGGCTTTTATTAGCTTAAAAGGTACGGGTTGGGTTGGGTGAATTGGGTTGTGGGTTTAGGATTTAATTAGGATTAGGTTTTTTTTTTTTTTTTTTTGGTTAAAGTGGATTTGATTTGGTAAAAGGGTTAAAGCTCAAGGACCATAATTGCAAATTCTGAAAATTTTAAGGACCAAGGCTGCCAAAGTTGAATATTAATTCCAAGGACCATTTGTGTCATTTTGGTATTTTTGGGGGTTTGACTTTGACTCCGTCTTCACATGATCAAATGCACCAATATGGTCGAGAAGATCCAAAAATGTCCGTTTTCAATCCTTTGTACCTGAAATACATAAAAACACAAACCAAGGATATCTGCAGTATAAATTGGTATATTTGGCCATTTTTGTGTCTTTTATGGGTATAAAATGATGAGTATTTACACACTCATCAATCCCCCACACTAAACTATTGCTAGTCCCTAGCAATCCGATCATATGAAGTAATGAAAGGATCAAAAGAATACCCTGTTTTGACTTTTTATTTGATGCGAGAAATTTAAACTAGAACATAAATAGATAACATGCTTGATTTTCAAAAATGGTATCATGGAACGAGATTCACACAAAATGGGTGTCTCCAGGGAATTGAAATCGTCATCCTCTTTTTTATACTCCCAACTAAGCTTAAACTCAATGTGCAAACGTTTTTGTAAAATACTAACACTACTTATACTAATAATCTATGTAAGCTGAAACTTAACATTTCACTCCCATATTTACTATAGTTAGGTGACTGTGCTTGATTTTCAAAATTTTAATCACAAAAATCGACGTTTTTATAAGATTTTGACTAATACTAGTTGAAAGATAGATTTAAATTTACAACAAGCAAGTTTCAAAACTTTATTCAACACATAAAAAATTATTGCATTTTGCAATATCATTCCATTTTTGCATTTTGCAATTCCATTTTATTATTTTTTTTTCTTTTCATTTTTTCATCATTTTTTTTTTATTTTTATTTTTATTATTTGTGCAACATAATCTAACGGAGTTTCACGGGAACCAAGACCTTACACCTTCCGGAATAAAGGATCCAAGGGCCGTTACAACGGAGAGTTCCAAGAATCTAAACATTCCTGAAATGAGGATCCAAGGGTGTTAGACCAAGACCTCACACATTCCTGAATTAGAGGTCCAAGGGCCGATGTAAGAGGGTAGCCAAGACCTAAATGCCTTCCGAAAATAAGGATCCAAGGGCCGATCTTGAATCCGCAGCTTATAGAACATACATTTATTATTTAACTTTTGCAACTATGACATATGCTTGTTCCGAAGTTTAAATAAATCTTTGAACTAGTATTTTTCAAAATCGTATGAAAAAATGATTTTGTGTGTTCAAACGTTTGAAAATAAGCACTTATTAAGTCAGATTAGTTATCTCCTGGGAGGAAAAGCCATAGATTACTTATATAAGCTCTAAAGAAAACCAACTATTCTACGCTTAGCATTTTCATTTGCACATATCGTAAAACCTTAGTCTAACCGTTAAGGGAGCAGCCAGATCAACACTCTGGCAGAGTCAGGATTCCCTTTTTTATAACCTAATCAAGACTAAACACTACTTTTTATTGCAATTTCTTATCTAAAAACGACAAAAAATTTAAAATTTTTGGCCAAAAACGGGGGTACTAGGGCACTAGAAGGTACACATGTGACAAAATTCGAGAGAATTCCCCCCCTCCCCACACACTTAGAATTGAATATTGCCCTCAATATTCAAAGTACCGGCTATTACGCCGACACTTAGAACGTAAAAAGGTAATACTAATTGCCAAGTGTGGAACAGAAATCTCACTTTTCCACAAACAGGATTAATAAGATATCCCTAGATAATTGTTAGCAAAATGATAGGATATTGGGCGGCTGGATTGAAAACAGGCGCGTCAATCAATACTATCCAAGGGAAACCTGAAAATCAGAGCAAACAACACAAAAGCCAAGCACAGTGGGATTCCCCCACACTTAGTTGTTAGAAAATAGAAAGAAGTCAGAAACATGGGTTGTCACCCATGTTGTGCTAATGTTTTTGTTAACCGAGTCACTAGCTTGACTCGACCCCGAATTCATTGGTCCATGGGGAAAGTTTGGAGATCCGGGACAACCATGGATGGTATGTCCCCTCCAAAATAATGCTTCAACCTATGACCATTCACCTTGAAGTTTGGTCCGTCATTTTGAGATAACTCGACGGTACCATAAGGAAAAACTTTGGCAATGGTGAATGGTCCGGTCCAACGGGTTTTAAGCTTACCCGAGAATATCTTCAATCTAGAGTTAAAAAGAAGGACTCGATCACCAACGTTAAAAACGCAGTTCTTGATTTTGGTGTCATGGATCTTCTTTGTCTTTTCTTTGTAGATCAAAGAGTTCTCGTAGGCTTGATCACGAAGTTCATTTAATTCATTGAGTTGAACTTTACGGTGATCACCCGCGGACTTTAGGTCGAAGTTTGCATGCTTCAAGGCCCAATAAGCTTTGTGCTCGAGCTCGATCGGTAGATGGCACACCTTTCCGTACACAAGCTTGTAAGGAGTACACTCGATGGGTGTTTTATAAGCTGTACGGAAGGCCCAAAGTGCATCATCTAATTTATCCGACCAAGATGCACGGTTTTCACCTACGGTCCTTTCCAAGATTCTTTTTAGACCACGGTTTGAAACTTCCACTTGTCCACTTGTTTGTGGGTGATACACGGTAGAAAAATGGTGAGTAATACCGTACTTAAGCATGACCTTTTGATTGCGTGGTTTTGTAACCTTACAACAGGTTTTACCTCTCGAGGGATCTCAAGAGGCTTACAACCCCACCAGGCAGTGTACCTGACCGATGTAGTATAGTGTAGTGGTAAGTACGGGGGATTGATCGTTCTCCACAGGGAATAGTGTTCGTTAGGTGTGAAAGGCTACTCTAATTAGGTCTAAGGGTTGAGGAAGATTCTTTTTTTTTTATGTTTTTATAGTTTTTATGAAAGCAAGTAAAATCTCGGTTTTGATAGAGTGGGCGGAATTAGTTGCTAGTCAACTAACCCAAATTACTACGAATGCAAATAAAATAAAATAACAAAAATGAAATGTGGTGAGAAACTTATGTGTAGAGAAATGTGTTTACTTAGATTTCCTTACTCCCTAACTATCTTTTACCGGTTAATTAGTGTGTATTAGTCGCGTGGATGACGGGTGTATTCCTTAATACCATTCGTGGGGTGGCGTACTTACTTCCCCAACTCTACAAGCTCCTACTTCACTCCTATGTCGAGCCGGCTAGGAAGCTCCTAACATGGGATCACTAGAATTCGCTTGTGCATTAAATACAACCATAAAAACCTTTAGTACGCGTTTGGTTCATGTTTCTTAAGACGTTCAAGCAAGTTACCGAATAGGAAGTTAGCCAGTTTTCTTAAGCCTAACATAGATAAACAATCATCCAATACAACTAATAACACATTAACAACCAATAATCAATAGCTAGGTTTCATTAGATCTAAGCAAACACAAGATAAATTTAGCCTAACATGTTAAACAAAAGACAAGAATAAGATAGAATCAAACAACACATAGACATATTGAATGATTAATTGATAACTTATCTTTCAATGAAACATGGAAGATCTCAAGGCAAAAAGCCCTGAAAAAGTAGCTGAATTCGTCCTAGGGTTTTATCCCAAAATTCCACACACTAAGCTCTCCTTAATGACAAAAGATTAGAAAACTATATATAGATTTTTGGATCTGACGGCGTCACCTTATGGAGTGTGACGCCGTCACCTCGCCGCTTTTAGGGTTCCCGGATGACCATCTTGACGCCGTCCCTCTTTAGCTCTTCAAAAATCCATTCTGGCTTATCAAGGCTTGACGCCGTCAGCTCGTGAACGTGACGCCGTCCCCTTATGATTTAAGCCGTGACGCCCTTGATCAAGTTAAAGCGTGACGCCGTCAGAATTCACATGCTATCTCACTGGCCCGTCATGAGTAAATTTCACATCCAACTTTTCTTGCCAAGGCATGACGCCGTCCCATGTTAATTGTGACGCCGTCAAGAGTAACTTTTAGCCGATTTTTGAGACTTTGCCGTTTTCTTCACTTTAATGCTCCAAAAACGTCCAAAATGCCTCCTTTTCCAGATTTCTCCTCAAAAGTACCTAAAATGACAAAAGGAACGATTTAGGGCAATATTTGATCAAATAAATACGATTTAAGGCTTAAATGACCCCTTAAAAGCGGTACACTTTTCGCCTCATCAAATACCCTTACACTTGAGATTTGCTTGTCCTCAAGCAAATGCGCTTTTATTCTAATCAAAATACAAGTTAGGGGTCATTTAATGCAAACATAAAAGTAATTACAACAAATAATCGTTCCACTTCAATCATAATAAGCACGGAGATTATAAACTAGCACCTCACAAGTAGTGTTTAGATACTCACATCTCTCAAGTGTCATCAAAATAAATCTCATAAATGAAAACGGATAATATCTCTCACTACCTGTCATAGCAAATAGATTACCATAGGCTTGGGAAAGGATCGAAAACCTCCTCCACTAGGCGTAAGCACCAAAGATAAACTATCAAAGAGGGCTTTTAAATGGGTTATAACGTTAGGTGTAGGGAAAAGGAAAACACGGTTTTGTTGGATAAAGGATATTTTACTGGTGGCGAGTTAAAGATCTTGATCAATTACATGTACTATACAATGTTGCTAAGCCAAGACTAGACTCGATCTTAAGCTAGAAACGAAATAACAAAATAACAAAAATATAAAACAAACATAAAATAAAACGGGATGGTAGTCCGTATGTTTTTTCTACTTTTCTTTTTCTCATTTTTTTGTATTTTTCTTGATTTTTTCGGTTTTTTTTTTTTTTTTTTTTTTTTTTTTTTTTTTTTTTTTTTTTTTTTTTGACATACATTCTTGCCCTACCATCCAAAATAATACATCATAGAGGCATTGCATCCCCTTACACTTGAACTTTTACATAACTTTACAAATACTAATCTAATGACTCGAATTAAGATAATTGAAAAACTTGGAGTACTTTTAAAATATTTAGCACATATGGGGGTAATAAATGATATTCTTCCCCATTACTCCATTACACTAGTACTTTACCCATGAGTCCCAATCGTCCCAAAACAATATGTACAAGGATATGACTCGACTTAGCAACCATGTAATCAACTAGATAATTAACTTGGGTTTAAACAAATGTTGTAACAATAATGCACTAAAGATGAGTGCATACAAGGTAGGCTAAGGCGATTTGGGTGTACATTTAAGTGGGGTGTAAACAAATTCTTCCTTTAAGTAAAATGCTTAAAGGTCGAAACGAAAAGATAGGCTCTGAGGGGTGTACTAGGGGTATCGTGTACCAAAAATGGGTACAACGCAAAGGGTGTGGGAGAATTACTTGACCAATGTAGCCAAAGTAATTATAACAAAAACACAGGTGTAAAACAATGGGTTAATCCTAATGCCTCTTATCATGTAGTAAATCTAACTACACGAATGTAGTCTCACTTGTGGCCTTGGAATGGTCCTAACGCAAGTTCTAGAATCTAAGTGCTACCGGTACACACATCATAGCATAAATGCTTTTCCTACCAATTCTAGGGGCGAACCTCACATATTTGGGGGTGGAAAATTTTTTAGTGGTACGGTTTTTGTGCTAGTCATATAACTCCTATCCGTGAGACGCTCATTAGAACTAAAGTTTCACTCCTAAATGTTGTAAAAAATTTTAAATTTGGCACTAAAATTACCTTAACAAGTATTTCTCTCAGTTTTATTACACATCTATTATTAAACAAACAAAAATCAAGCGCAATTGTATTCTCTAAAATCGTACTTTTACCCTCCCCTTACACTTAAGATGAACATTGTCCCCAATGTTCAAATAACAAGATGTAAAAGCAAAAAGTAAAAGAATGAAATCAAATACTCCCCTGATTCGCTCGGTGGATAATGAAATTACACGGTTAAATCTTCCTCCAAAGAGAATGTTGAAGCTCCATGACTAATGCATCGCCATAAGCTTGATTCCATAAACATCTCCTTGTCCAAAATAACCTGTTAAACCTGAGAAAACAAACACGAAAACCTGCATAACATCGGCGGGAAAAAATCTATATATAAGGATATAATGCTTGTGGAATGAAAATTTTGCAGATTCCTGGAGATTATAAGTTGGAGATTTTAATAAAAACTTTTTATGAAAACAAAACTTTCAAAAATTTCTGGAAATTAAATCTGACGCCGTCAGGTTATAAACCTTGACGCCGTCAGAAATGACCTGACAAAAATTTTCATTTTAAGTTTTCGGAAAATTTCTGGAAAAACCTTTACCTTACTTCCTGGAAATCCTGCAAAACCTCATTATGACTCGATACAAGCATTTGACTCAAACAAATACTAATATGTATGCTAATTTATTATTATTACGATTCATGTTCATTTGTGTTCTAATAAACCGATTTAGATTTCCCTTACACTTAACTTTTGCAAAATACCTTTATATGTAGTTAAGACGAAGTTAAAAACAAAATAAAGCATTTTCACAAATTAGTTTTGAACATGAATCAATAATAATAAAGCTTAAACACACATACGGAAACAAATAAAATCAAACAAACAAATAAATAAACACACAAAGCAAATAAAGCATGGGCTGCCTCCCAAGAGCGCTTGTTTTTGTTTGAGTCACGAGCCTGACTCTACCCTTATTTAACGAAAATAGGGGAGGTTTTCCCTACACTTAGGATTAAGTGCGGGTGATAGTAGCGATACACACCAGCTCGGTAGGAGTATGCCACGTGAAAAAAGAGTGGTGGATGAATTATATGCTCAAAGGGGTGTGCTCCTTTCATCATAACCTTGCCTAGTTCACTTTGGTCAATGGGTGATTTTGAGTTTCCTCCTAAAAAGGGATCATCTTCTATCAACTTCGAGAGATTCCTAGTTGGGAATCCATCTTGAATTATTAAACCCGGTTTAAACCCATAGTGTTTCTTGTGATCAATCATGAATGGGTGATGTAAGTATGAAAGGTTATGGTTCACTCCTATGTTGTCTTCCTCACTACAAGGCTCAGAGTCTACTACCTTAATCTTAAGACTACCCGGACTATATGTTTTGATGGGTGGATCGGGACCTAATTCAATTCCTAAATTTTCATCCAAGGATGGAAGATTAGGTAACGGTTTTGGTTGAGGCTCCGGCTCATCAAAACTAGGAACTTTCATAGGACTAAAAGAAAGGTTGTGATCACTAAAAGCATTCAAACCTATTTCTTCTAGTTGTGTTTGGTCCAAGGGCTCTACCTCTATTGGGGTTCCTATAGTCTCCCCAACTTCTTCCGGGTAAGTCACGGGCGGTGTGTGTGCCTCAATTGATGGTAGGACTTGTGGGGTACTTGGTGGGCTTATGTTACTTACCTCATCATTCCTTGTGTCAAGATCACCTATATCCTCATCATGTGTTTTAGTAGGATCTAACCCTAACATTTTCCCAAGTATCTCAAGTGCTTCTCTAGGCATCTCAACTTCTATGTCCGAATCATAAGGATCATCCTTAATATTCTGACTGCTATATTCAAATTGCCTAAAAGATTCATCATGTGTTTCTTGAGATTCAACGTCATCAATCATAAAACCTAGGTCTTTTTGATTAATGTGATCATGTTCGGCTAAATCCTCCATCACATCAAGGTCACCTATGTGTTTGTTTTGTAATATGGCATTACATGACATCCACTTAGGTATCTCAACACTAACATATTCATCCCCAAACAAACTTGTTTCATGATCCAGAAAATTTATATTCAATTGACTTGTACTAACGTTTGTTGGGTTGTCTACCCTATAATAATATTGGGCACAATCTTCTATGGCATCCCATGCTTCTTCAGCACTTAATTCCCTAAAGTCCCCATTGGCAAAATCCTCAATGCGCATTTGGTCATATTGGCCAACACGATAGTAAAAGGTTCGGGTTAGGGATGCTAAAGCGAAACTATGATGAGGGAATTTTCGGAGTAAATTTCTAAAACGAGTCCATGCATCATATATGGGTTCATCTCGATATTGTTTGAAATTCGAGATGTCAATAGGGTAGAATGGCCTTTGTGGTTGGTGGTATGGTGGATTCGCGTACTCCATAATGGTGAACGGAAGAGTCAATGGAAATTTCTTTTACGAACAAAGACACAAAGAAAAAGATAGACTAAAGAAAATCCTAGAAAAAGAAAATAAAAATCTCACTAGAAAGGAATCTAGCGAGTAGACCTGATAGAAATAAAAATTCAACCTAAACAATAACTATTCCCCGGCAGCGGCGCCAAAAACTTGATTGCGTGGTTTTGTAACCTTACAACAGGTTTTACCTCTCGAGGGATCTCAAGAGGCTTACAACCCCACCAGGCAGTGTACCTGACCGATGTAGTATAGTGTAGTGGTAAGTACGGGGGATTGATCGTTCTCCACAGGGAATAGTGTTCGTTAGGTGTGAAAGGCTACTCTAATTAGGTCTAAGGGTTGAGGAAGATTCTTTTTTTTTTTATGTTTTTATAGTTTTTATGAAAGCAAGTAAAATCTCGGTTTTGATAGAGTGGGCGGAATTAGTTGCTAGTCAACTAACCCAAATTACTACGAATGCAAATAAAATAAAATAACAAAAATGAAATGTGGTGAGAAACTTATGTGTAGAGAAATGTGTTTACCTAGATTTCGTTACTCCCTAACTATCTTTTACCGGTTAATTAGTGTGTATTAGTCGCGTGGATGACGGGTGTATTCCTTAATACCATTCGTGGGGTGGCGTACTTACTTCCCCAACTCTACAAGCTCCTACTTCACTCCTATGTCGAGCCGGCTAGGAAGCTCCTAACATGGGATCACTAGAATTCGCTTGTGCATTAAATACAACCATAAAAACCTTTAGTACGCGTTTGGTTCATGTTTCTTAAGACGTTCAAGCAAGTTACCGAATAGGAAGTTAGCCAGTTTTCTTAAGCCTAACATAGATAAACAATCATCCAATACAACTAATAACACATTAACAACCAATAATCAATAGCTAGGTTTCATTAGATCTAAGCAAACACAAGATAAATTTAGCCTAACATGTTAAACAAAAGACAAGAATAAGATAGAATCAAACAACACATAGACATATTGAATGATTAATTGATAACTTATCTTTCAATGAAACATGGAAGATCTCAAGGCAAAAAGCCCTGAAAAAGTAGCTGAATTCGTCCTAGGGTTTTATCCCAAAATTCCACACACTAAGCTCTCCTTAATGACAAAAGATTAGAAAACTATATATAGATTTTTGGATCTGACGGCGTCACCTTATGGAGTGTGACGCCGTCACCTCGCCGCTTTTAGGGTTCCCGGATGACCATCTTGACGCCGTCCCTCTTTAGCTCTTCAAAAATCCATTCTGGCTTATCAAGGCTTGACGCCGTCAGCTCGTGAACGTGACGCCGTCCCCTTATGATTTAAGCCGTGACGCCCTTGATCAAGTTAAAGCGTGACGCCGTCAGAATTCACATGCTATCTCACTGGCCCGTCATGAGTAAATTTCACATCCAACTTTTCTTGCCAAGGCATGACGCCGTCCCATGTTAATTGTGACGCCGTCAAGAGTAACTTTTAGCCGATTTTTGAGACTTTGCCGTTTTCTTCACTTTAATGCTCCAAAAACGTCCAAAATGCCTCCTTTTCCAGATTTCTCCTCAAAAGTACCTAAAATGACAAAAGGAACGATTTAGGGCAATATTTGATCAAATAAATACGATTTAAGGCTTAAATGACCCCTTAAAAGCGGTACACTTTTCGCCTCATCACCTTTGCAAATTGGTCATTGCAAAAGTATGTACCGCGATCACTAATGATAGCACGGGGAGTTCCAAACCGAGAAAAGAGCGATTTCAAAAATTTTCACACTACTCGGGCGTCGTTGGTGGGGAGTGCTTTCGCTTCAACCCATTTAGACAAATAATCGACGGCCACGAGTATATACTTGTTCCCTCGTGAAGACGGGAACGGCCCCATAAAGTCAATGCCCCAAACGTCAAAGATTTCACAAACTTGAATGACATTTTGTGGCATTTCATCTTTTTGCGAAATCTTCCCATGACGTTGACAAATGTCACAAGATTTGTCTAAGTCATGGGCGTCACGGTAGATTGTGGGCCAATAGAAACCAGAATAAAACACCTTCTTGGCGGTGTAGTTGGCACCATGATGTCCCCCCGTGGGTCCATTGTGGCAAGCCTTAAGAATTTCAACGGCTTCTTGGCCGTGAACACACCGCCGGATGACTTGATCCGCACAGATTTCAAACAAGTAGGGGTCGTCCCAAAAGTAATGCTTCACATCTTTGAAGAATTTGTTCTTTTGTTGGGACGACATCCCTTTCACAACAAAGTTACCCGCATGGTAATTTGCAAAATCGGCAAACCATGGGGTACTAGAATCACCACGAAAAGATACCACGTTAAGTGTCTCGAGAGGAAATGTTTCATTTATTTCCTTTTTCTCGAGCACACTTTGGTAAGGATTCTCTAATCGGGACAAATGATCAGCAGCAAGGTTCTCGGCTCCTTTTTTATCACGGATGATGATATCAAATTCTTGTAGGAGGAGAACCCAACGGAGCAATCTCGGCTTTGCATCTTGTTTTGCAAAGAGATATTTGAGAGCCGAGTGATCCATATACACTATGCTTTTTGACAAGATTAAGTATGGCCGAAACTTTTCGAAAGCATACACCACGGCTAATAATTCTTTTTCCGTCGTGGTGTAATAAGCTTGAGCTTCGGTCATAGTTTTGCTAGCATAGTGTATAGGCTGAAAATGTTTTGTTTTACGTTGCCCCAAGACCGCACCTATGGCAAAATCACTAGCATCACACATAAGCTCAAAAGGTAGGTCCCAATCGGGGGCAACCAAGATCGGTGCTTTAGTAAGCTTTTTCTTAAGAGTTTGAAAAGCTTCAATGCACTCTTGTGAGAAAATGAACGGAGTTTCTTTTTCAAGGAGACGGTTCATCGGCCGGGCGATTTTAGAAAAATCTTGTATGAATCTACGATAGAAACCGGCGTGACCAAGGAAACTCCTAATACCCTTGACGGTAGTGGGATGAGGTAGCTTAGCGATAACATCAACTTTAGCCTTATCGACCTCAATCCCACTCTTGGAAATCTTATGGCCGAGGACAATGCCCTCTTTGACCATGAAATGACTTTTCTCCCAATTTAGACAAAGATTAGTGTCTTCACAACGTTGAAGCATTTTGTCCAAATGGGAGAGACATGTGGTGAAAGAATCCCCAAAGACCGAGAAATCAACCATAAAGACTTCCATAGTTTTCTCGATCATGTCGTGAAAAATGGCCAACATACACCTTTGGAACGTGCCCGGAGCATTACATAAGCCAAAAGGCATGCGTCGGTAGGCAAACGTTCCATAAGGGCACGTGAAAGTGGTCTTTTCTTGATCTTGCGGGTCAATGGGAATTTGGAAGTAACCCGAGAAACCGTCGAGGAAACAATAGTACTCGTTTCCCGCTAGTCTTTCGAGCATTTGGTCCATGAATGGAAGAGGGAAGTGGTCTTTACGGGTGGCGTCATTTAACTTTCGGTAGTCAATGCAAACACGCCATCCCGTCACCAATCGAGTTGGAATCAACTCGTTTTCATCATTTGTAACAACGGTAATGCCACCCTTTTTAGGCACACAATGCACGGGGCTCACCCAAGGACTATCCGAGATAGGGTAAATCAATCCGGCATCAAGGAGTTTAAGAACCTCCTTTTTGGATTAACCCTTCTTTGATGTTGAACCGCCGGTTTAAAGTCATCTTCCATTAAAATCTTGTGTGTACAAAATTCCGGGTTAACACCCTTAATGTCGGAAAGTTTCCAAGCGATGGCTCGCTTGTGTGACTTTAAAACCTTTATGAGAGCGGTTTTCTCCTCATCATTTAAATCTTTAGCAATTATGACGGGTAATTTATCGGTACCCTCCAAAAATGCATATTCGAGATGAGGCGGTAAGTCCTTAAGTTCGACCTCCGGAGGATCATTAGAATTTTCACTAGGTTTGAATTCCTCATTATGAAGTTCTTTTGGAGGGAGAGATGATGGATCATCATTAAGAAACTTCTTAATAAGAAGAGTGTCTCCCTCCGGGTCAAACACATCATCATCAATTCCTGATGGAATTGAATCACAAGACAAACAAGCTTCAATCTCTCCCAAGATGAAGTCACCTCCCTCAAACGGAGTGAAAGAGGGGGAAGAGAGAGCAACGGTTTGGTCTAAATAAGTGGGATTGCCACTTAGTACTTCATGAAAATATTCCTCGCATGTAGCATCAATGATATCAATTTGGTTAATTGACTCGCTATCATGCTTGAGAGGATATTTTGAAGTACTCTCAATATTTAAGACCAACTTTTCATCACCGACTCTAAGAGTCATTTCACCTTCGTTGACATCGATTAATGCACGAGCCGTTTTCAAGAATGGTCTTCCCAAGATAAGGGGGACACGAGGATCGGCATCAAAATCGACCACTACGAAGTCGGTAGGAAAATGGAACTTGCCAACCTTCACGAAGACATCTTCGGCAATACCTTTCGGAACAGTAACCGTTCGGTTTGCAAGTTCGAGAGTCATTCCTGTAGAATTAAGTTCCGGGAGAGAAAGCTTTGCCCATACGGAAAGAGGCATTAGATTGATGCTTGCACCGAGATCGGCCAAGGCTAAGCATTCATCTAGCTTTTGGAAATCACAAGGGATGAGAAATTTGCCGGGGTCTCCTAGTTTTTCGGGTAACTTTTTAAGGATAACCGCCGAACAATTCTCATTCAATGGAGTCTTTGTTAATTCCAACAATTTTTCCTTATTGCAAAGGAGACTCTTGAATGTAGAAGTAAACTTTGGCATGTAGAGAAGAGCATCCACAAAACTAATATCGAAGTGTAACTTTTGAAAGATTTCAAGAAACTTCATCATTTGACTATTAGTTTTGTCACGGAGCTTCTGATCATTAAGCCTCGACGGATATGGAATTGAAGGCTTAGAATTTGTCTTCGGAACATCGGGTTCCGGAATTGGAGATTGGACGACCGGAGGTTGGACGTGTGCGATACTTTGTGAGCTTGAAGAGTGCACTTTGTCCTTTGTCACCTCGGTCTCTCATTCCACTTCCTTCACCGAAGAAGGAGTAGGAATCGAGGGTCCATCAATCTTCTTACCACTACGAGTGGTAATAGCTTTCAACTCACCCTTCGGGTTTGGAATGGTGTTTCCCGGGATGGTTCCCGAATCTGAAGGTTGATTCAATTGACACATGAGACTAGCAAACATGTTCTCAATTTTACTTTGAGATTGATCAATCTTTTGATTTGTATTCTTAAGTTCATTTTTAAGCTCATGACCTTGTTTTGATATTGAAGTTTGAAAATCATTCTTCAAGGTGGTGATTTGATTTTGCATTGACCTCATATTTGCTTCATTTGACTTGATGTAATTAGCAAGTTCGTTTGAGGAAGCAATTGGGGCTTGGTAATTCGAAGCTTGAAAGCCTTGATTGAAATTACCACCTTGATTTGGGTATTGATTGATCGGGGCTTGAAATTGATTTTGAACATTTTCCCCTCTTGGTTGGTTTTGATTGAATCTATTTGGATTGTTGGGTTGAGAAAATCCGGGTGGTCCATTTTGATTGCTAGCACGATAGTTCGGGTCAACTTGAGGACGGTATTGGTTACCTCCTTGGTTGTAAGACCCGGCTACCACATTAACATCACAACGACTACCATCGGTGGCAGTACAATTGTAGTATGCATGAGGACCACCACAAGTGACACAAGTTTCTTCCACCGCTTTGACTTGAGTGGGTGAAGAAGTTTGTGGGGAAGATTGTTTCTTTTGCTTGGAAAGAACCAAAGCTTGAATAGCCTCCGTGAGTTTGTCAATCTTAGCATCGGTGCTAGAAGAACTCACGGGAGATGAAGTAGAAGGTGAAGCATTCACTTGAGAAACAACTTGCTTGCTTCGTGAAGTACGAACCTTAGACTTATTCTCAATGATGGCTAAAGCATCTTTAGTAGTCCGATACAAGAGATTACCACCGGCGGCGGCATTTAGAGAGTCTTGATCAGAGTGGTTCAAACCATTATAGAACGTATCGAGTTGATGTAACTCGGAGAAACCATGGTGAGGACATTTGCGTAGTAATTCTTTAAAACGGTCCCACGCTTCACTAAAGGATTCATCAAATTTTTGAGTGAACTTGGTGATTTCATTTTTAAGGCTTGTGGTTTTGGATGGAGGAAAGAATTCATTCACAAATTTCGACACCAAATCTTCCCATGTTTCAATAGAACGAGGGGGTTGTTTTTCGAGCCAAATTCGGGCGGCCCCCTCGAGAGAAAAAGGAAAAAGAAGCAATTTGATTGCCTCTTGAGGAACATTTCGGTATTTGATGGTAGAGGTGATCTTGTTAAACCATCGAATGTGGGAATGAGGATCCTCCCTCTCAAATCCGAAATATTGATTCGCAGTTACTAAGGATAGCAACCCGGTCTTAAGGTCAAAGCTATCGGCAACGATTGCCGGAACAACAATAGCATCTCCGTAACCCTCGGTGGGTGCTTGGAGAAGCTCCGACATGGTGCGTTCATCCGCCATTGTGACAATGGGAGGAACGGGAATAGCACGAATCTCGGGTTCGGCTATTGAGGTGGAATGCCTACGATTACGTCTCCGATTACGTCTTCTCAGGGTATGCACGAGTTCACGTAAAGGACTTGTTGACGGAGAAGAACGAGTGCGCATGCACTAAAAAAAACAATTCAATTAAAACCAGACCGAGGCAAAACACAAGTGAACTTAAACCTTAAATCAAACAAGCGTACGGTAGCTCTTTGAAAGAAAAACGCACAGAGTGGCGGAGGAGCAAAGGTGGGCAATAAATGCCCTTAAAAACCCGCTCCTTTCGGTCTGCAATTTAATGTCAAGACCTCCTAGAACCTACGTTATAGTTTGTTAATCAATCAAAGGTGAGCCGAATTCGCAAGCGACACAAAGGCAAGTTTTAAATCTTTGGTTTGGGAACTTAATATGATAATACTCCAAGTTGAGGAATATTATATTGAGATTGCTTTTATCTTTTATTTTAACACAAGAAAACGGAAAATGTTTTTGTATTTTTGTTTTTTATATGATAATATATATACAAAAGAAAAGAAAAATATTTTTGTTTTTTATAATTTTATGAAAGCGATAACTTCAAGAAGAAGGATGTCAAGTCACTAAACGATATTGTCGCAACACAACCTCCCCGGCAGCGGCGCCAAAATTTGATCCGTGTATAGTATATATAAATATAATATCGGATACCCGTGATGCTTGGGGATCAACAAGTCAACCCTTTAGGAAAAAGGCCAACGTGCAAAACCCGTGAATACAGTGTGAGATACCGGATAAGTGATTACCCGGGTCGTGTCCCAGCGAGGTGTGAATCGAGGATTTCGTTTTGGTTCGGAATTAAAATGCTTGATGATTGGATTTGGATTTTTGAGATTTTAACTTCTACTAAAGATATGAAAAATAAATTTACAAAGAAAAATTAAACGTAAATCAATTACACTAAAAACGTGAGTCGGGAAATCTAAAAACGAACCTAAAAGTAAAATCTATGAAAATCTAATCCTACAAGTTCCAAATTATTTTTCCTAAGTCCTAGATGACAAAAGAAAATTTAAAAAAAAAGAATTTTATTTTTCTGATTATTATTTTATTTTCTATGAATTAAAAACTAAATTAATCTAATTAAATGATTAAAAATATTAAACTGATTTAGAAAAATCTGAAATTTTTTGAGAAAGTACTTTAAGACACACTGAAGCTAGGAAAAATGAAAAGACAGAAACAGCTTATTGAAATAAGCTGTTTATAAGCACAACAGTTTGATTAAGCTAAAAATGGAAACAAGGTTAAAAGAAATAAAGGTGAGTGGTATTACTGAAAAAGACCCAAGGGCGAGTGGTAGTGTGTGTTGGTGTTGAGTTAGCAGACCTGGGTTCGAATCCCAGGTTGCTCTTTTTGGAAAATCATTTTTTTTTCTTTGAACAAACTGAATAAGCACATGATCATAAGCTAATTTACTAACTACAACATTTTTCAAAAGACACAAATAAGCTGGGAAATAAGCTAAGAACAGATCAGTGGGCTGAAGTTGCAGGCTTAAATAGCCCACTGAGGTGATTTTCAGACTTGAAACAAGCAACCAAATAAGCTCTAATTCCTAAAATAAGCATTAACTATTTAAATCCATACTATGAACTATGAACAAACCAAATTTCAGACAAGGAAGAGCTTATTTATTGCTTTGAAATAAGCTGGGAAGTTGCTAAATCTACACAGATTAGCACTGATCACTCAGTGCTGATCTGAATGAAGTTTCAACTTTTGAGCTTATTTAAGAGCTCAAATAAGCTAAAATAAGGACTGAAAATGGGAATAAGCAAAGTCCAATTGGCAAACTATCTAAAACTTAGCAAAATAAGCACTAATAATCAGTAAATAAGGCACTAGATAAGGCTTATGAAACTGATTCAGGTGATACAAAGTATAACTAAGGTACAGCTAAGCTAGAATAAGCTAAGTGAATGCTGAAATAAGCTGAGCTAAGGGCTGAAATCTATGAAATAGAAAAGACCAATAATCTAGGAACTACGAACATGAAAATCAGGAAACTTGAATCACAAATAAGCACTTAATTGGGACCTAGAAAACTGGTGCAGTCTGTACTTGGATTTGAGGTTCTCAGTGAGCAAGCAAAAGCAATTGACCAAACTGACTGATCCAACTTTTTTGTATCAACTAAAAAGACTCAAAGGTGTCCAGAAATGAGACCAAAAGAGCTCAAATTAGCTTATGGCTAATTTGAGCTTATCCACTGAGTTTCTAATCTCAGTCAACCACCGGATCACATAAACCTATGAAAACACCCTAATGACCTAAAATTGATTTGAAAACAATTTATTCAGACTAATTTAAGCCAGGTTGAAAGTTCCACATTGACACATTAGCCATTTTCAACCATTTTGACCCATTTTGTCCCTTGAACCAAACACTACTAATAAGGACTGATTTTGCAATTTTTACACTAAACTGACAACAAGGGCTAAACTTATTGAACCAATAGTGCCTAACTCATGAGATAAACCATAATAAGCCAAAGATTATACCCAATAAGCTCTGAATAAGCTTTTAAGCAGTTGAGCTATTTTATGGCTTTTGAGCTTTTTTAATTGGAAACTAGAACACTTAAGCAATTCCTATCATTCTGACTTGAAATATCATTCATAAGCATCATAAAACATGACATGATCAAACAAGCAGAAAATAAGCATATGAATAGTGGACTTTGACTTTCGTTGACCAATCAAGAAATAATTTCATTAATTAAAATTGGAGTTACAATACTGGAAAGATAAAAGAATACAAGTACCTTAATTTTTTAGCTAAATAAAACCTACTTACAACTGAAAACTTCTATCCTATTTATACTAAAAATAACTAGAACTTAGGTCTTCACTTTTGTGCTTCTTTTGTGAGAGAAAACAGCATTGGAAACCATTTTGTGCTTCTTGGGAGTAAATCCCATCCGTTGGATTGAGTAGGGAGTCATCTGAGCCCTTAATAGGATTTTGGCGCCATGGAGTGTTTGTGGATTGCCAGCGTGGCAATGGTCACACGTGAGGGGGTGGTATCTCGTGAAGGGTACTGGGAGGGGAAGACATGTGATTAGTAGGGTGGTGGAGTGTGGCAGGGGAGAAATAGGGTTGTAGGGGTGGTGATGATGGTGTTGGGAAGGAGGGAAAAAGACTGAGGGTTGACCTTTTGACCTGGCTTTTATTAGCTTAAAAGGTACGGGTTGGGTTGGGTGAATTGGGTTGTGGGTTTGGGATTTAATTAGGATTAGGTTTGTTTTTTTTTTTTTTTTTTTTTTTTTGGTTAAAGTGGATTTGATTTGGTAAAAGGGTTAAAGCTCAAGGACCATAATTACAAATTCTGAAAATTCCAGGGACAAAGGCTGCCAAAGTTGAATATTAATTCCAAGGACCATTTGTGTCATTTTGGTATTTTTGGGGGTTTGACTTTGACTCCGTCTTCACATGATCAAATGCACCAATATGGTCGAGAAGATCCAAAAATGTCCGTTTTCACTCCGTTTTCAATCCTTTGTACCTGAAATACATAAAAACACAAACCAAAGATATCTGCAGTATAAATTGGTATATTTGGCCATTTTTGTGTCTTTTATGAGTATAAAATGATGAGTATTTACACACTCATCAATATCAAAACAAATTCAAATACAATAAAATTGGAATGTATATAACTGAACCAAATATAAAATTGGACCTCCTTTTATACACCAATGAGTCCTAGTCGGCTTACAATACTTTCCTAAGTATCTATAATCTTTTCCATAAACAACTAATACATATCATATAAGTAGTACTAACTATATGAACCAACAGTACTAACTTATAACTAAGAGTTGTAACTAATACACTAGCAGTATTAACTTCGAGCAGTCTTAATCTCTGAGCAATCTTAACTTTGTACTAGCAGTACTAACTTTCATTAGCAGTAGTAACTTTTGTACTAACAGTAGTAAATACTTAGCACATGTTCTTTGAAGTTCATGAGCAACTCCAAAGGGGCATCAGATAAATTTTTGGCAAAAGCACGTGCTCTAGCAACTCCACCAACATCAGGCGAGACCACTTCTAAATCACTGGAGCAAATTGACTTGCTGGCAAGATAATCAAGAATAACAGGCTTGTGGAACAAAATGAAACCAGTCATTATGAGCCAAAAGATACCAAGAACTTCTATGCAAGTCAAGATGTAAAAAGAATTACCAGAAAGTAGACGTGGTCCACTGGAATATCAAAATAACCCATTGATTGCCCAGAATGAAGATCACAAGAAAGAACACGATCTGCGCCTACTGCTGTAATGAGGTTTGTTGTAAGCTTGGCAGCGATAGATTCACGCCCTTGAGTCTGAACCAATAAATTATATATTAGTATAACATACATACATACGTAAACTATTAAAGCATATTTGAGCTAACCTTTCTATCAGCTCTTGCATATCCAAAGTAAGGGATAACCGCAGTGATGTTCTTCGCTGATGCTTTTCGACAAGCATCAATTGTTATTAAAAGCTCCATGTTATTCTCATTTGCGGGAGGTCCAGTGGGTTGAACCAGATACACATCACAACCTCTTACACTCTCTTGCAGCTGAACATAAATTTCGCCATCCGCAAACCGCTTAATCTAAATCCTTCTAAGATCAAGACCCATGTAACTCGTAATTTCCTAAAAAGCAAAATGAAGTTAACAAACACAAAGATTTATGTAGTTTCAACTAAATCTGATATGCCCTTATCACTAAAATCACAGATCCAAGTTACATTTATTAAACATATGTTAACTTATTTATAGACGCCTTTTTTTTTGGGGTAAAGGGTTGTGGCCCGGTGAATATTATTTATAGACACCTTAGAGAATATGAAATTGTATATTTTGGGATAATTCTTACCTAGCTTATCTGAGTGCTGTTTGTATAGCAGATTCTATAATCACTACAAGAAATCAAGCAAATAGCCACGGACAGAATTTGTGGGTAAAAGCCATATTTTCTTGGGTAACTGGGTAGTACCCATGGATTACCCACAACTCTCTATAGATGGGTAAAACCTCTGATGCTAATTGTTTGCCCACGACATTTTCATACTGTGGGTAAGTTTACCCACGTCATTCTTGGTGGGCGTTTGTTTTGCATTCATGGGTAAATTGTTTGTGGGATTTTCTATGTCACCACGAAACACCCATTGATATACTCGTGGGTATTGTGTGGGTAAAATTGCCCACAAAACTATTCGTGTGTAAAAGTCAACTCCCCCATCACAATCCTTGAATAGAATTAACCACGTATATAGTCGTGTGTAAAAAGCGTGGGAAATATTTCCCATGATAATCCCTGGGAAAAGTTACCCACGCGTATGACCGTTGTTAGGAATATAAATATTCATATGAAGACTCGGTCACCCGAGTATCTGTTAGCATTAACTAGCTCGTAGGATTATTAGTAATATTAGTATTAGTTTAGTTATATTAGTATTTGTGGAGTGGGTCGGGTCTTTACCCACTGTCAGCTCGCTCCACAGCCCACTCGGGGCACTTAATATATGTAACTATAAATACCCTTCTCCACCTAGGGAGAGGGTTGGAGCTTCTAATCATTCAACACAAAGTTTCCTTCATCTTCTCTATCTAGAACTCCCACTCTCTTATCTCTCTCTCTCTAGAATTCACTTAACATCAAATCCAAGTATATGTTATGATAATTAATATGTTACAATTGGTATCAAGAGCTATAGTTAGGTTCGATTGATTGTGCTTGGATTCGTGGTGTCTATTTTTCTTGTTTTTTTTTGTTCGAATACCATTTCAAGATCTGGTATTTTTCTCGGTTTTATTTTTTATTGATTGTATGTGTTCGGCTTAGGAAGTTTGTGTGTTCGTCAAGTCCAATGAAAATCAAAGAAAATCAAAGTGTTAGTTGATGCGTGATGGTTAATTGGTTGCAAGAAAGGTGGGCCGACCATTTATTTAGAAAGCAAAAGATTCTGTAACAGACGTCGTTCTCAAATCTCACTCTACAAGTTGTTTCTTAATTAAGAATATACTCCAAGTCCTTTGGTATATTTTATTATTCTGTTGCTATTCCCAATTTATTATTCGAAGAATATACAAGTTGTTTCTTAACAAACTTAAGGATTCATAGACTCTTGTTTCCTTGCTGTTTCAATTCGAACAACCGGGCTTAATTGAGGATAAAAGTGTTTTTCTTGAAAACGTTCTTGACTGTGGTTTGGTTAAAAAAAGTTGTTTCTTGGTTGAGATTTGTTATTTCTTGGTTGAGATTTGACATTTCTTGGTTGAGATTTGGTGTTTCTTGGTTGAGATTTGGCATTTCTTCGTTGCGATTTGGTATATTGGGAAACGTGTGTTGTGTTGCGAAACTCGTGGTTGCGATTTGGTATATTGGGAAACTCGTGGCTGCGATTTGATGAAAGAGAAAACACAGTTCTTGGAAAGTGCGGTTTGACTGGTCAACTGCGATTTGAACAAGGTTGCGATTTGAACAAGGTTGCGATTTGACCAAGTCTGCGATTTGACAAAGGTTGCGATTTGACCAAGGTTGCGATTTGACCAAGACTGCGATTTGACAAAGGTTGCTATTTGACCAAGGTTGCGATTTGACCAAGACTGCGATTTGACAAAGGTTGCTATTTGACCAAGGTTGCGATTTGACCAAGGTTGCGATTTGACCAAGGTTGCGGTTTGACCAAGGTTGCGATTTGACCAAGGTTGCGGTTTGACCAAGGTTGTGATTTGGCCAAGGTTGCGATTTGACCAAGTTTGACTAAAAGTTGACTTTTTACGTCAAATCTTCAAACGGCCATAACTTTTGAACCGTAGCACCGTTTTAAGCGAAATACCTATCAAAACGACCGGAACAGCCTGAATATTGTGAGGTTTCTCGTGTAACAAATTTTTCTAGGCCCAAATCCCCTCCAGAATGAAGTTATTGTGGTTTTAAGTTTTCAGACCAAAATTTCACCGTAACAACTTGCATCAACCAAACCAAATCACAACTAAACAACATATCACCTTGCCCATCAAATGATCATCACGTTTAACACACAATCACTAATCATTAACCGATCCAACAACTTTCATCATAACACATTCAATCAATCATATCACGGTTTATTCTTGATTTTTTTTAAATTTCGCGAAAGAATCTATTTCTCAGTTTAAATCATAGAATTATAAAATCCCGTGCACGTTCATATCATGTCAAAGACTTCAGATTCAGTCATTGCTGAGGTACTCAAATTGTACGACATGATCGACAAACATAAGATTCCCATCAAAGTACAACCGACAAATGTTTCTGAACAAACAAACATTTTTGGGTAAGATATTACTAATGTGGAATCTTCGTGCTCGAATTCGCAAGAGAGAGAGTTGATTCAGTCACAACAGCTGCCTAATGCAAAGGAAAGTTGCATTGAATGTTTTCTATTACTTCATTCACATCTCAAGGTTATCTCAGAAAGACCTGGATCCATGGGAGGATTCGAACGAGCTTTTGCATCACTCTTTGGTCAAGATGTTCAGACTTTCACAGGCACTATGTTTCTGAACTTAGATCAACTAGAACAACAACTTAACAAAGAAGAATTTCATGAAATTGGATCCATGGATGCTCTTCGGGTGATCAACAAACAACTTCAACTGTTCATCAATTCACAATACACTTGGGATTATGATAGTCAAATGACAGAAAAGTGTTTTACTGATTACACTGGGATTGAAGTTAACATGTTCAGAGAAACATTACTCTAACACATGGGTAATGTTGAGAAGTATATTGAGGAAAGAGCACACCAACCAAAGAATGAAATTCGGATGCAATCAAGTGAGATTAAGGTTGATTCGTGTAAAGCATTGGGTGCTAGTTCAGTTGTCACATAATGCAGAGGGACAAAGTCAGATAAGCATGATGCAAGCAGCAGTTATGTGACTCATATCACACATGGTGTGGATGCTGATATCAGACCAGTAAATGACCAAGTGCCATTTGCTGAGGTACATTTAATTGTTCAACATAATGTCCTTGCTAATGAACATCAACACACTGATCAAAATAAACCTACTTATGACACACATCTGTTGGAAAAGACTGATAGCAATATCACCTCTGATTCAACAAATATGAGTCATAAGGGGGGAGAAATTGATCAGGATGCTGAACATGATGACGCGTCAAGTTCTTTGCCTATGGCTGAGTTTTTCAAATCAAATGATATGGTTGAAAAAGGAGTTTATAATGAACTTTCAAACAGATTTTTACAACTTGAAAAACATTGTATTTCACTTGAAATCTCAATGCAACAAAAGGAAGAAAGTCTTCAAACTAACCAACTATGTAGGAATCCAGAATTTCCTGAATTCCGTGAATTTTTTATGATAAATGATTTGAAAGCTCAGCTAAAGTCAAAAACTTAACGATCAACAACCTGAAAAAACGTATTGCTGAGATTTATGATATGTGTAATGAAGTTAGGGCTAAACATGACAATGATGTTAGTGCAACAAAAATTGCTGAATTAGAACATAAAGTGGCTGAATTACATAATGAAAATGTGAATTTGATAATTCATTGCAAAGAACTGTGTGATACAATCAAAGAAAGTAAAACTAGGTCTGTAGAACATACAACCTCTTTGATTGCCAAAAATGATAACTTCAAAGCTCAACTTCAGGAAAAGGGTTTTGCAATTGCAGCGTTGAAAAACGAGTTAAGAAAATTGTGTGAACACTAAGTTTGCAAAACCATCAATCTTGGGGAAACCACCACTTAGAAACCAATCAGTTGTTAGACAACCGACTGCGTTTAGATCTGAACGACCAAAATCCTCAAAACCACGGTTTGCCTCCCAAGTTGATTCGAAACAAGTTTTGTCAAAACCAGTCACTTCACTGTCTGGACCCAAGGAAAAGGAATATACGCTTGCAAAACCTCATCATATGAGTGCCTCTAGTTCCTCTAGGATTAGTTCAAAGCGTGTGTCATTTGTGACACCAAAGGAACATGTTAGACATAAAAACAGTGTTCAGAATCACAACCTAGAGGATGCTAAGAAAAACACACATGAAAAGACTAGGACTTTGCCTGTTTCTAAGAGTAGATGTGTATCGATTAAAGCGATTCCTGTAGCAGATCACTCTAAGAATTCTAGATCTTTTTCTGACTCCAAAAACTATGCTTGCTCAACTTGTCAGAAATGTGTTTTTAATGCAAACCATGATGATTGTATAACAAAATTCCTGAAGGAAGTGAATGCTCATGCTAAGGTTCAATCCTCTAATACTAGAAACAACAACAAGCTCGTAGAACCAAAGAGTTATACTCAGAAACCTGGTTGGCAGATTGCTGTAGGACAAAGGTTATCTCTAAACAAGTCTTCCACTGTACATGAGAAACCAAACACTCCTAGATCTTGCCTTAGGTGGATACCGACAGGTAGAATTTTTAAGATTGTTGGTCTTAGATGGATACCTACTAGTAAGCTGTTCACTGATTGCAAAGATAAGGTTGACTGTGAAACCCCAAATGGTCAAGATGCTGCTATCACTAACCCATATAAATGCAAACAAAGCCTTAATGTCAGTGCAGGTAGTCTTTACTCAAGTGCAGGTACAATGTTTACTCCTATTAAGGAAAGACTCAGGGTTTGGGTGCCGAAAAGACTGATATCTCATAAATCAGGGGTTCAAGCAATTCAATCTTGATCTTCATCGATAATGACGTCTGTTCACATCAGTTCAGGCCTCGTTCTTCAACGAGAATGACATTTGAACACTGCAGTTCAAGCGTCGGGCCTTATTGTCAACATAATGGTGTCTGCTAACAACTCTTCAGGCCCCGTTCCTTAAAGAAAAGAAAGGCGTACGCTTGAGTGTGCTTTATCTTCGGAAGAAGAGAAATCTTCTTGTTTCTGACTATTCTCATCAACAAGCTTCATACTTGCTCCATGCTCGTTCAGTCATCAAGTGGATCTACTTTCATTAGATTGGACGTTTATTCACTCGATCAAAAATGGCAACTTCAAATGCAATTTTTGAGGGGGAGAAGTGTGAACAGTGGATCAACCTCATATACACTTGTTCAATCAAAAATGGCATTCTCATATGTAATTTACGAGGGGGAGAAGTGTGAACAAGTGGATCGACGTACATTTGATTGGTTGTTCAATCACTTGTTGGGCATCTAATTGTAACTACGGAGTTGATCAGGTATCACTTATTCGAGATTGAAGTTGTCTTCCACAAAGGCGTGATCTTAATTTATCTTGAAGTTGGGGTTGGTTGGTTGCATGACTTTCAATGATAACTTGCTCGTGCTTAAGATTTAAGGTGAAGACTTAGTTTATCTAGTTACCAGCAGTCGGGGTAAATGTTTGAAGACCTGGTTAACTATCACTTAAAGGAGTTATGTCGTAATACTCAGTGTCACACGCCGATGACGTTGTGGATAATCACAAGAGGTGTTAATGTCTCATACTTTAGTTGGGTATTGAGTACTTAGAGATTTGCTTGGAGCATAAAATCTCTACACCGTTCTTCCAACATTAGTGCAAGCTTAAGTCACGAGAACGGGGAATTCTTCTTCAGTTTCAAGTGTGGTATATCGGGTCTGCTCCATCAGTCATCTCGTCAAATAGCCTACTTAAGGGTTGGTAAAGATAGTCAGAGACAATTTCGGTAGCGGTTGATTCTCACTTGATCCACTTGAGCCAATTTTGTTCTTCTCACAAGATCTCTAGAATATGTGCGTAAAATGTGTTGCTGATTATGAGGTATCAAAACCAGCAAGGGGGAAGGAGATATACATCTGAATGCACAACGAGTACACGTGATGAACTTTATACTTCTTCTCAATTGAAGATTATTTCGGGAAGACAAATGTCATAACCGCAGAGAAAATCAGTATTTTAACTCGTGCCTTTTGGTGTATCATTCCAACTACGTGGGGGAAGAGAAATTCAGTTTCTGATGATAAAAGAGGTACACAATTGTATGATGATTCCTATGGTTAATCGGTATCCTACTGAAGGAAATGTGTACATCCGGTACTCAATTGCTTTTATGGTACTGTCTTGGTGTTATCATGTCGACTACATATGGGATAAATTGCTTACACTCGGGACTTAGTTGAATTTGGTGTAACAATTCTCATCTGCGATTTCCTGAAGGGAGAAAAGGGGATTTCCGGGTCTTAATTGATCTTGATGTTATGTTTTTGACTTCATTAATAGGATTGAGTGTTTACTTCGGGTTTTTGAGCTTCATACAATGAGATTGATTGCATCACTTCAACTACTTGGGGGAAGTGGTCTCTGGTTTCTCTTGGCATGCATTACTTCAGATTTCAGCGGGAAGAAATGTGAGAAGAATTATTCAAGTGTGAGATGATTCGTTGCTGATCTTTTTGATGATCCCCGAACAGAGTATCACGATGATTATTCTTAAAAGGAGCAGTAATACTTGATGTGGTTTGCTACGGTTTCCGCTGTATACTTACCTTATGTAAGCTTGAAAGAGAGCTTTGAAACTGCTCAAAAAGAAGATTGTCGGTTTGGGAGGAAGCTATCAAAGCTTTACAATTGAGAAGGCTCAAGTTCAGACGATTTTTTAGGAGCCTCGAAAGCTTTGGTGGTGAAAGTTTAAGAGATGTTGACTTCAGACTTCCACAACGTACAAGAACGATATCCTTATTTTGGTATTCATGTCATCATCTTCTTAAACTGAATAATATAGTTTGTACATATCTTAAACTAAATTGTAAATAGAAAATTATAAAACCAGAAAAATGTAAATAGAAAAATATTAAAACCAAGAAAAACCATAAAAATCAGAAAAATAGAAAATACCAAAAATAGTTTCCTCTAGGCATGTCTTCTGTTTATCGATAACATTTACAGTCTTAGAAATGTCATTCAATAATGACACGGGACTTTAAATGAAGCTCGAGCAGAAGTTAAAATGAATTGTTAAAACATGTCATGATGGCTTGCAGTTACTTCATTCTGCAACCCGTACTTCAAAATGAGGAAAGCACGTCGCCAAAAAGACGGCTGTTCCTAACAATGGGTGAAGTTCACCCGGGCATGGATTACTTCATATCCGTGCATCCCCGATCTAGTGTACAATTCAGTGAATTATTTCCAGGTTAAGAAGAGAAGTCTTCTTTGTATGCAAATAATTTTCATTCTATGATTCTTCTGAAAATTGTTTGTGTGACACATGGTGGTAACGTGTTGTGTGAAATTCTTTCAGACTTTGATTGTTCATAAAATTTGTCACTCAATCAATGACTACAGCTCTTTAACTAGAATACGGGTCATGGATTGAGGGGGAGAGTGATTTCAAATTTTATATCATCAAACGGGTTTCTTGGTTATCTCATAATGGGGTATTAGTTGAAGAGGATCTTACTAAGCTTTATCTCAAATGGCCAAATGTGTTAGTTGTTAGAAAGATTAGGACATTATGTGCAATTTGCTTATAGTTTCCTAGCTTTATGTAACTAGAAAGTTCATTTGTGTCACTTTGGGATCCTCGTTTAATCCCCTAAATACTTTAAAACTCAAAATCTAAAAGAAGTTAGAAAACCCATTGTGTTTGATGTTCTTGAATACTCCACAGGCATTTGTATGATCTGATTGAATGAGTTTCGAATGTTGATTGACTTTTGTTAGTCGATAGTTGTTTAATTGTTGTTGACGTATTGCTTGTACACTCAGTATATTCTTAGGTATGTAGCTATCGTATTAGAATCATGTCCCTAAGATCCTAAGTTGAATGTTGAAATATGAGTGAATTGCCTTGTTCATGATTGCTGATTGCTCTCCATGCTAGATAGCGGTTTGATGTATTTCCTGACTGTGGTTTGATTATGAGATGAATTTGGTATTATGAGTTGGCAAGCTGCTATGTGGTAGCTATTAATGAAAAGTGAATCTGTATGTATGTATATCTGTGTTGATATTCTTATGCAGATTCCATGGCAAATATGAATGTACCAGTTCCCGCTCTAACCATTTGATCAGATGTTCAAACTCTATTGACTGGCTCTGAATTCACCACAACAACAACATCGGCAACAACAACAACAACACTGACTTCACCTCCACCACCTTCATTTCAACAAAGCAGTACTTATTTTGGTCTCGCCAAGTGGGGATCTACAACATTTGGGAAATTTTTGTTGGTGGATAGATAATTGATGTTGACTACTGACTCCCTCAGAGAAGCGGATGATCACATCATCTGCGCAAAAAGGTCAATATCATTTGTATCATAATGATTTTCTTTGTACATGATAAGTAGTGAATCTCCCTTGTAAATTGAGGGGGAGCAGTTGCAAATTCATTATCAGCACATATGAAAACTGACAACATTTTCTCCCATAATTTCTAACTTATTTAAATCAATTGGGATCACAAATCTCAAATGGTTTGAAATTTTTGATTGGGGGAGAGAATGTGATTTAAATATGAAATCTGATAAAATGTGATGTTTTGGACTCAAGTGCAGGCTCTCCATATGTGCTAAACTCTTTCGTATATCGATGCACATATTGAGGGGGAGCGAATGGATGAAAATGGATGTGGCATCTCATGTGAGCACGACTCAGACTTCACAAATGAATTGACGAAACAAAAACTGTCATTAATCGAAAGGACATATCCTGGCCAGGTAATAATTTGAAGCTGGTCTAACCAGTGATGTAAGCGTGTCTCGAAAAGGATGTGTCTGAGTAGAGTGTACCGTTTCGAGAAACTTTATGTGGACTTGACCAGGCCGGGTAATAATTTTAAGCTAGTCTAACTAGTGATGTAAGCGTGTCTCGAATCGGTCATGTTCACAGAAAGTGGATCAATTCAAAAAGTGCGAACTCCACCCAACATGTGCAAATTTACAACAAAATCATCCGAGCACATGTTAAGGGGGAGCATTTGAAAAGTATAAAACTCTCTAAGTGTGGGCAAATTGTGTTTCATAATCATAAACACTTTGAGAGATTTTTCAAGGATTTGGTCTATGGCAACATAGGATAGTCATGAAGTTATAAGGTGGCTAAGGTTAGGAAAACCGTCCTATGATCCGCCAGAGCCGGAGGGATCTACCCAAGGACAATACCAAATAGTTAGTATTAGAAAGTCCTTAGGTATGATTATGAAAAAGGAGTAATATGAGAAAGGAGAAAGAAGGGGTTGAAGAATTAAAAAGAAATGAAATGAGAAAGGGTGAAAAGAAATAGCCCTCCAATTATTCAACCTTAGGGCAGAAACTGGGTTCAATTCATATGCTACTGGTGGTTACTAAGGTAACACCGGTATTGAAGACAAGACGTCATGGACCCAGTGACGCACTACACTAATCCTTCTAAACCACTCAAGTTCTCTTAAAAGGACTTGTATCATTCTCACGGGGAACCCTGCATAATCTATCGACCGCTCATTACGAGTTATGTTGATATTGAAATAGGAGACACCGCTCCAGTCTCCGACTACCAAAAATGCACTTATCGAGTCTAGAGCCACGAGATGCATCATAAGATCTCATAGGAACACGAGTTACTTCTACACTGGTTATTCAACATTAAGGACACCAGTTGTAAACTTATGAGTCCTACGCAGATCTTAACAATCTGCCAGAACATTTATGAGGGAATTTACAAATGTAATTCTCAGTGAATGAATGGAAATTCCTGCCAGGGTCAACATCAAACAGCCCTGAATGCAGGTCACTTCGGTAATTCCTTGTGGATTACGCTTAGTGGTCGCGGCGGTTTCAAACGGTCTACAGTCGTGGAGTGAACTCCAGCGACTCACCTAATCGTTGATTTACTACGGTAGATCTTTTAAGCCCTCTGGGGGTTTCCGATTTAGGAACGGCCTTGGAAAGGATTAGAGAGAGTTTTCACACTATGCTGTTAACAATCTCGAAGTCCGAACCTGTAAGTACCGGACATTTTATTGCTAACTGTCATTTGCAGGAATACCTGGCGGTTGCAGCTGATTGCCGAAAAGATGCCGGTCCTTCACCTCATGCTCACACTTCACCATCATCATAATTAAAAGAAATCATGATATCTAAAAGACCTTCAACACTGCTTCCGCAACTCTGATGTTGAAAATCATGATTCAGAAAAGTGTGAGCATGTCGACTCAAAGATCACATCATCACATGGAGACGATACTGCAAAAAGATGACTTGAAGAAGTATGTTGGATGATAACCTCAAATAATCCTCCAGGATCATCCAAGACAAAAGATCAGTCATCAAAAGTTCGCTGGTGAAAGTGCAAAGTTTCAAGACATCGAAGATTCAAGAACTACGAGCTAGGAAGTCAAACACATATGATAGAATGCTAGAATTCAGAATATTATTTCAGGGGTGACCTCCCTTAGGGGAGATTGTTAGGAATATAAATATTCATATGAAGACTCGGTCACCCCGAGTATCTGTTAGCATTAACTAGCTCTTAGGATTTTTAGTAATATTAGTATTAGTTTAGTTATATTAGTATTTGTGGAGTGGGTCGGGTCTTTACCCACTGTCAGCTCGCTCCACAGCCCACTCAGGGCACTTATGTATGTAACTATAAATACCCCTCTCCACCTAGGGAGAGGGTTGGAGCTTCTAATCATTCAACACAAAGTTTCCTTCGTCTTCTTTCTCTAGAACTCTGATGAACTCAAATAAGTACATTTTATTATCATCATTTATCTTATTTATTTGACTTGTTTTATTATATTATCTATGAGAATCGATACATTAATCTTTACTTTAGTAATTCTCAGGTAAAAACAAGCATTATGTGAAACTTGGCGATTTTGGATTAATTATGGAGCAAAACAAGCAAGATGTCAAAAGCCTACTGAAATCCAGAAGATCAAGCTCGTTCTACTCCAGATACGCCGCAATATACTTCTAACATACGGCGTATCACTATCAAGATTTCACAAGTTACAATCCAAGACAGCTAAAGTACATGCACCGCATACAGAGATCAAGTTACGCCGCATCTGAAGACGGTGTACGAATATTTCAGAATATATTAATCTTGGACCCCACGCGAAGTTAAGTCAATGCGCCGCATCTAACAACTCAATGCGCCGCATCTAACAACTCAATGCGCCGCATCGATCCCTCAGACAGAAACTATAAATACCCCAAGGTCAGACGAATTTAGGAGTCTTGGACAGTGTGAAGAAATAACCCTAGAGCCGAATTCAGACGACCAAGCAGCACAAGACACACCTTAAACGAAGATACAAGAGCTGTAAGAAGGTCCTGCATGTATTCAATTCATTAAGTAGTTTTGTTTTATTGTTTTAGTACGCTTTAATTCATCAGGATTGATGGGCTTGTGTCATGTGAATACGGAAAATCATGCACTCTTCTTAATATTGCTTTCCCATTAATTAAAGTTTATATGTTGATGTCTTTGGTGACTTTTATTAGTGCATTGATAACCTCTGTGTCTAGCTGAGTCTTGCTTGGGTCGCCATGCCCCTTCCTCGCCTATTTATTTTAGCGTCTCTTAAATAAATAAGATAGACATAAGTAATCATTAAGGGTTTACTCGCCGATAAGATTAGAGCCAACGAGAAAGGTTTAATTATATACACTTCGTATAAAACTAGCAATAAAACAAGTGACAAGCTACTTAATTATCAGGACAGGTCTTCTTATTGTCTCGAGTATCTATCTGTGTACGTGTGTGCTAATCGCTGATTCGTGCTCATTAGTTTAGTTTTCCATTTAATTATAACCAAACCGTGCCAGTCTCTCAGGCTGAACCCCCTTGCGTTAGATTAGGTTGTATAGCTAACTTAGGATATTAAAATACTGATTAGAATAACTAGATAATACGTTCCACTCATAGTGATCGACACTCTACTTACCATTATATTCATACTGACCGGGTACACTGCTCGTTAAGTGTGTGTGTTATTGATAAGTCGGCTAAATATAAATTTAAAACTTGAGTAGGCATTAATACTGCTAAACCACAATGACACATCACGCGCACTCATCAAGTTTTTGGCGCCGCTGCCGGGGAGTGAATTGTTATTATCTGTTAATTTGATTTAGTATTTTAATTAGGTTTTTCTTTTTAGTTTATTTTTAGATTCTAACCACTAACCCTGTTATATATTAGATAGATTACATTCATTGTATAGTTTGCATATTTTTTGTTTTGTGTGTTTTTGTTTTCTGTAATTTTTGTTTCTTTTTGTTTGATTTTATTTTTGTTTCTCTTTTTTCTATTTTTCCGCATTCTGCTATCGTTGTATTGTGCTGATACAAACGATACGGCGCATCTGTTTTAACAGATACGGCGTATTGCGTTTAATTTTTATAAAATACAACGCGTTTAATAAATTCGAGTACGACGCATCTTTCCCAAGATACGGCGTATTCTGTTTTTAATAAGAAATTTTTCTAAACCCTAACGCCATACGACGCATCTGTTTTAACAGATACGGCGTATTTCTATTTAAATTAAAAACAGTTTTTTCGAATTATTAAACAGAAGCGACGCATCGATCTTTATCGATACGGCGCATCTGCTAAATCAAAAATCTTGTATTTTGAAACGTAACGAAAATACGGCGCATTAGCTTTTGTTAATATGACGCATTTTATTTTAATAAATATAATCGATTTTTGATAACTTAAACTTGATACGGCGCATTCTTATTCATAAGCGGTGTATCTGTTTTCTGAATAAAAGTCTGATTAAATTTTTACGAAATACGATACGGCGTATCCAACTTTCTGGATACGGCGCATCGTTCGCAGATATCAGCCATTTTTATTCTTTATATTCGTTTCTAAATTCATTAATTTCTCTTCTAGCAAACAGATCCTACTGATGATTTTACCTATGATGACAGGTTTTGCTATGGAAGATATGTCATTGAACGGATATCTTGCTAAGGAACTTATGAAAGATAAGCACAATGAAAAGTCCCGCACCAAAAAGCCGTTGATTCTGGAAAGTGATGATGAGTTTGATAACTATGAAGTTAGCTTGAGCAAGTTCCCAGCATTAAGCATTACTAAAAGCTCAGAATTAGAAAAGGAACTCCTGCTTTCGGATTCATTCGAAAATTTCGATGCTATTACTAGCAACTTACCTACGATCGATGCTTTACTCAAATCCGTATCTCAAACCAACATGCCTTTCTACTCAGTGGAAGTTTATGAAGATGTCAACTTCAATGTACTTACGATTGATGCCGATTTATTTTCTTGGGAAACCCCTCTTGAAGCTACTTATATGGAATTCAAACGCTTATGCAATATTGAAGATGGGATATTCTCTTATGATTTACTAATGAGCTACACTGAAGATGAATTGTTACTCTTATGGCCTATCATTGAATCTAAAGGATTAACTTGGACGACTATCGAAGAGAAATATGGGAAATTCCAAATTGAATACATGAACTCAGCAAATTCAGTCAACAAATCGAGCAACAAAAGCTATGGTAGAGGAAATATCCAACCTATACAAACTCCTTATATGCCTTATTCCGAACAGTATTGGGGATTAGATAAAAGCAATCTGGATGATGGAAGAATTTATGCTGAATCGGAGATACTGTTTCATAAAAAGTTGGTAAGGTTGATGGACATCTCTTTAGAAGAATGGCTTGAACTTAAATACGGTGATAACAAATTTGCTCCTACGAATGAAGTCAAACGGATTGTGACTTCATGGTTGACACGAAGTTTTAAAGAACAATTTAATGAGTTCATGGAGATAAGGAGGAAAATGATTGGTAATACAAGCTTTGACGTTAACTACGATCCTAACAATGCTGATTTTTCAAATTGGTTAGCTAGTAAGTTCAATAACCATAAGATCATGGACCGAGCTACTAAAGATGTGTTATGGGTATATTGGATGAGAGGAGAAGATGAGGAAGTAGAAAGCAACAATGGATCATCACATGACGATTCAACGATCAAGGAAGGCATTGAAGAATTGTTCAGCATAGACATTGATATGTTCAATTATGAGACACCCTTGTGCAAACAATTCAAAGAATTTAATTACCTTCTTCAAATCGACGCTGATGTGCTAACTGGAGATCTACCAGGATTCAAAACTTATGATGAGTTCAAAAACACCTGGTACTACGAATGGAATGACCAGATACCATGGGTTTGGGATAAACCATGGGAATTTGGGCATATTAATCACACTCGTAAACCTTTCCGTTTCAAGGATGGAAGTAGTGAATGGCCAACCTGTGATTGGAAGGATGATGGAACCTGCAATGGGGGAAGTATAATTGGAATGAAACGGGTTGGAAACGATATATACTTTGAAGACTATGATTGGTATGAAAAAATTGAAGATTCCCCACGTAGAGTAGAGGCTTTGCAAGAAAAAGGTAGAATCGAATACTTAAAAGAACTAAAGGGAGCATCGAATACTACTTTCTGGGAATGGGTAAATAGAAAATGTGATGATTACACAAGGCTTAATCGACGCTTACAATGAGAATTGAAAAGAAAGTGGGACGAGATTCAAGATTATTATCAATCCATTAACTTTGTTGATTATTATCCCTATGATAATAACGATGAGTCACGAGGAATATTAATTGATGAACTTGATGACTATTTGAATAAGGATCCTTATTTCAAGTTTGTTGATAAATGATGAGACGAAAAGTGTACCGCTTTTAGGGGGTCATTTAAGCCATAATCCGCGATTATATGATCAAATATTGCCCTAAATCGTTTCTTTTCTCATTTTAGGTACTTGGGACGTGATTTCTGGAATATGAAGCATTTTGGAGCTTTTTGGACGTTTTTATGCTCAAGAATGAAGAAAACAAAAAGACCAAGGAAAGTCAGGATTTTACACCTGACGGCGTCAGGCTTTGGATGCTGACGCCGTCACTTGAAGATGAAAGTGGTGGAATTATACACGTGACGCACCAGAAAGTTTTACATAGGAAGTCTGACGGCGTCACGTGTTAATGGATGTAGGCCGTCAAGTGTTAAGTTAAAGAGAGACGGGCCAGAGGATTTTTGAAGGTGACGGCGTCAGGATCATAGACCTGACGACGTCAGATGATATAGAGTGACGGCGTCAAAGTATTCTTACACGAGAAGGAACCTTAGTGAAACCGCCACAAGTTAATCAAGACAATCACAACTCGCGCGCGGAGTAGCTGTCACTGTTTTGGCCATAAAATCTTCATACGAACTCGGATTTAGGTGATTCAAGAGGCCAGGGAATCGGGACGAAAAGATCTACAATTTGGTGAAAAAGGGGAGCTGACGCCGTCACTTGTAAAGGCTGACGCCGTCAGATCGATGCGGACAGAAAATCAGCTATAAATACAACATCACAACCTCACTTTTTGTAAGCCCTAAACCCTAAGTCCGATTCTAGGGTTTAGGTAGGTGTTTTTCCAGCAACTTAGAGGGTTTCAATCACTTCATAAACATCAAATATTGGTTTGTTGATTCTAACTTAATTATGTCTTTCATTATTGTGGTTATTTGCCCTTCATTGATCATGCTTTGCTAATTCACCTTGTGTCTACTTATGATTGTGTGAAACTTGTATATAATTAATTAGATCTTATTGATTCCTTGTTGATGTATGTGTCTATCGTCATCAATAAAGGTGTGACACTTCAATAGATCTAATTGGTTTAGCTTATGATTCTTGTTTCCTATTGTCTCTTGTTTGATTGGGTGATATCGATGTTAGGCTTAAGAAAACTGGCTAACCTCCTATATGGTAACTTGCTTGAACATCTTAAGAAACATGAACCAATGTGTACTAGGTTTATTTGGTTGTATTTAATGCATGAGCGAATTATAGTGATCCCATGTTAGGAGCTTCGTAGCTGGCTCGACATAGGAGTGAAGTATGAGCTTATAGAGTTGGGGAAGTACGTACGCCACCCCACGAATGGTATTAAGGAATACAACTCGTCAATTAAAACAAGGTGTGACAATTCAATAGGTAGAATTGGATAGCTAGCAAGGAGTAATACATCATAGGTAGATATGCTTCGCTTCCCTTGTAGAACCCTAGTTCACTTTCCTTCACATTAGTTTAAGTAGTAGTTTTTGGGTTAGTTGATTAGCAACTAATTCCGCCTCTCCTTCCAAAACCCGAGATTTTTACTTGCTTTCTATAAAATATAAAAATACAAAAAGAATCTTCCCTCACCCTTAGACCTATTAGAGTAGTTTTTCAATCCTAACGACACTATTCCCCTAGAGAACGATCAATCCCCCGGTACTTGCCACTTCACTATACTACATCGGTCAGGTACACTGCCTGGTGGGGATTGCAAGCTTCTCGAGATCCCTCGAGAGGTAAAACCTGTTGTAAGGTCGCAAAACCACGCATCAAGTTTTTGGCGCCGCTGCCGGGGAATAGTTATTGTTTAGGTTGAATCTTTATTTTATTAGGTCTACCCATTAGATTCCTATCTTAGTGAGATTTTTATTTTCTTTTTATTAGCTTTCCCGTAGTCTATCTTTTCTTTGTGTCTTTGTTCGTAGAAACCATTCCATTGACTCTTCCGTTCACCATTATGGAGTACGCGAATCCACCATACTACCCACCACGAAATTCATCCACTCCTTATGACATCTTGATGTTTAAACAATATCGAGGTGAACCCATATATGATGCATGGACTCGTTTTAAAAATTTACTCCGAATAGTCCCTCATCATAACTTCGATTTATGGTCCCTAGCTAAAATCTTTTACGATCGTGTCGACCTATGTGACCAAATATGCATTAATGATTTTGTCAATTGGGACCATAGGGGATTAAATGTTGAAGAAGCATGGGATGCCATTGAAGATTGTGCCCTGTATTATTATAGAGTAGACAACCCAACAAACGTTAGTACAAGTCAACTGACCACAAATTCCAAGGATCATGAAACAAGTTTGTCTGGGGATGACTATTTTGGGATACCTAAGTGGATGTCATGTAACATCATAGTACAAAACAAACACATAGGTAATCTAGATAAAATGGAGGATGAGGTGGATAATCCAAGCCCACAAAGTACCCCACAAGTCCTACCATCACTTGAGGCACACACACCGCCCGTGACTTACCCGGAAGAAGTAGAAGAAACTTTAGGAATCCCAATGGAGGTAGAACCCTTGGACCAAGCACCACTAGAGGATATAGGTTTGAATACTTATAGTGATAACCTTACTCTTAGTTCCAGGGAATTTCTTAGTGTTGATGAACCGGAACCTCAACCTTTACACAACTTTCCATCCTTAGATATATTTCTAGGAGACACAAGAGGAACCGACCCACCCATCAACCCTTATTATCCGGGTAGTTTTAGGATGAAGGAAGCCATTCACTCACCCCCTTCACCTCACGTGGCATATTTCCACCCTAAGGGTGTGTATCGCTACTTTCACCCGCACTTAATCCTAAGTGTAGGGAAAACCTCCCCTATTTCTGTTAAATAAGGGTAGAGTCAGGCTCGTGACTCGAACAAAAATAAGCGCTTCTTGGGAGGCAACCCATGTTTTTAATTGTTTGATGTTTTTATTTTATTTGTTTGTTTGTGTCATATATGCTTAATCATAATTGTTAAATTTTCATGTTTCGAATAATTTGTGAAAATGCTTTATTTTGTTCTTAACTTCGTCTTAATTGCATATAAAGGTATTTTACAAAAAGATAAGTGTAGGGAAGTTTATATTTTGTTAAAAAGAACAAAATTCGAACATGGAAAATTCACAATTCATGATTAGCATGTATTCTATCTTGTTTATGTGTCAAAACTTGTGGACATGTTTTATGAGTCCCTATTTGTAAGTCATCCCGCAAGTATCCTATCGTTTTATTGCTTTGTTTTGTTTTTATTTCTAAGTCTGGAAATACATCTAGTTGCGGTTTTTCTTTGTTCAGTTTGATGCTTTGGTTTTTGTGTTTATTGGTTACCGGTATTATTGGATAAGAAGATGTACGTGCAACACATCAAGAGGATGATTATATTTCTGGAGTGAAGCTTATCATGTTCATTCTCTTGGAGGGAGATTTAACCATATTATCACATCATCCATACCGAGCGAATCAGGGGAGTATTAGTTTCTTCCATTCTCATTTATTTTTACTTTTACATCTTTTGTCTAGAACATTGGGGACAATGTTTGGATTAAGTGTAGGGAGGGTAAATTAGGATGCCTTAGAAACTACAACTTCGCTTGATTTTTGTTTTGTTTAATAGTGAATGTGTAATAAAGCCAAGAGAAATATTGGTTAGGGCAATTTTAGCACCAAATCTAAATTTTTTTACAACATATAGGAGTGAAACTTTGATTTTAATAAGCGTCTCATGGATAGGAAATTGTATGACTAGCACAAAAACCATACCACTCAAAAATTTCCACCCCAAATATGTGAGGTTCGCCTTTAGATCTTTAGGAAAAAACATTCATTGTTGGTGCTTATGAGTGTACCGGTAGTTTATAGATTCTAGAACTTGCGTTTGTGATGCATACCGAGACCGCTAGTGAGACTACATTCGTGTAGTTAGGATTGACTACATGATAAGAGGCATTAGGATTAACCCATTGTTTTACACCTGTGTTTTTGTTATAATTACTTTGGCTACATTGGTCAAGTAATTTTCCCACACCCTTTGCATTGTACCCATTTTTGGTACACGATACCCCTAGTACACCCCTCAGAGCCTATCTTTTCGTTTCGACCTTTAAGCATTTTACTTAAAGGAAGAATTTGTTTACACCCCACTTAAATGTACACCCAAATCGCCTTAGCCTACCTTGTGTGCACTCATCTTTAGTGCATTATTGTGACAACATTTGTTTAAACCCTTAGTTAATTATCTAATTGATTACATGGTTGCTAAGTCGAGTCATATCCTTGTACATATTGTTTTGGGACGATTGGGACTTATGGGTAAAGTAGTAGTGTAATGGAGTAATGGGGAAGAACATCATTTATTACCCCCATATGTACGTTAATATTTTAAAGTACTCCAAATGTTTCGATTATCTTGATTCGAGTCATTAGAATAATTTTATGTAAAGTATGTAAAAGTTCAAGTGTAGGGATGATACAAAGAATCCCTAGTGATGTATTGTTTTGGATGGTAGGGCAAGAGTGTATGCAAAAAAAAAAAAAAAAAAAAAAAAAATAAAAAAATTAAAAAAAAAAAAAAAAAAAAAAAAATAAAAAAAAAAAAAAAAAAAAAAAAAAAAAAAAAAGAGAGAAAAAGAAAAAGTGAAGAAAAAGCATACGGACTACCATCCGCCTCTATCTTTTATTTATGTTTTGTTTTGTTCTATGTTTATTAGTTCGTGATTAGTTTAAGTTGAGTCGAGTCTTGGCTTAGCAACGCCTCATTCTACATGTAATTGACCAAGATGATTGACTTGCCACCAGTAAAAATATCCTTATCCAGCAAACCGTGTTTTCCTTATCGCTACACCTAACATTACAACCCTTAAAAGACCTCTTTGATAGTTTATCCTAGGTGCTTACGCCAATGTGGTGGAGGTTTTGATCCTTTCCCAAGCCTATGGTAATCTATTTGCTATGACAGGTAATGAGTGATATTTCTCCATTTTCATATATAAATTTACAACACCCGAGAGATGAGAGTATCCAAACACTTAATGTGAGGTGCTAGTGTATAATTTCCGTGCTCGTTTTGACTAAGGTGGAACGATCACTTGTTGTAATTACTTTTATATTAATGTTAAATGACCCCTAACTTGTATTTTGATTGGTGAAAAAGCTCATTTGCTTGAGGACAAGCAAATCCCAAGTGTAGGGATATTTGATGAGACGAAAAGTGTACCGCTTTTAGGGGGTCATTTAAGCCCTAATCCGCGATTATATGATCAAATATTGCCCTAAATCGTTTCTTTTCTCATTTTAGGTACTTGGGACGTGATTTCTGGAATATGAAGCATTTTGGAGCTTTTTGGACGTTTTTATGCTCAAGAATGAAGAAAACAAAAAGACCAAGGAAAGTCAGGATTTTACACCTGACGGCGTCAGGCTTTGGATGCTGACGCCATCACTTGAAGATGAAAGTGGTGGAATTATACACGTGACGCGCCAGAAAGTTTTACATAGGAAGTCTGACGGCGTCACGTGTTAATGGATGTAAGCCGTCAAGTGTTAAGTTAAAGAGAGACGGGCCAGAGGATTTTTGAAGGTGACGACGTCAGGATCATAGACCTGACGACGTCAGATGATATAGAGTGACGGCGTCAAAGTATTCTTACACGAGAAGGAACCTTAGTGAAACCGCCACAAGTTAATCAAGACAATCACAACTCGCGCGCGGAGTAGCTGTCACTGTTTTGGCCATAAAATCTTCATACGAACTCGGATTTAGGTGATTCAAGAGGCCACGGAATCGGGACGTAAAGATCTACAATTTGATGAAAAAGGGGAGCTGACGCCGTCACTTATAAAGGCTGAAGCCATCAGATCGATGCGGACAGAAAATCAGCTATAAATACAACATCACAACCTCACTTTTTGTAAGCCCTAAACCCTAAGTCCGATTCTAGGGTTTAGGTAGGTGTTTTTCCAGCAACTTAGAGGGTTTCAATCACTTCATAAACATCAAATATTGGTTTGTTGATTCTAACTTAATTATGTCTTTCATTATTGTGGTTGTTTGCCCTTCATTGATCATGCTTTGCTAATTCACCTTGTGTCTACTTATGATTGTGTGAAACTTGTATATAATTAATTAGATCTTATTGATTCCTTGTTGATGTATGTGTCTATCGTCATCAATAAAGGTGTGACACTTCAATAGATCTAATTGGTTTAGCTTATAATTCTTGTTTCCTATTGTCTCTTGTTTGATTGGGTGATATCGATGTTAGGCTTAAGAAAACTGGCTAACCTCCTATACGGTAACTTGCTTGAACGTCTTAAGAAACATGAACCAATGTGTACTAGGTTTATTTGGTTGTATTTAATGCATGAGCGAATTCTAGTGATCCCATGTTAGGAGCTTCTTAGCCGGCTCGACATAGGAGTGAAGTAGGAGCTTATAGAGTTGGGGAAGTACGTACGCCACCCCACGAATGGTATTAAGGAATACAACCCGTCAATTAAAACAAGGTGTGACAATTCAATAGGTAGAATTGGATAGCTAGCAAGGAGTAATACATCATAGGTAGATATGCTTCGCTTCCCTTGTAGAACCCTAGTTTACTTTCCTTCACATTAGTTTAAGTAGTAGTTTTTGGGTTAGTTGATTAGCAACTAATTCCGCCTCTCCTTCCAAAACCCGAGATTTTTACTTGCTTTCTATAAAATATAAAAATACAAAAAGAATCTTCCCTCACCCTTAGACCTATTAGAGTAGTTTTTCAATCCTAACGACACTATTCCCCTAGAGAACGATCAATCCCCCGGTACTTGCCACTTCACTATACTACATCGGTCAGGTACACTGCCTGGTGGGGATTGCAAGCTTCTCGAGATCCCTCGAGAGGTAAAACCTGTTGTAAGGTCGCAAAACCACGCATCAATAAAGACGAAGAAGAATTCATCGAGAGAAAATGTCGACTACTTGGGATCACTTATAATAACCCACCCATGATAATTTTTGAAAAAATTGAAGTCATCAAATACTCTTTTGGACCATATGAGGAATATGTTACGACGAAGACCAAAAAATATATTAGATTAAGTCGAACGAAAGAAAATGTTGCGGAGCTATACGGTAACATCTTTCGGATGAAAGAAGAAGGATGGGACGTAACAAGAACAAAATAAGGAGCTGAACGTGAGTCTAACTTGAAGACTCTGGAATAAAGACAAGTGCTGACCGGGAGACAACCTGGAAGAAAAATTTTTACTTTTCTGTTCTGTGTCGAGTCTGTCAGACCTGCAGAAGATGCGGCGCATCTCCATCATAAGATGCGACGCATCACCTGCACTGCTCATATCTTATTTCATTTTCTGTATTTTTACTTTTGACTTTAAAACTTTCTGTCAGTTTATTTAATGCGGCGCATCCCTGGTTAAGGATGCGACGCATCTTTTATTCTGATTCGTATTTATTCCAGGCTCGATACAGCGTATCTTCTTCCATAAATTACGGCTTATCGACTGACCTGATGATTTACAGTTTAATTTTTTAGGTTTTATTTTTACTAACTACTAATGTATTATGCAAGTTTGAACCTTCTTAACTCAGTTGTGTTAAAGTCTAAATGGTATTATAGATTCCTGCATTTTTTTGTGGATACATCATCTATGAAGCTTAAATGTTCTAATCCACAAGAAAGTTGATTTTTGCTCTTATACGAATAATGGAGGATCATACCGAGCAAATCTCAGGGGAGTTTTTCTGTTCTAATTCTTTTATTTTCCATTTTTTAACCTTTGACACAAACAACGAGGACGTTGTTTAACTTAAGTGGGGGGATGGAGAATTAGAACACTTACTTGTCCTATACTTTTTCAAAATATGCTTAAAATGCGCTTAATATATCAAAATTTAAATTTTTTAGCATGTTTTTGTTTAAAGTCTAAATTACATAACCGCACACATAACTCTATTCTTTCAAAAATATTAAAACTTTAGTGTGCTGGTGACTTGTAAACTTTAGAACTTGGCTTGTATACTATTCGAGACCACCATAATGAGTATTATCTATATAATTGGAGTGACTTGTCTAAATTGGTAAATTTCTAGGATTACACCCAAATAGCCTTTATATGTTATGTGATATTAACTAACTACACTGGTTAGTTAACCCCCGTATAAACTCTTTGTTACTCTCACTTTTAGAGTAAGATACCCCTAGAAAAACCCTCAGAGCCATTCCTTTCGTATCTTACACCTTTGTTACAATGTTTCGATACACCCTTACACCTTAGCCTACCCTGTAGATTAAAATCCGTGGTTAATTGCTTTAGGCAAAGTGTGTTTCATTACATTACCTGTGTTCGCGTGCGTAATTCATTATCTTTGGTTAGGTCGGGAAATTGCACAATGCAATTGGTATGAAAGTAAATATTGTATAACTTTTAGTTTATTTTTCGTGTGTTTGCTACTTTCACTATTACAGTTATTTCTGAAAGTATGAAGAGTATGAAAAAATTATCCGGAAAAATAGTGATAGAAAAGTTGTGAAATTTTACACATATATGTTGATGTCAAAAAAGAAAAAAAAAAAAAAGAAAAAAAAAAGAAAAAGAAAAATGAAAAGTTGGAAGTTTGTTTTAACCAACTTATGTAAAGTTTTGTATTAAGTGGGAGATATCACCACTATTTGTTGTTGTATATTATATTTATGGATTGAATGGGAGTTGGCCGTTATGGGAACGCCAACTAAGGTTATTCTTTGATTGAGATCTTGTTGAGTATAATTCGTGTCTACCTAAAGCGTGTGTTTCAAGTGTTAAAGCGTGAGTTATTCAATGATATGAGTCTTATTCATGGGATGGTTGGGAAAGTGATTAACCACACTTTGGATTTTAATTTATCTGTTTTGTTTATTTTTCATTTTACACCAATTTGTATCCCAAATATTATCCATACCCTATATCATTCTTCATCCAAACCTTTGATTTATTGAGATTAGGGATTTGAGCAATCTTAAGTATTGTAGTCGTGGATTCGGCGATGTATTTATGATTTTGTCGCCCTTTTTGATATAATATTATTGGTGAAGATTACTTGGTCCTATCTTTAGCCTATTCGAGTTAAGAATTTGAGCAATTGCAAGTATCGTGGTCGTGGATTCGATCATGTATTTGTAATTTTGTCGCTTTTTCTGGAATATGAGATCGATAGAGATTAAAAAGGATGATCAACCCTTAGCCTCAAAACCCTTTTTACCACTTTAGACTTGTTACTCCTTGGCTTTAGTGGGGGAGATACGTATACTTGCCAAGCATATAATAGAATATTCGTCACGAATAAGCAACTAAACGATTTAGAATTGTTTTACATTAAAAATTATTTTGATTTCTACTTCGTTAAGTGTTTGGTTGTGTGATTATGACAAAACGAATACGTGCTTAAATATAAAAATAAATCCTAATATCTTTTAGGATACATTTTCATACGATTAATTCTAAGTTTTACTTGGGGACAAGTAAAGTTCAAGTGGGGGGATATTTGATGAACTCAAATAAGTACATTTTATTATCATCATTTATCCTATTTATTTGACTTGTTTTATTATATTATCTATGAGAATCGATACATTAACGTTTACTTTAGTAATTCTCAGGTAAAAACAAGCATTATGTGAAACTTGGCGATTTTGGACTAATTATGGAGCAAAACAAGCAAGATGTCAAAAGCCTACTGAAATCCAGAAGATCAAGCTCGTTCTACTCCAGATACGCCGCAATATACTTCTAACATACGGCGTATCACTATCAAGATTTCACAAGTTACAATCCAAGACAGCTAAAGTACATGCGCCGCATACAAAGATCAAGTTACGCCGCATCTAACAACTCAATGCTCCGCATCGATCCCTCAGATAGAAACTATAAATACCCCAAGGTCAGACGAATTTAGGAGTCTTGGACAGTGTGAAGAAATAACCCTAGAGCCGAATTCAGACGACCAAGCAGCACAAGACACACCTTAAACGAAGATACAAGAGCTGTAAGAAGGTCCTGCATGTATTCAATTCATTAAGTAGTTTTGTTTTATTGTATTAGTACACTTTAATTCATCAGGATTGATGGGCTTGTGTCATGTGACTACGGAAAATCATGCACTCCCCTTAATATTGCTTTCCCATTAATTAAAGTTTATATGTTGATGTCTTTGGTGACTTTTATTAGTGCATTGATAACCTCTGTGTCTAGCTGAGTCTTGCTTGGGTCGCCATGCCCCTTCCTCGCCTATTTATTTTAGCGTCTCTTAAATAAATATGATAGACATAAGTAATCATTAAGGGTTTACTCGCCGATAAGATTAGAGCCAACGAGAAAGGTTTAATTATATACACTTCATATAAAACTAGCAATAAACCAAGTGACAAGCTACTTAATTATCAGCACAGGTCTTCTTATTGTCTCGAGTATCTATCTGTGTACGTGTGTGCTAATCACTGATTCGTGCTCATTAGTTTAGTTTTCCATTTAATTATAACCAAACCGTGCCAGTCTCTCAGGCTGAACCCCCTTGCGTTAGATTAGGTTGTATAGCTAACTTAGGATATTAAAATACTGGTTAGAATAACTAGATAATACGTTCCACTCTTAGTGATCGACACTCTACTTACCATTATATTCATACTGACCGGGTATACTGCTCATTAAGTGTGTGTGTTATTGATAAGTCGGCTAAATATAAATTTAAAACTTGAGTAGGCATTAATACTGCTAAACCGCAACGACACATCACGCGCACTCATCAAACTCCCACTCTCTTATCTCTCTCTCTCTCTAGAATTCACTTAACATCAAGTATATGTTATGATAATTAATATGTTACAACCGTGTATAAATATCATGGGCAAACATGACATCTTTGCCACGAATAATTTGTGGGTATATTCGTAGCTAACTTACCCACTACTCTTTATGAGTAAATCGTGGCTAAATATTTACGTCACATTGTGAATAATGCACGGGTAAATATATTGGTAAATTATGATTTTATTTTAATATTTAAAATGCGACAAATATGTAGCATCTAATATAAAAACCACACATTTAACACAAATATTCTTGAAATATAAAACACACGATAATAAATAGATCATTCTTACATAAATATTAACGCTGTTAACCGAAACCATCATTCTAATGATGTCTCAAAACAAATAAAATAAATTGAAAAGAACAAACCATCATCATAAAGATGTCTCAAAACAATTAATATAAAGATAAATATGACTTATCAACTTACAATCATGCGGCTGTCATGGTCATCTTCCTCACATCCACCTACTCAGGAGTGACTAGTAGTGGGACCCGGACGAGCATATCCTCCATCAAAAATTTCACCATCAGAATCACAATCTGGAAGGGTTATATTGAAATGATTGCTCACAATCTCAAGAGTTTTTCTTAATTTGTTGATCTTTCTCTCCATTTTCTTAGACTTTTTCTCCCGCCCGTCGTTTACCTTGGTAACTGCAGTTGTTTTATTTCCAGTATCTGTAATATAATCAACTCTTTTTGACCCAGCACCATACAAGTTTCTTTTCTTTGCACCACTTGCTGCTGCAATGTAAAGTGTTGTTTCGTCTACCTGACTTTCTGCAGAAGCTGGATTTTCCTCCCTTTCTTGCCTTAGACGCAACACACTCTCCTATAAGTGTGTACATTTTATCATGAGTAATCATAGAACTAAGAACTATATTGTTTATTAAGGAACTCGATCAGAACTTACATTAATTGTTTTTGACTTCCCATTAATAAATGTTTTCTTGTCATGGCCGCTGGTATGAGTATGCAAAAAAAGCTCAAATCCTGTAGGTGGACGCTTGTATATAGATTCCTACATCACATATGCATAAAGAAGAGATTAATAAAAATTTTGGATAAATATGGCGATCATATTAATGATGTATTATATGCAGCCTAAATACAAGATGTAACTCGAAAAATTAACAATCGAATTGTTTGATACGCACGTAGTCAAAACATAATTAACTGGCAATCAGCAGATAATAAGTATTAGAATACTTTCTGTCCTAGAAATTATTTATACATCTTAATCTTCCTATGCTTTGGTGACTTACCTTAGTTTTGCCCTATGCTATTTCAAAGTGATGTGGAATACTGGACAACATATGTTTAAAAATGGTGTACATTAGCATAACATCAAGTTTTGATGGGTGTTGCCAAAAAAAATCGCAGACAGATGGCGAAGGCATATTTTGCTAACAGTGGCATGATAGTCCTAAACTGTACTTTAAACGCATCCAAAACATCTATGGATTTCAGAAAAGGTCAAGTGCCTACACTTATATCTAAGCACTTTCTGAATATTTAGCCCAGCCGAAAAGAGTGTCGCAAGCATTGGGATAAGCATATAATAAATGAGCTACTGACATAATGCTTTCATCTTCCAAAACACCACATCTGGTTAAGATTTAACACAAGTATATTATTAGGTGTTAGTACCTTCAGGTTTTGGGGCCTCAATACCACCAATCAACATTTCACTTTGAAAGGTATGACCATCTACGGGATGGAACCAATTACAAGTTCTAGAGTTTGGCTTTACTCGTGTGTTTCGATATATGGTCCTGTGAAGGAATGGGGCAGGTCTAAGCGGTGGAACCAAAACCGGATATGTGATTAGAGGCATTAGAGGGCTAGGGGCAGAGCAGAGGGAATACACTCCTCAAAATGGTCCACGGTTTCCTTAGTTTTCCTAATTGACCAATCTACTTATCAAACTGACCTGCTATGGAGCAATTTAAGTAATATGTAGCTACACATACATGTAACTCGAAAAATATATATGCTACTATCTAGAGCAGATTCTCAAGGACTCCAATCATAGTTAATATACTTACAAGATTTTTCGCATGTTCACGAAATGAGATTGACCCTCCGGTATGAGTTGAGGAACCTTCACCCTTTAGACGATTTTGTGTATTTTTTTTCTTGGATCTCCTTATACTTTGATGTTCCCCAATAAGTTGTGAAATTTGTCCATGCGTTGTCACTCATGAATACAGGTTTCACCATTTTACTTCTTATGTCTCTAAAGAAATCAGTATAGCGTACAGAAGTTTTTGCATCCCATGCTACCCTCACGCTTGTCTCGGCTTCCGGATCCCATAAAAAATGTTTCTTTTATAAATTCAAATAATTAGTATTTATAAAAAGAAAAATAAATCTGAATAACAATTAAAATCTAATCAATACCTTAAATTCTCCAAAATAGAAGTCTTTTGTAGGTTGAGACACCTTTGTCCAAGTGTACCCGGTATCATCAATTTTTTCTTTAAATATCTTTGTAATCTCTCGAGAACACGCACTTGATTTGTCGAATCTGTTACAGTGATGAAAAATAGAATGAAATAACATAATAAAAAATTTGTGATGCTCAAATTATATATTTACAGTACTTACAATCCATTCACAACTTGCACTTATTTTCTTCCGTTTGATGGATTATCTAAGTTCTCAATGATGTTTTCAGGCGTCGTTTGATGGGTATCGTCATTTATAGTTGAATTATTAGGGATATCATTTAATTGTCCTTCACTGGCATGAGGCCTACTTTCTCCTTCTCCCAGCCTTTGCCTTGTTGAATTGTTAGATATATTATTTGATTGTCCTTCACTGGCATGAGGCCTACTCTCCCCTGCTCCAAGACTTTGCCTCGTTGAATTATTAGGGATATCATTTGATTTTCCTTCACTTGCATGAGGCCTACTCTCTCCTGCTCCAAGTCGTTGCCTCGTTGAATTGTTAGGGATACCATTTGATTGTCCTTCACTAGCATGAGGCCTAATCTCTCCTGATCGAAGTATTTTCTTTCGTCTAGCCATGTCTACAAGGAGAAAGTTTTCAAATATAAAGGAATGTGAGAAATTTCTGAGATAATGATATCCAAAATTAGACTTTAAAACAGACTTAAATCAAGATATAAGTACTTTAAAGAAAGATTTATGAAATTTTAAACATGAGTAACTAACACAATACATACGTTCCTATTAACTTAGCATATATAAATCCTAACACAACATTAGTAAGTCATCGCAAGTAAATTCTAAATGATATCCTATGTTCCTATTAGCTTATGAGAATTATATCAAACATTAGACTATAAAAAAGATACAGTCTCTAGAGAGAAAAGCTATCATAAAGTGTTGGAACATCAAAGGATACAGTTGCTGATATCAGTGATGCTACAAGCAACTCCGATAGTAGTGATGATGAAGATTAACCAAGAACACTCAACTTTCAGCCTCTTAATCACTCAGTTTTGTTGTTTAAGCGATATATTGAATATGACCCACAATTTATACAATTTACTGTCTTTTTATATTTATGGAAACTTATGCCCAGAAATGAAAGTTATGTTTGTTTCGTTGGTAAATGTAACAGGGAATCAGTAGGCTAAACAGGTGCATGTGTAATCCATTTGAAATTGGAAATGGGTATTTGATTTTGGTAAAATGATTCTAAAGCAATCATCAAAAAGATCCCGTTTGACATCACAAATACAGATTCAAAAAGATCCCGTTTGACATCTTAATCTCCAATCACAGGCAAGTCAAACCTGAATGTTGGCTATGATTTTTTCATTAAATTTCTTTCACATCTGAGCGGATTTTGCCAATGACAAGTAAACCGAACCTTCAAATATTAAACTATTTTTGTTATTTGTCAAATATGATATGCTTCTTCCTATTTCTGAATTAATTTTTCTGAATAAGCAGTTTCAGTTGCTTATTCAAAACATTTATATAAGTCATATATTATTCTGTAAGCTGTAAGCAGCTTGGATTGCAAGATGCAGTCCCAAACACTGAAGTGCTTATCCCTTTTATTAGACCGCGATAGCGTAAAGGTACTTTCTTGTAGAGTGCAGATCGTAATTTAGAAAAGTTTATTACTAATTTAGCATCAACAAATGAGTTTATAGCGTTAGTTTATTTTGGCTCCTTCCGATCATTGTGGACGTGCATTCTGTACTTTGTATTTGGTTCGTTTTAGTGTTTCTATATATGTTGCCTTCAGGGAAAAAACTGAACCCTCTTATTTTTCTCTCCTTCACGTGTAACAAACACAAGATGTAACAATGAAGACACGCGGTGATGGTACCACATAGACTAACCATGTGTGTTCATACGGCTTACTACGCCTGGTGTAACAAAAAAAAATGAAGACATAGACCCTTCTTACACATACGATTCCTATGTGGTTCATTAACCCACGCAATTACAGTTATCGATCATTACTAATTCAAAGAACCCTTAGGTTTTTTACATGAAAGTGTAAAGTAAAAATAAACCTAATCAACTCTAATCATGCAATAAAACTCAATGAATCAAGCACCCTAACATTAAATTAAAAGGTAAATTAAAACTAATTACCACAAATTATGATCTAATATAGTGAATGGTGTATGAACATACCTTGTTCTACTGCTTCCTGAAAGTCTGTTGCATCTGATAAACCGCCAGATAAACCTTATGTGGAAGGAGTGACTGCTGCTCCACGATCCCCACATATCTAGGGGCGAAAAATAATTTCCCAGAATGGCGCCAATATCTTTTCACAAGTCAATAACCGTATGGTCTTGTAGTGTGGAAGATGAATGACTAAACCTATAGTTTAATTTATTATTCACTATATTCATTAGTATTTATTATAAAATATAGTTTGATGAATAAGTAAATATTATATATTATCATTAATAGGGGTGTCAGAAACACATATCCGAACCGAACCCGATTAAGCTTATTCAGGTCGGGTTAATTGGGTTGGTTAATTTGGGTCAACCCATTTAACCCGAGTTCTAAATAGGGTCAGGTTCGGGTATAGTTTTTTAGCCTCAAACCGTATTGACCCGACTCAAATTGACCCGAACCCGATCAACCTGACTCAACTAACATTTTTACATTCTAAACATATTGAAGTAAGCATTTTTTTTTAATCATTTTACTTTTATTCAGGTTGACCCACCCCGATTTGACCCGACCAAAATTGACTCGAACCCGATTAACCTGATTTCTAAATAAACTCGGGTTTGGGTATGTTCTTTTAGCCTCAACCCGAATTGTCCTGAACCCGACCGAGTCAACCCGAGTAACACCCCTAATTATTATTAGTATTATTGTTAGTTACCTCTTCATTAGTATTTTAGTTATTATGAATTAGAATTAGTCATGCTAATCAGATTATCAGGTCTATTGGATGTTCAAAGGAAAGAAATTAACACGCAAGAAGACCTATATTAAATGGATTTGTCGGGTTCGGGTCAATCATGTTATTAGGGTACTTACTAACATACAAACAATAGCTGTGTATAGATCTTTCTTCTTTCGCAAATGGGTTATCTCGTTAGGTTTTTATACGTTTACCAATTCTTTTTTACATTTCGTAAAACATAACCAAATCCAAAAAGGTATGTATTAAATAGCTTAACTTCAAGTTTCGTATAAGCATAGACATTATAATAATCGATACAAGTAAAGTTGTAAATGAAAAAAGCTATTTGTGAGATAATTGAACTCAGCTGTGAGAAAGTCGACTTAATTAAGCTCCACTTGAGCCCAACCAGAGCTTGACTTTTAACTCAAAGCTAATTAATTAGTTTTCGAGCTCAAGATTAACTTAAGATTAATCGATTTAACTTGATCGAGATCGAGCTTCGTATAACTATCCGTTATTATTATTATTATTTTATTATCAATGTCTGTTATTAAATAAGTCTGTTATCTTTAAATTTTCCGATTACTTTTGCACTCGCAACCGACCCTACAAGGAAACTTATTTGTTAGGTTGGGTTTATCAACAAACATGAGTTGCATATCGATTTTCTTCTTTTCCAAATGGGTTGTCTCGTTAGGTTTTAATACTCTTACTGACTAATTTGCTTTTTTTTACAACATCACCAAATCCAAAATGTTATGTCTTGAATAGCTTAACTTCAAGTTTCGTATAAGCATATGCATAATAATATTCGATAAAAGTAAAGTTGTAAATGAAGGAAGCTATTTGTGAGATAAATGAACTCGGCTTGTGAAAAGGTCGACTTAAGCTCCACTTGAGCTCTAGTTAAACGAGCTCAACCCGAGCTTGAATTTTAACTTAAAGCTTAATTAGTGTTCGAGCTCAAGATTTAATTAAGTGAGGAATTTTGGGATTATGTCTAAAAATATAAAACATAAACTAAAAAGTAATTAAAAAGCATACAAAAAGAATAAGCAAAGCACAAATTATCAAAAACGCAATTAAAACTAAAAACGAGCCTTAACGGCCTTAAAACGGGCTAAGAAAACCAAAATCTCAAAAATCTACTCTAGATGTGCAAATTTGGTTCCTAAAAGTCCTAAATGATAAAAAAGAATTTTAGAAAAAAGATTTGTATTTTTTGACTTTTATTTTATTTTTTATGAATTTAAAACACTTTTGGATTAAAAAATATATAAAAAATATTAAACTAAAGTGAAAAATTAGGAAAATTTCCAGGAAAATACTTAAAGTGATTAAGATCCTAGGAAAAATAAAATCAGTCCAACAGCTTATAAGAATAAGCAGAAAATAAGCACAAAAGAGAAATAAGCTAAATAGGCTAAACTATGTTAAATATAAAACAAGGGAAAGTCTAACGAAGAAGTCCCAAGGACGCAGTGGTAAGGAGTGTGTGTGTTAAGGTTGAGGTTGGTTGAGGTCCTAGGTTTGAGCCTCGGCTCACCTTAGACTTCCCAACTTTCCTTTTTATTTTATATTTTTAAATTTTCTTTTGGAACTTGTTTATTAGCTGAAAATAATAACTTTTTGTGAAAACATTATTTTTAATACTCAAGAAATAAGCCAGAATAAGCAGTTGAAATTCATACTCCTATTAAGAACAAAAGAGGCCAAGTCTAAACTGCTATTGATCACACAAGCTTCTAAAAGCTTGTGTATTTACTGAAATAAGCTATAAATCACTAAAAGCAATCCTAAAAAGCCAATGTAAACAAAATAAGCAGAACTAACAAGCAAATAAGCACAAAATCAAAAATAAGCAATTAAGGCCAATGATGCTATCCCAAACAGCCTGCTGGGCAATATTTGAGCTTATGAAAAACCACTAAAACAATAAGCAATTATACTAAAAACTGAAAACAGATAGAAATCATCAACCAATAAGCTAATAGAACAAATCTCAGACCAATCAGAGCTTATTAAGGGCTTATAAATCAGCTTTAAAAAAGGCAATTCAGCACAATGCATAAACTGATGTTATTAGGTATGCAGGCTGAAGTACTAGTTTTAAGGCAATAAAAAAGCATTAAATACTCTGTGGTTAGTCTTCAAATTGTCTATCTGCTTCTTGAAGAGCTCAGACCAAAAATCTTTACATGGCAGTTGTTTGTACTGCTTTGTTTTCTGACATGGCAGAGGGATCTTGAGCTTCACCAATAAGCTCAACTGATGGATCCCCTGAAACACGTGAAAGTCAGCGAAACTTATTATCCTGCAATACAAATGTACCCTGCAAAAGAAAGAAAAGTAGAAATTATAAAGCCACCATATCCATCTCCCACAATAGCTACAACGTGTACAATTGGAGGTATGAAACATACTCTGTGGTTAGTCTTCAAATTGTCTATCTGCTTCTTGAAGAGCTCAGACAAAAAATCTTTACAGATAAACTTGATAGCCTCTAGGTGATCACTAAACCGTGGCCGATCCATTGTGTACCTACCAGAATCATAACTCAGCAACTTCCCATCCACATTGGTGTAATAGGTTAACTATAAACGAAATAATCCTTGCTTGCCATTTTCCGATATAAAACTAAGAAGCTAAATGTTAAACCTACAGTCTACTTCATCCCAGGCAAACAATTTCTTGCCAGTTACAAAAATGGAAGATAAGACGCCAAACATCATGACCTCAAGTTACTTATGACAAGTCACTCAAACTTAAGTCCACTGAATACAAAGTACAAATGACATTAAGGTGACAAATAGGAGGTATCCTAGTATGTTTGGTCAATACATGTGTCCAGAACACTAGAAATGACTTCAAGGTGAACAAATAGGAGGTATCCTAATATGTTAGGTCAATACGTATGTCCAGAACACTGGAAATGACTTGAAGGTGAACAAATAGGAGGTGTACTAATTATGCTTAGAGTACTAGACATTTGCCCATCCAAAGTAAGCTCGTGTAGTGCTTGAAATTAGTTAAACAACAAAGTCCTATTTACATATTTTACAAAGAGCAATGCTAGAATCACATAATTTTTACAAATTTTTTTCACACAATGACATGTCATGCTATATTTAACTAACAATTCAAGTTGGATAGATGAACCAAATAAGGTAAAACAGGTTTAAAAGCTATAATAGATCCTTATGCCAAACAACCCTTAATCTGTCTTAAACTGATTTTAAGCTTATTTTAGAAAGCAAAACTCAAATATTCTTGCAAACAGATCATTGTTAAGTCCATTAAAGTGTTTTTAAGCAAAAAGCAGTATGAGAAAAGTGCTTATCCAATAAGCTAAGATTATTAGCTATTAAGACCTCTAAATCACTTATAAGCACAAAATGAAGTAACACAATGAAATAAGCTAACACAGCATCAAATCAACTTCAATTAAGCATAACTAAGACAAATAAACTCAAATAAGCAAAGAAATAAGCAGTAAACAGTAATAAGCAGTATCAAAAGCAAAATGATGAAAAATTGAACTCACATTTGTCCTTTGCACAAAGAAGTTCATAAAATTGCTCCAAGAGCTGATCTACAAGCTCCAGCTTGTTAGAAACAAGCTGGTAAAGTCCAATAAGCCCTTCCCTTTTTGGCTTATCATCCAAGTGCTTATTCCACAATGAGTCAAGGTAATTTGAGTATGATTTAGGACAATTCAATTGATGACTATAGAAGCTCAAAGTAAGCTATGAGACAGCTTATTTGAGATCTAAAGAGTAAATTAAGTAAAGTGCTTATTAAGAGCTTATTTTAGCTTATTTTAACTATTAGAGAGCATTTTAACATAAAAGTAAAGGAGACAAGGTAATTAAACAAACTAAATTTTATTAATAATCTTAAACTATTACAAAGCTTATAAAAAAGACAGAAATTAAGACAAAAAAGCACTAAATAAGCAATAACAAAAAAAACGACTTGAAGAAAAAAAAGGTACAAAGCAATATGTATAAACAAAACAAATAACTAAATGTTAGAAAACATAATTCAATCGCTGTCATCTCCTAAAGAAGCATCATCACTATCATCTGTATCAACATCATCAAGTGAATGTGTGTTGACTTCATCATCTTGGAAAGCCAAATTGACACCAGGAAGATCAATAAATGATTTAGGTTTGGCTTTAGACACATCCCACCAATCAACTTTATCCCGCCGTAAGCTTGGATATGATGTATAATAGACTTGTGATGACTGACTGGCCAAAATAAAAGGTTCATATTTGTTAAATCTTCTTTTATGGTTAACATCAACTAGATTGTACCCTTTATGAACCTTCATCCCAACATTTGGCGTTGGATCAAACCAATCACATTTAAACAATACAACTCTTTTAATCGGGAGAGCTGGGTACTCTAATTGCACAATCTCCACTAAAATGCCGTAATAATCAGTTAACTCATCACTATAATTAGAACCCTTTAGGCAAACTTCACTATTGTATGTTAATCTACCTAAACCATGTTCACTAGTGTGGAATTTGTACCAATTAACAAAATATACCGGATAAGTGACCATACTTCTCAAAGGCCCTGAAGAAACATCTTTGATAATTTGACTATCAACATTACCTGAATTGTGTGCCTATAATTAATAGTGAAATTGAAGTTAATACGATATACATATAATTATAAGTGGTATCAATATGAGTTGAAAACGTAAAACACTTACGTAGTCAATAAACCAATTTGCAAATTCACGCTCCAGCCTAGTGTCAACTTGCACATCAGTTAAATTTGGCTCAATTGTCTTTATCTCTTCGACAAATATCCTTGAGTATAATTTTTAAATTAATAACAATGACTCGCTCAACATTACGTTAAAAAAAAGATGTATGTATGATACTTACTTGACATACTGTTCAATCTCAGCACAATTCAGTAACACATATGTTCTCGCAGCATCATACTCTTGATCACCTAAACGTCTTTTTTTTATTGCCCAGATAATTGACCGGAACACTTGAATACAGATATACTTCCTTCATAAAGCTCCTCATCACCTCCATCATAATTTCGAGGCACTCTAATCATCTTTATGTTCACATGAGGTTCAAAGTAATGTGAACAAAACATTGATGTTTCCTCAATTAAGTTGGCATTGGCAATTGAACTTTCAACCTTAGCTTTATTCGTCACTTTCTTTTTTAGTTTTCCCAAGAACCTACAATGTTGGAACAACGGGTAAGTAGTTTCCTGAACCATCAACTTGACTCTAGTAGCGTCTAACAAAAAACAGCCCTATAACTTACACAAATAAACAATATTAAGTACTTTTGTATTTTGATTTGAGCAGATACCTTCTACACATCACTTATACTCGCCTTTTGCAAGTAAATTTCGATAACCCAACAAATATGCATATGAAAAAGTTTGACCTATTTAAACTCTTTCCCTGTTTTGCTAAAAATATATTTGACCCGTTTGAGATAGAATTCATAAAACACGACCAAAGTTCATAGTATTCACCTATAGGCTGCAATGTTCACTTTCCTGTATTGCATCTTTTTAGTTCAGACCTTGATTACGCCCATTTCATCCTAAAGCCACTAATTCCAACAACAGATTTTCTCGAATCAACATAAAGACTAAAATATCTACAAAGTGGCGCAAACTAACCCAAAGTCCTCCTAATCATCTAATATCGCAGCACCCTCATATAAAGAGATTACAACTAATGTTAAACCTAAAATGCGATGTAAGTTTAGGCAAACAGTTTGCTATCTGATCATTTATACTCGGCTACTGCAATCACATTTCAATAGCTTAATAATCCAACAAATATGCAATTTCATGATTAAACCCAAAATTTTCTTAAGACCTATTGATCCGTATGTATTTTACAGATGTAGGCATCAACATTTAGCGGCATCTCATATGCAGAGAGAATCTGGCTTTTTTAGCTAACTTGGTGGAAATGTGGAGTTACGAGCAAAACCCAACAAAGCTGATATCTTATTTTAGTAAACTACATCATCCTACAAACGAACTAATCAACTACAGCAAGAAGCTAATAACTACAGTGTTCAACACCTCTAACCTAACCATGGACACGAGATCAGCAATGCTCGAACATTGCTTTAAACTAACTCTATTATCTGATTATTACAAATGATACCTCAACACATCAACTATTGAAGTGATATAGACAACTAGACTGGACACTAAAAGATTATTTTGCTACTGCCCCCATTATTTCACTAAAAGATTATCAACCAACAGGAGCTAACAAAAGCATTCGAAATCATTGACCAAGATAAAAATGTAACCTTTTATCAGTTTTAATATTAGTGACCATTGTTGTTATGTTACAGTAGAAACTAATTTTACATTGCTAAACCACAGGGGAAGATATCTGTTGTTGCTGACATTAAGAAAATATTATATTAAAATCAAAAATTTAATGTACCTTTCGAACGGGTACATCCATCGATATTGAACAGGCCCTCCAACTCTTGCTTCATAGGGCAAATGAACAGGCAGGTGTTCCATTGAATCAAAGAAGCCAGGAGGAAATATTTTTTCTAACTTACACAAAATAACAGGAATTTCTGCATGCAGTCTTATCAAGTTGTCCACTTCAATCGTAGTACATGTAAGATCTTGAAAAAACAAGCTCAGCTCAGTTAAAGCTTTCCACACTGTCATTGGCAGCAATTCGTGAAATGCTATTGGGATCAATCATTGCGTGAACACGTGACAATCATGACTTTTCATACCAAACATCTTGTACTTTTTCATATCGACACATCTTGCCATATTCGAAACATACCCATTAGGAAACTTGACTTTTGCAACCCAATCACAAACTACCTTTTTCTCCTCTTTCCCTAAGCTATAGCAAGCTTTTGGATATTTCCCGGTTGATTCATTTTTTTCCAACTCCTTACGGTTGCAATAAATTCTTACATCCTCTCTTGCTTTAGCATTATCTTTAGTTTTTCCTTCAATATCCATTACTGCTTCGAATACGTTCTCAAAAACATTTTTCTCAATATGCATGACATCCAAGTTATGATGAATAAATTTAGTACTCCAATAAGGCAAATTCCAAAAGATGCTACGCTTTCTCCACCCACATGATTTGCTTATAGAAGCGTTAAATTCCGCCCCTCCTTTTTCTGTAACTTTCTTTAATTCAAATGCATCAATTTGTTCAATAACTTGCTCCCTTGTCAGTGTCATTGGAGATTGTGATAGCTCAACCCTGTTCTTGATAAAATCATTCTTATTTCGCCTAAAAGGATGATCATGCGGTATAAACTGACGATGGCAATCAAACCATGAAACCTTTCCACCATTTTTTAAGCTAAAGCTTTTGAGTTCTCCATACAATATGGACAAGCTTTCTTCCCGGCTGTACTCCACCCAGACAACATTCCATAGGCTGGAAAATCATTAATGGTCCACAAAAGTGCAGCTTTCATGGTAAAGTTGCGCTCCTTTGAAATGTCATAAGTTTTTACACCTTTCCAAAGAGTCGTCAATTCTTTTATTAAAGGTTGTAAGAAAACGTCTATTCTTTGCTTTGGATTCTTTGGACCGGGTACAATAATTGTTAAAAACATGTACAGATCTTTCATACACATCCATGGAGGCAAGTTATATGGTGTTAAAATGACAGGCCAACAAGAATATTTCTTTCCTGATTGCCCAAAAGGTTGAAACCCATCTGTACATAACCCTAACCTTACGTTACGTGTCTCTGCTGTAAATGGAGGATTTGCTTTATCAAAATGCTTCCATGCCTCGGCATCATAGGGGTGAGACATGACGCCATCCTCCTGAACATGCTCAGCATGGCACCTCATATATTTGGCTGTAACATTGGAAGTGTACAACCTCTGTAGCCTAGGTATGAGAGGAAAGTAATGCATAAACCGATGTGGTATTCCAGTTTTCCTTTTTTTTGAACCAGTCTTACTCTGTTTATATCGAGGGTGTTCACAAAATTTTGCAAATTAAACTTTCCTCATCTTCTTCACCCCAATACAACATACACCCATTAATGCAACAATCAATTTTCTCACATGGAAGACCTAAATCTGAAGCAAACTTCTTTGTCTCGTAAAAACTACCAACCAACTTATTATGAGGCGGTAATGCGTCTTTGAGAACTTGCATAACATCATCATAGATCTTCTCTGTCATACGAGACTCTGACTTGATGTTTAACATCCTTGCAACTAGTGACAACTGTGAGACTTTTGTACAGCCAGGCCATAATGGTTCATCAGCTTGATACATTGTCATGTGAGTTTGGATTGAAATCATGACCTGCTGCTTCTAAGATCATGTTACGATATGGATTTGGCCCGTCATTATCTCCATTAGATGAGGTGTTGCAATTTGATTGCATAGAACTAGAGCCCACTTTAGGTTCCCCATGAGAGGTCCACTGATCATAGTTCTTAACAAACCCCTTTGATAAGACATCCTCCTTAACCTGGTCCGGTAATTTATATGCGCGATTCTTACAAAGACTACATGGACACCTTATTTTATCATTATCCTTATCTGTTGTTGGTTGTTGGCAAGCATAATCCACAAATGATACAACCCGATGTATAAATTCAGGATTTAATTCATTACGTCCTTCTAAAAACCTACTATTATACATCTACTCCTGATCTGTTCTCATTTTAAAACTCTATCCGTAGTCGGTGTCAAACCAAAATAGTTGTCTGTAAAAAAAGGATACAAAATTAACAATACTATTTTAACCAATTGTTTCAAACTTGCACATATCTAATCAAATTACAAACTTTTTATCTGATAAGAGCAAACTTGCACATATCTAAAACACTTATTCAAATGAAAAAAACCTATTAAAGGATGAGGAAAAATGTGTTCCATCTTGAGAAGAAAATGGCTTTACTAGGGGCATGTCAAATATTGGATGCTTCACTTAAAACTGTTGACAATTCAAGCATACCAAGAGACCAAAAAGCTATAAAATGCTAATAACATATTTCAATTGAGTTTCTCATGTGTCTTAGACTATATAACAAATTCATTCAGAGGAATTATCATTATCATCAAACAACATAGCAAAAGACCCAAAAAAGTCAAGATATATATATATTCAAATCAAATTGCATTTAAATTATTGGAGGTTTACCTTCTTAGAGTTTAGATGTAGAATAAGGGGGCATTAAAGAAGGGTGATGTATGGGCAGAGAGGGGTTGAAGGAGCTGATTGATGGGAGTGGAGATTGTGGAAGGGGTCTGCACATTCAACTTTGTACTTTGAAGGAAAAGACCACAAGTGGGTCAAGTTTTAACGACATGTGGTATAGTTTTCCCATGGTCGGTGGGTGGTGATGGTTGAAACTGCTGGGGGTTGGGCAGGATGGCGGGGCCTGTGTGCTTAAGTGTGTTTCACTCCTTGGTGGAAGCCCCAAAGAGATGGAGGATGGTGGTTGGGCTGCCTGTACGGAACAACCGCTGGGTAGGACCTGCATGTGCCTTGTGTGACTACTCAATGGTGTGCTTTAATTTTGAGGTGGATATATGGGCTGATGAGGAGTAAGTTTGGTAACAAGTCAAAACCACTATTATTATATGTTGTATAACATAACCTGAATTGACCTTTCATAAGTAAATGTGCAAGTTTTAGTCTATCTCTGTTATCAACTAACTTTTTATTTATAATTCTCATAGCATATGGCTCCAACGCAAAAACTGACAATGGAAACCTTCTTAAAGGAATTGGATATTCTCAAGTTATAATGAACATGACCGGTCATGTTTTCTCACATACAAACTCAGATAATTGCTTATTGCAAAATACCCACACAAATGATAAGATGGGTAAAGTCATGGGTATATATTCACCCACAAAATACCCATATTAACTCACCCACCGTTAAAAAGGATATTTGTATTTCGTGGGTAAATAACATTTACCCACTAAATTACCCATAAATATAGCTACAAGAACTCACGATGTGGGTAATATGTGGGGAATATTTTGGCGCCAATTATTTTCCCACTAAACTACCCACAAATATATTTATGTGGCTATTTGTGTGGGTAAATCCGTGGGAAATTCGAGGGAAAATAAAATCGACTTTGAAAGTCACTGATCGTGGGTAACGGGTGGGAAATAGGTGGGTAATATTCGTGGGTATTCCATCAGATTCTTGTAGTGAATATTACCAGAAACAGAATGTTCTTTTGGTATTGGAATTCCAATCAAGATATCCGTTTTGAGATCAAGTTTCCTGTTGACCTCTGTGATGAATAAGTAAAGAAAATAGTAAGCACATTTAATCAATGACTCAGATGAACAATCAATTTAGGGGTTAATGGTACTTGCCAATCATTCGAGCATAGTCTTCCAGTGTATCTAATTGGCATGGTGTCTGGTTTGTCATTAAACAATTGAAGTTATTAGGGAAGGGTTATATCAAATAAATATATATGTAATACTAACTAGAGCTATCAGCGTTGATAGCTCATGATTCCTACCTTGTAGCCACTTTATCAGTATAAAAAGCAGGAAAGTCATCAGTCTAGTATGAAACAACAGAAACTCCTTGAGTTTCCTGTACCATTGAAAATTTATAGTTATACGTCAGCCTCCATTTATAGTTGCTTCTTAGTAACTAGTAGAATAATGAACATACCAAATACTCTAAGGTTCTGGGTATATCTAATATTGACTTCACACCAGCTGATACTACAGTGATAGAAGTTCTTCCAAGCTCCGTAAGATCAGATGATATATCCATAGCTGAAACAATTTGAATCACACAGAAGCCAACAAATAAGAAATTATAAGCAAATATATAGTTTATAAAGTAAATATCTAAAACAGACCTCTTTTAAGCTACAATAACCAAGTATAAAAGATATTCAGTTGAAACTAGATTTATGAAAATATATTTATCCCTGGGTAGCTTTGTATTCAACCGGAAACATGATGAGTTCAATTTGAAAATTGAAAAGTACGGTATACATGTAAACTTATATATAGTTACAATTTGTTATTATAAATCTGATGTTCTTGGTAAATAGACATCACTAAAGAACGAACAATTTTGTCCCAAGAAGAGAAGCCTTTTTCGAATTTTGGCTTATTATAAATATGATGTTCTTTAGCCACCCATCCGTTATGAAAGAATGGAAAATGACTCACTTCCATAATTATTTGATCAAGTGTAAATTGGTCAAATAGGGAGTTGGTTATCAACAAATAATTAAAAAAAAATTAAATAGAAAATCAAATTCAATTAAATGTAGAGAGCATAAAACAACAATTGACAACACATGAATATGAAATTTATATCCCGTTCTAAAGATTAATGTTTATATTGCTTGGTGCACCTAAATTGCATAGAAGACAAATAGAAAACAACAATGATTTTTCAGAATTATAAATTAATATGCAAAAGAAGTGAAAATATCCAGCAATATGTATATATCAGAAAGCTTACTGCTTTCTCCATGTTTGTGAACTCCTCTAGTACCTCCCATCACAAATATAGATATGTCAACCTGATGAAAAGTTGGAATAGTTGGATAAATTAGCCACATAAGGAGGTAATAGTAACTACATATGTTCAGATATAAGCTTCTTTATACACATCATGTATGCATTCTTTTTTTTATGTGATTAATCTCTTTCAAACATGTTGACAGTCGTTATATTGTTTTTTAATCTTTAAAAAAAAAAATACATCTTTTGATGTATTACCCAACTGTCTATTATTCCACCTCTAAGCAAAATGAATTAGTCGGAAAGAGAAAACCAGTGAGAGAGCACTCACCATTGAAGCAAAGATCATGGTTGCAGACACGGTAGTTCCACCACTAATTCTTGTAGCCACCTACATATATTTACAAGTCAAATACAACAGTTACATGAACTTATGGAGTTTGAACATCTGATTGTAGACTAAGTTCCACCTTTATGGGTTGATTCCATTAAAACTTTAACTAAACTAGAGTCACAACTGAACCTAGCTAAATAATTTTATTGTCAAGTAAATGGCGTATAAGATCCATACAACACATTATATGGCAACTCTACAGATTTTAAGGGAAAAAGCTAGAGTCAGAATACATACAAGTAAAATGGTATACGATCCATACAACACATTATATGGCAACTCTAGAGATTTTGTGTAAATTTATAAACACAAAAACCCCAATTACCAGGTAAATACAAAAGAGCCGGTAAACCTTTTAGAGGTATGCCACAAGCAACAGGGCAAAACCACCGAGGAGGTCCTCCATCACTCTTACTCAAACCCATTTCCATTGTTTTGGCACAATCCCTCATGGTTTGAGTTCCATAACCATCATCCCAAGTTAATAAACCCTAATTTGAAAATCACCGAAACATAAAATTAACCCATGAACACATCATATTGATAATCGAATTGAAGGTAAAATACAATACAGTACCTGATTTGTGAAGAAACTGACTTCAAATGGGGATAGTTAGTGGTTTGCGACATATCTATGTGGGTTTTTAGGGGTCTTCGGTTTCACGTAGTGAAAGAAAGAGAGGGAGCAGGTTGTATGGACTATGGGTTATTGGAAAATGAAAATGAATTTTGAGATATGTGAAAAATTTATAGCGGGACAATTTGATTTTGGGGAAAAGTTTGGGGCGGGAGTAGTGAATATGTGGCGAGGGAAATATAAATTTTGGATAATGCCTTTCTTTAAAAATCACTTAAATAATGTGTGACAAAACATTTAGTGTGACCATACATGGCATTTGGTCACAGTGTTCAAGTGTGTGACATATATTTGTCACTGTTTATATGTATATCATGACTAATGCTTCAACCTTACTTTTCATTTGTCACGCGTTCCGAATTCTTATGTGGCTAAATAATTAGCAAAAGATAGCAGTCACCCTTAAATAATGTTTGACAAAACTTGACTGTATGATTTAGACACATAAAAAATTACTTCATGTGACTAATGCTTCAAGCTTACTTGTATTGGTCACGCGCTCCAAATTCATATGTGGCTAAATAATCAGAAACAAAATTACTATTTACCTTTAGCCACATAATGTTCGATTGTGTGGCAATACAGTTCTAACGGTCACATGATCAAAATTTTCATGTGTGGCTAATTAGTAAATGTTGTCTATTTTTGTACCTTTAGCCACATAAATATGTGACTGTGTGGCCGTTCCATTTTGCTCATGTGTGACCAAATCTCATTTTTGTACTAGTGAAGCTGTAACTTCAGATGATGAAGAAGTTCATGTCGGTGCACTGATGGCACTTTCTGAGGATAACAAGCTAGCTGTGGGAAAGAGTCATGCCAAAAATAGAGAATGTGTCAACATCACCATGAGAAAGGTAAACATTTTACTGTCTATAGATGATAATTCTGATTGGCAATCTTATTTAAACTACGTCAATGTAGATCTTAAGTATGTTGAAGAGCAAACGTTAAATCTGTTTTCAAAATACAACAAACTCGGTTTTGAATTAAATAAATGTAGAGATGAACTTCTTCCTTTAAAACAAGCAAAACTTGAAAGTGTTACACTTCAAATTCAAAACAATGAACTTGCGAAACAAAATCATGCTCTTCAAGAAGAACTTAAGAAAGAAAAGGCTACCATTGAAAGCTGGACAACTAAGAATCCCAGAGTCTATGATTCTGTCAGTCGTATTCATAGTACAAAAAGGAGAATGCTAGGAGAAGATCAACTCACTGAATCCTCTAATGAGAGTCAAAGTAAAAAAGCCTTCCTGCCTGCTGGCATACCTTTTGAAAAAGAAATGAAACCTAAATCCAGTGATTGGGGTGAAAGAATCAACCTAGATAGCAACTTACCTAACTTCAACACTGGAATCATTTTGGAACATGAAAGTGTGGGGAATCGATACACTTTAAGGATGTTAGTCCTTTGTAACTTGTGTATGTGATACTTTGAGTTAATATGGTTAAGTATGCGGAATCTACTTAACCACACTTAGAAGGTTATTTGTTTACGGAAATGGAATAGTGATGCTTGTGTAATGAACAATGAAAGTTTAATACCAAACGATTCAATATTATTGAAAATCATACTAGTGATCTTCACTATCACTAGGGTTACAAAAACCTTGAATCTATATGTTTCTATGACTTATAATTTCTATGATAAATTATGTTCTTTGTTCTTGACAGATATGTAATTTTAAGTTCATGCATCAAGTGCTTATCTCTAAGCTAAGATCTTCTTTTTATAGTCCAAAGATGATCTTTTACTATATTGTCAAGTCTTGTCGAACTACTTGCTAGCTTATGTTGAGTGTGTCAGTAACTAAGATACAACATGTATCTATGTTTACAACTTGATTGATTGACTACAAATCAAAGATATTATCTACCGTATATACTTGACTTTTTACATAAATATCTTTTTAAACTTTTACAACCAGCAGTAGTATACGAGACACTTATCCATCCAACTATAGGAATCAGCAGTACCTTTGTTTGTAATAGCAGTACTAACTTTAGTTAGTACTGTTAGTTATAACTTGAGAAGTCTTCAGATATACACTAGCAGTTAGTACTGTTAGAGTATTTTTCTCAGCAGTACTAATCTTCAGAACATTTAATTCCCAACAATCCTCCCCTAAACTTGTGATTTATCCCAAATCAACATGCATCTTCTGAATTAAATTCTGATTGTGAGGATCTTTCAAACACTTCATAGTCAGACTCTTGATCTGAGCTTTCCTTTGTTCTTCAAGATTAAATATCTTTCTGTCTAACTCATCTGCTTTCTGTGAATCTCTTTCAGTAATAACATCATCTTTCTTTGTCTTGAAAACAATCAATACCTTGAATAAAAGATGGTGCAATTTCCTTGGATGGAGGAATTATAAGAGGCAATGATGCTGTGTATCTTGGATGCTTGTTCCAAGAAGTCAAATCATCTTCCAGCATGCCTTTGCAAGTGATGAACAAACGTAGTGAACTAAAATTGAAACTGAAAGAACCTAGATAGAACTTTCTTCATTTGAATGCTTCATCCTTTCTGAATATATATAATACTCCAGAATCTTCATTTGAACTTTCTTCATTTGAAGAGCTTATTCCCAGTTTCCATCAACTGAAAAAGATTATTCCCAGCATTCATCAACTGAATGCTTGTTCTTATTATTGGCTGAATAATAAGACATTTTAGCTTCTCAAAAAGCTGACATCTTCATCTTTTATGCTCTTGTCTTTTCTTTAACTTGATCAATTTGAGTTTCCTCCCCTGATTCTGAGCATACACAACCAATTTGAGTTTCCTCCCCTGAGCTTGGAAGATCTCTCACCATGTACCAAAATATTTCCTCCCCTGTTTGGAAGATCTCTCACCATCATCTGATCTACCAATTAGAACAAGTTTTCAGACAATGTTGTACATGTAGCCATCAATTTCTTAAGAGTTTATTTGCTGCCCTCATCACTTCCAGGTGTGTTAACTCCTGTGAGAGGTGAGTCATGGGGAATTGACTCATTGTCCGTCATTTGATGGTTTTTCTGAGCCACTTTAAAAATTCTTTTGAAGAAACTTTTGACTTAGCAGTATGAATATGATTTTATTATTGAAAAATCATACTGCTCTCAACCATTTTGAAGGGATTAAGTATGTAACAGACACTTAATCAAGAATTTGGTTTAACTTAACCTCTGGTTGTGTGAGAACCAATGTTTTCAGTTATAAATAACTGCCTGTGTAAAGATAAACCCATTCAAAGGGCTTTCTTGACAGGTTTTCCAGCTTGTGACAATTGCGTCTTCTAACACAAGTGTTAGATGCACATTTGTTCGCTGTTCTTTCTATCAGATGTCCTTAGACTTGCTCATTATACTAATTAAAGTATAAAATGATAGAAAGTGAGTTGTGTCAGTTACTATCTGACCAACTGAGCCATCAAGTCAATGTGAAACATCATAATCAGGTTTCAAGAAAGAAGTTTTAAAGAATCAATTAACTTAGGTGTAAACCTTTGTTAATGAATCCCCAAACTCAGTCTATCATGAACCTATTATGTCAGCAACTAGTATAATCATTCTGCTGCTCATACATTTCACTTGAAACTTCCTTTGTGCTCAAATGTTCATACCTGAAAATGTTAGTCCAAAACCAAGTAACAAAATGCAAAGCATTTGTCTTATAGCAGTATCATTATATGACTAACAGTATGAACTGAACAATCAAAATTTGTACAAGCAGTACAAACTTTTCAATAACAATACCAATTTACAAAGCTTGCAGTACTAACAAAAATTTATATACAATAACACAGAGTTTAAAATCATTGAGGATTAAGCATTCCAATACTTGCTACCAAGTACTGAAACCTTCCAACATCAAAAGCTTTTATGAGATGATCTGCAAAGTTGTGATCATAATCAATTTTAAGAACTTGAATCAACTTTTTCTCATTGCAGTCTCTAATAAAATGATGTCTAATTTCAATGTGTTTTGTTTTAGAATGTTGTACTGGGTTTTTAATTATGCAAATTGTACTACTATTATCAATATGTATGACAGTGTTCATGAAATTGTACCCATAATCAAGTAATTGATTTTGAAGCCAAAGTACTTGACCACAGCAACTTGCAGCAGCTACATATTCAGCTTCAGTTGTTGAAGTAGCCACAATTGTTTGCTTCTTACACTGCCATGAGATAAGTCTACACCCAAGGAATTGACATCCTCCGGTTGTTGACTTTCTGTCCAAGCTTGCACCTGCATAATCACTATCTGAAAATGCTACCAAATCAAAAGGTGATTCTCTAGAATACCATAGACCCAACCTAGGTTGACCCTTGAGATATCTAAAAATCCTCTTGACAGCTGTTAAATGAGAAACCTTAGGAGTTACTTGAAATCTTGCACAAGCACAAATAGAGAACATGATATCAGGTCTTGATGATGTGAGATACATCAAAGAGCCTATCATAGATCTGTATGTGTGTACATCTACATTTTCTCTGTCTAAATCGTTGAGAAGTGGCTTCTCTGAGTCCATTGGTGTGCTTGCCACTTTTGAATCAGCAAATTTAAATTTCATTAGAATCTCTGCAACATACTTATCTTGACTAATAAATATGCCTTCACATGATTGCCTAACTTGCAGACCCAAAAAGAATGTAAGTTCCCCCATGGAACTCATCTGAAACTTATCATGCATAAGCTTCTCAAACTCTAAACACATCTCCTTCCTTGTAGATCCAAAGATGATATCATCCACATACACCTGCACTAGCAAAAGATCATTCTTGTTCTTCTTGATGAATAATGTCTTATCTATCTTGCCTCTTTGAAATCCATTTTCTATTAAGTAGGAAGCCAGTGTTTCATACCATGCCCTCGGAGCCTGATGAAGGCCATAAAGAGCCTTAACTACCTTGTACACTTTGTCTAGATGATCTGGGTCAGTAAACCCTGGAGGTTGTGAGACATATACCTCCTCTTCAATAGTACCATATAGAAAAGCACTCTTGACATCCATTTGATAAACTGTGAAGCCCATAAATGAAGCATAAGCAAAAAATAACCTAATGGCTTCAATCCTTGCTACTGGAGCAAACACCTCTTCATTGTCTATCCCTTCTTCTTGTGTGTACCCTTTCATCCCTTTTATTTCTGAAAACCCATCTAGTGCCAATTACCCTTACACCCTTGGGTAAATCAACTAGCACCCATACCTTCTGAATCTTAAACTGAAGAAGCTCTTCTTGCATAGCTTCTACCCAGCTTGAATCATCTAGGGCTTTAAGAACATTCTTTGGTTCTGCTTGTGAGAGAAAACATACAAACAAGCAAGAGTTTGCAAACTCATGCTGCTTTGAAGCATAAAGGGCATCAAGAAGCCCTTGTTGGTCTGAAGACATCAATTATTGTCTTGTCTTCACCCCTGATTGTACATCTCCAATCACATTATCTAGGGAGTGGACTTTGTGAATCCTTATGTGTGGTGTAGGAGGAACTGGATAATGAGGTGGTAGATTGTTGAAATCCACTTCATCTTTTGAGAATTCTGCTTCATGTGGTTCTGATGGTCCAGCAGTAGAAAACTTTGGCCCAACAGTGGAAACATTAAGCCTATCTGTAGAAACATTAATCCTAGCAGTATGTTGCTCTGTCTCAGCATTAGAAACATCTTTTGTACTACTAACTTCACTTTCTTGTTTCTCAGTTCCATCTTCCTTGTTTTCATATTCAATCCCTTCTTTAGCTTTATCAGTAGAAGGTTCATCATTTATTGAAGTTGAAGCCACACTTGTACTTGTCCATATTGGCATCCATACATAATCTTGATCTTTCTCTTTGTCTAACCATGCCTCATTTGTTGTTTCATCTCCTTTTGAACCTGAAAATTCATTAGTTTCAACAAAAACAGACACATAATTCATAGAATGGGTTAGTATCTCAAGATCAAATAGCCAATTAGGACCTTGACCTACTACATTGGATTTATTCTCTAAAAATTTCGCATGCAAGTTTTCCTCTACTCTTCTAGTTCTTGAGTTGTATACTCTAAAAGCATTGCTATTAAGAGAATATCCAACTAAGAATCCTTCATCTGCTTTACCATCAAACTTTCCTAGATGGTCTAAGGTATTCAGAATTGTCACATGACATCCAAAAGGTCTAAGAAATCCTATTGCATGAGTTCTACCTCTAAAAAGTTCATATGATGTCTTATTGTGAGATTTGACAACTAAAACTCTGTTCTGGACATAACAAGCAGTATTAACTGCTTCAGCCCAAAAAGTTATAGGCAACTTTGGGTCGGCTAACATGGTTCTAGCAGCTTCTATGAGTGTTATATTTCTCCTCTCAGCTACTCCATTTTTCTGAGGAGTTCTAGCAACACTAAATTCTCTCCTAATACCTTTTTCCTTGTAGAAATCATCCATAACTCTATTCTTAAACTCAGTCCCATTATTACATCTAATGACTTTTACTTTCTTGACTACTAGGTTTTCTATCTGTGTAATGAATGTCTTAAGGATGCTAGAAGACTCATCCTTAGAACCTAAAAAGAAAACCCATGTAAATCAACTATAGTCATCAGTAATAACTAGACAATATCTTTTATGCATTATACTACTAACAAAAGTAGGTCCAAATAAGTCCATATGAAGCATAAACAATGATTGATCAATAGAGTTAAAAATCTTGGGCTTACAAGTGGCTTTGTGTTGTTTGCCTTTAAGACAAGCAATGCATGTTTGGTCATTTTCAAATTGTTTTTGAGGTAAACCTCTTACCAAACCATTCTTAACAATCTTATTTATGGTTTTGAAATTTATGTGACCAAGCCTCTTATGCCATTTCATAGATTCATCCAATGTGGCCTTTGTAATAAGACAAGTAAGAGCCTTTTTAGGGACAATGTTCTTCATATCAACACTGTACATGTTGCCATTTCTTGGTTTTTTAAGAAGTACTTGAGTTTCATCAGGCATCTTAAAATCAGAAGAAAGTACAAGACATTCAGTATCAGTAAAAAGAACTTTGTTCTTGTTGTCACACATTTGTGAGACACTAAAAAGATTATACTTAAGCTATTGCACATAGTACACATCTTCAAAATCTAAATTTCCAGTTTTAATGGTACCTTTACCGGAAATTTTGCCACCAATACCTCCTCCAAAGCTAACATATTGTGGAACGTTTTGTTTGTTCTTGATTGAGATATTTATGTATTGAATGTGTTTAGCATGCGGAATCTACTACAACACACTTTAAAAGAACACAAGATGGTGAGTTTGAGTAAATGAGAGAATGCAATGAACAAAGAACACAACTTTGGTTAGAACAAAACGATTCAATATTATTGATGAAATAATACGGATGATCTAAGTATCACCAGGATTACAAAGTAATCTTGAATCTAAGATTGTAAAAAGGATTTGTGATTCGAAGTAACTAAGTTACTTGAGAGATAGTTTGGTTCGTGGTTATTAGTTGTGAAAGATGCATGCATGAAGAAGTGACTAAGATATCCTTTTATAAGATAAGGATATCTTATTACATGTTGTCAAGTAGATGAATATAATACTATACTTTGACTATTATGGCGCCTACAATTAAATACAACTACCCATGTACACTCTGATATATTCTTCTGTCACCACAGAAGACTATTCTACTTCTACATAACGTATAACAATGTACAAAGACTAATAATTCAACTAAATATCTATTACAAAATATCTAATCGACAAAACAGAAGCTTGGCAGGCTCTTCATTAGCTAGCAGTACCTTCTACCCAGAAGGTACTGGTAGAACATCTTCGTACACTACAAAATCAACTAGCAGGCTCTTCTCATCATTGGCAGGCTCTTTGACTTTGATCATTTTATTCCCAACAATCCTCCCCTAAACTTGTTATTTCCATTAAAATACACAAGTTTCTGATGAATAAAATACATACCTTGAGGATTTGAGAACTCTTCCAAAAACCTTACTTTCTATCCTTCCTTTTTCTTTCATATTGCTCAGATATGCTCCTCAGTAAACTCTGAACAATCTCTGAGTTTTCTTCATCCTTGTCACACCTTAATCTCTTGGAGATCATAGCTTTAAGCACTTCATAGCTAAGAGGATACTCTTTCTCAGCTAACATAAAAAGTTCTATCCCACTCTGTGTGAAAAGATGATGAGTATGGCTATGACTTAGAAATTCCCAAGTTGTTGTAGGATCATAATAGGGAAATTTCCAATGAACATCCTTGGGATCAGGATCAAACATTCTATTGAATTCCACCCAAAGCTCTTGTTCCTTAGCATCTGTACTAGAATTTGTAGCTAACCTAATCTGCACTAGATTCCACAATTCTTCCAAATCTGCTCTATCAGATGCTCTAACTAAATTTTCAAAATTCTTGAAGATAGCAGACTGTCCCCCAACCCTTAATATTTTCCATGACTTACCAAATCTATCATGGTGTATTTCCCAATCAATTATAGGGTGTCTAGACCTAATTGGATCAGCATGAATGATAGTAGGTAAAGTAATCAACATTTTACTTACTTGCCCTTGATCCAATTTTGCTACTTCTTTCTTCTGAGCATCTTCCTTCTTCTTAAATGGATGTACATCAGATGGAACATTATAGTAAAGATTCTTGTAGGCTTGAAGATATAAAAAGAAGATTTCATCAGCAGATTTCTTCTTAAGTTGATAATCAGTCCAATTTGCCTGATTCTTCAAAAATTTCTTCATAAAGATTGTTTGATCTTTGTTAGTTTTGCCCACTTTAAAACCTCTCTTCTGACTTTCCTTCATCTTCTTAAAAATGTCAGCCAAAGCTGCTTCTTTGTATTTCTTGTTGATGAAAGATTCAAGTGCTTCAGTCTTCTCATCAGAATTGAGTGTCTTGTCATTTACTATATTTGCTGCATGACCTTTCACAATTGGATCATTGTTAATAATCCATAACATCTGTGCATCAAAGGTCTCTTGAGCAATTTGAGTATCAAGAAGAGCTTGAGCAGCTTCTTCAGCTTCTTTCTGCTCTTTCATTTCTTCAAGCATTCTTGAAGCTTCTCTAGCTTTTAGCTCTTCTTCATGAACTCTTTTGGCCTCTTCTTCTCCTAAAGCCATCTGAATTTGCTGAGTTCTTTTCAACTTCTTGGACTTTGGCTCATCTTCAATTAGAATACCTTTGCCCTTATCCTTTGGAGGTGAATCTTGTGATGGAGCAGAAGATTGCTCATCAGCAACTAAAATCCTCTTTCTCTTGTACACTCTCTCAGCAGATCCTTTATATCCCATAGCCAATAGCCTTTCTCTCCTGGCAGACTCTTCTTCTGCCCTAGCAGGCTCTTGCCCTGCTCCAACAGGCTCTTCATCATAAACTTGAGTTCCATCATGGAATTCAAATTGAGCCTGTTCCTCCTCTTCTTCCTCATCTTCAGACATATCCTTCCTCCCCTTTTTGGAAGAGTGATCTATCCTATCAGCATCTGACTGTGAAGAACTAGATAAAACAACCTTTGCAGACTTTTTACCTTTTAACTTCTTCACTTCACCCTCCAATCTCTTAACCCTCTTAACCAATTTGATGTTGATCTTAGAAAACCTTTCATTTTGACGTTTAAGAGCTTTCTCTAAGAACTTCACCTTGTCTTTCAACTCTTGCATTGTCTGAGGTGATTGGGTTTGTGATGTATGATGTGGGGATGGTGGTGGTGTTGCTGATGGTACTGGAGATGGTGTTGGTGATTTTTGATGTGTTTGTGAAATGAAACCATGTGAAGAACTGGATGATGGTGTATCAGCAGATGGTGTTGGTTCTTCTGGATGTTGTGGTACCATTTCATCAAAAAGTGGAACTTCCTCCCCTCTAAAACCAATTCTCATATTTGAAAATACTTTTTGAGAAAGTTTTGGTGTTTCATAAACTGAGTCTGTGGGAAGTAACACATGTTGTAATTTTCCAATGATGCATCCAATGAATCTTGGATACATCAAAAATTTTGTTTTAATATCCACATTGTTTATCAATCCTTCAAAAATATATTTAGAAAAATTGTATTTTCTGTTTGTAGCTAAGCAAATGAGAGCAGAAGCCATGTTGCCACTAAATTGCTCCCAAGAGGTTTTCTTCTGGCTCAAACAGTGAAGGATTGTGTGAATCAAAAATCTCCATTGTGGAGTAAGATGCTTTTTCAGAAAAGTGAGTTTGTTGAACTCAGCATGATACCCCATTCTTGTTAAATTTTCAAAAATTTCAGTATCTGGTAACTGACTAATACCATCAGAATCATCCAAATGAAGATGTCTTCTTATGGATGACTCAGTAAGAGTCAAATGTTTACCATCCACTTTGGCTTTTATTCTTTGTTCCCCATTTTCAGAAGTTTTAATTTTAGCAGATTCCCAAAATTGTAAAATTTGATTTTCATAAATAGTGGGATTGACTAGCAAAGCAAACCTGATGTAGGAGTTGTTTAAAAAGTCCACTACTTGATGAAATGAGGCATTATCCTCTGACTTCTCCAAAAATGCTAACTGATTGTGACGTTGAACAAAGTTTAGATCAATTGTGGAAGTCATAATGAAAATTTTGAATATGATGGTGGGATTTGTTGGTAGTACTGGTAGAAGATGAAAGATGTATGTGAATTATGATAATGACTGATGAAAGAAGATATGAGAGAATTACTTTTAACCGACAATAATAAAGATTAAAATAAGTAAGTGAAAAGGCGGTTAAAAAGATCTTTTATATGTAAAATATAATATAATATATTCATCAGTGAATTACATAACTACCCCAACGGCTAATTTTAACTACCAGGCCTAAAGGCTAAAACTTTTTCTGACAGGCTCAACGGCTATCTAGCAGTACCTTTGTACTCTAGCAGTACCATTTTTGTACTAGCAGTACCTTTGAAAGTTTTTAAAAAATCCCTTATAGTTTTTAGCAAACTACCAGCTATCAACGGATTTGAGTTGTCTTTACCAAAAGCCGTTTGCTTAAGGACTAGCTAACTATTTACAATTAAGTATGGTCAGTTAACAACCATATAGTTTTGGGTAAACTATCAACCATTAACGGATTTGATTTGTCTTTACCAAAAGCCGTTTGCTTAAGGACTAGTCAACTCTTAAGTTTGTGAAAACTTGGTGAGATGAATACCAAAAGCCATGATGGCCCAAAAGATGGTGCAATTTCCTTGGATGGAGGAAATTTGAATCAGGCATTGATGCTGTGTATCTTGGATGATTTGCTCAACAAGTGAAATCATCTAATAACATGCCTTTGAGTTGAAAACATTTCTTAGTTTGATCTAGATAGAACTTTCTCCTTGAGAAATGCTTCATCCCTTCTAGATATGTGATCTAACTATCTCTTTTTCAACTCTGCATCATCTTGTATGCTCTTGTCTTTTCATAAATTGGTCTTTCTTCCATTCTGGGCTATTAATTCCTCCCCTGAGATTGTTATTTCTCCTGAAATGAATAAAACTTTTGTTGCCCCTTTTGTTTGAAAGAACTCTTGTTTTGTTATCAACCTGAAATGTGTTAGTTGCAAACCAAAAGAACAAAGTGTAGAACACTTGATCTATAACATTTTAAGTATTCAAGCCTTTAAATGAACAAAACATAGCAATTTTGTATCAGCAGGACCAATTATGAACTAACAGGACCTTTTGACTAACTAGCAGTACCATGTTTAAAATCCAATACCAGTTAATATTATGAACAAAAACATATGATTTTCAAAGATTTATCATTCCAATACCTCCTACAAGATATTTGAATCTACCTAAATCAAAAGCTTTGGTGAGAAGGTCTGCATAATTCTTTTCAGAATCAATTTTAACAACTTGAATTAACCTTTTCTCATTGCAATCCCTTATGAAATGGTGTCTGATTTCAATATGTTTTGTTTTTGAGTGTTGAACTGGGTTTTTAATGATACAAATAGTACTGCTATTGTCAATATAAATAATGGTGTTAAGAAAATTGTACCCATAGTCAAGCATTTGATTTTGGATCCAAAGAACTTGCCCACAACAACTTGCACCAGCAACATATTCTGCTTCAGTTGTAGAGTTGGCCACCATTGTTTGTTTCTTGCATTGCCAGGAGATTAGTCTGCAACCAAGAAATTGACATCCACCAGTTGTGGATTTTCTGTCTAGTGTTGCACCAGCATAGTCACTATCCGAATAAGCCACCAATTCAAAAGATGATTCCCTTGGATACCAAAGACCCAACCTAGGTTGACCCTTAAGATATCTAAAGATTCTTTTGACTGCTGTGAGATGAGAGATCTTGGGATGTATTTGAAACCTTGCACATACACATACTGAGAACATGATATCTGGTCTTGATGATGTAAGATACATCAAAGACCCAATCATTGATCTATAATTGTGCAAATCCATATCTTCTCCATCAGCATCTTTGATTAGCCCTTTGTCTGGATCCATTGGTGTACTTGCAACCTTAGAATCAGCAAAATTGAATTTTCTTAGGATCTCTGCTACATACTTATCTTGGCTGATAAATATGCCTTCTTTGGATTGTTTCACTTGGAGACCTAAAAAGAAAGTAAGTTCCCCCATGGAACTCATCTCAAACTTACTGTGCATAAGTTTTTCAAATTCTACACACAAGCCTTGGTTTGTTGATCCAAAGATTATGTCATCAACATAAATCTGAACTAACAAGATGTCTTTCTTTGTCCTTTTGATGAACAAAGTTGGATCAATCCTGCCTCTTTGGAATCCACTTTCTAGTAGAAAACAAGCCAATGTTTCATACCATGCCCTTGGAGCTTGATGTAGGCCATACAAAGCCTTGGTAACTTTGTAAACTTTATCTGGATACTCAGCATCAATGAAGCCTGGAGGTTGAGATACATATACTGGTTCTTCAATTTCACCATACAAAAATGCACTCTTAACATCCATTTGATAGACAGTGAAGCCTATGAATGAAGCATAGGCTAAGAAAAGCCTAATTGCTTCAAGTCTTGCAACTGGAGCAAACACTTCTTCATAATCTACCCCTTCCTCTTGAGTATATCCTTGTGCTACCAATCTAGCCTTGTTCCTGATCACTATACCCCTTTCATCCTTCTTGTTTCTGAACACCCATTTGGTTCCAATTGCCCTATGACCTCTGGGTAAATCAACCAATATCCAAACCTTCTGAATCTTGAATTGGAGAAGCTCTTCTTGCATAGCTTCCACCCAACTTGCATCATCTAAAGCTTTGTTTATGTTTTTGGGTTCAGCCTGAGATAGAAAACATGAAAACAGGCATATATTGGAATTATCATTATTCTTTTCTTCATAAAGAGAGGAGATTAACCCTTCTTCATCTGAGGATAAGACTTGAGATAAACCAACTTGAGATCTTGTTCTAACACCAGAAGTTATGCTTCCAATCACATCATCAGTTGAGTGATCTTTGAGAATTCTAGTGTTTGGTGTTTTAGGAACTTCATATGTAGTTGGAAGATTGCTAATCCCAACTTCTTCTTGAGAAGAATCATCTATTTGAACATTCAATGGCTCAGCAGTACCAATACTTGTACTAGCAGGACCATCTGAAGAACTGGCAGTACCATTGTCATTAGTACCACTCTCTTGATTCTCTTGATTCTGAGTTCCTTGATCTTCTTCATTGCCTTCTTTTGTTGTGTTTGAAGGTCCTTCTTCATTTGAAGATAGATCCATACTTTTCCAAATTGGCATCCAGATGAAATCTTGATTTTTAGGAATTTCAACATTATCTTCAGAACCTGCATTTTCATTAGCATTTGTACCTGTAACAGGCACATAATTCATAGATTCTGAAAGCCTATCAACATCAAACATCCAATCTGGTCCAACTCCTTTCACATTTGTAAGTTTCTCTTGAAACTCTATGTGAAGATTCTCTTCAACTAGCCTAGTGCATGTGTTAAACACTCTATAGGCCTTACTTTGCAAGGAATACCCTATCAAAAAGCCAACATCTGCTTTTCCATCAAATTTGCCTAAATGATCTTTGGTATTGAGAATAGTAACCTGACAACCAAAAGGTCTCATAAAACTTAAAGATGGTTTTCTACCAAAGAAAAGTTCATAAGGTGTTTTTTCTATGTGGTTTTGTCACAAGAACCCTGTTTTGTACATAACAAGCAGTACCAACTGCTTCAGCCCAAAATGAAATAGGCAACTTAGAGTCTACTAACATAGTTCTAGCAGCCTCTATAAGTGTTCTATTCTTTCTTTCTGCTACTCCATTTTGCTGAGGTGTTCTAGCTACACTAAACTCTCTTTTTATGCCTTTTTCCTTGCAAAAGTCATCCATAACTCTATTCTTGAACTCTGTCCCATTGTCACATCTGATGATTTTGACTTTCTTATCAGATTGGTTTTCTACCTCAGTGATATAGGTTTTAAGTATCTCACTAGTTTCATGTTTAGATCTTAAGAAGAAAACCCATGAAAATCTACTATAGTCATCAGTAACAACCAGACAATATTTCTTTCCATTCAAGCTGCACACATTAGTAGGACCAAAGAGATCCATATGAAGCATATGTAAAGCCTGAGTAATAGAGTTTTGGGTCTTGGGCTTACAAGAAGCTCTATGTTGTTTGCCTTTTAGACAGTCAACACAAGTTTGGTCGTTTTGGAAAATCTTTTTGGGTAAACCTCTTACTAAATCATATTTTGCAATAGTGTTGATTGTTTTAAAGTTTACATGACCAAGCCTTCTATGCCAAAGCATAGATTCATCCAATGAGGCCTTTGCTATCAAACAAGTTAAACCTTCTTTGGGATCAATGTTCTTTAAATTGACACTATACATATTGTTCCTTTTTGGAATTTTAAGAAGGATCTGACTTTCATCAGGCATCTTAAAATCAGAAGAAAGAACCATACATCCATTGTCAGTAAATAGAACATTGTTCTTTTTGTCACACATTTGTGAGACACTAAGAAGATTAAACTGAAGTTCTTTCACAAAATACACATTTTCAAAATCTATTTTACTGGTTTTAATAGTACCTTTACCAGTAATCTTTCCTTTAATTCCTCCCCCAAAGGTAACATATCCTCCATCAAATGTTTTGAAATCTGAGAGGAATGACATGTTGCCTGTCATGTGCCTGGAACACCCACTATCAACATACCCTTGATCTTCACTATCAGTTGAATGTTCCTGCACATGAATAAACACATTAGTTTCCTTGGGGTACCCAAGCCATGACAGACTTGGGTTTGCCTCTTGCATCAATGAAGTCAAACCTTTTCAGGATTGTTGATGCACCTTTGGATTGGATTGGTTTCCAAATCCAACATGCTGAGGACTTAACAGCACTTTCCCTTTTAATCCATTGTGTGGTCTTTGGTCTATCAGTACCAATTTTGGCAGTACCATTTAGTCTAGCAGGACCTTTGGTTTTTGGACTCCAAACTTTTGTTTTGACCACATTTATCTTTTGAATAGGATTCTTCTCAACTTTTGGTACACTTTTGAAAGTGTTTCTTGTACCCTTTTCAGTTGATTTTGTAATAACAGGCTTATGTTGTCTAACAGTATGATTATCTTTTGTAGTGTTAGACTTAACAAAACTTTTTCTGGGTTGAGTAACATTTGTTTTAGCTTTTGATTTACTCCCAGAAACCCATTTATTACAATAAGCATGAAGATGATTAAAGCTACCACAATAATAACAAGCTTTATTAAACATAACAAAGTCATCACCTAATTGTTGTGATTTAAGGTTGTTCCAATTTCTTTGGCTTCCCCTAGGTTTGTTATTACATTTTTTACAACTTTCAACTGTCTTCAAAACAGTTTTGGCTTTAGCTTTAACTTCTACTTTCTTAGGACTGGATGGTCCTACTTTGATTCCTTTAATAGGAATAGTCTCATCTTCATCATCATCAGATACCCAATCCTCAATAATTAGGACATCTGGTCTCTTCTCAGTGAGCACCTTGGAGAGTGAGACATTCTTAGCACTCTCAGAAGGTTCACCTATCACTACAGGTTTAGCTAATGGTTTTGCAACAAATTCATGTAAACCTGATGCAGCAAGATCACTACCTTGTGGACAAGGAATTCCTCTATAAGGTGGAGGACAATTATTATATCCTATCCCTGATTTTATTCTCTTATTCAACTGAGTCTCAACTATGCTCTTAGTACACTCAGAAGCATTTTCCAATTTAGTAACAGTCAGTTGAATATTGTCTCTAGCTAATGTCACTTTAGTGCACTCTGTCCTTACCATTTCTATTTCTCTATCTTTCAAAAATATTTGTCTTTGAAGAGCATTTTTAGCATCAGTAAAGGTAAGTTCATTTTCTCTATAGTGAGTGATTTGTTTTTCTAGCTTGGACATACCACACTTGTGGTCAAATAATTTTTGCTGGGTTTTTCTGTGTTCTAAGATTTCTGTATCATAAGCTTTTCTTATGGTTTCTAATTCTTTAAGAAATTCACAATCATTAGAACATTTGATAATTTGTACCTCAGGGGTGGAGAATGCCATCAAAGCCAATTCATCAGAAGTTGACTCATCTTCACCCATGAAACTCCAGTCAAAACCCATGCCATCTATAGCAACCATTGCTTTTGGCTCAGCAACTTCAACAACCTTACTCTTGCTTTCAAAGCTTCCTTTCTTCTCAAAGCTTCCTTGGTTTCTATTGTCAAACCCTCTACCTCTGTCATCCTGCCTCTTAGGTCTTCTACACTCTCTAGAGTAGTGACCTTTCATGTGGCAGTTGTAACACTCCACCTTTGACTTATCATAGCCAGCAGGCTCACTTCCATCTATCAGTATCTTCTTGCCAGTCCTCATCATCAACTGCTTAGCTCTAATGCTTAAAAGTGAAAGTTGCCACTTTAGGTCCATTACTTCAAGATCATCAGGATGAATCTCTTGAAGGTCTTCAAATGTTAATACAGACCCATTGTGTTGAGATGTAAGAAAAGCACACCCAATTGTTTCATCCAAAATGGACTTGGTGCTACTAGAAGTATTAGCAGTACCAAAGGTTGTGTTAGCAGTACTTTCTTCTCTGCCTCCTTTGTCCTCATGATCAACCTTTGAAATGTTTGGGGATGAAACAAATGCCATATTTCCTGAGCTTGACCCAGTAGTCTTCTTAACTTCATGTTCTACAATCTTGAAATTGTTGTAGAGATCATTGAGACTCATCTGGTCAATATCTGACTTGTTCTTCCATACAATGACATGCATAGACCATTCTGAAGGTAAACTCCTAAGAAATTTAGAGTTTAGGTCTTCTTGAGTTATCATCACTTCATGGATGGCTAACTGACTTGCAAGCTTCTGAAGTCTATTGAACATACTGTCCAAAGACTCATTGGTTGTGGCTATGAAGTTCTCAAATTGTTGTTTGAGAAGGGTTTTCTGTGTTTTCTTGGTAGCATCATTACCACCAAACCTAGCCACAATAGCTTCAAAGAGGGTTTTGGCATCTTTGTATTTGTTAAAAATCAGAAGTTGATCATTTGGAATAGTCATCAGTAGCATACTCCTTGCCTTGAGATCATTTTTCTTCTGAATTCTTTCATCTGCATTCGATGGTTGGGTTTGTATTGTTGTTACAAGAGCATCATTTACTGTTGTTGTGGTGGTTTGGGGTTTAAATGAATTGCCTTGTTCAATAATCTCCCAAAGTGCATAATCCTGCACTTGAAAGTATTGTTCAACCCTGAGTCGCCACATTTCAAACTCATTTTGTTTCAGTAATGGAAGTTTAGCTGCAACATTTGTCTGAATATGTTCAACATCCATTTTTCTTTTAAATTAGTAAATATCAAGCCTAGCTCTGATACCACTTGTGGAACGTTTTGTTTGTTCTTGATTGAGATATTTATGTATTGAATGTGTTTAGCATGCGGAATCTACTACAACACACTTTAAAAGAACACAAGATGGTGAGTTTGAGTAAATGAGAGAATGCAATGAACAAAGAACACAACTTTGGTTAGAACAAAACGATTCAATATTATTGATGAAATAATACGGATGATCTAAGTATCACCAGGATTACAAAGTAATCTTGAATCTAAGATTGTAAAAAGGATTTGTGATTCGAAGTAACTAAGTTACTTGAGAGATAGTTTGGTTCGTGGTTATTAGTTGTGAAAGATGCATGCATGAAGAAGTGACTAAGATATCCTTTTATAAGATAAGGATATCTTATTACATGTTGTCAAGTAGATGAATATAATACTATACTTTGACTATTATGGCGCCTACAATTAAATACAACTACCCATGTACACTCTGATATATTCTTCTGTCACCACAGAAGACTATTCTACTTCTACATAACGTATAACAATGTACAAAGACTAATAATTCAACTAAATATCTATTACAAAATATCTAATCGACAAAACAGAAGCTTGGCAGGCTCTTCATTAGCTAGCAGTACCTTCTACCCAGAAGGTACTGGTAGAACATCTTCGTACACTACAAAATCAACTAGCAGGCTCTTCTCATCATTGGCAGGCTCTTTGACTTTGATCATTTTATTCCCAACGCTAACATATCCTCCATTTATTGATTGAAAATCTGAGAGATAATACATGTTTCCAGTCGTGTGCCTTGAACATCCACTATCCGAGTATCCTTGATCCTCTTGTTTATCAGTTGAATATTCCTGCACAGAAATGAGGAATATTAGTTTCCTTTGGGGACCCAAGCCATTACTGACTTGGATCTGCCTCGTACATCAATGTAATTTAATCTCTTAAGAATGGTTGATGCACCATTGGGTTTAATTTGTCTCCAAACCTAACATGCTGAGGCTTTAACAGCATTTTCCCTCTTTTCCCAAGCAGCAGTATGAACTACTTGCCTAGCAGTATGAACTGCTGACTTTGTAGCTGTACCTTTTAATTTCCAAATTTGTTTTTGGACCACTACTTTTGTTAGAAAAGGCCTTTGAGCCGTTTTAGATGCATATTTGAAAGTTATTTTTGCATTTTGAACTGCTGGCTTTGGGTAAACAGAGTAAAAAGGTCTGGCAGTAGAAACTGCTTGTCTAGCAGTATGAACTTTTGGTCTAGCAGTAGGAACTGCTTTTGGTCCAGACTTTAATGAAACTGCTCTGGGTATTGTTCTAGTATAATTAGAGTGACTTTTAGGAGTATGCCTTTTTAAATTCACCCTATTGTTTGTATACCCAGATACCCTTTGGTTGCAGAAAGCTGCAAGATTGTTAAATTCTCCACATATGAAACAAGCTTTGTTATAGAAGTCAAAGTCATCACCTAGTTGGTGAAACTTAAGGCCATTCCAATTCCTTTGGTTGCCTTTAGGCTTGTTTGTGGTTCTGTATAGCTCACAATATCTAACTGGTTGCTTAACATGTTTAACATTGATTTTAGGCCTATCAGTATCATGTTTGAATATCTTAGAAACACTTGCTCCTGCTTTCTTAACCATATCAGGTTTAGACATAACATGTGGTTCTTCATCATCATCAGATTTCCAGTCCTCAATGACTACAATATCTGATTTCCTATCAGAGGACACCTTATCCTCAGGAAGTGAAGTATTACTTATACTTTCACTTACTTTCTCTACCTTAGGATTCTCAGTAGAATTAGAACCATATTCCATTTTTCGTTCTTAAAACTCAGCTAATCCTGTGTGTGCTAGGTCAATACCTGGAGGTGAAGGAACACCTCTAAATGGTGGAGGAACAGAGTTGTAACCTACACCAGACTTAGCTTTATTGATTACTTGAGCTTCCCAAATTTTATTGACTCCATCTGAGGCATGAGCTAGAGCATCTACTGTTATCTTAACATTTTCATTTTTCTTTTTGGTCTTTTCTCATGCTTCATTGAGCAAACAAATCACTTCTTCTTTGAACTCTAAGTTTCTTTTTAGACCAGCCATGTCATCATTAAACTTAGATTCATTTCCTCTAAAATGCAAAATTTGTTTTTCAAGAACAGCTAGACCTCTTTTATGATTAGATAAGTTAAAACTTGTATCATATAGCTCTTCTAGATTATCATCAAATTCCTTTTTAAGTTTTTCATAAGCTTTAAGAGTAGAGTAGGATTCAGTACACTTGATTATAGAATTTACCTCTGAATCAGAAAATGCCATCAATAGAGTCTCAGTTGCCACCATTGCAGCTTCTTTTGGTGCTTCCTCTTCATCAGCCATGAAGCTCCAATCATAGCTAACACTATCAATGGCTAGCATAGCCTTTGGCTCTTCCACAGTGACTTCCTTCTTTCTATCTTGCTTATACCAAGTGGTCCTATTATCTTGCCTTTTTGGCTTTCTGCACTCTCTTGCAAAGTGTCCAAACTTGTGACAATTGAAACACTCTACTTTCATCTTATCAAACCCAGCAGTTTCATTACCATTAATGGTAATCTGCTTTCCAGTTTTGTGCCAAAACTTCTTAGCCTTCATGCTAAGTAAAGCAACTTGCCACTTTATATCCATCTCTCTTCTAAGTCATCATCATCTACCTGATCAAGGTCTTCATGAGTTAGAAGAGAACCGCTAGTTTGACTGGTTACAAATGCATAGAATGCTGAATCTCCAAGTCCAACAACATTCTTTTGTGAACTAGCAGTAGAACCACCAAAGTTAACAGTAGAACCACCTTCATCTTCATCTACCTCTTCTGACTTACTAAAATTGGGAGATGATAAAATGCCACATTCCCAGAACTAGTACTGTAGTTTCCAGACTTCTTCAGACTTTGTTCAACAATTTTGAAATTGTTGTACAAATCATTTAGTTTCGTGGTTTCGATGTCTGGCTTATTCATCCAGACAACCACATGAGTATGGAATTCATCAGGTAGACTTCTTAAAAACTTCATGTTGATTTCTTCCTTGGCTATCTCAACTCCCAACACAGCTAACTGACTTACAAGCCTGTGCAACCTTGTGAACAATTTATCAAGAGATTCATTACTGTTTGAGCTAAAGTTTTCAAAATTTTGTTTCAGCAATGTCTTCTGAGTTTTCTTGGTAGTTTCATTACCACCAAACCATGCACATATCTCTTCAAAAAGAGTTTTTGCATCATGATACTTGCTAAAGGATAGCATCTGCTTACCAGGAATAGTCATAAGCAACAAATTTCTTGCCTTTTGATCATTCCTCTTCTGTATTCTTTCTACATTGGTAACTGGTCCAGTATTTCTTTTTCTAACCATTTTGCCTTCAAGAATAGATTCTGTATAGCCTAGTGTAAAAGAATCACCATACAGAATAATATCCCAGAGAGCATAATTTTAAACCATGAAGTATTGTTCAATCCTTAGCCTCCTTAACTCAAACTCATTCTGTTTGATCATAGGCAACTTTGCAGCAATATTTGTAGCCTGAGTATTCTCCACGTCCATTTCTTCTTCTTCTTCTAAATCAAATATATCAGCCTTGCTCTGATAACAATTGTGGGGAATCGATAAACTTTAAGGATGTTAGTCCTTTGTAACTTGTGTATGTGATACTTTGAGTTAATATGGTTAAGTATGCGGAATCTACTTAACCACACTTAGAAGGTTATTTGTTTTTGGAAATGGAATAGTGATGCTTGTGTAATGAACAATGAACAATGAAATTTTAATACCAAACGATTCAATATTATTGAAAATAATACGAGTGATCTTCACTATCACTAGGGTTACAAAAACCTTGAATCTATATGTTTCTATGACTTATGATTTCTATGATAAATTATGTTCTTTGTTCTTGACAGATATGTAATTTTAATTTCATGAATCTAGTGCTTATCTCTAAGCTAAGATCTTCTTTTTATAGTCCAAAGAAGATCTTTTACAATATTGTCAAGTCTTGTCGAACTACTTGCTAGCTTATGTTGAGTGTGTCAGTAGCTAAGATACAACATGTATCTATGTTTACAACCTGATTGACTGGCTACAAATCAAAGATATTATCTACCGTATATACTTGACTTTTGTACATAAATATCTTTTTAAACTTATCCAACCAGCAGTAGTATACGAGACACTTATCCATCTAGCAGTAGGAATCAGCAGTACCCATGTTTGTACTAGCAGTACTAACTTCAGTTAGTACTGTTAGTTATAACTTGAGAAGTCTTCAGATATACACTAGCAGTTAGTACTGTTAGAGTATTCTTCTCAGCAGTACTAATCTTCAGAACATTTAATTCCCAATTGAAATTCAGGCTATCAAAAGTATTCTTGGAGTAACTAATGAACCCAGTCAAACTGAGTCCATTACTGAGTCCGAATCAGAATCTCAAGCTCCACTTCCTCTACTGAAAATCCTTCAGGGAGCTGCACCTTGCTCAGATCTCACACCCTTAGTTTACCAACAACACTCTCCAAAGGAGAACTCTGAATTTGGTAGAACGATCCAAGAAAATCACACCACAACCCCAAACAATGATGTCTCAGTTCGTGCTGAAATCTCCTCACCTTTAGTCTCCACCAAAATAAAGACTGACAACACTGACTCAAAATATGGTCAGTTAGCTGAACTTGTCAGGAAGCTGAGTGAAAAGATGGAATCATCTGAAAAATCTCCTCTATCTGAAACAAAGGAGCATACACCAGCTTCCACAAGTATCTCCAGACCTACATACAGACATCAACAGAGATGTGAACTGTTCAATTATACAAACCATACCACTGATAATTGCTATAGAATCTTGTTCTGCTTGATTTGTAAACAAGAGGATCACAGGACCTCTGACCACAAATCCCATCTGGCCTCCCTGAATGCTCAAACGAGCTATAAAGCTCAAGTCTTCAAGCACACCTCATCTTCCAAGCAAAATCAGAGATCGAAGGTTAGATCTCTTCAGTCTTGTCCACATTATGGATTCAATGACCATCATCCTGATGACTGTCTCATGTATTCTTGTTGTGATATATGTAGAGATCCCTCTCATAATACTTCAGAACATGACATGGACATTCAAAATAGAAGAACTACCACTAATTCTTCTGAATCCTCATCATCCAAGTGTAAAAAATGTGGAAACACTGTTCACTCAACCACTGACCATGAATCAGTTGTACAATTCAAAAGGGCCAACAAAGCCAAACCCACCAAAAGGTGGGTCAATCAGAAAAAATAACGCAGTCTACTGTTAGTGCAGGGACATGAAGGAATATCTGCACAAATATGTTAAAGAACCAGGACCCAAAGTGGTATTTGCTGATAACTCATCATGTCTCACTGAAGGTTATGGTTTAGTAAACTGTAATAGCATAGTTTTTACTAGAATAGCTTATGTGAATGGTCTCAAGTACAATCTTATGAGTGTAAGTCAACTATGTGATGCTAAGTACATAGTTCAGTTCAATGATAAGCAAGGGACTATCTTCAATGATAACAAATAAATTGTTCTTATAGTGATGTTACTAAGATTTATCACACAAGCTACTAATCTAATCTTAGATCTAGAAAAAGAAAGTTAGAGAGAGAAAGAGATGGGAGGTTTACTTAACAATAATGAAAGTGAAATGCTTATTTAACCAACCAACCCTCTCCCTTGAATGGGAGGGGGTATTTATAGTTTCTTACAAGGATGGGCTTTTAGCCCTAATTAAAACATAATAAACATAATTAAATAGACACAACCCTTGGGCCTTCTACACAGGCTGGGCCGTATAACAAACATAAAGGCCTAAGCAACCTATTACATAAATGATCAATACTTGATGAATAATAACGTGTTCCCAACAATCTCCCCCTAAGTATTGGTCATCAAGGTTGCTTGACGTCGTCTTTGCTTCTTTGGCTTTGACATCATTTGAATCTTTGTTCTTTGTTCTTGTTGTGATATGATATAGTAACGATCTGCCTTCCACCAACGTTCTTTAGTTCTGGTGTCCTTACGTCTTTTCCACCATGCTCATATGTCTTTTGACATTTGTTCTTCAACTGGTTCTCACGTCTTCAATCTTTGACTTGTGAAAGGTTGTAGTGCTTGAACTTTGACTTTTCTTTGACATCTTTGAACTTGTGTTATCTCTTAGTCTATGTGAGAACGTATCTTCAGGATATGAGCATGATGGAATGGTGGTTATGGAACTCCCAGTCTCCATGATTAGCTGGTAAACGGTTAGCAATAAATCATCCGGCACTTACAGATTCGGACTTCTAGATCGTCAACAGCATAGTGTGAAGACTTTCTCTAATCCTAACCCAGGCCATTCTGAATCGGATACCCCCGAAAGGGCTTACACAGACACACCGAAGTGCACCCACGATTCAGTGATTCGCTGGAGATCACCCCACGACTATAGACCATTTTGGAGCTAACACTAAGCGTAACCCACAAGAGATTACCGAAGTGACCAGCTATCAGGGCTGTTTGATGTTGACCCTGGCAGGATTTCCATTAAATCACTGAGAATCATAATTTATGAATTCTCTCATGAATGTTCTCGGCAGATTGCTAAGATCTGCGAAGGACACTCTAGAGCCATGAATATCCTATTGTTGCCATAACCAAACTTTTGAAAATCTCTCAAAGTGCTTATGATTGTGAAAACATATTTTGTTAACACTTTGAGAGTTTTGTAATTTTCAGAAATACTCCCCCTTAACATGTGCTCATAAGTATTTAAGGTAAATTTGCACATGTCGGGAAGAGTTAGCACTTTTTGAATTGATTGATTTTCAATGAACATGATCGTCGCGAGACATGTTTACATCACTAGTAGAACTAGCTTGAAATTATTACCCGTCCAGATCACATTCAAGGAAAATCTCTCGAAATTGGTACATTCTACTCAGACACATCCTTTGCAAGACACGTTTACATCATTTTCGATTACTGACTTTTGATGTCGTCAATTCGAGGGTTCAATTCTGAGTCTAGCTCACATGAGATTTCAACTTTTATTACCATATTTTAATCATATCTTTATTCTCCCCCTCAAAAATAGCATACTCATGTTGTTTTTGTTAAACTTTTGATTAAAATATGCTCTTTTTGAGGTTTACGGGAAGAATTTCAAGAACTTTTATTTTCAGAACAAAGATTATGTTTCAAATACTCCCCCTTAACAAAGGAATACTTGTCCTTATGAGCAGAATTTTGAAAAACTTAGAAAAATTCTGGTTTAATTCTACTCATAAGTAAGTGGCTTTTGCTCCTATGATCAGGATTGAAGCACTAAAGCGTACCTTAGGGTCCTTTCATTACAAGTACGGGTTGTGCAGTGTGATGTGTGCACAAGCCATAGTCAAAGATAACAATATGATGAAAAATGATGAAATATGACAAAGGTACCAATGATTACTGCTCAGGTCGACGGAAAGTGAGAATGTTAGGAATTCAAGCACGTCCTCCCACATAGCTTTCCAGTCGTCTCATCGTCACCCAGAACTTGATCCTTCGATCAATCCTCTCCATGAACTTGATGGCTTTCTTCACATCATTCTTACTCCAAGTTATATGTCTTAGCCACCTCGTCTTCAACCCCTTTCTATGGTAATTAGAATCTCTTCAAGTTCAGACTTGACATGCAGTAGAGTTTCATCGCTGAACTTGTGGATGTCTTGATAACCCATGAATCTTGGTGAGATTCTATCCCTTACGTACACTAACCCAAATGGTTTATCACCGAAAGTGTACGGCTTCTTGTCTGCTATCCCTGGAGGTTTGAGATTAGGCATGACCAAATTCAATTTCTTCTGGTAGCTTTCTACCCCAAGGTGCACGTCTTCAACTCTGGATCTGATGACAATATTGCGGATGTACAGCAGCACAGAGTTGACGATATCATACTGAAGACGCCCAGGAAGATGTTCGTGTTTTCCTTGAACTTTCAGGAGATACATGTCTTTAATATCATTGATGTGCAGGTAAGGGTAGTCTGCTTCTTTGAAGGTGTATTCTTGATCATCCAGCCTCCTCACGGTGATCTTTTTCAGATAGTTGTAGCCAAACATTGATTCTGTTTCTGTACTTGTGATGGAAAGGATTCTACTCTTTTGATAAAATTCAGTCTTTGAAGGAAAGGTGAGCTTCCATTTGTAGAACCACTTCCTCAGATTCGGCCAGTGATAAATTCCCATAGCAGCTTCATCGTTGTATTCTTGAACTACATTGATAAATAAATCGTTGATTTGTTCTTCAAAACTTTCTAATGCATAAGAAGTTTCTTGGTACTTGGTAAGGGAAGTTGCATAACGTTTTTCAGGGTTTGTGTTTGCATAGATCAGATAATCCAAGTCGTTATTGAAGAAGTTCGCTTTGGGTATTTTCGGGTTGTGAGAATGGCCAATGAGAGGTAAGGGTTGGGAGTAATCACGAAGTTGTAGTTTGTCTTTTGGATGAGAAACCCGAGCATGATCCCAGTCAATGTTTTCAGAAAGAGCTCTTGCGACTTGTTCCAAATTGTACTCAAATTCCAGTTCTGAAGTTGTGACGGTTTTGAATTCTGTGAAGCCATCTTTGCGAACTCTGATGATATCAGGCAACCCCAACTTCTGGACTTTCATTGCCTTCTTCAGTCGTTTGGTGAAGTCCACAATAGAGCCTTCAACAGGTGTATCATTTCCAGCTGGAACTTCAGGATATGCGTCCACCATCGTTTCAAACCAATCAAACTTTGGAGCTTCAGAATTGACCCATTCTGGTTGAGGTTTGATTGTTTCAATTAGTGGGTGGTGCTGTGACATTCTGAACTCTTGGTGGTGCAACAAGAAATTCATGATCAAAACTCATGTCGTTATGAGATTTACCCTCATCGAATGCCCCTGTTTTGAGTGGAACAAACTTTTCTTGGCTTGATTGCTTAGTTGTGCCAGAAGAATGTACTGTAGTAGACGGGCCAGTAGATTTGGAAGGTTTCCTTCTTTTCTTCCCTTGCTCGTCTTCGTCAGGATCATCTCGACAATGCTTGGTTGGCTGATCCTTCTTACATGCCTCAGCTTTCTTCTCTGCTTTCTTGATTGAATTTAGCAATGCCTTTTTGAGTTCTTCCTCTTCGGGATTATCCATGATACTTTCAAGCAATTCTTCTTTGAGTTCAGCAGTAGACGGTTTGGATGGGACGGTCCGAACCATCGTTGGTATGGTTTTCATCAGATTAGCTACAGTTCTTTCCAGATTCCGTTTGACATATTCCTTAAGAAGTTCTAGAAGTGCCTCTTTAAGATTTCTTTCGACTTCTTGGGATACTTGAGAGCTGACTTCTTGAGGCACATGTGTCTTAAGATATTGCTCTGCTGTTTTCTCCAGATCAAAAGATTTGATATTACCGATGTGAAATTTATGTATATCCAGTTGTTTTTGCATTTCAGTGAGCTGTACATCCAAAGCTTTGGGCTCACTTTCATCTGATTTTTGAAATTTGGTAAACTTCTTTTGAATTTCAGCAAGTTGCACTTTTAGTTCATTGAGTTCACTGGGTGATTGACCTACAGAAGACGTTTGTGGAGATGGTAAAGGGTTTTCCTCTTGGTTGTCATCATGTTCGTCTTCTTCATCATTTTCGTCATCATCGTTGTTCTCATCATCTTCATTATCTTCACCCTCTTCATCTTCTTCTTCATCATCATTTTCCTCTTCATCGTTGTCATTCTCATCAGATTCTAATCCTGAATGTATTCTATCATCTGACTCTTCCGATTCCCCTTCAGATTCACTTAGTGTGACAGAATTTGTGTCCTCTGAATCCTCTTTTTCTTCTTCAACATGTGAAGCTGATCCTTCACCTCTTTTTCTTCTTTCTTCCTTCTCTTGATCAGCAAGATATTTCTTTCTGTTTGCCTTTGATGCTTTCTTAAATTGTTCTTTCTCTTCTTCTTCAGTCATTGGTGGTTCGATGGGTTTAAAAGATTGATCTATGAATTTGATTGATTTTCCCCTTCCTTTGCCCAAGTCATTGTCTGTCTCAGCCAATACAGTCTTCATCTTTTCAAAGATCTACTCCTTCATCCTCCTCTTCATCAATGGGTTCGTCTCTGAGTTGCAATTCAGCAGACTTGTCTCTGGTTATCAGTTTCTTCTTCTCTGGTTTTGAGACTTTCTTTGTTCGAGAAGAAACTGCTGGGACAATCTTTCCTATAGCTTTACCTTTACCCCTGGTTGACTTTGTTCCTTTAACCGTAATACCCACCTTTCCGGCCTTTTCAGCCTCATCGTACAATTGATAAGTTTCAGTTCCCATCACTGCATCTGTCAACATACTCGATGGGATTCTCACACCCTGTTTCTTGGTGTTTGTTATCTGTATTTTAACCCTGGTGAGCATGTGATCCATCTGTTCGGTATGTGCTTTCTCATTTAAACGTCTATCAATTTCAGGATGGATTTTCATGATATGTGAAATTATCAGCTTGGTGAATCGGGGAAAGGGTACCTTGTAACCCTTCTTTTGTTGGAACTCTTGGGCTTGGAATATCATGTCTTTCCATATGAACTTGGCGAAGTCCATGTGGTAATAGTTGACGACACCCCAGAAGAATTGTAATTGTGCCAGACTTGGGTGTTCAAGTCCAGTTTTTTTGCCGGTTATACAATGAATGATTATGGTGTAAAGGGTCAACCAAGGCTGAGGGATGTACTTCCTATCCACTTTGGAGATTGAGGTGAGCTCTTCATCCTGAGCATCATAGCCGAGACGCATTAATGTTTCAACCATGGTTTCAAAGGTTGGGTCATCATGAAATTTGCCTCTTGGGCCTGAGGCTTCTGATGGAAGGTCAAGAATGTTGCGAAGAGTATCAACCCCAAATTGAATCTCTGTGTTGTCAACTGTGACTGTAATGTGTTTGTTGTCTTTTCCTATGGTCATGAAATGCCAAAACAGATTCATATACACTTCAGGAACACTTGCTATCTTAGTCATCACAGAACTGACGTAGTGTCTCTTCAGTATTTCCACAACTATCTGACATGACTCATGACATGGTAAGTTCTCGAAGTCGACTCTTGAATTGGATTCACTTATTTTACGCTCATCTCCTTCGGGAATCATCTCCTTTCGAGTAACGGATCCTTGAAACATGGTTAGCCTGTATACCACGAACACCAACAACAACACACATTAGATATTGCATATATATGTTAGTGTACGTTGTTTGTTACTTGATTATAGCCTAACTTGTATGATGCATCACATAGATAGACTGAATCATGAAAAACCTTCACATATCAGTCAAGCAAACCATAAACAAGCAATCCTTATTCTTTCAATCTTTTTGCACTTTCCTAAGTTTATTCCAAAATATACTCTAAGTCTGAAAAGTGCACAAACTCGGAAAATTTTAGAAACTCGAAAACATATGACAAACTCGGAAAGTTTTAGAAACTCGAAAACACTTGTGACAAACTTGGAAAGCCTTTTAGGAACTTGATAAGTTTTAGAAACTTGATAAGTTTTTAGAAACTTGATAAGTTTTCAGAAACTTGATAAGTTTTCAGAAACTTGATAAGTTTTCAGAAACTTGATAAGTTTTCAGAAACTAGATAAGTTTTTAGAAACTTGATAAGTTTTCAGAAACTTGATAAGTTTTTAGAAACTAGATAAGTTTTTAGAAAATTGATAAGTTTTAGAAACTAGATAAGTTTTTAGAAACTAGATAATTTGTTAGAAACTTGATAAGTTTTTAGAAACTCGACAAGTCCCTGACTTTAGTCTCCTAACTCGGAGACAAAGTCGAAAGATTCCATTTATGCAACAAAGTCGATAGATTTCATACAAAGTCGAAAGATAAACATTTAAGCACAAACTCAGAAATTATAACACAAACTTGACAGATGAACACATAGAAACTCGGTAAATTTCAAGTTAACCAGATTTCTTGCCAATCATTTACAAGTCACAATTTATGTTTAACAAGCATCCATAACATGTCCAGAGCACAAACAATGTTAGGAACATGTTTCATATATTTACAAGTCTTGTTCATTTAAATGTAATGTTGCAAGTTTAAGGACTATATGGTTTGTATTTGTGGACCGGTCCATTAGTAGTCCATGGACCGGTCACATTAGTTAGTTCATTCTTATCACATGCATAGGAATATTCCTAGAATTATTCCCCTCCCATTGCCTATAAATAGAAGGCATGGGATTCATTTTATAGGTTGGTTTTTCATGTTGTATGCGAGAGCTCTGTCCAAGTAACATTCGATATATTGAAAGCCGACCACTTCTTATTCTTATTCTTCTTCTTCTTATTCTCTTATCTTATTTAGTAGTGCTTATTAGTTTATTCATCTCTTCATACGTAGCTAAATATAGTAGTAGTACAAGTTCTTATTTGTATTAACGAGTGTGTGTTTGAGATTTAGTCGTGACCTACAAGTGGTATCATTCGCCTAGGGATAATTAGGATCGTGTGTTTGAATCATTAGTAGTGTTAATTACGTTGGTTTTATAGTTTTCGAAAAGTGTTGTTCACATCTCAACGTGAAAACTCTCGTTTTTGTTGAAAATCGCTTTGATTTTGTCAAAACTTTTACTAATCTTCATATTTTTCTACGTTAAAAAGTTTAATCTTCCTTAAATCTTTTGATTACTAATCGTTTAAGATCAAAAACAATCGGGTTTATTGGTTAGTTAGACGATTTGGAGTAATCCGAGTTCTTAGCGTATTGGAAAAGTTGATGAAAAGTGCTAGTTTTGGTTTCTGAGTGAACTTCGACAAGTTAGGGTTTCATCGCAATTGAAGGGTTTATCGCAGTTGGCAATCAAGATAACTTAGGGTTTTATCGCAGTTCGAATCAAGCAAGATTAGGGTTTCATCGCATTTGGGAAATCTTCAATTATCGCATTTGGGACTCAGTATTAGACTTTCTTGTATTAGAAAGTAGTAATACTTCGACTTAGTTGCTTCTCCTCTCTTGTACTAGAGTTGAGAATTTATCGAACTTGGATTTGTGATAAATCTATCGCACTTGCCATAAATCATCGCAGTTTGATATTTTATCTTATTGCTGTTGGATACTTTATCGCAGTTTGCAATAAATTATCGCACTTTAAGATAACATATTTAACTTGTCATTATTTATCGCACTTGATAGTTTTATCGCACTTTCTACTTCGTTATCGCTATTGAAGGTTATCGCACTTGGTGTATTGTCCTTATCGCATTTGGTGAACCGATCTTATCGCACTTGGTGAACTGTCATTATCACACTTGGGTATCGCACTTGGTGAACTGTGTTATCGCATTTGGTGAACAGTACTTTATCGCATTTGGACAAAATTTTTTGGATATCTAAACCAACTTAACCTACATCATCAACACATATCTTAATTATCTTAAAAGATCCAGATATGTCTCAACCACCTCATTTCAATTACTACTACCAGCTACAGCAACATCCACAACAACAACAGCATTTTCATCCTCAGTATCAACAACAACAAGCATTCGTACAACAACATCAATTTCTCTCTCCACCACAAGTGTCCCCACAACAGATCATGCAACAGAATCAACAACTGCAGAATTATTCTTCCTACACCAGAGAACCACATTGGTTTAACAAAATGTGTGAGGCTATTAGTAGTCAGCAATCACGTCATGAAGCTGGAAGTCAAGAAACTCCACCAATGCTAACTCCGGGTAACTACGTGCAATGGGCTAGTAGATTCCTCAGATTCGTTGAACTGAAAAAACCTCATGGTATCTACCTCAAGAAAGTCATTGAAGAAGGACCCTATCCTATTCCAGCTACTGTGGTTCCAGCAACTACAGAGAGAGAAGAAACAAGCACTCCCACCCCTGTTGCAAACTATACAACTGAGCAAACATTACAACAAGAAGCAAACCAATTGGCAATGTCTTTCATACTTCAAGGGATTCCCAATCCTATCTATCGAAGTATTGATGCTCAAAAGACAGCCAAAGATATGTGGGAACATGTTCATCTTCTCATGGAAGGAACAGAGCTAAACCAGGAAGATCTTGAGTCTAAATTGTATATGGAGTACACTCACTTCATAATGGAACCAGGGGAAACCATTGAATCTTACTATCACCGTTTCACCAACATTATCAATGACCATGATCGTCATGATATAAAGTTACCAAAGATTGCTGTCAACTCAAAATTCCTTGGATGTCTTGGTCCTGAATGGCAGAAGTATGCAACTTTTGTTCGACAGACAAAGAAAATTGGTGATGTCAAATATGGACTCATGTATGATTATCTCAGACAACATCAATCAGAAGTGGATAAAGAGATTGCAGCACGAGGAGGTTTCACACCCGCACCAACATCAAACTCACTTGCTCTCGTTGCTCAATCTTACTTCTCTTTACCACAACAGGAATTTGGCCACTCATCGTATCAACCAAGTCCTCCACCCCAACCTCATAATCAAATCATTCCTTATGAAGCACCACAACAATACTCTGATAACCAGCTGGTTCCATACAACAACACCAATTCTATGATGTACTCAAATGCAGATTATGATGAAGAAGAGGATGCTTTCAACTCTCTGAATGAAGCATTTGGATTGATTGCTAACGCATTTGGCAGATTCACCAAATCCAACAACCGTCTTCGTTCATCTTCAAATACAAGGAATCCGGCAGTTGTTAATGATGGCAGAGTAGAAATTTAAAACAGGTATTCAGGCAGATATGGTTCGGGAAATCGTGGATATGGTAATCAAAGGGTTCAGTCAGGAGGAAATAGATTCAGTACTACAGGGTCAAACAGAAACAGTATGGGGAATGCTCAGAGAGGAAATTCGAATGTTGGGAATGTTTAGAGAGGCATTGCAAATACATCTATCACATGTTATAACTGTGGGGGGAACGGTCACATGGCAAATGCTTGTCCGAAGCCAAGAACAATGGGCAGTGCTTATCACAAAGAGGCTCTTCTGATGGCACTCAAAGATGAAAAAGCTGCTGGAAGGTTGACTCAGAATGATCAAAGTTTTATGGCAAATGTGGAATCAGATGATGAAATGGAAGATCTAGAGGAAAATGTTGCGGTCATGCTTATGGCTAATATGCAAGAAATGAATTTGTCCGAGTCAGGCCCGGTATATGATACCGATGGTCTTTCTCAGGTACCTGATCCTACATGTCTCATCCATGAAATTACTTTACCAGCTGCATCTTCATCTACAAATGAAACGTTTGATCAACATGATTCATTCTCATCACCATCTGATGATCAAATCAACACAGTTATATCATTTGATGATGATAATACCGTTGTTTCATTTGATGATCTCCTTGATGATGACAATAGTGATCATCTTGATCAAACTGAGCATTTGACTGATCAAGATTCGGAATTACAGGCCATGTTATTGACCACCCAGTCACAAATAGCAAAATGCAATGACATCAATCAAAAGCTCAAAGAAAAGATTGCATTGTTAACAAAGGATAATGAGTGCTACCAACAACAACTTTCAGGATATCTTAAACAAGATAAACGTGAAAAAGGATTTGAAATAGCTTTCCAACAAGAATATGTAAAGGTTCAAAATTTAGAAAGTCAAGTTCGTGAGCTAACCGTAGCCAAAGCTGAACTTTTCTCTCAAAAAGAAAAGGATCAATTTGAATTCAAAAAACAAATTGATGCTTTAAATTCTGAATTGTTAAAAACTCAATCTGAGATTTCTACATCTCAGAAGGATCTTCTTGAAGAAAAGCAAGCCACTCGGAAACGTGTTGACTCATATCTTGATCAAATTCTGGATTTGGAAACCAAACTCAAAGAATTTCAAAATGTTGTGTATAAAACGGGTAATTCGGTAACACAAATTCAAAAACTGACGGTGAAACCAAGTCCTAAAGGAGTAAGTTTTGCACTTGGAAGTGACACACCCCGTAATTCCTACAAAGCACTCAAAGATAATCCTAAGTTATATGATGCAACATTTTTGTTAGATGATACCTTTCAACGTGTTGTTATGTACTCTGTTGATGAAGAAACTGATTTTCTGGCACAAAAAGTTGAGGGTCGATCAAATTCACAAAAAGAATTTTCAAAAGTACCTTATGATTATAATGCACTACCTCATTTGAGCAAATCATTTGTCCCTCCCAAGGACCATCCAGAACAAACGTTAACATACACAAACATAAATGCTCCCTCGTCTATAACTTCTGATCCCATGACTGCTGTACATTTCAAAGATTGTCTGACAGAGGATCTTGCTGATCCACAAATGCCTCCAAAATGTCAGGTTCTTCGATATTTTAAGACATTTATGGACGAAATTTCTCTTTTGGAGAATGAAATTGAGTTTAGTTCTCAAATTCCTGTCTCTTCTTTTCTTTCTCCTGTTCAAAAAGAAAAGAAAGAGATTCTTCAAAAGAAAATTCTTCCTCATGTCAGAAATCTGAAGAAATGCGCAACAAAATGGGAAGAGGAGTTACAAACGGAAGTAGCATCTATGAAAATCATTTTCAAAGCTAAAGATGACAAAGTTCAACGTCAAAAACTTCAAAGGAAATTTTTAGCAAAAGAAAATGATCGACTCTTGGAAAAGGTTTTGTGTTATGACGTAGTGTCTGTGATTATGAATTCGCTCTATGAATCTGGAAATGCTATACTTGTGAATGATCATGCTGTGGATAGTAAGATGTTGCGTATGGAGATTGATAATCTGATAAATGAGAATGAGATTCTTCGACAGATCAATAATGATGTGGAAAACAAAGTTTTTCATCTTCAAAAAAGGCTTGACTGGTGTAAAAAACAGAGTGTTGAATTTGAAATTAAATTTCAAAATCTTTTAGCGTCTTTATCATTTCAAAACAGTCATGTTCCGTAAAAGTTTAAGGAAACAAAAGCTTTCTTACGAATTAAATTGTTTGAAAATGAAAAGGAACTAGATGAAATTCTTCAAAACAGAAATGACACAGTCCGCCTCAACAGAAAGTTAGACTCACAAAATCAAGAGTTTCAACACGCCATTATTGATCTGAAGAAGAAGATCAGAGTTTTAGACAAAGGCAAAACAAACGTTCATAAGATTGCCCCAGGGATGTATGTAGTAGACAAAGCACATACCCAAGCATCTGAGACAATCACTAATTCAGCTACTTGTACTTCCACAGGACTAGAAACCACATCTAAGGTCAAGACTCACAAGAAACAGAGGAAGAATAGAGTCAAGAAACCTAGGAAGGAGTTATCTAAGTCTGAAGAAGTTCCAGTTAGTAGTTTGAATAAGACAAATGTAACATCAGGAATAGACTTGCACTTATCTGAGTCTAGCTCTAGGATTGATGTAACAGATGATGAATCTTTAAATATTAATGAAGATGTTTTGGTTGATGCTACTTGTGTTTTTTGTCGAAATAGCATATTATCTGGTGATCATACAAAATGTGTTGCTAAAACTCTGCTGACTAAAAGAAAGAAACGAACTAGTCGCGCTTCCTCTAGGCTTAAAAACATTACAAAGTCCATTTTAGGAATGCCTCCACTAGATGTTTCTGAGAAGAAAATGGAAAAGCCCAAATCCAAGACCACAAAGTCACCTAGTGCATACATTAGGAAAAAGGCAGAGACTAGTTGGACCTGGCAACGTTGGTTACAGCACACTTTTAATTTTAAATGGTTACCTAAAGTGCTAACCTCTTGTGTCACTAACCCAGCGGATCCAACCGTTATCAATTCTCCACCTGTTTCCAATGTTTGTGATGCAGGTGATTCAAATCGTCCTCTGGATTGTTGATAGCGGGTGCTCCCGACACATGACCGGCAATCTCAAACTTCTTCAAAACTTTATTGCTAAGTTTATCGGAACGGTCAGATTCGGGAATGATCACTTTGCTGCAATCATGGGCTATGGGGATTATATTAATGGGAACATCGAAATCAGCCGTGTGTATTATGTTGAAGGTCTTGGTCATAATTTATTCTCCGTGGGACAATTCTGCGATGGAGACTTGGAAGTAGCATTCAGGGAGAAAACTTGCTTTATTCGTGATCTTCAAGGGAACGATCTCATGAAAGGGAAACGCGGAACCAGTCTGTATACTATTTCACTTGAAGGCATGACAGCTTCTACTCCTATTTGCTTACTCTCCAAGGCTCATCCCACAAAGGCTTGGTTATGGCACAAAAGATTGTCTCATCTCAATTTTAAAACCATCACTGACCTTGCCAAGAAGAAATTAGTTGACGGTCTACCTAAATTCAGATATGCCAAGGATCACTTGTGTTCTGCGTGTGAACAAGGGAAAAGTCACCGTGCTCATTTTCCTCCCAAAACAGAACACAGCACAGATCATGTCCTACAACTACTTCATATGGATTTGTGTGGTCCAATGCGAGTTCAGAGTATTAACGGGAAGAAGTATATTCTGGTAATAGTGGATGACTACTCACGATGGACTTGGGTCTATTTTCTTCGGACTAAAGATCAAGTTCCTTCTATCCTCATCACGTTTCTCACCAAGATTCAAGTTCAAGTCCGCAACACCGTCCGCATCATCAGAACAGACAACGGGACTGAATTTAAAAATCAAATCATTCGGGAATTCACTAAGAAACAGGGTATTGTTCATCAGACTTCAATAGCTCGCACTCCAGAACAAAATGGTGTAGTTGAAAGACGAAACCGTACGCTCGTGGAAGCAGCTCGAACTATGTTGATCAATGCTCAATTACCGGATTATCTTTGGGCTGAAGCTGTCAATACCGCTTGTTATACTCAAAATCATGCCATGATCACCAAAAGACACAACAAAACACCATATGAGCTTATACAAGGAAGAAAACCAAACATCAACTATTTTCACGTCTTTGGAGCATTGTGTTATCCGAAGAATGATAAAGATGATCTTGGTAAACTTAAGGCTAAAGCAGATATTGGGATATTTGTAGGATACTGTGAGAACTCCAAGGGTTACCGAATTTGGAATCGTCGGACCGGGGAAATTCAAGAGACCATACACGCTAATTTTGATGAACTCACTGAGATGGCTTCTGAGCAAGACCGCTTGGAACCCGTAAACAATCGTCTTAACTTCCCTGAATCTTCGGCTGCACCCCTACCTTTCAACAGGAAGGATTTGGAAGATTTGTTTGCACCAATGTTTGATGACGTTCGTGTTACTAGTGCATCAGATGCTTCCACCAGTTCCGCTGCTCAACATGTCATATCACAAGCACCTGATCCATCAGCATCTACCTCTACCGTAGTTGCTGCCGATGCACCACAACCTGAACTATCATCATCAATGGACACAACACCTCAACCAGCAGTTGAAGATTCTTCCCTCACTTCTAATCAGGTTTCCACACCATCAGATTATGACGGGAACGCATTCTTCAATCCATTTGCTCCACCACCAACCATTCCAGAATCAGGAGAATCCTCCTCGAGCAATATGGACCCGTCAGATCATCCTCACAACATTCAACATTTTCCATCCACCCACAAATGGACAAGAGATCATCCTTTGGTAAACATAATTGGCAATCCTAACAATCCAGTCCTCACAAGACAAAAACTTCATTCAGACAGTGAACATTGCATGTATGCACTCACTGTTTGTCAATCTGAACCTAAAAACATCAAAGAAGCCCTTACCTACGACAATTGGATTGAATCCATGCAAGAGGAGTTGGAACAATTCAAACGTTTGGAAGTTTGGGAATTAGTTGAAAGACCAGATGGAGTTTATGTGGTTGGATTGAAATGGATTTGGAAAAACAAGCTAGGTGCAGATGGTACAGTGATTCGTAACAAGACCCGACTGGTAGCAAAAGGATACAGCCAAGAAGAGGGTATTGACTTCGAAGAATCATTTGCTCCAGTAGCTCGGATTGAGGCAGTTAGAATGTTTCTGGCATACGCAGCCCACAAGAATATCACAGTCTATCAGATGGATGTGAAGACGGCATTTCTCAATGGAAAACTCCGAGAAGAGGTGTACGTGTCACAACCAGAAGGCTTCGTGGATCCAGATCATCCTAACCATGTATATCGGCTTAAGAAAGCCCTTTACGACCTTAAACAAGCCCCAAGGGCATGGTACGATAAACTGTCCGCATTTCTCCTTGCTAATCATTTTACCATTGGAACTGTTGACCCGACTTTATTTATACAAACACACGGGGACGACATTCTCATCGTACAAATTTATGTGGATGATATTATTTTTGGTTCAACCAATAAAAAATATTCAAACGCTTTTTCTAAACTAATGAAACAAAACTTTGAGATGTCTATGATGGGTGAACTTTCTTTCTTTCTAGGATTGCAAGTTCATCAATCACCCCGTGGTATATTTCTAAGTCAGTCAAAATATGCTCAGGAAATCCTGAAAAAGCATGGTATGACCAGCTGTGACACCTATGATACCCCAATGTCCTCCTCATCCCCGAAGCTAGATGCTGACATCCATGGGACACTCATTGATCCTACGAAGTATCGTAGTATCATTGGCTCGATCATGTATCTCACAGCTAGCAGACCGGATGTTGTATTTGCCACATATCTTTGCTCCCGATATCAGTCTAGACCGACTGAACGGCATTTGTCAGCCGTTAAAAGAATCCTTAGATACATAAAGGGAACCATTAACTTGGGAATCTGGTATCCAAAGGAGTCTGGGTTTGAACTTGTTGCTTTTTCAGACGCTGACCATGCAGGATGCTTAGACACACGCAAGAGTACATCAGGGGGAGTTCAATTCTTGGGTGACAAGCTCGTCTCTTGGCAATCAACGAAACAAGACTGCACCTCACTGTCTTCAACAGAATCTGAATATGTAGCCATGTCTGCTTGTTGTGCTCAAGTCATCTAGATGAGATCACAACTAATGGACTACGGTTACACATTCAACAAGATTCCGATGTATTGCGACTCCAAGAGTGCCATTGCCATTTCATGCAACACAGTCCAGCATTCGAAGTCCAAGCATATTGATCTCCGGTATCATTTCATCAAGGAACACGTGGAAAAGGGAACTGTTGAATTATATTTTGTGGGAACTGAACACCAACTGGCGGATCTGTTCACAAAAGCCTTGCCTCATGCAAGATTTGTGGATCTGGTTCACCGGATTGGTATGAGATGTTTGACGCCAAACGATTTGGAAAAATTTCTTAAAAACAAATAAATGAGTCAAATATCCAAACTATCTTTGTAAATATATTAAAAAAAAAATGCAAGTACAATCCCTCATCCAACACGGTGTTTATTTTTACAATGTCTATAATTATTTTTTAACACGTGTTGAGGGGGAGATAATTTTTACCACAAGTTTTCAATTGTACTTGCATATATTCTCAGAAATTGTTGTTTCTCAAAATTTTGGTGATAAGATGATAAAGATGAAAAGTTGTGTGCATTAAATGTCAAAAATGAGACTTAGGTTTAGCATGATGGTGGTTTAGGACCTAGTGATCAAAGTTACCTAGGTTAGGGGATGAAATATGTAATATTTGCAAAATTAAATGTTAGATATTTAAACTCATCCATCGCAGTTATTGCTCTGAAATTTTTACCAACCAAATTAAATTCACCCAACCACCATCATCGACGGCCAACAATCAATCCACCAATCCGAACAAGATCTTTGATTGTTGTGAGTGTTCTTATGTTTATTGTGTTATTATAAAAGATGGTTTTGAACGATATCATGATCCAACGGCTCGAACATTCATAATCGTTAAAGTTAGTTCTAGGTTTTGCGCTAAAATAGGGATTTTGGATTTAGAGTGTTTGAGTGTTAAATGATTGTACGATAATGCTTTTACAATGTTAGTTAACCTATATTGCATGCTTACTCACACCCAGAAACCACAAATTAGTCTAATCGAATTTTAGGGTTTAAGCAACGATTTGGGGAAAACTTTGTGAATGTGTTATTGGATAATCTGTTGAATGGAAAGATGTTGTTTGATGTTAAATTGAATAATGCCATGATTGATTTGTACCCAGAAACACTTTAAGAGAATCAATTGAATTTTAGGGTTTATCAAGAACAAGAACACTAGCAGTTTGATTTATGTGTAATTATGGTTCGTTTTTGTTATAACTTAGCCAAAATGCCCATAATAGTCATACAAATTGTTTGTGAAAATCTGTGGTCACAAATCATAATGAATCACGATAAAGATTTGAATGTTCATCGTCAAAAAGTTCTCGTAAACTCTTGTATAAGAGTTTATCGAAGTTGGCCAAAATTATCGCAGTTGGGATAAGTTATCGCAGTTGGGATAAATATCGCAGTTGGGATAATTATCGCAGTTAAGATTTTTATCTTGATTGTCTTAATTATCCTGATTTTCATAATTATCGCAGTTGAATAATTATCGCAGTTGGATAATTATCGCAGTTGGGCTAATTATCTCAGTTTAGCTAATTATCGCAGTTGGGATGATTATCGCAGTTGAGATAATTATCGCAGTTGGATAATTATTACAATTAAGATACTTATCTTGATTGAATGATTATCGCAGTTGTCATAATTATCGCAGTTGTCAATAATTATCGCAGTTGACAATAATTATCGCAGTTGACATAATTTATCGCAGTTGTGATCTGATATAAAACTTTGGTCAATTTCCTTAGGTATATCTTGTATACTTATCAAAATTAATCAAAATTTTATAGAACTTGGCTAGTTTTTTTGATAAATTCTTTGATCAAGCATGTAACAAACAATCATTAATACTATAGGATGCTATGTGTTGTTCTTAAAAGCTAACAATTTTTCTAACAAACATGCATTCTGTATACTCGTATATGATTGTTGATTCAGAAACATCAATGGCATCTTCCCAACAACATCCACTTCCTGCTCTCACCAAAGAAGAAGTCTTTCCTCGTGGGTATACTCTGGAAATAGGGAAGAACAATTCACGGGTAGAATTGGACAAGATCAAATGTTCTGATCCAAGTTGCCAGATTGCTGTAGAGATTCTCAAAGCTCACAAATGCAGGGATATTCTTGACAGCTCAGACACCATTCCAGAGTTATATATTCATCAATTCTGGGATACCTTCACTAAGAGAAATGATGACAAGTACTTTACTTGCACACTGGATCGGAAGAAAATCAGAGTTACACCTGCTACACTCAGAAAAGCCTTGAAACTTCCAGAGGCACCTGAAGCTGCTAACCAATTCCACCCAACACCTTCAGAGTCTGAGGTCATGCAATTCCTGGTAGATATTAGTTATGATGTTCAACCTGATACACCATTAACCACGATCTCCAAAGTTAATGCTAGATACATCCCTCAACCCTGGAGGACTATCTTCTTCATCATAACACATTCAATAACTGGAAGAGATAGTGGGTTTGAGCATCCAAGACTGTCTCATCTTCAAGTCTTGTGGGGATTTCTAAACCAAGAACCTATTGACTTTGCTGCTCTTATTTGGGACGACATAATGTACTTACAGCGTAAAATTTTCAAGAAAATCCCATTTGTTCGATTCACCAAAGTTCTTATCAGCTATCTACTTGATCAACATGAAGACCTTGATAAGCGTCCTACAGATCAAGAAGTTCATGAGTATAGTATGGATAAAACATTGGGTAAAGTTTATTTCCCAAAAGAAAGCACGCGAAAGCAAGGTTCAAGGTTGCCAGAATTTTTGATGCCTGATGAGGTCAAAGAAACAAAAGCTTATCATGATTACGACAAAGCATACCAAGAACGTCGTGTGGGTCTTGCCAAGATGGTTGAAGAATCTAGATCTTCAAAGACTCATTCAAAAGGTAAGACAAAGACAGGAAGTGCCTCAAGTGTCTCTAAACCAAAAGAAAAACATCCTAGAACAACATTCATCAAGAGAAGAGTACCCAGTAAACCACAGCCAAAGCCTGAACCGAATAGAATCGTTGATGAAGATACATAATCTAACTCTGAATCATCTAAATCTGAAGAAGAACACGTCTTTATGACTGAAGAAGAAGCTGAATTTCACAATAAGATCTCTAAGGAGAATGCTCAAAAACAAAGTCTCAAATCATTAAAAGAAGATGAAGAGCGTAGAGCAAAGAGAGTATTGGAACAACAGATGGAGTATGAAAGAACACATGGAGTTGGAGGATCACAAACTGTTCCTAAAGAAGCCATGACCCAAGTTGATCCGGTTAATCAACCCGGTGGGTCTGGAGCTGAATCAACAAAGGTCTCTTCACAGCAAACAAGTTCGGTTAATCAACCCGACTTGGGAGCACCAACTCAGTAGGAAAAGGAAAAAGATCAGGATAGCAACATTGTTTTATCTGATAAGGATATTTCTGATTCTATGTTTGATGACAATCCCGAGGAACAAACACGTAATGATGATAATGAAGATTGGAACTTAGAAGAAGAAAAAGACATTCTAGGAGACCAAACAACTAAAGCAGCCAAAGATCTTGAGGAAGCAGCTAAGCAGGAAGAAGAAAGGAAATGTAAGGAGGAGGCTCAAGCTAACCTGGAAGCAGATAGCTACCTTCGTTCTCACACTCCAACACCTCCTCCTTCCCCTCCAAAGGACACAAACGAATCTAAACTGACTATGGTCGTTTATAACCCACAACAACAGCAAGAACAACCATCAGTTCAACCCTCGTCTGCTTCTTCACCCAAGACACCTCCTGGGTCACCGCCGAAGAATCCAACACCTCCACCCTCACCTCAAAGGGAATCAAATACCAAATCTGATGATCCAATCCCCTCACTCACTCCATCATCTTCGCGATCTTCATCACCAAAATCAAAACTAAAAGCATCGGTTTCTGAAAATATTCTTAAGGCCTACAAAGGAAAGAGCAAGAGAAGAATCGTCCATGTTACGAAAGTTGAGGTTGTGACTCCTGCAGCAAAGAAGCTTAAAAGGGCAGTAAAGAGAGCAAAAGCACAACGAGACAACCAAGCTACAACTAAATTGGCTGAAATGGAAGACTTAGTCAAGAAGTTGTCTCAAAAAATGGAAGAAATGCAGGAAAGCAAGAAGCAGATAGATGAATTCCTTGGTTTCAATGTCAAAGATCATATGACACGCAAGGAAAAGAAATTTGTTAAGCAATTTCTTCCTGATCTTCAACAAAACATCAATGATCATATTGATTCACAACTTGACGAAAAGATCAAAGAAGCTGTCTCTTCTTCTTCCCACACCAAACCACTTCCAGAACACACTACTGAATATATCGAGCTTGTGCTTCTCGATAGACTCTTTGAAATCACCTCTCCTTCTCTAGAAGAAGTTAACCTGATTGCAGCTCTTCAAGCACATATTGAGAAGAAGTCATGCAAGGAAACTGCTGACAAAGGAAAACGCATTCGAGAAGATGATGAGGATGATCAGGACCCTAAACCCGAACAAAAGAAACACAAAGGCGGGTCCGGGATTCACATTCAGGAGCCAACGGAACATAAACCATCATCTCAACCTTCTAAACATCAATCCTCTGGTCCCACTGAAACCGAGCATCACCATGAGCAATTTACAACTGAAGATATGGAATTCCAGCCACACGATGATCAACCTCATTCACCATCACCATCACCAAAACCAAAGCCATCCAAGTCCAAGCCTTCACACAGCAGAAAGTCATCTACCGGACCAACAGTTGTCACATGGCTGGATAATGATACGGATGTGCTAGGAAATGAATGGTTCGATCATCTAGCAAGCGCTCAAGTTCAGACAGATGAAGCTTCACGAGTTGAAGACAGCACCTTTGCTGTTACTCAAGAAATTAAAAGAACTCTCAATATCAAGAAAATGACCAAGAAGGAACTTCGTCGGATCAAGAATGATGCTTTCCTTCTTCTGAAGAACAAATCCAATAGCGCAGCAGAACTCGAATATCACCTTGAAAACATTGCACGGGCAATGTCAAGTGACTTCGACTGGGCTAGTCCAGACGTCGTCAGGAAAGTAGGCAAGCATCAACCATTCATCACTGATTGGACTAAGCCACTGACCGTGATTCGAAGACATCATCACTCGGAAATTCCCTTTCTAATGTTCTTCAACAAAGATCTGGAACTTCTAAAGAATGGAGCTCAAGGGACGACAAAGTACGCTACATCTATCACTTTCACACCAGCTGCTCATTACGCACAATCAGCTATTGAAGAGGCAGCTATTAACAGCAATATGTTTGTTAAAAAGCTTGTCAAATATGATCGTGATGCAGAGCTGGGGATTCATCACTGGTACTCTAAAAGACAAAGCTGGTACAAGTACAAACTTGCCCTCCAGAAATCTAAAGAACCAGTTTACAGTGATCTCAGAATATTGGCCGTCATCAACGTAAGCGGATCTAGAAGATGCGATTATATATTTCTAGAAGAGATCACAGTAAGAAGAATCGACAACAATCTTTACAAATTCTCTGAGGCGGATTTTCCTGATCTAAATCTAAATGATATCGAAGACATGTATCTAATGAAGGTCCAAGGCAAATTGCAGCATCTGACCAACGAGCTTCGATATGCACTTAGTACTTCCCTCTGTCATTACATTAGGAGAACCATCATCAAAGAACGTGTAGAAGATCTCCAGCTTGGTGTGGAAAGTTATCAGACTCAGCTTAACCTTGTTGAACCACAGTTTCTTCTAAACAGCAATAAGGATCCTCAGTACACCATGCTACATCGTCCAAACTTTGGGTTCATCTACAGAAGCACAACTGATTTTCACCGCTTCATGGCATTCAATGAAATTCACAAGTTCTGTGATGATACCCTAAAGAGTGTACGTGACGGGTTAGCCAATAGAGTTCGAGATTCGGCGTTGGGTAAATCAAAACGATGGAATTCGAAGGAGCTGCGACAAGTCAAGGAATTTATTCGGAAGATGGAAGAACGGTTATACCATCGGGATCAGATGAGGAGGCTAGAGAGCTATGTTGGGGGTCGTCCGCTATTCGCCATCAGACTATTTCAGCGAACTGACCCAGTATTCACAACTTTTGGTAAAGGTGGATGATGTAAGAATCAATTCTCAAATTTCATCATATCATTCTTCCTTCCATAATTGGCCTATACATTACGGTTTGTGCACACATAACAGTGTACAACCCGGACCTCAAAGAAAGGACCCTGAGGTACGCTTCAGTGCCTCAATCCTGAAAAAGGAGCGAAAGCTTCTTACTTATGAGCAGAATTAAAATCTGAATGTTTTCCAACGTTTTTCCAAACATTCTGCTCATAAGGACAAATATTCCCTTGTTAAGGGGGAGTATTTGAAAATATAATCTTTGTTCAAAGAATTATAAATGTTCTTGAAATTCTTCCCTAAAACTCAAAAACAGCATATTTTAATCATAAACGTTTTCCAAAAACATCATGAGTATGCTATTTTTGAGGGGGAGAAGAAAAAGATGATTAAAATATGATGTCTCATTTGCTGTAATCTCGTGTGCTCAAACTCAGAATTGACCCTCGAATTGACGAATAGGAAAGTCAGTAGTCGAAAGGACATGTCCCGGACGGTAATAATTTCAAGCCAGTTTATCTGGTGATGTAAGCGTGTCTCGCAAAGGACGTGTCTGAGTAGAATGTACCGATTTCGAGCGATAATCTTTGAATCTGATCCGGACGGGTAATAATTTCAAGCCAGTCTAACTGGTGATGTAAGCGTGTCTCGCGACGATCAGGTTCATTGAAAATCAATCAATTCAAAAGTGCCAACTCTTTCCGGCATGTGCAAATTTCAAAATTTAATACTTATGCGCACATGTTAAGGGGGATTATTTCTCAAAATCATCAAACTCTCAAGGTGACAACAAAATGTCTTTACAATTATCGACACTTTGAGAGATTTTCAATGGTTTGGTTTATGGCATCATTAGGATAGTTATGGAGTTATAAGGTGACTAAGGTTAGGGAAAACCGTCCTATGATCCGCCAGAGCCGGAGGGATCTACCCAAGGACAATACCAATAGTTTAGAACTAGAAAGTCCTAGGTATGATATAAAAAGGAGAAAATGAATGAACGGAGAAAGAAGGGGTTGAAGAATTAAAAAGAAAAGCAAAGAAAAGGGTGAAAAGAAATAGCCCTCCATTTGTTCAACCTTAGGGCAGACACCGGGTTCAATTCATAATCTACTGGTTGATGAGCATCACCGGTATTGAAGACTAAAGACGTCATGGACCCAGTGACGCACTAATAAACCTTCTAAGCCACTCAAGTGTCTCTCAAAAGACATTTGTTTCATTCACACGGAGAACCCTTCATAATCTATCGACTTCTCATTACGAGAGTGTTGATATTGAAAAGGAGGCAATCTGCTCCATGCCTCCGATGACCAAACAAATGTGCACTGATTGAGTCTAGAGCCATGAGATTCATAAAAGATCTCTTAGGTACACTTAGTATTACTCTGTTGTTCTACATCATGGGCAGCAGATGTAAAATTAAGAAAGTGTCCTTCGCAGATCTTAGCAATCTGCCAAGAACATTCATGAGAGAAATCACAATTGTGATTATCAATGATTGAATGGAAATCCTGCCAGAGCAACATCAAACAACTCTGTCAGCAGGTCACTTCGGTAACTCCTTGTGGGTTACGCTTAGTGTTTGCTCCAAAATGGTCTACAGTCGTGGGGTGATCTCCAGCGACTCACTGAATCGTGGGTGCACTTCGGTGTGTCCGAGTAATCCCTTTCGGGGGAATCCGGTTCAGAACGGTCTGGGTTAGGATTTGAGAACGGTTGGTTCGTGCTGATGCTGCTGCTGCTGCTGAGGAGCTGGAGTTCGACCATCAAGACTCCATCATGTTCATATCTTGAAGTAATGTTTTTCACAAAGACTCAGTAACATCAAAAGTTCAAAATATGATTCAAAACAAGACAAAGACATATGAGCATGATGGAGAAGACGAAAAGACGTTGGAGATTGGCAGAAAGAGACAACATCATATCATCATTAAACAAGAACAAAGAAACAAAGATTATAAAGACGTCAGAAGCCCAAGAAGCAAAGAAGACGTCGAGCAACATTGATGATCAAGACTTAGGGGGAGATTGTTAGGAACACGTTTCATATATTTACAAGTCTTGTTCATTTAAATGTAATGTTGCAAGTTTAAGGACTATATGGTTTGTATTTGTGGACCGGTCCATTAGTAGTCCATGGACCGGTCACATTAGTTAGTTCATTCTTATCACATGCATAGGAATATTCCTAGAATTATTCCCCTCCCATTGCCTATAAATAGAAGGCATGGGATTCATTTTATAGGTTGGTTTTTCATGTTGTATGCGAGAGCTCTGTCCAAGTAACATTCGATATATTGAAAGCCGACCACTTCTTATTCTTCTTCTTCTTCTTCTTATTCTCTTATCTTATTTAGTAGTGCTTATTAGTTTATTCATCTCTTCATACGTAGCTAAATATAGTAGTAGTACGAGTTCTTATTTGTATTAACGAGTGTGTGTTTGAGATTTAGTCGTGACCTACAAACAATCATTCAGAAACTCATTCATATCAATATCACAGTCAATACTTTCACAAGCAATCATTCGAACCAAAATAAACTGTTAGATTTAAGCTATTAAACATTAAGCGCGTAATCAAATTCCTCAAATAAGCATATCCCACCATTCATTCATCAAAACCCATCACTTATTCAGAACAACATACAAAGTCAACTTCATAAACCCTAATGCATTCGAACAGCCCTATCTGGTGTTATAGAATCTAATTTACCAAGTGAAATCTACTCAAAATCATGTTATGAATCTTTTACACTAACTCAATTATATCAAACAACACTAAACAAGAAACGCCCAAATCGTTAGCATAAACCCTAAATCGCAAAATCTGAATTTTAGCAACAAAGATGATGCATGAGAGATTCTAAGGCATAAGAGATTGAATTAAACACTTACAAATTGATATTCAATGAGGAATCAAAAATATTGTTATCATAGAGTGTTATGGCGCATTTTTAGTGTGAGAGGGAAAAATAAGTATGAGTTGTGTGTTTGACTAAGGTCAGACTTTTTGCTTATATTGAATCAACTTTTTCCTTTTGACAGTTTTAGTCCCCTAACTAGTATCCTAGTTTTTTCAAGGCCTCAAAAATGACAACTCATTAAACTTTGACAGTCCTAGCCCTTGAACTATACTCCTAGTTCATTCCAAGTCCTAATATGACAAATTTTAACAACTTGGCAAGTTCAGTCCTTGATGTTTAAAGTCTAGATCCAATTTGGTGAAAGCTTTATATACTACCATTTCTCCCCCTTGAACTATGATATAATTTTGAAAGTTTGACAATCTTGTAGTTCAAGAGATCATAGAAATATTGTCGATGAAGATTTTGATAATGATGAAGATTTGAGATGATAAAATGTGCTAAAGTTAGAAAAAATCTCCCCCTCAAAATATGTTCGTGATTTGAAATTGATGAAATTTGAAATGACGAGAACATATTTTGATTTGTTTTTACTTTTGCACATTCAAAGAGGTGCTTTTTTTTTTTTTTTTTTTTTTTTTTTTATAAATAATGAAAGATGATTGGAAAATCTTTTTTGTGTTTTTGAGAATTTATTTACAAAGATAGTTCTGATGTTTGACTCATTTAATTTTGTGTAATAAAATTGTTTAAATCGTCTGGAGTTAAACATCGCATACCAATCTGGTGAACCAATTCCATAAATCTTGCATGAGGCAAGGCTTTGGTGAATAAATCCGCCAATTGGTATTTTGTACCCACGAAATATAATTCAATCGTACCCATTTCCACGTGCTCTTTGATGAAGTGATACCGGAGAGCAATATGCTTGGATTTTGAATGTTGAACCGTGTTGCACGAAATAACTATGGCACTCTTGGAGTCACAATACATCAGAATCTTGTTGAACACGTATCCGTAGTCCATCAGCTGTGACCGCATCCAGATGACTTGAGTGCAGCATGCTGACATGGCGATGTATTCTGATTCGGTAGACGACAGTGATGTACAGTCCTGCTTCTTTGACTGCCAAGAGACAAGCTTGTCACCCAAAAATTGCACTCCCCCAGATGTACTTTTCCTTGTGTCTAAGCATCCTGGATGGTCAGCGTCTAAAAAGGCAACAAGTTCAAACCCTGAATCCTTCGGAAACCAGATCCCCAAATGAATGGTTCCCTTTATGTATCAAAGGATTCTCTTAACAGCAGACAGATGACGTTCAGTTGGTCTTGACTAATAACGGGAGCATAGATACGTGGCAAATACAACATCCGGTCTGCTAGCTGTGAGATACATGAGAGACCCAATCATACTACGGTATTTGGTAGGATCAATGGGAGTCCCATGTAGATCAGCATCTAGCTTCGGGGATGAGGAAGACATGGGGGTATTATAGGTGTCACAACTTGTCATTCCATGTTTTTTCAAAATCTCTTGAGCATATTTGGACTGACTTAAGAAAATACCACGGGGTGATTGATGAACTTCTAGTCCTAAGAAGAACTTAAGTTCACCCATCATGGACATCTCAAAGTTTTGTTTCTTTAATTTTGCAAAAGCGTTTGAATATTTCTTATGGGTTGAACCAAAAATGATGTCATCCACATAGATTTGAACAATGAGAATATCCTCCCCGTGTTTTTGTATGAACAAAGTCGGGTCAACTGATCGTTTAGTGAAATGATTAGCTAGTAAGAATGCAGATAGTTTGTCGTACCATGCCCTCGGGGCTTGTTTAAGGCCATTTAGGGCTTTTTTGAGCCGGTAAACGTGATTCGGATGTTCTGGGTCGACGAATCCCTCTGGTTGTGTGACGTACACCTCTTCACGGAGTTGTTCATTGAGAAATGCCGTCTTCACGTCCATCTGGTATACGGTGATATTCTTGTGAGCTGCATACGCCAAGAACATTCGAACGGCCTCAAGCCTTGCTACTGGTGCGAAAGATTCCTCGAAGTCCATTCCTTCCTCTTGACTGAATCCTTTAGCAACCAACCGGGACTTGTTACGAATAACCGTGCCATCTGCATCCAACTTATTCTTCCTGATCCATTTCAGCCCAACGACGTATACCCCATCTGGTCTTTCAACCAATTCCCAAACTTCCAACCTCTTGAATTGATCAAGTTCCTCTTGCATCGACTCAATCCAATTATCGTAGGTAAGGGCTTCTTTAATGTTTTTGGGTTCTGATTGACAAACGGTGAGTGCATAAATGCAAGTTTCACGGTCTGTATGGAGTCGTTTACGTTTCATGACTGGGTTTTCCAGATTGCCAATTACATTCACTAGAGGGTGATCCTTAGTCTACTTGTGGGTAGAAAGGTAATGTTGATAAATATGGTGCAGATTTGACGGTTCCAAATTGCTCGTGGATGACTCTCCGATGTATGGAATGGTGGGAGTTGGAGCAAATGGATTGAAGAACGCGTTTCTGTCATAATCTGCGGGTGTGGGTACTTTAGAAGAATTGAGAGGGGGATCGTCAGCTGCAAACGCAGAAGTAGAAGCTGTTTGATCTATTGATGATGATGTTTCTGGTTGAGGTGCATCTTCAGCAACTGTTATGGTTGTAGTTACTGGTGTATCAGGTCCTTGAATATCGACGAGTGGTTATGCAGCGGAACGTGTGGATACAGTAGAAGCACGACTAACAATAGTATCATCAAATAGCGGAGCAAACAAATCTTCTAGGTCTTTGCGGTTTAGAGAGAAGGATGCAGCTGAAGGATCAGGGAAGTTTAGACGGTTAGATTCGGGTCCTAAGCTGTTTTGCTCAGAAGCCATATCGGTGAGCTCATCGAGATTAGCATGTATAGTCTCCTGAATCTCGCGAGTTCGACGGTTCCAGATTCTAAATCCTTTGGAAGTCTCACAATCTCCAACAAAAATCCCGATGTCCGCTTTGGCTTTTAACTTTCCAAGGTCATCACGATCATTCATTGGGTAACAGAGAGCCCCAAAGACATGAAAGTAATTTATGTTCAGTTTTTTGCGGTGAACAATTTCATATGGAGTTTTGGTGTGCCTTTTGGTGATCATACATATGTTTTGGGTATAGCAGGAGGTCGAAACGGCTTCAACCCAAAGGTAATCCGGTAGTTGAGCATTTATCAACATCGTTCTTGCAGCTTCCACTAACGTTCGGTTTTATTTTTCGACCACTCCGTTATGTTCTGGGCTGCGTGCAATGGATGTTTGATGTTCAATACCCACTTTCTCATAATACTCCCGAAGAGTCTGATTCTTAAATTCAGTTCCGTTGTCTGTTCGAATTTTTCTGACAGTGCTGCGAAGCTGAACCTGAATCTTTATGAGAAAGGTGATAATCATCGAAGGAGCTTGATCTTTGGTGCGAAGAAAGTAGACCCAAGTCCATCTCGAAAAGTCATCTACGATTACCAGTATATACCGCTTCCCATTGATAGTCTGAACACGCATTGGGCTACAAAGATCCATATGCAAAAGTTAAAGTACATGATCCGTACTGTGCTCAGTTTTTGTAGGAAAGTGAGCACGAGTACTCTTCCCTTGTTCACAAGCTGGACAAAGATGATCTTTGGCGTATCTGAATCTTGGAAGACCATCGACCAACTTTTTACGAGCAAGCTCGATCATTGTTTTGAAATTCAAGTGAGACATACGTTTGTGCCATAGCCATGCTTTGGTGGAATGTGCCTTGGATAGTAGACAAATCAGCGAAGAAGCGGTCATGTCTGAAAAGGAGATAGTATAAAGACTGGTTTCGCATTTTCCTTTCATAAGGTCATTCCCTTGGAGGTCTCAAACAAAACACGTTTTCTCCCGAAAAGCCACTTCCAAGTCACCGTCGCAAAATTGCCCGAAGGACAATAGATTATGACCTAGGCCTTCTACGTAGTATACACGACTGATTTCGATGTTCCCGTTGACATAATCACCATATCCCGTGATAGCAGTGAAATGGTCATTTCCGAACCTGACAGTGCCTATGAACTTCGCGACGAAGTTTACTAGAAGCTTTAAGTTGCCTGTCATGTGCCGGGAACACCCGCTATCAACAATCCATAGTACAATTTGAATCACCTGCATCACAAGAAGACACAGATGGAGAGTTTGTAACGGTGGATCCCGTTGGGTTAGTAGCACAGTTGTTATGCATCTTTGGTAACCAAGTAAAAGTAGGTTTATGCTGTAACCAACTCTGCCATGTCCAACTAGACTCTGCTTTCTTCCTAAAATGAACTTAGCAGTGGTTGTGGGCCTAGAGGAAATGCCACTAGTATGTTTCTGATTACGTGACAAAAGGGTTTTAGCAACGCATTTCTGATGATTACCAGACAACATACTAGTACGACAGAACACACAATAAGCATCAACCATAACATCATTACAAACATTCAAAGATTTAGCATTCGTTACATCATATTCAGAATTACACTTTGACAAGTTGGATTCTAATTTAGACATAACATGCGTCTTATTCGACTTCCTATTGTGAACTTCTACTTCAGCATCTTTAGGTGATCCACTCTTAGGTTTCCAAACACTAATCTTCTTGTTGGACTTTTTGGTGGTCTTGGATCTTCTAACCTTAGGAGGGTTGCCTAATCCTGTGGAAGTTGAAGCTTGAACTTTAGTGGTTATTGAAGATGCTTTCTTATGACTCTCGTCTACTCTGTACATTCCTGGTGCAATCACATTATTTTGTGTAAATTTCCCTTTCTCAAGTACTTTGAGTTTCTCTTTCAACTCAATGATGATGTGTTTTTGTTCTTGAATTTTTGAGTCCAATTCTCTGTTTAACCGAACAGTGTTATTTCTATTTTCACAAACTTCATCAATATCTTTTTCATACTCAAAAATTTGATGTTTTAAAACATCAATTTCTTTTTCAAGGTTTTGAAGTTTTGAAACATGAACGTTTTGAGAAGATAAAGATTCTTTTTGGCTTTGTAGTGCTAACTCAAAGTTAAGACTCTGAGTCTGACACCATTGCAACTTTTGGTTAAGCTTGAAAATTTCTTTTGCACATTTGGTTTCCACATCATCATTGATTTGTCTAAGTCTCTCATTTTCTCTATGCAAATTATCAATCTCAATTCTCATTGTCTTAATTTCAACACAGTGATCATCAACAAGTAATTCAATACACGACAAATAGATAGAATTCATAATCACATATATCACATCAGAACTTAGAACATTCGTCAAGAGTCGATCTGAATCTTTTTCCAAAGCTTTCTTTTGACATTTTTGTTTTGAAATCTTGTTATCTTTTGCTTTGAAAATGCTCATCATTGATGCAACTTCTGATTGAAGTTCCTGTTCCCACTGCGTTGCACAAAGTCGCAGGTATTTGACATATGGCAAAAGTTGCTTTTGAAAAACTTCTCTCTTTTCTTTCTCATAGGGAGTGAGAAAAGTAGAGACTTTGATTTCAGAATTTCGTTCAATTGTGTCTTCCAAAAGTTTTATGTCATCCATAAATGTATTAAAATATTTAAGAATACGACATTGTTTTGGCATTTGTGCATTGACACCTGAATTTGGTAAAGGGCCATTGACTTGTGCTACAGTGGTTACTGGACCAACTTCAGACGAAGCATTTATTTCAGTTAAAGACCGCGTTTGTTCAGATCTATCTTTTTGAGCTATAAAAGTTTCACTAATATGAGGTGTTCTTGAGTAATCGTATGGTTTGTTATAATAGACACAACTCAACTTAGATCGACTCTCGTCCTCGTGTTCCATTTCCTCTTCAGTATTATACACAACCACACGCGTGAAAGTATCATCCAACAATAATTCTGCACTGTACAACTTTGGATTTTCCTTGAGTGCTTTATTTAAAAAACGTGGTTGATCATTTCCAATTGCAAAGCCATATCCTTGGGGATTTGGTTTGACAGTTAATTTTTGAATGGTTGTTACAGATTCACCCGTTTCATAAACAACGTTTTGAAATTCTTTAAGTTTGCTTTCCAATGCCACAATTTCCTCAAGATCTGAATCAACACGTTTCCTTGAAATTTGTCGGTGTTCAGAAAAATTATCGTTACAAGTTGACAATTCTGTTTTTGTTTTGGAAAGTTCGGAGTGTAAAATGTCAACTTGTTGTTGAAAATCAAATTTTTCTTGTTCCTTTTGTGAAACTAATTCATTTCTGGAAATGGTTAATTCACGAACTTGATGTTCAAAATTTTGAACATTCACATATGATTCTTGGAATGCAGACTCAAAGCTTTTCTCACGTTTTTCTTTGTTTTCAAAATTTGACAGTCGTAGCTTGTAGCACTCAAGATCCTTAGTTAACTATGAAACTTTGGCTTTTAAGTTTCTGTTAATTTCATTGCATTTATCAATCTGGGATTTTTGTGCATCTAATTATGTTTGGGTGGTCAACAGCAAGGTCATAAGCTCTGAATATGTATCAAACATAAGATCATTTTGTTCAATGTGATCATGATTGTCATCATCAAAAGGATCATCAAATGAAACAACGAGGTTAATTTGACCTTCATCAAATGTAACAACGGTGTTTATTTGATCATCGTCTTGAGATGATAATGATGAGTCATTTTGAACAATATTTTCTTGTGCAGATGAAGATGCAGAGGGTGATGCAATTTCATGAATAAGACATGTAGCTTCAGGTACCTGAGATAAGCCTTCGATATCATAGACCGGGCCTGTCTTACTTATATTCATTTCTTGCATGTTTGCCATCAACATTACAGCTGCATTTGCCTCAAGGTCTTCCATTTCATCATCTGAGTATGCATTTGCCATAAAGTTGTGTTCTTTCTCAATCAAAGTACCCCCAGCTTCATCTTTCAATGCCAGAAGAAGAGCTTCCTTGTGATAAGCACAACCCATTTTCCTTGGCTTTGGGCATACATTTGCCATGTGACCATTCCCACCACAATTATAGCATGTAACTATTGTGTTTGCAATCCCTTTCTTCTCTGTTCCAACAATCTGAGCCCTCCTCTGTGTATTACCCATGCTGTTTCTAACATTTCCTCCTGAATTAAACCTTTGTTCACTAGAATTCCCCATATAATTTCCTGAACCAAATCTTCCTGAAGCCCTGTTCTGGATTTCAACCCTTCCATCATTAACAACAGCCTGATTCCTTGTCTTTGATGAAGACCTTAAATGATTGTTAGACTTGTTTGAAAATTTTCTAAAGGCGCGAGCGATCAACGCAAATCCCTCATTCAATGAGTTAAAGGCATCATCTTCATCGTTGTCATTGTTGGAGTACATACTATAATTGGTGTTGTCGTATGAGACGAGTTGATTATCAGAATATTGTGAGGGTGCTTCATATGGAACAAGTTGGTTTGAAAGTTGTGAAGGATAACCCGAATGGGGTGGTGGTGGTTGAACAAAATCCTGATTTGGTGGTGCAAAGTGAGATTGAGCCATTAAAGCAAGTGGGTTTGAAGTAGGTAATGATGAAAATCCACCACGAGCTGCTCGGTCCTTGTCAACTTCGGATTGGTGATGTTTGAGGTAATCATACAACAACCCATAAGATACGTTGTGTAGAATCTTGGCTTGGCGAACGAAAGTCACATACTTTTGCCAATCCGGTCCGAGACACCACAGAAACTTAGAGTTTACAGCAATCTTTGGTAAGACAATGTTGTGACGGTCCAGATCATTGATAATGTTAGTAAACCGATGGTAGTATGATTCTAAAGATTCTCCAGCTTCAATGGTGAAATGTGTGTATTCCATATAAAGCTTAGATTCCAAGTCCTCCTGATTTAACTCAGTACCTTTCATGAGAAGGTGTACATGCTCCCACATATCCTTTGCTGTCTTTTATGCATCGATGCTCCTGAAGATAGGATTTGGAATCACTTGTAGGATGTAAGACATGGCTAACTCATTAGCTTCTTGTTGAAGAACTTGTTCTACGGTGAGTTGAGTTAGAGGAATAGGGGTTGTTGTAGCTTCTCTTGGGGGAACATGATTTGGATCTGCAGGAATGGTTGTAGTAGGAGCTGGATACGGTCCATCAATGATAACCTTCTTCAGATACTTTCCATGAGGTTTCTTTAGCTCGATAAATCAGAGAAAACGACTGGACCACTGCACATAATTCCCTGGTGTTAACATTGGTGGTGTGTCCAAAGACCCTGCTTCATGTCTCGACTGTTGACTGCTTATAGCTTCGCACATTTTGTTAAACCAGTGTGGTTCTCTGGAGGGAGGTTGGTACCTTTGCATTGGTTGTTGAGGGACTTGTTGTTGTGGAAGAAATTGATGTTGCTGCATTAACATGTGTTGTTGTTGATACTGTGGTTGATATTGTGGCTGAGGATACTGTTGTGGATCTGGTTGTTGTTGACGATAATGTTGTTGTTGTTGATTATAGAAGTAGTTATGATATGGTGGTTGAGACATCTTGAAGTAACTTGTGGATGTAGGATCTTTAAAGGATAATAACGGTTGTTGTTGAAGATTAGGTTTGTACGTTGAAGAACTTGAAGAAAAAATCCAAGAAACTTGAAGAATCCAAACACAGAAAAATCTCTTGAAACTCGTAGGATTTTACTCTAGAAACTCGGAGAATTCAATCTTTGAAACTCGGAGGATTTTACTCTAGAAACTCGGAAGATTCAATGTTAGAAACTCGGTAATTTGTGAGAAACTCGGTAAATTCTACCAAACTCAGCAAAATTTCAGAAACTCAGCAAATTTTACCAAACTCGGCAAAATTTCAGAAACTCGGTAACCAATCAGAAACTCGGTAACAAATCAGAAACTCAGTAACCAATCAGAAACTTGGTAACAAAACAGAAACTCGGTAACCAATCAGAAACTCGGTAACAGATCCGAAACTCGGTAACCAATCAGAAACTTGGTAACAAAACAGAAACTCGGTAACCAATCAGAAACTCGGTAACAGATCCGAAACTTGGTAACCAATCAGAAACTCGGAAACCTTTTACCAAACTCGGTAATTGTCAGAAACTCGGTAAGACTTTACCAAACTCGGTAATTGTCAGAAACTCGGTAAGTGTCAGAAACTCGGTAAAACTTTACCAAACTCGGTTAGTTTTATGCATGAACAGTAACCGAGGCTAAGATCTTCAATTTTCACTTAAATCTAATCTTAAACAACCTGAATTACCCCTAGGCGATTGATACCACTTGATGTTACTAAGATTTATCACACAAGCTACTTATCTAATCTTAGATCTAGAAAGAGAAAGTTAGAGAGAGAAAGAGATGGGAGGTTTACTTAACAATAATGAAAGTGAAATGCTCATTCAACTAACCAACCCTCTCCCTTGAATGGGAGGGGGTATTTATAGTTTCTTACAAGGATGGGCTTTTAGCCCTAATTAAAACATAATAAACATAATTAAATAGACACAGCCCATGGGCCTTCTACACAGGCTGGGCCATATAACAAACATAAAGGCCTAAGCAACCTATTACATAAATGATCAATACTTGATGAATAATAACGTGTTCCCAACATATAGCACTAAGAAGAGAGGATTTTTATGTGTTAGATATGACAACACTCACTCAGAATGGTACTTGTCTATTTGCAAAAGCCAATGAGACACTCAACTGGCTCTGGCACAAAAGACTCTCCCACCTGAATTTCAATACATAAACAACCTTGCTAAACAAAACAAAGTCCTTGGTTTACCATCCCTTGTGTTTTCTAATGACAAACCATGCTCAGCCTGTAAAAAGGGCAAGCATCACAGAGCATCCTTCAAAACTAAACAAAACTTTTCCCTAAGAAACTGCCTTCATCTCTTGCATATGGGTCTTTTTGAACCTGTCAGTCTGATGTCTATCCATCATGAGAAATATACCCTAGTAATTGTAGATGAATATTCAAGATACACTTGGGTATATTTTCTCACAAAGAAGAGTCAGGCAGCTGATACAATCTTGTCCTTTGTCAGGAACATTGAAAATCAAATTGACATCAAAGTCAAACAAATCAGGATTGAAAATGGCACTGAGGTTAAAAACCATGATCTTGAGTGCTTCTGTGATGAGAAAGGCATTTCTCAGAACTTCTCTTCTCCTTATACTCCTGAACAAAATGGAGTTGCTGAAAGAAAGAATAAAACACTCATTGAGGCCGCGAGAACAATGTTAAATGGATCAGTCCTCTCAAAACACTTTTGGACTGAAGCAGTAAGGACTGCCTGTTACACACAAAATGGATCCATCATTGTTAAAAGGCACAGCAAAACACCCTATGAGATCTTCAAAGGAAGAATTGCTGACATCAGCTACATTTATTTATTTCGATGACCTGTGTTTATTCATAATCACAAGGATCACTTAGGCAAATTTGACGCAAAAGCTGATGATGGATACTTTCTGGGATACTCACTTGTCTCTAATGCATTCAGGGTGTTTAACACAAGAAGACAAATGTCTGAAGAAACCTTCCATGTCACCTTTGATGAAAGCACTGACTCAATCAGGTTCTCAAATACCAGTATAGAAGAGATTGGAATTGATGACTTACCTCGATATCCTCCTGATGAATATCATTCTGAGAATCATCCCTCCACCCAATATCAAGCAGATGTTGATATCTCTTACTATATTATTCCTCATAACCTTCCCCAACCATCTATCAGTGAATTCATTGATGTTCAACAAATCCCAAACACAAACACTAAACCTGATCATGATGATCAGGAACCTGAAGACCAAAGGGTTCAAAAAGAAGAAACTGAAATCCCAGACACCAATGAACCTCAAACACATGTCCTTGAACCCACTCCACCACCAAATCAGGCATCTACAGGTTCCAACTCTTATCTTAGACCACATGAAAGATGGTCGAAATCTCAGGATATTGAACTTGTTAATATTATTGGTGAACCCCCTAAGGGTATGCTTACTAGAAGCATGGCTGCGAAACTAACAGCTGCCTCAGCCAATGAATGCCTGTTTGTTGACTTCATGTCTACCATTGAACCTAAAAATGTTAAAGAGGCACTGAAATATCCCAGTTGGGTTCAGGCCATGCAAGATGAACTTGAGCAATTTGACAGAAACAAAGTAATGACTCTTGTCAAACGTCCTCAAGATGCATGTGTCATTGGAATGAAATGGGTTTTCAGGAATAAAACAGATGAACGTGGCATAGTCATAAAGAACAAGGCCAGGCTTGTTGCCAAAGGTTATAACCAACAAGAAGGGATTGACTATGAGGAAACTTTTGCTCTCGTTGCAAGACTGGAAGCCATCAGAATCTTCCTTGCCTATGCAACGTACAAGAACTTCAAAGTTTATCAAATGGATGTCAAAAGTGCATTCCTGAATGGAAAACTTAAAGAAGAAGTTTATGTTCAACAACCCCCTGGTTTTGAAAGCAGTGAGTTCCATGACCACGTTTGTAAGCTTGAAAAAGCCTTTTATGGATTAAAACAAGCTCCAAGGGCATGGTATGAAACCCTCTCAGCTTTCCTCATTCAAAACTAATTTGTCATAGATAACACACTATTTATTTATAGGACAAAAGGAGATGTCATATTGGTTCAAGTATATGTTGATGACATCATATTTGGCTCATCAAATTACAAACTTTGTAAACAGTTTGAGAAACTGATGACAAAGAAATTTGAAATGAGTATGATGGGAGAACTGACGTATTTCCTTGGACTTCAAATCAAACAAACTGATAAAGGAACCTCCACCAGTCAAGAAAAATATACCAGGAACCTACTGAAAAAGTATGAGCTCTCTGATTGCTCTTCAGTAAAAACTCCAATGGTTCCTCCCAACAACCATGGTCCAGACCTCTCAGGGAAACCAGTAAATCAAACCCTATTCAGAGGAATGATAGGGTCACTGATGTATCTAACTGCCTCAAGACCCGATATACAATTTGCTGTCTGTCTATGTGCAAGATATCAGTCTAATCCAAGAAAATCACATCTCATTGCCGTTAAGAGAATCATCAGATATATGAAGGGTACTCTAAATCTTGGTCTGTATTATCCAAAATGCTCAGGCTTTGATCTCAAAGGATTTTCTAACTCAGACTATGATGGGTGCAACATGGACAGAAAAAGCACTTCAGGCTCTTGTCAATTTCTCGGAGGCAAACTAGTTTGTTGGAGCTCCAAGAAATAACAATCAGTGGCTTTGCCATTAGCTGAGGCTGAGTATGTTGCCACGGCGAGATGCTATGCAAATGTGCTATGGATGAAAAGTCAACTCAGCGACTATGATATCCTTTACAAAATGGTCCCCATCTTTTGTGATAACACAAGTGTTGATCCCAGTTAAGAACTTGATCGAATTCCTTAGCTTGTAAGGGTTAGTTATCTTAGATAAATCTAAAACAACTAAGTATAGAAACTGCCTTGAAGTTTATATCAAACACAATGCGGAATCTTGTATTTGATCTTAAGAAGAACTTTGTATTGTATAAAACAGTAAACAAGAACACAATAGTATCAAACTAAACACTTCAATATTATTGATATAATACGAATACTCAAAAGTATTAAGGTTTACAACCTTGAAGTATGTGAAAATCACGTATCTATCTCTATGTCCTAGGACCTCCTTTTATAGACTAAGGAGTCCTAGTCGGCTTACAATGACTTTCTATAAAAGATAAATCTTTATAGAATCTTTTCTATACTTATCTAGACATACTATACATAATAACTAACTCTAATACTCCAGCAACACTAATAATGAATCTGCAGCATTAACACTTTGTTCTGGCAGCATTAAATCTCTAGCAGCATTAACTTAGTACTAGCAGGACTAAGTTTCCTTCTAGCAGCATTAACTACTTAGAGTATTTTTCCTTGATGATTACAAAACATACATGTTCTTGTACGAACTTCCTTAGACATAGTAAAGAAGTTGAGATAATTAAATCTCACCATGAATGAAACAATCTTGTCTTCCCCTTAATCCATGCCATGCCAACACAACATCTCTTCCCCTTTTTGTTATAATCAAATAGGGAATGTATGCAAATATGATCTTGACCACTACAAACCAATACCACACTCCTAATCCAAGCCTTCCAATGTTTCAAATTGCCCTCCATGACGCATATATAAGAAAAATGAATCCAAAACATTAGAAACTCCAACTAGCAGTAGTAATAATGATCAACAGTAGTAAGAATCAAAAACTTCCCCTCAAGTGGTGCATGAACATCAAATGATTAAACACATCATAAGAATAAGCTTCCCCTAAAACCAATGTATTAATCATCTTCATGATTCTTCAAATCTGTAGGCTCATTGTAATGATCACTAATGAAGAAAACTTGATATACCAAACTTGAAACCAAAGTAAAATATCCCAAACTCGTTACTTAAGCTTGCACTATTATTAATTGAAAACGGTATAGAGAATTGTGGTGTATCAAATCTTTAAACCTCTTGAATTTATCCACATCGACTTCATTGTGTGACACTGAGTACTATAATGTATCTCCTTTAAGTGATAGTTAACTAGGTCTTCATCCATCCACCCCTTGACCTATGAAAACTACATAAACTAGGTCCCAATCATAAACTATATATAAACAAGCAAGTCACCAATCAATAGCTAGGAATATTGATGATGAAATAAGTAAACGCCTTCATGAAACTTCACTTCAAACTCAAATAAGAGATAAACAATTTCTCTTCGTAATCAATTCTTCAATAAAATCCAAATACGAGCATTTTTAAACGCTTAAGAACATTTAAAAAAAACCAACTTTTTGTGTGTGTTATCCTATACCACCAAAAATCTAAAAACTAATCAATCTGCTCATTACTTGTCTCATAAATCTGTGCAGAATACTGAATCTTGAAGGTTCTTCCCCTTATTCAATTAATCTTGCTAAAACAAAGCATTCAAGAAACACTTTAAAGTTACCACAAGCAGCTTTTTAAACTAGCATCACTAATATACGATAGCAACATAAAGTACAAGAGCAGCGTTAACGTAGTATAGTAACTGATATAAGCAGCACTAACTCGTTTATAGACCAGCAGTACTATCGCATACATAGCAGCATTAACACGAAATCAGCAGCACAAACTGGATGCTACTAGCAGCACTAATAAGTAAGATCAGCAGTAAGTAGAACGAGCACCATTAAAATTTGAATAGCAGCTTTAACTTGTAATGGACAGCATAAACAAATAAGCAGCAACATGGAGCAGTACTAACTTGATACAACCTATGAACTTCATCGTATAGGGAGTATGATCATTAAAAAAATAAATTACTAGCCCCACATACTGACCAATAAAGAAATCATCAAACGCACTTCGTCAAGATTAAAAAATTCCCTCATGTGATCCACAACCTTTCGAAGATAACGACACTTCAATGTCAATGACATATCAATATTAGCATGTGAAGTGTACCTTGAAAAACCAAGTGCCTCAGTCGCCATATACTTAAACAAGCTTTGCATTCATCAAAGCAAAACCACTAAGTACGATCATAGCAGCAATAAAGAGTATTCACATCTAAGTAGGTAAAACCCTATCATTGGAAATCATTAAAGTTATAGGGTTTTCTTAGACAACCATCGACTCCACAAATGTCTAACCTAATCAACTCATTTCTCTTTATTCTTCTATCTTGAAACCCATGAACAAAAGATATTACATCCAAATCACGACAATCAACCAGAATCCAATTATCAAAACCTTTAAAACGTGATATTGTTGCATCAAACCCCAAGAGAAAATAAATGTTTATAAGCACATTAGTTAGGGTTTGACATGATTTGTCGAGGTTAGGGTTTGTTTTGTACAAATCTCCTCATCAACAGAAACCATACACGATTAACAGAAGCACCAGATCAGAATCAATATGTGCAACAGAAGTGTTTCATTTTTGTTTTCTGTATTCAAGATATAAAGTGATCGAATAGTAACGTATGATGGTTTTGTGTTACGAGCAGCTCAAATTGACTTCCTTGTTGATTCAGCAGATTAGAAGACCAATAAATTGAAACCATAGAAACCCTAAACGTATCCAGAAAAACCCTAAAGAAATCGTACCTTAAGCCAAAGCTATTGTTTTTTATGACAAGATTAGAGGATGAAGTCGACTTCCATGATGAATGAAATCAGTAGAATAAAGAAATCCTTGAAAATCGAAACCCTAAGAACCCTAAAAATCGACTTACTTTCTTTTCTGCAATAGATTCTTAAAAATTCATATCTTTTTATTGAAACCTTAGACTGAAGATCCCTCTGGTGAGAATGTACCTTGATATATAGAGAACCTCTAGTAAAAATTTTGTTACGATCCAACGGTTAACGAAAGAGCTATCGCCTTTTGAAACAGCACTGCAGAAAGTTACGAAAATAAAACCAAAGTCGATTATGTTCTTCCTTCTTCAATTAAAAACCTTGTGAATCCCTATATATCACGAGCCCCTTGCTTTGATACCACTTGTTGATCCCAGTTAATAACTTGATCGAATTTCTTAGCTTGTAAGGGTTAGTTATCTTAGATAAATCTAAAACAACTAAGTATAGAAACTGCCTTGAAGTTTATATCAAACACAATGCGGAATCTTATATTTGATCTTAAGAAGAACTTTGTATTGTATAAAACAGTAAACAAGAACACAATAGTATGAAACTAAACACTTCAATATTATTGATATAATACGAATACTCAAAAGTATTAGGGTTTACAACCTTGGAGTATATGAAAAACACGTATCTATCTCTATGTCCTATGACCTCCTTTTATAGACTAAGGAGTCCTAGTCGGCTTACAATGGATTTCTATACAAGATAAATCTTTATAGAATCTTTTCTATACTTATCTAGACATACTATACATAATAACTAACTCTAATACTCCAGCAACACTAATAATGAATCAGCAGTATTAAGTCTTTGTTCTGGCAGCATTAACTTAGTACTAGTAGTACTAAGTTTCCTTCTAGCAGCATTAACTACTTAGAGTATTTTTCCTTGAAGTCTGTCAGCATCTTAATATACTCTAGCAGTCTTAATATCCATAAGCAGCATTAATCATCATAACTAGCAGCAGTAATAACTTAAAGCATTTCCTTTGTAAACCTTGAGCAGTCTTAACCATGCAAGTAGCAGTAACTTAAAAACCCAACAACAAGTGCCATTGCCATCTCAAACAACCCTGTTCTTCATCAAAGAACCAAACACATTGATATTAGATATCATTTTATCAGGGACCACATCATGAAAGGAGATATTGAGATACATTTCATCCCCACTGAATATCAACTAGCTGACATATTCACAAAGCCTTTGGATGAACCTAAATTCACAAGACTGAAAGCAGAATTGGGTATGTTGGATATCGATAGTCAGGTCACTGATTAGAAGAACATTCTCAACTCCTTAAACTAAAAAATGATACCTAATCCTCAGTGTAGTTACCGAGCTCCTATCATCAGCTTTGAATGAAAACTCATTCAGGGATTCAAGACACTGACATTAAATATAGAACTAAATGCTCCAAGTATCTAGTTAGTAAATGTCCTAGGTTGGTAACTGAACATATTAAATAATTTGAATATTTGTTCTTTTTGCCTTTCTGGCATCCATGTCTTGGGTCCCATCCAAAGCTCACTTGGCATTAAATGCCCTCTCACACACAAAACACTGTGATGATTTGAGACATGACATCAAGACGGAAAAAGCGCCGTTCTCTCAAAGTTGTGTGCACCTATTTTCCTTCCCCACTACATCTCCGTATCAACCTCTAGTCAAAAAATCAATCTCTTCACAAAAAGCTAAATTGTTGAAGAACTCAGAATTGTGCTTGCACCTCAATTGGAAGGCAAGACTTTAACAGATGTTAAGTTTCAAACCAATAATGCCATGGGCAACTTCTGCTACCCAGTAGAAGTCACCGCCTACCATGAAATCAACAAATTCCTGTACAACTGCCCTTTAAAAACAGCTTTTACTAAATGCCCCCCATGCTTTAAAAAATCTCCTCAGCGAGTTTTGGAGCACTGTTGTTGCCTATGACCCAAATCCACCCACTGATGCGTCTGAGTTACACCCACTCAAAAAACTACCTCATCGGATTCTCCGTTATGGACAGCCAAAGGCCACTTACCCTCGACTTCACCACCTTCTGTTCATCTACTAGGTTGAACTACAAACAGGGTGAGTCACCACTCTTCCCAGTCTCAACACTGTGAAAGAAGAGCTAGCCAAAATAGCTCTCGACCCTAGTTACTTGAATCAAACTCTGGTGACTAAAAACTCATTTCCTATAGCATGGAGAATCCTGTTCACCTTTGTGGTTCAGGTTCTCAGCAGAAACCAGTCATCAACTGAGCAAATTAACAACATTCAATTGTTGATGGCTTACTGTCTCATGACCGGGACTGAAATCGACATGGGAGAGACCATCTACAGTGATCTCATCACCAAGCTCCTAAAAAAATCCAGAGGAACGTACATGTCCTATCCAAGATTTATCTCCTGTGCCCTTGGGAGCCTGCTGGATTCAGGCTACACTCAGGATGTCACTATTGGTTTTACTTGCAGCATCCTAAGTCCGTCTAAGTTCAAAAAGGACCCTGCACAAGTTTGCCTTATTGCATTGACGGACCACATGATTACCATTGTTAATCATGAAGAATCAGTGTCTCCTCCTCCCCCTCCGAAGAGGATCATGGGAGGGAAGTCTAACACTTTGACTAAGACCCTACCCAAGTCACAGGGCCCTGAGACTTCAGGAGCACTACCTCCTAAAAGGAGAAGAAAGACCAAGCCCTCTGAGACACCTAATGAGACCAGAGTGCAACCACCCCCAGAGTCAAAAAAGGGAACTAACACATCTCACTCAGTGTCCTTTGTCTCACCTACTACCCCCAAGACCCAGAGGGAACCATACAACCCGCTGGTAGGGAGGCACCTTTCATCTTGCCTGATGAGGACATTCGCAAATCACAGCTTTTGTCTCAGGGCACCACTCCTAATCCCGAAGACTCTGAGGGACAAATACAACTCACTGATATGGGATTGCCTTCCACAACTCCTCAGGATGGCACTGGCCAAAACCCTCCGGTGCCTGAAAGACCAAATGGGGACAAAGACTCAGGGGGAAACAAACCACCCGCCGATATGGAACCATCACCCCTTCATGGTGAATCGCAGTCCTCAGGGACTGGCCCTAAGGACCAAGCAGAGCAATCCCACTATATTGGATTAGAGGGGTCAGGACCTGACCACAACCAAGGCAAATCTTTTAATGAAGAGGAGCCGGCTAACCCACTTTTACAGATTGAGTCAATGGCAGATATTCAGGCAGCTCTTCTCTCTGATGAAGAGCTTGACAGTGAAAGTGAATAAGAAGTGTTTGAAGCTGGTGATGACTTAGATAATGATCATGAGGAACCTGACCAAGAACACCAGCCCTCTCCTTTTCCCAAGCCTAAACGGTCACCTTTTCAACCTGATGAATCCTCAGGGTCGGAGTCCTCAAGTTCATCTGCCTTCAGGGAGTTTGACAATACACTCCCTCCCACTAAAAGGCAACTGGTTCAGTATCTACAACAAACTGAAATCTCCTTGTTCAAGAAGATCACTGGCCAACAATGTGTACAACATACTGAAGCTGCTGCCAGTTATGCTGACCTCAAGGCTACAATTGAAGCCTTTTCTGTTAAACGGGTTGATCACCAAGCAAGGACTGAGAAGCTCTTCACCAACAATCTGAAGAATCTAAATCAGTATCTGATCAAGTTTCTCAACTCCTTCGCTGATGTTACCGAAAGTCTGAAAACTATAAAGGAAGCTGTCAAAGATGATCCTGCTCTTAACAAGAAGATTCTTGAAGCCTCAGAGACCTATCTCAAGAATTCTGCATCTCTTTCTGAGCTCATCTCTCTACTTAACTGCCTCGAACTTCAAGGCCTCAGTTCCTCCTTGCAGGGACTCATCCCCTCCCTCAATGCTCAGACTTATCACCTGGCAAGCTTGGCCCAATCCTTAAGCACTATGCCATGGAATCTCGGGTCTAGACTCACTGCAATTGAAAGCTCCCAGGCTACCATCTGCTCTGAGGTATCCGTCATCAAACAGGATACCTCCAAAATCAAAAACATGATGAAGGAATTCCTTCAGGCTGCCAACAACATCTCTTCAGCCCCCTCGGTCAGTGTGCCAACATCAACAGCTGCTCCCACCTACGCTGTAGCAACTGTTGAGGGGGAGAACACCTCAACAACAAAGGCAGTCCTGACACCAATCCAGCAACTCTTCAGGCAGCCGGATCCTCACAAGACATCTCTCCCTCCTCAGTCTAAGGGGGATCATGCCACTACAACAACTACCATAGTAATCTCAACAACTCCTCCAACAATTACAGCTGCAGTACCCTTACAATCTTACAGATCACCAACCATTGAATCTTCACACATCGAACAACCATCTTCATCAGCTCAAAAGAACAAAGGCAAAAGTATTCTTACTGACACTTAGCCTGAACAACCAAAATTGGTGCCAGCATCCAAAGAAGTTCGTCAGGACCCTGATGAACCTGAAAGGGTTCCTTACATGATAGATGGAATGCTGCACTTTCTAACCAAAGAAGAACTGGATGCTCACATGGAAAAGGAGGATCTAATAAATAAGGCAGCTGAAGAAGAAAGAAGATTGGTCCTGACAAACTTGGAAGTCACCAAGATTGTAAAGAAAGACGAACCACTACTAGGTTTAGATCCTAAGAAAGTCACATTTGATAAAGCTGGGGAAACATACAAAAAGGGTCAGATAGAAGCATTAAAGACCCTCAAGCTAAATCAACAGAAAATGGCTGAAAGAAGAAAGGAGAAAATTGAACAATATCAGTGGTACATGACTCAAAGATGTGAAAATTCAAGCAAATACCAAGCCTGCAGCTCTCAATGTGTATAGAGGAGCTGACAAAAGGAACTTTGAAGTTCATGATCCTTTCACCTTCGCTGACTTTGGGATCACTGAGCTGGATGAATTGGGTCCAATCATTGAAAAGAAGAAGAATGTCATTGTTAAGGACCTGATGAAATCACTGAGCTAACAGGTATGAAAAACTAAGAAAGATGGCAGGGGAACTTGGAAATCAGTCTGCTCTACCTGCTCCAACTGTTCAACAGTCTCCGACTCAATCGTCAAGAAGAAAGAGGAAAAACATTGAAGCTGAACATGAAGTCAAAATCCCAGGACTGGAATGCAATAGGAGTCTTCGTGAAGGTGTCCCTTTTGTCAACCACATGGTCATTGAAGTACCTGAATACGGCATGTTCTTCACTGATGAATTTGGAAATAAAGCTTTTCAAAGATGGAGTGATATTGATCATGCTAGGATCGAGGCTATGGTAGGTTACTTGATGATGGCTGCATGCATCAAGACTTTTGAAAATGTAAAGTTCGGTCTAGACCTGAGGAAAAAAGATCAAAGAACATCCTAACCAAGAAAAGCTCAAATCAAAGAAGATAAAACTGGAGAAGTTGGGATACTACCTGGACTGAAGGATCCATGATCATGTTTTTTTAGTGGCTATGTTAGGAACCTTGTAATCAATAAATAAACAAAGTATTTTATTTTAATCAGTGTTCCTTAGCTACTTTATATCATTATCAATGTAATAAGAAGCCCTTTGCTCACTTACACTGATCAAAACACTTAGGATATATTTATATCTGAATAGGGGGAGATTGTTGGGACCATTGTTACCCAAACATACCTTAGTCTAGGATTTAAATAAAAAATATCCGAAGTGTTGCTAATCCATAAACACAATCAAGTCACTGAGTGAATAGTCACTCAGTGAGTCATCTTCAGGATGCTCAGAACAAGTCTAAAGAAAGAAAGACTTTCCATTCAGTGAGGCGGAACTCAATGAATGATACCTGAGCCAAAGAAGAAGATGATGGAATCAGCGAGTGATGACAATAGCTCTCTGATTCCCAAATCTCCTCCTCCTCTATGAAGACCAAGAACGAAAGATCAAAGACGTTATACTGAAGATTTAGGCGGGACTTTTCACTAATACGTTTGAGCGGGATAAAGTAAACTTTAGTGATAAGTCAAATCAAGTACGAGTTGGTGATAAAGGTAGTGAACAGTTGCCTGCACTGTTCACAAAAGCAAAGAAAGAGCGTTTCCCAATATTGATGCATTCAATGAAAGATGTACCTCTTTGTACCTCATCCATTAGAATCATGACACGCACCTACCTAACCTCTCCAGCAGCATCCTCGTACTAGTATAAATAAGATAAGAAGTTGGAGTAGAAAGGTTGACAAGTTTATGTGTAAAAAAGCTTAACATTCACAATCTTTTCTACTCCTCCAAAGCAACTAAGTCCCTGAGATAGCTCAGTTGGTTAGCATAGTTGTACTTAAGCATAGCTTAAGTTTAGAGAGGAGAAAATCACACTTTTCATTTCAATCCCATGTGTTATTCCGCAAACACTTTGGTGTAGATTCTTTGATTAATTTCTAATAAGAATTTAAACGTTGATAAACTACTGTCTATTTACTTCTATGTTTCTTTCTTATAACTGTCAAAGGATATCTTTACATTACTTAACCATGGAACGCAGTTAGCTTAACTTTGTAGTTAACTCTAACTGTGTAAAGGGAACAACATGCCCTTAGATTGAAAAAGAGCAAAATAAATTTTGTTGACTATTTCTGTCCCATTATCTGATCTAACATACTTAGGTCAGCCTTTAAAATGATTATCAACATAAGTGAAGAATGTGGCCAACAGTTATGGTATCTGATCTTTACTGTGAATCAAATAAGTCCATGTTGCTCTACTTTTGTCATCTACAATGGTAAAGAAATAATGAGCCCTATTCAGGGCTGGATGTCTATAGGGACCCCAGAAATCCACATGCAATAAGGCAAAAAGGACATTTTCAATTGAAATGTTGTTTGGGAAAGGGAGTCTATGATGCTTAGACAACATACAACTTTCACAATGAAAATTAAAAACATCAAAAGGCTTACAATCAGAAATATGAACTAGCTTGGATACAGAAGTGTGTCCAAGTCTAGCATGAAAAGTATGAACATCCACATTTGACTTTACACTAGCAACATTACTGTAAGTAGTTTTATTCAAACTAAGGAAAGGAACTAAATGTTTGTGTGACTCATAGAACTCAACAACACTAGTAGAGAAGGAAGCTGAGTCATAAACAGGTTTGCAGATGTACAAGCACCTAAAATCCTTTCCAACGGCAACAATTTCCTTAGTTGTAAGGTCTTGAAACCTGATTGCAGTTGGAAAGAATTGAGCTGTCAAATTTTTGGTTTTAATTAACTTACCAATAGATAGCAAGTTTAATTGAAATTCAGGCACATAGAAGACATCAATGGGAGGGTGTTATGGCTACTTCCCCAACAATAGTCACTTTGAGTGACCTACCATCAAGCAAATGAACCATGATTGGAGTGGTTAAATATTTAACTGTTATGAAAAGGTTAAAGTTAGGAGTCATGTGGTCAGAAGCCCTTGTGTCAGTGATCTAATCAAGTGTAATATTCATATGCGGATGACAAAATAAAGCAAAAGAGACTGTGAAACATGACATTAAACCTGCATGAGTAGTTGTACTAGCGTAATTCCTTACAGAACTCCCATTATCCTCCATAGGTGCTTTTCATTTGAACATCCTCATCACCTCATGGCATACAGGTGCAACAAGCTTCTGATCCACATTACCCTGACCAATTCCAATCTCATTTCACTTCCAATGTCAAAAGCTTTCTCACTGATGCGGGGTTTGTAACCTTCAGAAAGAAGTTTTACAATCCTCTAGGCAGTGTACCTAACCGTTGTAGTGTAGTATAGGTAAGCCCGGGGGATTGATCGTTCTCCAGGGGAATAGTGTCGTTAGGTCAAGATGTATGACGAGATAGGTCTAGAGGTGAGGGATGATTCTTTTTGTGTTTTTATATTTTTATGAAAGCAAGTAAAAATCTCAGTTTTGAAGGAATGGGCGAAATTGGTTGCTAGTCAACTAACCTAAAAACTAATAAATATAAAATTAATTAAAACTAATTAAAACATAAAATAAAAGTGGTGACTACACATGAGGAGGAAAACGTGTTTACTTAGATATAATAACTCCCTAGTTATCTCCTACTAATTTGTTGAATTGTCACGTCCTTGTTTTAGTTGAAGCGCTGTATTCCTTAATATTGGTCGTCAGGAGGTGCCGAATTCCCCAACTCTATGAATCTTAGTCTCCTATAAAATCACTTAAAGTCTATTAAGTTATCTAGGATCTACAAGCCGCAATTTACGCAATAAATACAATGAGAAAAACCAATAGTGCACTCTACGGTTGCGTTTCTAAGATGTTCAAGCTAGTTACATATAAGAGGTTAGCCAGTTTTCTTAGCCTAACGCGAGGCAATCAACTAAATAAGAGACAACAAATCAATATTCAATAACTAGGTTTCACTAGATCTAAGCAAACACAAATAAACTTAAGCTATCATGTTCAAGCAAAAAAAAGATAAACACATATTCAAACAATACATAGACATATCAAATGATTAAAGGGAATACTTATCTTTATTGAAACATGAAGTTAAAAGGCTGTAAAAGCCTTAAAATAGCAGTAAAATACGTCTAGAGTTTCCCTCTCCAAAGTGTTACGCGAATTAATGAAAAAATTCGAAAGTATATATAGATCTACAAATGTGACGGCGTCACCTTAAAGGTCGTGACGCCGTCAGCTCGCCGTGTTTAGGGTTTCATCTTGTGCAAGTCGCCATTATGACGACGTCAGGAATATCTTGAGGCCGTCACTTGTTAATACTTCTGGGCCATCTCTTTCTAGCTTAAAACTGACTCCTATCTCCAAAATGTACCTGACGGCGTCAGGTTGTAGAATCTTCCAATTCCTCTGAAGCATCACTTGATAAACTTGAAACAAAAATCCAGCTTCATAAACAAGGTATGGCATCACGTTGCAGCTTGTGACGCCGTCAGATCTCCAAGTATGACAGGTTTTTCGCGACTTCTTCGTTTTCTTCACTTTTTCGGCCAAATACGTCCAAAAAGTGCTTATTTCCAGATTTCTCGTCCCAAGTACCTAAAATACAAAAAGAAACTATTTGAGGCAATATTTGATCATATTTATACGATTTTGGGATTAAATAGCCCCTTAAAAAGGTACTAAATAAATCCTTATCAAATATCCCTACACTTGGGATTTGCTTGTCCTAAAGCAAATATGCTTTTACACTGATCAAAATATAAGTTAGGGGTCATTCAACATTAACATAAAAGTAATTAAAACATACAATCATTTCATGTTAGTCGAAACAAGCACGGAAATTATATACTAGCACCTCACATTAAGTGTTTGTATTCTCACATCTCTCGGGTATATAAAGTGATATAACATATGGAAATGGGAAAATACAACACTCTATACCTTTCATAGCACATAGATTACCATAGGCTTTAGAACGGATCAAACCTCCACCGCTTTAGCGTAAGCACCTAGGATAAACTATCAAAGAAGTCTTTTAAAGGGTTGTAATGTTAGGTGTAAGGGTATGGAAAACACGGTTTTGTTGGATAAAGGGAAGTTTACTTGTGGCAAGTCAATTATCTTGGTCAATTACATGTACAATGAGGCGTTGCTAAGCCAAGACTTGACTCAACTCGCTAACTACTAACTCTTTTTGTATTTTTCTTGACACTTTCTTGACTTAAACAAAAATAAAAGAAACGGGATGGTAGTCCGTATGTTTTTTCTCTTGTCTTTTTCTACTTCTTTTTTCATTTTTTCATTTTTTTTTCTCTTTTTTTGATTTTTTTTTTCATACACTCTTGCCTTACCATCCAAAATAATACATCAATACAAATGGATTACTTGCAACCTCCCTACACTTGAACTTTTACATACTTTACACATAACTAACTAATGACCCGAATTAAGAAAATCAAAACACGATGAGTACTTTAAACATTAACGTATATATGTGGGTAACACATGAAAATTTTCCCCATTACTCCATAAAAACTAGTACTTTACCCATGAGCCTCAATCGTCCCAAAACTATATTTACAAGATATGACTCGACTTAGCAACCATGTAACCAATTAGACAATTGACAAAGGGTTTAACAAATAACAATAACGCACTAAAAGTGAGTGCATACAAGGTAGGCTAAGGCAATTTGGGTGTACATTTGGGGGGTGGATTGTAAACAATGTTCTTCATTAATATTTCAGAAGCCACCGAAATATCATGAGAACCGCGAAAAAGATAGGCTCTAAGGGGTGTATAAGGGGTATCGTGTACTAAAGATGAGTACATCGCAAGGGTGTGGGAAAATTACTTGACTTTATTAGTCAAGTAACTATAATACAGGTTTACAACAAGGGTAATCCTAATGCCTCGTATCATTTAGTTAATCCTAACTACACGAATGTAGTCTCACTAGCGATCTCGGGATGCATCACAAAGGCAAGTTCTAGAATCTATATACTACCGGTACACTCATAAGCATAAAAGGTGAATGCTTTTTCCTAAAGATCTAAAGGAGAACCTTACATTTTTGGGGTGGAAATTTTTTAGTGGTAAGGTTTTTGTGCTAGCTATATAACTCCTATCCATGAGATGCTTATTAAGACTAAAGTTTCACTCCTATATGTTGTAAAAAAATTTAAATTTGGTGCTAAAATTTCCCTAACAAATATATCTTTTAGTTTTATTACACGCCTACTTTTAAACAAAATAAATATCAAGCGAAGTTATAGTTTCTAAGGTATCCCATTTTACCCTCCCTACACTTAAATTGAACATTGTCCCCAATGTTCTTACAAAGTATCAAAGTTATGATAACGAGAAAAATAAAAGAGATGAAAGAAACTAATACTCCTCTGATTTTCTCGGGATGGACGATGTGAAAACATGGTTAAATCTTCCTCCAAGAAAATAAATGCAATAGGTGCTCATCAAACTTCATCTTTTATCTTCTTGTCCAATGTAACCTGTAATTCACTAAGAAAATGAAACACAAAACCTCGCATAAAATCGACGTTAAACACTATATATAAAAAAATTAAATCCTAGAAAGCGAAGTAAGATACAATGCTTACAAAATAAATGTGTACAGATTCCTGGAGAATTAAAAATTCAGAAAATTTTTCAAAAATTAAGTTCCAGCAGAAAAACAAAATCCTGAAAAACTGTGCTGCTACAGTGTCTGACGACGTCGGGTGGTAAAACCTGACGCCGTCAGATATGACCTGACAGTATTAAAACCTATAAAATTTCTGGAAAAATCTGATTATTAAAACCTGGAAAGTCTGCAAAACATTTATTGTGACTCGATACAAGCATTTAACTCTAACAAACACACAAATATATATATATGCTAATCATTAATTATTATCTTTCATGTTTGAATTCGTTTTTGTAAACATATATGATAGATAAGGATTTATTTGGTACCTTTTAAGTGGTCAATTAATCCCAAAATCGTATAAACATGATCAAATATTGCCTCAAATCGTTTCTTTTTGTAATTTAGGTACTTGGGACGAGAAATCTGGAAATTGGCACTTTTTGGACGTATTTGGACGAAAAAGTGAAGAAAACGATGAAGTCGCGAAAAACCTGTCAGACTTGGACATCTGACGACGTCACAAGCTATAACGTGACGCCGTCCCTTGCTTATGAAGATGGATTTGTGGTTCAAGTGACGTTTCAGAGAATTTTGAAGGTTCTACAACCTGACGCCGTCAGGTACAAAATGAAGAAAGGAGTCACGTTTTAAGCTATAAAGAGACGGCCCAGAGGAAATAACAAGTGACGGCCTCATGCCAATCCTGACGCCGTCATAACGGCGACTTGCACAAGACGAAACCCTAGATGTAGCGAGCTGATGGCGTCACGACCTATAAGGTGACGCCGTCAGCATTGTAAACTTATATATACTTTCGCAATTTTTTCTTTAATTCGTGTAACGCTTTGGAGAGGGAAACCCTAGATGATTTTTACTACCATTTTAACGCTTTTACAGCCTTTGAACTTCATGTTTCAATAAAGATAAGTTATCCCTTTAATCATTCGTTATGTCTATCTATCGTTTGATTATTTGTTTATCTTCTCTTTGCTTTAACATGGTAGCTTAAGTTTATTTGTGTTTGCTTAGATCTAGTGAAACCTAGTGATTGAATATTGATTTTTTGTCTCTTGTTTAGTTCATTTCCACGCGTTAAGCTAAGAAAACTGGCTAACCTCTTATATGTAACTAGATTGAACGTCTTAGAAACGCAACTGTAGAGTGCCCTATTGGTTTTTCTCGTTGTATTCATTGCGTAAGCTGCGGCTTGTAGATCCTGGATAACTTAATAGACTTTAAAGGATTTAGGGGAGACTAAGACTCATAGAGTTGGGGACTTGGGCACCTCCCCACAACCAATATTAAGGAATACATCGCTTCAACTAAAACAAGGACGTGACAATTCAACAAATCAGTAGGAGATAACTAAGGAGTAATTACATCTAAGTAAACACGCTTTCCTCTCATAAGTAGTCACCACTTTTATTTTCTATTTTAATTAGTTTTAATTAATTTTATAATCAATAGTGTTTGGGTTAGTTGACTAGCAACTAATTCCGCCCACTCCTAAGAAACCGAGATTTTTACTTGCTTTCATAAAAATAATAAAAAGACAAAAAGAATCATCCCTCACCTCTAGACCTATCTCGTCATACATCTTGACCTAACGACACTATTCCCCTAGAGAACGATCAATCCCCCGAACCTACCTATACTACACTACAATGATCAGGTACACTACCTAGAGGATTGTAAAACCTTTCGCAAGGGTTACAATCTTCGCATCCGCTACCGGGGAATAGTTATTATTTAGGTTCAATTTCTATCTTGTTTAGGTCTACTTACTAGATTCATATGAAGTGAGATGTTTATTTTCTCTTTATTAGCTTTCTTTAGTCTATCTTTTCTTCGTGCCTTTTGTTTTGTAATCCTCTTCATTTGCTACCATGGTGAATGAAGGTATCCTCAACCCCATCAACCAACCACACCAACCCCACCAAGAACAACCACACCAAGACCCACCTCGAGCCCGTACTTTTGGTGAGTACTCCCAACCTAGCCACCAAGGCTATCGAAACACCATTGAGCTCCCCCAAAGAGCCAATGTGTCTCCCTTGTGATCCGACACCATCCAGTTGGTGCAAAGAGGATGTGCATTCCATGGACTTCGTTCAGAAGATCCAAACCAACATCCCAAGGATTTCTTAAAATCGTAGATTCTATAGACCTTGATGTTGACACTCAAGAGACAACGCGTTTGCGTCTCTTTCAATTCTCTCTATGTGACCAAGCTAGTCAATGTCTTGAGTGTTAACCCACTGGATCCATCACATCATGGGATGATCTCACTTCTCGTTTCCTTGCTCAATTTTTCCCACCGGGGAGAACTACCAAGCTAAGGAAAGACATCTTGATGTTCCAACAACCTCAATGTGAAACTCTTTACGAAGCGTGGACTCGTTTCAAGGACTTACTCCAAAAAGTCCCTCATCATAGCTTTGATCTTTGGCTTCAAATCTAAATTTTCTATGATCATCTCAATCAATCCACAAGGGAAACCATTGACCAAGCGACCGATGATAACCTACGTGACAAGAATGCGGAAGAATCGTGGGGAATCATAGAAGATCTTTCTCTCTATGACAATGAATGCTGGAATGACCCCCGCGAGTTAAGCAAAACGGTCAAACAAATATCCTTGCCTTCGAATAGCTCAAACATACCCAACTGTAGGATCATGGAACTTGAAGACTAAGTCAAGTTTCTTATGAAATCTTACGAAGCTCCAAAACCTTCAAGTCAAGTGAACAAAATCACTTCTTCATGTGAATTATGTAGTGGTCCCCATGACACTCGTGATTACACAGAACTCCCCAAACAAGCTTTTGTGGACTAGGCATCCTCGCGTACCGACGAAGCGAGAGACAAGTGGTTCACTAAAAACCCCAGACCTAGGAATTTTAGTGAGGCCTATGAAGCATGGAAGGACAAACCAAACTTCAATTGGAGTCATACTCAAACCATCTCATTTAACGACTCCCCGCCTCTCACTTGGTCTCAACATTATGACTCATCCGACAAAAACTCCTATCGTCCGCATCCCAAACAACGTGGTTTAGAACGAATGATACATAATTTTATCTTATCTCAAAAAGCTCATTTGTCTAAACTTGAAACTCAGTTTAGGCAACAAAAAGTAGAGATGAATAATAAAATTGGCAACCTCTTAAAAGCTGTTAAAAATCAAGTTGTGAGTGCTTCAACTAATTGTATCACCGAAACTAAAGTGGTTAGTGTTGCTCCCCCACTTCGGCCGTTAGCGAAACATCCCACTTTGTGAAGATAAAGGATCCCAGCAAATTTTTCTCACATTTGTAAAAAAGAAAAGAGGTCAAGGTCCCATCTTCTTCAAATCACATCCACTTCGTTAACACCATCACCCTGGTACCTAACCCTCGGCCTGAAAAGGACCATAGTACGACTAATAGGGACGAAGAAGTCAAAGAGCAAGACCTAGGAGAAAAGCTCAATGCATCCAAGGATCATTTAGGATTATTTGATGATTCAATTGTAGATGAATTAGAAAATGGGACGACAAACCTTTTCATTGGGATTGGGGATCGAATTGAGGAAGGAGATCCGAATGTTTTTAAAATTGCATGCACCATTGGGGAAGAATACATTCCTAACACGTATGTTGACCCGGACTCCCTAATGAATGTAATCTCACTTCCCTTATACAACAAGATTTCTGCTCAAAAGCTCGATTATAAGGGGGTTCAATTTTGTTGGTATTGGTAGAGAAGTACCAGTTAATGTTAGAGGATTTATTTACAAAGTGAATCTTACGGTGATGAATGATATGAACTCTATCATTAACCCTAAATTGACTGACTTAGTCCTAGGAAAACCTTTTGTTGAAGAATTCGGATTGATAACCAATAGGACTGAGGGTAGTGTAACGTTTACAGATAACATTAGGAGGGTAATCTTTCAATTGGATAGGCGAAAAGTAAAATTAAAAAAGGTCCTTCCGGAAGACAATCAGAGGGAACTATTTCAATCAGCAAATGGAACCCACGAAAATGTGAAGAAGGGTAGCAGTGATCCCGATAAGGAAACTGGGGGTGATGAGAATAAGGAGGAGGGGAAACTAGGTGATGAATACTTCAATAGATTCCCCACAAAGGATGAACTTGCATATCACAAGAATCTACTTGATGATCCTGATCCACCATATTATAGGAACTTACCAATCATCCAAGCGGGCAACCCATCCAACATAAATATTCCGTGTAATATTGGACATATGCATGTTTGGAAAGCTTACATAGATGACAAGTCCCCCATAAATATTTTGACTAGAAGATTTTACAATTGGGTTATGCAGGAGCAATTAGCTCCTAGGAAGGATCCCAAATCCGGTAAGATAAGTAATTTTGTAGGGAGATTTAGGGGAATGCCCATTTATGTAGGGAACTTCACCTATTTGATAGATTTTGTGATAGTTGAGGATATTAGTCCGGCAGTTGATATTAATTTGACCTATGTAATGTTAGGAAAGCCATTCGTAGAAGTTTCTAAAATGACTTATGACCCGTTCCATGGGATAGTTAGGTTTAGGGATGAAACGGATCAAATTGCCTACCAAATGCCGCATAAGATAGAACAATATCAACTGCTCTCTTGCATGGAAAAGGAACTTAAGCAATCAGACTACTATAGGAATGAAGAAGATAAGAAGAGAGGTGTAGACTATGTGATGAAGAAGATACTTGGTTTTTACAAAGAATTATTACAACTATGTCCGAAATATAAAACCAAGATAGAAGATGACCTTGAGGACGTGACGGAGGATGAAGTCACGTAATAGGCTGTTAGGAATATAAATATTCAAGTGAAAGACTCGGTCACCCCGAGTATCATTGGCATTAAGTAGCACGTAGGATTATTAGTATTAGTTTAGTTACTATATTATTCGTGGAGTTGGGTCGGGTCTTTACCCACTGTCAGCTCACTCCACAGCCCATACGGGGCATCTAAGCTTGTAGTATAAATACCCCTTCCCATACATGGGAAGGGTTGGACCTTCTCATTCTCTTAATCTAATCTCTTTCACTTTCTCTCTCTACAAGGTTGCATATCCTCTCTCTTTCTCACTCTAGATTCGGCCAAAACCACAAGAACCACACATGTTATGATTTGATATTACTTACAATTGGTATCAAGAGCCAAGGTTAGGTTCGTTTGATCGTATGTTCACAGATTTTAGATTGGTTTTTGTGAGTTTATTGTGGTTCGACTAGTTTTTGGTAAAAACACATTGGTTCGATTTTGTTTGTGGTTTGACTTGTTAAAAGCATGTACTTTCTTGATTAGGATTGTGGTATAAGCTTAGTTTAGTGGTTAGATTGCTTATTTTATAAGTGTTGTGGATGTTTGTGTTAATTCAAGTGGTGCTTTGAAGTTTTTCTTCTCTGCGATTTGAGTCTCGGTTGCATATTCATTGTTACGATTTGAGTTAAGTTGGGTTGCGATTTGGTGTTTTATTCTGCTGTGATTTGGCGTTTTACTTAAAAAGGGAAAGATGACAAATCGCAAGAAAGCGACTGTTTTGTCCGGTTGTGAATTGCGATTTGATACTTGCGATTTGAGCCTGCGATTTGTGTGAGCCTGCGATTTGAGTGAGCCTGCGATTTGAGTCGTTGCGATTTGAGTCACTGCGATTTGACTTGTTGCGATTTGATTAGTTGCGAGTTGACAAGTTGCGATTTGACTGATTGCGACTTGACCAGTTGCGATTTGACTTATTGCAATTTGGTTAATTGCGATTTGACTTGTTGCAATTTGACTAATTGTGATTTGATTTGTTGCGATTTGATCAGTTGCGACTTGACTTCTGTGACTTGATTTTTTCTAAGACCAATATTGCAATTTACCTTTGGTTATTCATTATAATCTGCAAACCTTATCATATCACACTCAAGTAATCAGTATCTTACGGTTTCTTTTGTTGATTTTATAAAATCCCGTGAAAGATTTGATTTCTCGGTTTAAATCACAAGAGTTGTAAAATCCCGTGTACGTTCACATCATGGCAAGCACTTCTTTTGATGACATTCAAGCTGCCGGGTCCGATACCCGCCCTCCTATGCTTGATAGGATGGATTATGAGTCATGGGCACAAAGAATTCGACTCTACTGCTTGGGAAAAGAGAATGGATTCTATATTCTTAAATCCATTGATGAAGGACCCTTTCAAATGGGCACCACTAGAGATGCTGTTACTACCGCTGAGGATGGAACTGTCACTTTTGGAATCGATAGGCCGCGCACTTACAACGATCTTAATGAAGAGGAAAAGAAGCGTTATAATGCAGACATTAGAGATTCTAACATCGTGATTCAAGGACTTCCCAAAGACGTTTACAAGCTTATCAACTTCAACACTGAAGCCAAAGCTGTTTGGGACAATGTCAAAATGCTTCTGGCTGGATCTGAACTGACCAAAGAAGATCGTGAATCGCAGTTGTGTGATGAGTTTGAGCACTTCAAGATGAATCCTGGGGAAAACATCACTGACTATTATGTGAGATTTCACAAGCTTGTGAATGACATGAGAATCATCAAGATGACAATGCCAAATATCCAACTCAATTCTAAGTTTTTGAGCAACATGTCACCTGAGTGGGATAGATTTGTTACAGCCGTGAAGCTCAACAAAGGATTGAGACAGACCAATTATGAACAGCTGTATGCTTACTTACAACAACATGAAAAGCATGCTGTCTATGATCGTCAACTGAGGGAAAAACTCAATCCAACAACATCTAATGATTCTCTTGCTTTAGTCTCAAATGTTCAGCCGTTCAATCAATCCTCACTTGATCAAGTTTATCACCAGCCCTTTTCATCACAGAATCAGACTTCATTTTCCCAATCATCGTTGCACCCACCATCTGCTGTGAACTCCCAACTGGATTCAGGATACTCTCATACTGACAAGATGATTGATAATGTCTCCAACCAAGTTTCCTTACTTGTCCAACAGTTCAGAGCAACACTCCCTCAAACCAACAACCAACTTCGAACTTCATCAAACCCGCGTAATCAAGCAACTATGGAGGATGGAAGGGTTGTGGTTCAGAATGTTCAGGGAAGGCAGAATGAGAATCAAAGGAACATTGGTCGGGGTAATGTACAGAACAGAGTTGGGAATGCTAATCAGTGACAGGGAAGGCATCCCAAGTGTTACAACTGTGGTAGACTAGGACACATAGCAAGGAACTGCACTCAACCAAAGCGTCCACAGAACTCTGACTACTTCAAAGATAAGATGTTGTTGATGCAAGCTCAAGAGAATGGAGCAGCTTTGGATGAAGAAGAGTTATTGTTTCTTGCTGGTGATGGGGGGAATATGTTTGATGATGATGTAGATGATCAACCAGTTCAAGACTTGGCACTATATGATCCCAACATCTTCCAAGCTGATGACTGTGATGCTTTTGACTCAGATGTTGATGATGAACCCACCGCTCAAACCATCTTCATGGCTAATCTGTCTTCTGTAGGCTCATCATCACAACAAGCTGGTCCTTCCAATGCGTCTATCATATCTGAGGTACTAAAGCTTTATGACACATATAACATGGTGGATGAACAGAAGATTCCCAACAAAGTGCAACAGACAGACATTGTTGAATCAGATACTGTTGATATGGGAAATAGTAATATTATTCCATATGAACAATATGTGAATCACAACGACGTGTCTGTTGTACCAAGTGGTGCATCTTCTGTTGTTGATAATGCTTGTGAGTTACATGAAAACACTGCTTTTTTCCCTGATGATTCACTGACCACTAGACTAAATATCTATAAAGATCAGGTGGCCATATATGTACAACGTGCAAAATTTGAGCTAACTGAACGTGAGCAGAAAATGGATAGTCAAATGCGTACATTCATAACAGAACGTAATTTAAGGGAAGAAACATTGAAAAAGGAGTTACATTCTTTACAAAAACAACTGGATCAGACTGTTAAACAAAAACAGGAGATTCAAGAAAGTGTAAATACACTAAAACAAGATTTCAAAGTAAAAGAAACAAAACCATTAAATGATTTTTCGAGACTTAAAATGTTAAAGAATAAGATTGAAAACAAGTTGTACACACAAGACCAAACCAGACAAACTGCTCAAATGATTCAAAAGCATAAAAAGTTGTGTGATGAAAATAGTGAAAAGGATGTAGGTGAACCTAGATCAGTTTTACTTAAGAGTGTTAAAGTTGCCCAACCTGCCTTATATGATGCAAATGTAATGCTTAAGCCTGGTCATGCCCCTCCCGTTGTGTGACATTTCGTAATTTCACGTCATTAATTTTTTTATTTTAATTACCTAACTATTCTATTTTTTTAAATAATTAACTTCGTCGGAAGTTATCCGCGTACGTCATGACACGTACAATTAATTCAACCGACACTAGACTATGTCCAGTCTACACTTCTTATGCACTTTTGGTTCCTTACAATCCTATTTTAAAAGTCACTTTTCACTTTTTCCATTTTTACGTAAACCTTGCACCTTTTACGTTTTACGCGATTTAAACATACGTTTTTATGTTCTAACCACATTTAAATCCTCCGATGAACTCACCACTCATCTAAATTACTAAAATATATTATGAAAACAAGTTTTTATATTTTTGGAAGTTTTTATATTTTTACACTACCCAGTATTACGTTACTTGTCTTAAAAACATTACATTTTAATTGCCGGGAGCAAAATACACTACATAACACATCTAATATCTAAATAAATCACAAAATACCCACTCACACCCCCACCCTCCCCATGTGGCCGGTCTTTACCTTACAACAAGGCCACATGTCCTTGTTTTAATACAACTTCTCATGCTAAGTGACACCTAACTACAAGACCAAGATATAAGGAAAAATTATTGGATCTTATCTTCTCTAACAAATGCAACTTCTCTCTAAATCTCTTCCTTGCTCCTTTTGTGCTGCCCCTTACTGCCACAACCATACCAACATCACCATCAATTTTTCCACCATCATCTCATCAATTAATCACAAAATCATCTCCATAACATTCTCTTGAAGATCCTTGCAAAAGATGGTGATTTGAATCAAAGATTTGTAGAGTTTCTTGGTCATTTTAATCAAACCCTAGAAAGATTGTTATACTTGATTCATTAATGGCATTAGTTAAGGGTGATTGAGATTTGGAAGTGTTTATGATGAATTAAAGGTAGGAATAATGCACTGTTTTGAGACCAGTAGGTAAACGGGGTTAATGTGGTGAATTGGATGGATTATCAACTCCTCCGGATGAGGAAGTTATGGCCATTTTACGATTGCTAGTCAAATCTGGAACATTGTTTGAAAAACGAGATAAACTCCAGGTAAATACTATATAATGTAGGATAAGAAAGATAATCTCAGTAGTATACATCTTAATCAAACTTCTCAAAGTGGATTCATTTTAATAGCTATCACGGTTTGGGAAATACATCAAAATTAGTGTTTGGTAGGAAAACTTGGGACTGCTGCAGACCATTAGTATAAATGGAATTAACTGTACCAATAAGTAGACCTTAGACCTAAACTAAAAATATGTAGTTTTAGATCAATGTCTTGTGGTCATTTCTCCGGGTGGTGAATCCCATGACGACACCCGATGATTAAACTATGAATTTTATAGTAAAAAGGGTCAGATTCTGTATGCTGTTGGCATTCGGGGAAAAAATCAAGTTTTATTCTATAACTTTTTGAAAACTAAATATGTAACCTGTACTAGACAAATAGAGCTATCACCTCCAATTGGCCTCACCTTCATAGGACCTGTAGATTTCAAATGACGGCCGATTTGGTAAGACGTAAAACTCAGTCACATTTGACTTTAGAACAGATCTGTAAGGAAAATTTATAAAAGGTGGCTATACCTGCAAATTTTTGAGTAAACTTATTTTTACAGTAAACTAGGGATTTAAAGGAAACTAGGGATATAAAGAACATAATTTTTCGACTTACGGTTAGCAGGTAGTGATTTTTGGAAGTCGGGGAAAATTTTCAGCCACTAGTAAAACTTAGGAAATGTGATAGGTAAACAACTCGGGAACTACTATTTTTGGAAACCATGACTATATGACTTGTGAAAACCCTTAGTATGATGCCTTGGCTGTATGAATCAAGTATAATAATGTGAATTCATTCTCTTATTCAATTAGCATTCACTTAGATACGTTTCTTGTTATAGGTCCTTTCTAGTTTCGCTTGGGTTCTTCGGAGTTGATTCTGAATCATGATACCATCACAATATCTCGTTCATCACCTCCCTCCTCCTCTCGATAAATTGTAAGTCGACTGATACAAGCGACTTTGTTAATTTCTTGTTATTCTGAAATCTATTTATTTAATTTTCGTGGATATAAAACGGGATTAAAATCGATTTTGGTATTTTATTCGTGTGGTATAAGAACTAATAAGTGTAGTGTTAATTGTTTAAATGATATGGGATGGTTATTTTGGATGCGAGTCAAGTATGGAACCCGTTTGGGTTATGGGTCGAGACCCGAGAGGGCCACGACTCGGAGTTGATTTATTGTTCTCGGTATGGAAATCAACCCATAGGGGTTGTGGTTATTGCTTATTTGTGTGGTTCATTTTGTAACTCATAGCTTATGTTTAGCTTATTCGTTCAACTCTTAATGCTCAATGTTTAATTTGTTAATTAGATTATAGATCATTAGAGTTTAATATGCGCACTTGTATGTTTAGCTTAAGCGAGTTTATGTGTCTTGACTTATGAATTATTTGAATTGTTATTGATGACTTAATTGCTAGATGAATAAGTACTTATTTGCTTGATGATGTGGAGTTTGTTTTAGCTTATTTGATTGTGGAAATTGGTTTTACTTTTTGGTTATAAGCCACCCAACGGGGTGTTTGGTTCCTGCTTAAAACAACCCCAAATGGGGTGTTTGGCTGCTGTGATAACAGCCCAAAAAGGAGTGTTTGTTGGCTTAATATTTTGCACTTAATGTGGGTCGATACATGCTAAAAATATGCACTTCATGTGGGTTAATACATGCTAAAAATCTGCACTTAAATGGGTCATTACATGCTGAACTTTCTGCAAATAGTATTCTGATCTGGAAATAAAAACGCGATTTTCACCCTTTTCTGGTCCGAACCACTGAAAGTGTAAAACACGAAAGTTGCTCAGAATGATGTTTTTTCAAAAACAAAGGAGCACGTAAGCTGAAAGTGAAAAATGAAGGTTGTAGACTATAAAAACCAACTGAACCCATTTTGACCCAAAGGTAGCTATGACTTAAGAATTCTTATAACATTTTGACCTCTCGAGGCCGAGACACAGCCAATGCTATTGACTCAAGGCCTTTTAGTCGAGACATAACCATGGCTATGGCTTTGGTTGTTGTCTCAAAGTTGTGAGTCTAGCCGCACGGCTAGTTTGGGTTCGATAACCCGAAACTTATTATTGAGAATTGACCACTTATTTGACATCATTGGACTTTAATAAACTTAACCATCATCATATCTTTTGCCTAATTGCTTAATTGATTCTTACATGTTTATTTGCCTTGTATGCTTGTGCTATATGTTTTATATTTTGGCGTGCGTTTGTCTGAGTCTATGACCCCATACCACCACACGAATGAGATACTAAACTTTTTACAAACATTAATACAAATATTCCACGAAAACTAAAACGCTCTATCTTTTGAAACTCATACGTATCGATTACTTTCCGCGTATATATATATATATATAATATATATATATATATATATATATATATATATATATATATATATATATATATATATATATATATATATATATATATATATATATATATATATCTAGGTTGCTCGTAGGATTCTTGCAGTTTATTCTTCGCTACTTTACTTTGATCGTTCATTTTGCTATCAGTGAGTTCATAGCCCCACTTTAACTCTTAAACTGTTTATAAACCTATTGGGGGAGATACATGCTAGTTTTACAAACTGAATACAAGTAGTTTTTGGTATGCTTGACCCGATTACATGATTATAGTTATTGAGTAACTTTTGCCATTCAAGTCCCTAATTTCATGAACCGTTAATTCTATGGGGGAAACGCTATTATTATGAATATGCATATTTGGCTTGACGAGCCTGTCCGGATGAGTCGCACTCATTTATAACGGGTAGCATAATATCGAGAATTCGTGGTAGTTGGCAAACTACCTCTTAAGGGGCATTATTAAATCTAGGTCAAGGTTCGGTTTCATGAGCTCGATGCTATAATCTTATTTCCCGACTTGTATTCGTTACATGTCAATTTATGAATAATGCTTGTATTCAACTTATTATTTATTAAACTCTATGAATTCACTCAACTTTATGTTGACTTTTTAGCATGTTTTATCTCAGGTCCGTAGATGTTTAATGCTTGGATGGGCGTGCAAGGACATGGATGGATGGACACGTATTATTTCACACTTGATGGAACTTTTAATAACTCAAAAACTTATTTTGTGTTTAAATTATATATCTTTTGGACTCTTGTCCAGGTTAAAACTTTTGGGACCTAACTTTGTTAAACTCTAATTATATCAAATGTGAACTTTTTTTAAAAACATCTTTAATTGTTTCGATGTTTCCTATGACTTGTACTATGTGACTAATAGATAACACCCCATGTTGTATTCCGCTGCATGCCGAAAATGGGGGTGTTATACGATGTGTCATCATTTGAAGAGAGTAATGAGATAGAAGTAATAAGTAGAGAAAGAATGGCTGAAAAAATGAAGGATCCCAAATGTATAGCAAATCGAGTCATAATCAAACCCCATGATTACTATGAGGAGAACCGATTGACTGTTTTTGCACCTCAAACTAAGTTGACGCCAGAACAAATATTTTGGTCTTTGGACGTAGAAAAGAGAAAGGCTAATGAACTTAAAGCCAAAACTCCACCCCTTATAAAATTAGCGGCTGCAACGGTGTACCCACCCAATACACCCAGGCACTTAGTTCCTTTAACTCTTCCCACATAATGTAAAACTCTAATTAGCATAAATGTTCTTTGTCAACTATTTGCTGATTTTGAAAAAACATGTAAGAAGAGAATTACGCCAACGGGAATTACTGAAGGGGAAAGGGGTTTTGAACTAACAAAAGAGTGCTACTTAACTGAGGTCATTCCATTCTTTAAACTCCTCAAGGAACATTTTGAGGGCATGCAAAAAAACCCTTACAACTAAAGTAAAAGAGATGAAAGAGGTATTTAAAGATATGGAAAATGAGGTGTCCCAAAATGCGATAGAACTTAAGAGTCGTGAGATTGAGAGAAAGAACATTCTCATCACCAATGAAAATTTGATTGCTAGATGTATTGCACAGGATATGTTTTATACTGCTACTGATTCTGCATTAACTGCTTGTCAATTTCATGAGTTGTCTATTGCATTGATTGTTTCCCAGAATCGTGTTGTTGAGCTAGAGGGGGAGAATTTAAAATTTCATGAGAAAATCCAAAACGATGACCATGATAACATGGTCAGGCATTTTTCAAAACTAGAGGTTGATAATCTTAATTTGCAATTAAAATATCAACATTTAGAAGAAAGACTTAAAATCTCAAATGCCAAGACATATTTGGATGCTCCTGAATTTGATGCATATTTTGAATTAAGCAAACGAGATGAAAAAATTCAAGCTCACACTAACACGATTCGAAAACTGAGGGCCCAAATTGCCCAATTAAAATCGAATAAGAGTGATGTGATTGGCACCCATAAACCATCGTGTTTAGATTCTCAGAATTTTCACTATCAAGACACCATCAATAAATTACAACATGAAAATGATTGTTTTTAGGCTGAAAATTCAAAAATCAAACAACATTTCAAAGAGTTATATGACTCGATTAAAGTCACACGTAACAGTCACAATGAAAAGATAACTTCTTTGCTAAAAGAGATTGAGAATCTAAAGACTCAGGTGAAAGGAAAAATGCCAATCATCACTAGTGAAAATGTTGTTCCAAAGGTTTCTACTTGTAGAAAATATGCAATTGATGTTGTGCCTATTCCGCTTCCCCTTAGGAACAATAGGTCTGCTCATCAAGTATATCTCACTCACCTTAAGGATAGCCTTGATACCCTTCATAAGATCGTAGAAGAGGATAGGATAGATAAACCACTTGATAGTGCAGTTGTAGATGCCTGCTTCCTCACTAAACGATCTCAGGAACTCTTAGAATACGTCATTGGCACATGTCCTAAGACTGATAGCAAGAGAGATAGATTTATTGCATCATCCTCAATGACTAAGAACAAGCATGTAACCTTTGAGGCACCCTTGGAAACTTCAGATCCCAACACATCAAAACATGTTCAGCAACTGGAAGTGAAAAAGACTAAGATTCCCATCAGTCCTTCTACAGGAGTTAACAGAGACACTAAAGCTAGCGAGTCAAAACCTAGGAGAAATATAAAGAATTATAGGACTTCACCAGCTAAAAGTGTTCCTAAGAAGAAAGTAGAAGACCACATGAGGAACAATAAGTCAGATTTGAACAAACGGAATCATAATTCAAATCCTAATTCACTTTGCAAAACATGTAATGATTGTTTAATTTCGGGTAATCATGATAAATGTGTTGAGAAATTTTTGAAGTCATCCAACAAAACCCCTGTCAAGCAAGTTTGGAGAGCCAGGCATGTCAAACAAACTTGGAAAGCAACAGGAAACATGTTTGCTAATGTTGGTTATCAATGGAAGCCCACTGGAAGGAAATTCACTTTAGGAGAACAGTGTCCTTTAACTAGGATAACTAAGTCTAAAGTAGTGCCTGTACGTCAATGGAAGCCAACTGGAAGGAAATTCCCTGTAGGAGAACAGTGCCCTTTAATTATGTCTACTAAATCTGAAACGGTGCTTTTAACGCAACCCAAACACGTTAGTACTTTTGAAAGTGTCATCACTGAGAGATTTTGTAACAATTCTCATACATCGTTAACTATGTACCAACATAGAAACAAACAAAAAAAGGCTACTTACACTAGCATTCCAACTTCTACTGAGACTCAGGCAAATGATGCTCCTGTTCCCACTAACCAACTGGACCCCAACTTAAATTAGGGATCCGGCACTCCAAACTTTCTATTTTCGTCTGTTTTCAAATGCAGGTCGTATAGATCGTCCTTTGACATTTGGACTCAAGCTGCTCACAACATATGAGGGGAAATCACAGATTACGTTTGAACACATCAGTTCAAGCCTCGTTCTTCAACGACAATGACGTTTGAACACTGCAGTTCAAGCCTCGGGCCTCAATGTCAACATAATGGCGTCTGCAGACAACACTTCAGGACTCGTTCCTCAAAGAAAAGAAAGGTGTACGCTTAAGTGCGCTTTGTCTTCGAAAGAAGAGAAATCTTCTTGTTTATGACCATTCTCATCAACAAGCTTCATGCTCTTCACATGCTCATTCAGTCATCAAGTGGATCAACGTACATTGGAGTATATTCTTATTCACTTGTTCTATCAAAAATGGCAACCTCATAAGCAATTTTTGAGGGGGAGAAGTGTGAATAAACTAAATGTCAGCCATCAAGTGGATTTACTTACCGTTGATTGTATTCTTATTCACTCGTTCAATCAAAAATGGCAGTCATATGTACTTTTTGAGGGGGAGAAGGGTGAATAAACAAAATGTCAGTTATCAAGTGGATCTACTTACCGTTGATGGTATTCTTATTCACTCGTTCAATCAAAAATGGCAGTCATATGCAATTTTTGAGGGGGAGAAGGGTGAATAAACTACATGTTGATTGATGTTTGAGAAATGGTCATACGGCTCCTGAATACATATGTTCAGGAGTCGTGCAAACCAAGCTTCTTCAACACTATATGTTCCAACGTCCATGAAGAAAGAAGATATATTGTTTCAACCATTGGTTTGAAGAATACTTTCAGCTCCATCAAGTGTTGTATCTCCTATATTTCCCGCTGATGCACAGATATCTGCTGATACAACCGGTACTCCTTCTTGAACCACAATGGTTCAAGAAGTACCATCTGTTAGTACTTCTCCAACAACACATGAAATTATATCTCTCGTCATTCATCAAGGGGTTGAAGAACAAATTCATGGAATACTACCTCCCGAGATTGATAATGAACCCCTCCTCCATAATCTTACTCCAGCCCCGAGCTCTGGAGAATCATCTTCACAAAGGGTTATTCGATCAGACTCTCATCAGCTCAATCAATCGTTTCATTAAATCAGTAAGTGGTCAAAGGCTCACCCATTGGAGAATGTGATTGGCAATCCTTCTCGACTTGTCTCGACAAGAAGTTAACTACAAACCCATGCCAAATGGTGCTACTTTGATTCACATGGACATCCGATACCATTCGGCGGAAAATGATCTGATTGAACTCTTATCTATCTAAGGAAGAATAGAGGTGGTAATTCTTCATTTATCCTCTGTATATATATAAATCATAAAAACTCAAAAAGATTTTCCACGTTGTATATATCTTAAAACTACAAAAAACCATAAAAATCAGAAAAATAGAAAATACCAAAAATAGTTTTTTTTTCTAGGCATGTCTTCAGGTATCGATAACATTTACGGTCCTAGAAATGTCATTCAACAATGACACGGGTCTTTAAATGAATTACGAGCAGAAGTTCAAATTGTTTCTCAAAACATGCCTAAATGGCATACAGTTACTTCAGACTATAACCTGTTCTTTATTATGGGGAAAGCACGTCGCCAAAAAGACGGCTGTTCCTCCCACTGGGTGAAGTTCACCCGGGAATGGATTACTTTATATCTATGTTTCTTCGATTTGATGTAGTTTCAGTGCATCATTTCTCGTATAAGAAGAGAAGTCTTCTTTACATCGCAAATACTTTTCAATCTATGATTCTTCAGGAAAGTATTTGTGCTAAACTTGGTAGTACCATGAATTTTTTTTGGAAATCAATCAAACTTGAAGTTTTTCATCAAAAATCTATCACTCAATCAATGACTACAGCTCTTTAAATAGAAAACAGGTCATCGATTGAGGGGGAGAGTGATTTAAAAAAAATTATATCATCAAAACAAGTCACTGTTAGGAATATAAATATTCAGATGAAGGCTCGGTCACCCCGAGCATCTATTTAGCATCTACATAGCTCGTAGGCTTATTTATATTAGCTTAGCAATATTAGTATTAGTATTATTAGTTTAGTCGTATTTATATTTGTGGAGTGGGTCGGGGCTTTCCCCACTGTCAGCTCACTCCACAGCCCACTAGGGGCATATTATTAGTAAGTATAAATACCCCTTCCCACACATGGGAAGGGTTGGAACTTCACTTCATTTCAAGCTAATATACACATAGTTCTCTCTCTCTCTAGAAGTTCCCACTTTCTCTCTCTAGTTCATTGTCATTCGATCCATACTAAGGCCTCAAACAAGTGTTTCTTGCATTGTGAATACCCTACAATTGGTATCAAGAGCCATGGTTAGGTCCATGAGAGTTGGTATTCACGGATTTATTTAGTTTTTGAGGCTTTTTGGTTCGATTTGATAAGTTACATAAATTTCATTTTGTGCTTTGTTTAGTGATTAGAAGTTGTTATACCTTGTACTTTCTAGCTTAGGAATAGTATAAGAGTAGTATTTGGTGCTTGGATTCACAGATCTAAGGCTTGTGTGGTATTTTTGGGTGATTCGAGTGTTTTTATCCAAGTGTTCTTGGGTGCGGTTTGTGTACATTGGACGTGTTCTTGAACGCGGTTTGTGTCACATCGAGAACGCGGTTTGTCTTATTACTTGTTTAGGCAAAAGGACAAAAAGCATTGAAAGCGACATGTTTGGCGGTTTGTGTCTACGCGGTTTGTCTATAAGGCGCGTACGCGGTTTGTGTCAACTCGGTTTGTCTCTCCAGCGTGAACTCGGTTTGTGTCAACGCGGTTTGTTTCTCCAGCGTGAACTCGGTTTGTATCAACGCGGTTTGTCTATCCAGTGTGAACTCGGTTTGTGTCTACGCGGTTTGTCTCTCCAGCGTGAACTCGGTTTGTATCAACGGGGTTTGTCTATCCAGCGTGAACTCGGTTTGTGTCTATGCGGTTTGTCTCTGCAACGTGAACTCGGTTTGTGTCTACGCGGTTTGTCTTTGCAGCGTGTACGCGGTTTGTATCAACGCGGTTTGTCTCTCCTGCGTGAACTCGGTTTGTGTCTACGCGGTTTGTCTCAGCAGCGTGAACTCGGTTTGTGTCTACGCGGTTTGTCTAGGCGGTTTGTATCCTCAAGGGTGCTATTTGTCTAAGCGGTTTGTGTCTTGGTGATTTTAGAAATTCCCGCGAAAGATTCGATTTCTCGGTTAAATCACAAGATCTGTAAAATCCCGTAGTTGCTATGGCTACCACATCAAACACATCATCAGATGATATTCAAGCAGCAGGATCTGACACTCGTCCACCTATGCTGGATAGGACGGATTATGAGTCTTGGGCACAAAGGATAAGACTTTACTGCTTGGGTAAAGATAATGGAGTTAACATTCTAAAGTCAATTGACGATGGACCATATCAGATGGGTACCACCAGAGATGTTGTTACAACTGGTGAAGATGGGTCTGTAACTTGGGGCATCGACAGACCTAGAAACTACAATGATCTTAATGAAGAAGAAAAGAAGAGGTATGATGCTGACATTAGAGCCTCAAACATAGTCATTCAAGGTCTTCCAAAGGATGTATACAAGCTCATCAATTTCAACACTGAAGCCAAAGCTGTGTGGGACAACGTTAAAATGTTGTTGGCAGGGTCAGAACTCACAAAGGAAGATCGGGAGTCACAGCTGTATGATGAGTTCGAGCATTTCAAAATGAATCCAGGAGAGAATATCACAGACTACTATGTGAGATTTCATAAGTTGGTGAATGATATGAGGATGATCAGAATGACTATGCCAAATATCCAACTAAACTCAAAGTTTGTGAACAACATGACTCCTGAATGGGACAGATTTGTTACTGCTGTCAAACTCAACAAAGGTTTAAGGGATACCAACTATGAACAGCTGTATGCATATCTGCAACAACATGAGAAGCATGCTGTCTACGATCGGGTGCTGAGAGAAAAGTTTAATCCTTCAACTACAAATGATCCACTGGCGTTCATGACAAATGTTCAACCAACAATCCAATCATCATCCAACCCAAGCTATCATCAACTTCACTCACAAGTACCTGCTATGAGTTCCCAACTTGACTCAGGCTACTCTCAGACCGACAAAATGATTGACAACCTCACCAATCAAGTATCATTACTGGTTCAACAGTTTCAAGCATCACTCCCTCAGACCAACAATCAGTTAAGGAATTCATCCAACCCACGTAATCTAGCAATGGTGGAGGATGGGAAAATTGTGGTTCAGAATGTGCAAGGGAGAGCTGGAAGAAACATGGGTCGAGGTTATGTGCAGAATAGAGCAGGGAATGCCAATCAGGGTCAAGGGAAACAGATCAAGTGTTATAATTGTGGGGGGCTTGGACACATTGCTAGAAACTGCAATCAACCTAAACGTCCTCAGAACTCAGATTACTTCAAAGACAAGATGCTGTTAATGCAAGCTCAAGAGAATGGAGCTGTATTGGATGAGGAAGAGTTATTGTTCTTGGCAGGAGATGGGGGAAATACTTTTGATGAAGATGTGGATGAGCAACCAGTTCAGGATCTAGCACTTAATGATCCTAACATCTTCAAGGCAGATGATTGTGATGCATTTGACTCGGATGTAGATGATGAACCTACAGCTCAAACAATCTTCATGGCTAATTTGTCTTCTTTGGTATCATCTCCTCGTCAAGTTGGTCCTTCTAATGCATCCGTGATATCCGAGGTACTAAAAAACTATGACACATATAATATAGTTGAGGGACAAAAGAATCCCAAAGAAGTACATCAGGCAGATGTTTGTGACACAAGTAGTGTTGACATGGAAAATAGCAATATTATTTCATATGAACAGTATTTGAATCACAACAACTTGCCTGATGTACCAAATGGTGAATCTTTTGTAAATAATGATGTTTGTGTTGTAAGTAATGTAGGTGCCTTAGATAATGCGTGTAATTTAGATAATGCATATGAGTGCCATGAGAACAAATTGCCTGTCCCTGATGATGACTTGATCACTAGACTTAACATTTATAAAGAACAAGTGGCTATGTATGAACAGCGTGCTAAGTTTGAGCTTAATGAACGTGAGCAGAAATTAGAAGGTCAAATGAGTACACTTATTAAAGAGTCTAGAGTAAGAGAAGAAACATTAAAATTAGAGTTGAGTTCTTTGAAAAGTCAGCTAGAACAGTCTGTCAAACAGAAACAGGAAGCACAAAAGTGTGTTAATACACTTAAGCTAAAATTCAAACAAAAAGAATCAACACTTTTAAATGATTTCTCTAGACTCAAGACGTTAAAAAATAAGCTTGAAGATAAGTTGTACACACAAGACCAAACCAGACAGACTGCCCAAATGATGTATAAGCACAGAAAGTTAAGTGACAAGCATAGTGAAAGCAATGTAGGTAGATCTAAATTAGCTATTCATGAGATTGCTAAGATATCCCAACCTGCATTAAATGATTCCAATGTGATGTTTATGCCTAATCATGACCCGCCTGAGCTTTTCTACACTAAAGAAGAGGAGGAGATGAGTGAGAGAACAAAGGAAAGAATGAATGAGAAAATGAGGGATCCCGAGTGCGTAGTCAGACGAATAATAATCAAACCCCATGACTATGGTGAGGAAAATCGTTTGACTGTGTTTGCTCCTCAAAAGAAGTTAACACCTGAACAGATTTTCTGGAAACAAGATAATGAAAGACTTAAGGTAGAAAAACTTAAGGCCAACACCCCCCTCATTAGAAAAGTTGCGTCCATAACGGTGTATCCTCCCAATACACCTAGGAATTTGGTGCCTTTATCTCTTCCCACCGAATGTAAAACCTTTATTAGCTTATATGTGCTTTGGCAACTGTTTGCTGATTTCGATAAAACATGCAAGAAGAGAATCACACCCTCTGGTATTACTGAGGGGGAAAGGTGTTTTGAACATGCTAAAAGGTGTTACTTAACTGAGATCATGCCATTCTTTAAACTACTTAAAGAACACTTTGAAGGGTTGCAAACTACCCTTAAAGCAGAAATAAAAGAAATGGAAGTAGTGTTTAAAGATAGGGCACTTGATAAGCCACTTGATAGGGCAGTTGTCTATGCCTGCAAACTCACGAAAAGGATTCAGGAAAACTTAGAATATGCCATAGGCTCAATTCCTAAGTTTAGCAGCCTTAGAGATAGATTTGTTGCATCATCATCTACTGTTGAGAATAAGCATGTAGTCTTTGATCTACCACCAAAAAAATCAGAACCCAACACATCATTATCAGGAAGGCATGTGACAGAAAAACAAACTAATGTTCCCTTCGATGCTTCTACAGGAGTGAAAAGTGACACTCAAGCTAGCGGGTCAAGGTCTAGTGGAAACGCAAGAAAGGATAGGACTGCGCCAGCTAAGAATGATCACTTGAAGAATGTAGAAGCCCAACCTAGGAACAATAAGTTTGCAATGAGTAGGATGAATCGTGTTGATTCTAGTATCAAAAGTACTGTAATTAATTCGAATTCTAATGCTATCTGTAAAACATGCGACAATTGTTTAATTTCTGCTAATCATGATGATTGTGTTGTGTCTTTCTTGATGTCTTCTGCATCACCCCATGTTAAGAATGGTAGGATAACTGAAGCATGCAAGAAAGTTTGGAAAGCAACAGGAAAAACATTTGCTAGCGTAGGCTATCAATGGAGACCCACTGGAAGGAAATTCAATTTAGGAAAACAGTGCATGTTACCTAAAATGAATAAGCATAAAATTGTGAAAGTTAAGGAATGGAGACCCACTGGAAGGAAATTCAATTTAGGAAAACAGAGACCATTACCTAAAATGAATATGCATAAAATTGTGAAGAATAAGGAATGGAGACCAACTGGTAGAATCATGTCTTTAGTGTCACAATGCCTTCCATCTAGGTCTTGTCCTGCCTCTAGTTCTGTCTCCTCAGTAAAGACAGTAGCATTTGTGAAATCTGTGGTTCCAGAATATGTGTGTGCTGACCAAACGGACCCCAATTGCACTTGGGGATCCACATTTTTCAGTTATCCATTGTTGTCTGGTTTCAAATGCAGGTCGTACAAATCGTCCTGTGGTATTTGGACTCAGGCTGCTCAAAACATATGACTGGGGATTGCTCGCGGCTCAAGAACTTCGTGAAAAAGTTTATCGGGACAGTTAGATTTGGGAACGACCACTTTGGTGCTATTATGGGTTATGGAGATTATGTGTTTGGTGACAGTGTAATCTCAAGGGTATATTATGTGGAAGGACTAGGGCACAATCTGTTTTCTGTGGGTCAATTTTGTGATTCAGATCTGGAAGTGGCTTTCAGAAAGCATACATGTTTCGTCAGAGAATTGGATGGTATAGATCTCCTCAAGGGCAGTCGGGGCACCAATCTATACACCATATCGATTGAAGAAATGTTGAAGTCCTCTCCCATATGCTTGCTTTCTAAAGCCTCTAAAACAAAATCATGGCTGTGGCATCGTCGTTTGAACCACTTGAACTTCGGTACCATAAATAATCTTTCCCGTAAAGATCTTGTTAGAGGGATGCCCAGACTGAAATATGAGAAAGATCATCTCTGCTCTGCATGTCGACTGGGTAAAAGCAAGAAACAAACCCACAAGCCTAAAACTATCAACACCAACTTGGAAGTTCTTCATACCCTCCACATGGACTTGTGCGGTCCAATGAGAATACAAACCATAAATGGAAAGAAGTACGTTCTGGTGATCGTAGATGATTATTCTCGGTTCACATGGGTAATGTTTTTGAGAACCAAGGACGAAACTCCAGAGGTTATCATTAAACTGATAAAACAGCTGCAAGTAAGGCTCGATAAAACTGTCAGAATCATCCGCACTGATAATGGTACTGAGTTTGTTAACCAACAACTCCATAATTTCTATGAAAGTATTGGCATCACGCATCAGAAAAGTATCCCTCGCACTCCTCAATAGAATGGAGTGGTTGAACGAAGGAACCGTACTCTGGTGGAAGCTGCAAGAACTATGCTTATATTTTCAAAGGCACCGATGTTTCTCTGGGCAGAGGCTATTGCAACAGCATGTTACACTCAAAACCGATCCCTAATTCATCATGTTCATGAGAAGACTCCCTTCGAGTTAATTCATAACAAGAAACCAGATCTCTCTTTTCTCCGTGTGTTTGGTGCACTTTGCTATCCAACTAACGATATTCAAGACTTGGGAAAGTTAAGAGCTAAAGCAGATGTAGGTATTTTTGTTGGATACGCACCAGACAGTAAAGGGTATCGAATCTACAATAAGAGAACCCGTAAAATCATGGAAACCATTCATGTTACGTTCGATGAGCTGAGTGAGCAACCTGCTTCAGGACAAATTAGTTCTGGACCCGATCTTAACCTTTTGTCACCTGGACCCATTAGTTCAGGACTTGTACAGAATTCCACGTCTGCAGATTCTTATGTGCCACCTACATGCGAGGAGTTAAAGAAGTTATTTGATCCCATGTTTGATGAATACTTTGAGCCAACGAATGGAACCATCCCAAGTGAACCTGCTGTACTTCCTATGGCTGAGGTTCAAGCCCCACAAGGTTCAGAAGGCCCTACAGCTTCAGTATCAGTCAGTCACAATGCTCCAGCTGCCAGTCAATCGCCTTCATCATCAAACGCTCAATCTTCTCCAGTAATACAAGAATCTTCAGATAATCATTCTTTGGAAGTTAACCCTTTTGCTCCTGTTGATGAGGTTCCTTTTGAAAACATATTCGCTCCTGAACGTGCATCAGACACATCCTCACTTGAAGAACACAGCACTGCTACATCTGTTCACAACCCTCAACCTCACGACCATCTCAGAAAATGGACCAGTGATCATCCAATCGACAACATCATAGGCAATCCCTCACGTCCAGTATCCACACGTAATCAACTAGCCATTGATGCACTATGGTGCTTCTTCAATTCTGTACTGTCCAAATTCGAACCAAAAGATGCCAAAGAAGCAATGACTAAAGATTGTTGGTTCCAGGCTATGCAGGATGAAATCCATGAATTTGATCGACTTGAAGTATGGGAATTAGTGCCTCCTCCAGAGCTTGCAATGATCATTGCTTTAAATTGGATCTTCAAAGTGAAGCTTGATGAGTATGGTGATGTGTTAAAGAACAAGTCACGGCTAGTTTCTAAAGGGTTCAGACAAGAAGAGGGCATTGATTTTGAAGAATCGTTTGCTCCAGTTGCTAGAATTGAAGCTATAAGAATCTTCCTGGCAAATGCTGCTAGTCGAAATATGATAGTCTACCAGATGGATGTCAAAACGGCATTCTTGAATGGTGACCTAAAGGAAGAAGTTTATGTGAGTCAACCAGAAGGATTCGTGGATACTGAACATCCTACTCATGTTTGCCGCTTGAAGAAGGCTCTTTATGGGTTAAAACAGGCGCCAAGGGCATGGTACGATACATTGTCCAAGTTCCTCCTAGTGAACGGATTCTCCAAGGGTGTTGTTGTTCCCACACTATTCACCAGGAAGTCAAGAAACCATCTACTACTAGTTCAGATCTATGTAGATGATATCATCTTTGCTTCAACAGATCCTAGTGAATGTGATAGTTTTTCAAAAGAGATGAATTCCAAGTTCCAAATGTCCATGATGGGACAAATGTCATTCTTCTTAGGATTACAAGTTTCTTAAAGTCCCGGAGGCATATTCATTAATCAATCCAAATACGCCAACGAGATCTTGAAAAAGTTTGGATTCTATTCAAGTGAACCTGTTGACACTCCCATGGTTGATAGAACGAAGCTGGATGAAGATCCTTCAGGGATTCCAGTGGATATAATGAAATATCAAAGCATGATTGGATCTTTGATGTACATCACGGCTAGCAGACCAGATCTTCTGTTTGCTGTGTGTATGTGTGCTCGGTATCAATCCAGACCAACCAAGAAGCATGTTGAAGCAGTGAAAAGGATCTTTCGTTATCTTCAAGGCACGGTTCATATGGGTCTCTGGTATCCTAAGGACACTGCAATGGAGTTAACGGCTTACGCGGATGCTGATCATGCGGGATGTCAAGACACTCGTCGAAGTACTTCAGGAGGAGCTCAGTTTTTAGGGGAAAAGTTAGTTAGTTGGTCTTCTAAGAAGCAGATGAGTACTTCCATATCATCTACTGAAGCTGAGTACATTGCCATGTCTGCTTGTTGTGCACAAATCCTTTGGATGCGATCACAACTTTCGGACTATGGATTCTCATACAACAAAATTCCCCTTTATTGTGACAACAAAAGCGCCATTGCTCTTTGTTGTAACAATGTTCAGCACTCCAGGTCAAAACACATCGACATCAGGCATCACTTCATCAGGGAACAGGTGGAAAAAGGAATTGTGGAACTATACTTCGTGAGGACAGAGTTTCAGTTAGCTGACATATTCACCAAGGCCCTCCCAAGAGAAAGATTTCAGTTTATTCTCCCACGCCTTGGCATGAAGAGCATGACACCTGAAACCCTCAAGTGTCTTCAGGAAGAAAAGGAGGAGTAAAGGATTGTCTTCTTATATCCTTGTACATAGTTGTATATATCTTAAATCAAACAGAAAATACAAAAAAAAAAAATAAATAAAAAAATAAATAAAAAAAAATCGAAAAAATCAGAAAATACCAAAAATAGTCCTACCTAGGCATGTCTTCTGTTTATCGATAACATTTACGGATCTAGAAATGTCTTAATGACACGGATCCTTAAATGAAGCTCGAGCAGAAGTTATACTAATCAGTTAAAATATGTCTTAATGGCTTGCTATTACTTTAGATAGCAACCCGCGCTTCATTCTGGGGAAAGCACGTCGCCAAAAAGACGGTTGTTCCTCCAACTGGGTGATGTTCACCTGGGCATGGATTACTTTATATCCATGTTTCTTCGATCTGATGTACGTTTCAGTGCATCATTTCTTAAAAAAGAAGAGAAATCTTCTTTATATGCAAATAGTTTTCATTCTATGATTCTTCTGAAAATTATTTGTAAGACACTTGGTGATTTTGTGTTGCTTGAAATTCTTTTAGACTTGGATTGTGCATAAAATTTGTCACTCAATCAACGACTACAAATATTTTACTAGAATACGGGTCATTGATTGAGGGGGAGAGTGAATTCAAATTTTATATCATCAAACGGGTTTCTTGGTTTACTCATACTTGTTAGAAATGGTTTTGTAGTTAATGGGGTATTAGTTGAAGAGGATTTTGCTAAAACTTTATATCAAATGGCCAAATGTGTTAGTTGCTAGAAAGTTTAGGACATTATGTGCAATTTGCTTATAGTTTCCTAGCTTCATACATCTAGAAGGCTCATTTTGTGTTACTTTGGAATCCTTGTATAATCCCCTAAATACCTTAAGACTCAAAACCTAAATGAAGTAAGAAAACCAGTTGTGTTTGATGTTCTTGAATACTCCTAGGACATTTGTATGATCTAAATGAATGAGTTTCAAATGTTGTTTGACTTTTGATCGATTGCTGCTTAATTGTTTTTTATATTGTGCATATGTTCTCAGGATTTGCTTAGGTAGATTGCTATTATGTTAGAATCATGTTCCTAAGATCCTGAATTGAATATTGAGATCCGTGTGAATTTCCATGTTCATGATTGCTATTTGTTCTTCATGCTAGATAGTGGTTTGACGTATTTCCTGACTGTGGTTTGATTAAATGAACTTGGTATTATAATGTGGCAAGCTACTGAAGGGTAGCTATTAAGGAATAGTGTATCTGTATGCATGTATATCTGTGTTGATATTCTTATGCAGATTCCATAGCCAAAATGAATGTGCCAGTTCCCATTCTAACCATTTAATCAGACGTTCAAATTCTATTGATTGGCTCGGAATTCACCACGACAACAACATCGGCAACAACAACAACACCTTCACCTCCACCACCATCATTTCAACAAAGAAGTACTTACTCGAATCTCGCCAAGAGGGGATCGACAATACTTGAGAAGATTTGTTGGTGGATGGATGATTGATGTTGACCACTGACTCACTCAGAAAAGCGGGTGATTATATCGTCTGCGCAAAAAGGTCAAACTCATATGTGTCATAATAATCAAATGTGCAAAATAAGCAGTGAATCTCCCTCTTAGATTAAGGGGGAGCATAGTATGTTCTCATCATCAGAATATATTAAATCGGACACATTTTCTCCCACATTTTCTAATTTATTTAAATCAATTGGGATCACAAATCTCAAAAGGTTTGAAATTTTTGATCGGGGGAGAGAATGTGATTTAAATATGAAACCTGAAGAAAATGTGATGTTTTGGACTTAAACTTTAGGCTCTCGCATATGTGCTAAACTCTTTCGTATATCGATGCACATATTGAGGGGGAGCGAATGGACAAAAAGGATTTGGCATAGCATGAGATCGTGACTCAGACTTAACCAATGAATTGACGAAACCTATACTGTCATTGATCGAAAGGACATATCCTGGCCGGGTAATAATTTCAAGCTGGTCTAACCAGTGATGTAAGCGTGTCTCGAAAAGGATGTGTCTGAGTAGAGTGTACCGTTTCGAGAAACTTTCTATGGACTTGACCAGGCCGGGTAATAATTTCAAGCTGGTCTAACCAGTGATGTAAGCGTGTCTCGAATCGGTCATATTCACTGAAAGTTGATCAATTCAAAAAGTGCGAGCTCTACCTAACATGTGCGAATTTATAAAACAATCATTTGAGCACATGTTGAGGGAGAGCATTTGAAAAATATAAAACTCTCAAGTGTTTGCAAAAATGTGTTTCAGAATCATGAACACTTTGAGAGATTTTTCAAAGATTTGGTTTATGGCAATTGTGGATAACACCAAAGACCGACCACTTTATTTAATGCATTGGAGCTATAAGGATGGTAAGGTTAGGTACAAGTTCCCACGATCCCGCCAAAGCCGGAGGGATCTACCCAGGGACAATCCACTAGTTAGTGTAGAAGTCCTTAGGTATGATTAAAAAGGAGAAATGTGTATAAGGGAAGAGTGCCGACTGAGATAGAGCTAACACTGGAATAAACCCAACAAGGTGTTAGTTATGAAGTCTCGGTAAGCACTGAAGGGGTTGAAGAATGAAAAAGAATTGTAAAGATAAAGGGTGAAAAGAAATAGCCCTCCTTACAAACTTAGGCAGAAACCGGGTCAATTCATATGCTGTCAGAATCACTTAGTTGATTGCTGACATTGAAGACAAAGTATCATGGACCCAGTGATACGCTGCAAAACCCTCCCTAGCCACTCAAGGTCCCTCAAAGGATTCTTGTTTCAATTTTCATGGAGTTCAATACATTTCTATCGTCTCTCTCACTCCGAGTTAGATGATATTGAAAAGGTGGCAGTCCTCTCCAGCCTCCGATCACCAAATCAAAATGCACAATTGAGTCTAGAGCCACGAGATGCATAATAAGATCTCATAGGGACACAAATTACTTCTACACTAGTTGTTCAACATCAAGGACACCAGTTGTAAACTTATGAGTCCTACGCAGATCTTAGCAATCTGCCAGAACATTCATGAGGGAATTTACCAATGTAATTCTCAATGATTGAATGGAAATTCCTGCCAGGGTCAACATCAAGCAGCCCTGAAAGCAGGTCACTTCAGTAATTCCTCGTGGATTACGCTTAGTGGTCGCGGCGGTTTCTAACGGTCTACAGTCGTGGAGTGATCTCCAGCGACTCACCTAATCGTTGATGTGCTACGGTTCGATCTTAAAAGGCCCTCTGTGGGTTTTCGATTAGGAACGGTCTTGGTAAGGATTAGAGAGAGTTTTCACACTATGCTGTTAACAATCTCAAAGTCTGAACCTGTAAGTACCGGACGTTTTATTGCTAATTGTCTTATGCAGGAACATCTGGCGATTGTAGCTGATTGCTGTTGCAGGTGTTTGCGGTTGTAGCTGATTGAAGTTGCAGCTAATTGCGGTTGTAGCAGATTACAGAAAAGATGCCAATCCAGCACCACATGCTCACACTACATCATCATTGTAATTCAACAAAGTCATGATCAACCAAAAAGACCTTCAACACGGCTTCTGCAAACTCTGATGCTAAAGATCATGACACCAAATAGTGTGAGCATGTCGGCTCAAAGATTTACACATCACATGGAAACATACTGCTGAAAGATGACTTGGAAACAAATGTTGGATGATAAAGTCGAAGAATACTCAAAGATCATCCAAGACAATCAATCAGTCATCAAATCATTACTGCTGAAGGCACAAAGACTTAAGACATTGAAGAATCAAAGACTACGAGCTATGTCGTCAAGTTCAGAAGACAGAATGCTAGAATTCAAATTATTATTTCCGGGGTGACCTCCCTTAGGGGGAGATTGTTAGGAATATAAATATTCAGATGAAGGCTCGGTCACCCCGAGCATCTATTTAGCATCTACATAGCTCGTAGGCTTATTTATATTAGCTTAGCAATATTAGTATTAGTATTATTAGTTTAGTCGTATTTATATTTGTGGAGTGGGTCGGGGCTTTCCCCACTGTCAGCTCACTCCACAGCCCACTAGGGGCATATTATTAGTAAGTATAAATACCCCTTCCCACACATGGGAAGGGTTGGAACTTCACTTCATTTCAAGCTAATATACACATAGTTCTCTCTCTCTATAGAAGTTCCCACTTTCTCTCTCTAGTTCATTGTCATTCGATCCATACTAAGGCCTCAAACAAGTGTTTCTTGCATTGTGAATACCCTACAGTCACTTTGTACATAATAAGCAGTGAATTTAATGAAACTTTTTGTTATGTGTCAGTGTATGGTTTCTTTATTCAAATATCTTTCAAACTTATCATACCTGACACTAACATTCTCCCTCATTGATTGAGGGGGAGCATTAGTATGTTCCATTATCAGCACATATTAAACCTGACCACATTTTCTAAACTTATTTAAATCAATTGGGATCACAAAATCTCAAAGGGTTTGAAATTTCTGATCGGGGGAGAGAATGTGATTTAAATATGCAATCTAATAAAATTTTGTTGTTTTGGACTTAAATGTAAGCTCTCCCATATGTGCTAAACTCTTTTGCATATCAATGCACATATTGAGGGGGAGCAAATGGTTTGTGGTGACAAAAGGGTATAGCATCTCATGTGAGCGCGACTCAGACTTCACAAATGAATTGACGAAACAAAAAATGTCATTAATCAAAAGGACTTGTCCTGGCCGGGTAATAATTTCAAGCTGGTCTAACCAGTGATGTAAGCGTGTCTCGAAGAGGACTTGTCTGAGTAGAGTGTACCGTTTTGAGAAACTTTCTGTGGACTTGACCAGGCCGGGTAATAATTTCAAGCTAGTCTAACTAGTGATGTAAGCGTATCTCGAATCGGTCATGTTCACTGAAAGTGGATCAATTCAAAAAGTGCAAGCTCTACCCAACATGTGCAAATTTATAATAAAAATATCTGAGCACATGTTAAGGGGGAGCATTTGAAAAGCTCAAAACTCTCAAAGTGTTAGCAAAATGTGTTTCTTAATTATAAACACTTTGAGAGATTTTTCAAATAAATGGTTTACGGCAACATAGGATAGTCATGCTGTTATAAGGTGGCTAAGGTTAGGAAAACAGTCCTATGATCCGCCAGAGCTGGAGGGATCTACCCAAGGACAATACCGAATAGTTAGTATTAGAAAGTCCTTAGGTATGATTATGAAAAAAGGAGTAATATGAGAAAGGAGAAAGAAGGGGTTGAAGAATTAAAAAGAAATGTAATGAGAAAGGGTGAAAAGAAATAGCCCTCCAATTATTTAACCTTAGGGCAGAAACCGGGTTCAATTCATATGCTACTGGTTGTTACTAAGGTGACGCCGGTATTGAAGACAAGACGTCATGGACCCAGTGACGCACTACACTAAACCTTCTAAGCCACTCAAGTTCTCTTAAAAGGACTTGTTTCATTCTCACGGGGAACCCTGCATAATCTATCGACTGCTCATTACGAGTTATGTTGATATTGAAACAGGAGACACCACTCCAGTCTCCGACTACCAAAAATGCACTTATCGAGTCTATAGCCACGAGATGCATAATAAGATCTCATAGGAACACATGTTACTTCTACACTGGTTGTTCAACATTAAGGACACCATTTGTAAACTTATGAGTCCTACACAGATCTTAGCAATCTGCCAGAACATTTATGAGGGAATTTACAAATGTAATTCTCAGTGATTGAATGGAAATTCCTGCCAGGGTCAACATCAAACAGCCCTAAAAGCAGGTCACTTCAGTAATTCCTTGTGGATTACGCTTAGTGGTCGCAGCGGTTTCAAACGGTCCACAGTCGTGGAGTGAACTCCAGCGACTCACCTAATCGTTGATGTGCTACGGTTCGATCTTAAAAGGCCCTCTGTGGGTTTTCGATTAGGAACGGTCTTGGTAAGGATTAGAGAGAGTTTTCACACTATGCTGTTAACAATCTCAAAGTCTGAACCTGTAAGTACCGGACGTTTTATTGCTAATTGTCTTATGCAGGAACATCTGGCGATTGTAGCTGATTGCTGTTGCAGGTGTTTGCGGTTGTAGCTGATTGAAGTTGCAGCTAATTGCGGTTGTAGCAGATTACAGAAAAGATGCCAATCCAGCACCACATGCTCACACTACATCATCATTGTAATTCAACAAAGTCATGATCAACCAAAAAGACCTTCAACACGGCTTCTGCAAACTCTGATGCTAAAGATCATGACACCAAATAGTGTGAGCATGTCGGCTCAAATATTTACACATCACATGGAAACATACTGCTGAAAGATGACTTGGAAACAAATGTTGGATGATAAAGTCGAAGAATACTCAAAGATCATCCAAGACAATCAATCAGTCATCAAATCATTACTGCTGAAGGCACAAAGACTTAAGACATTGAAGAATCAAAGACTACGAGCTATGTCGTCAAGTTCAGAAGACAGAATGCTAGAATTCAAATTATTATTTCCGGGGTGACCTCCCTTAGGGGGAGATTGTTAGGAATATAAATATTCAGATGAAGGCTCGGTCACCCCGAGCATCTATTTAGCATCTACATAGCTCGTAGGCTTATTTATATTAGCTTAGCAATATTAGTAATAGTATTATTAGTTTAGTCGTATTTATATTTGTGGAGTGGGTCGGGGCTTTCCCCACTGTCAGCTCACTCCAACATGTGCAAATTTATAATAAAAATATCTGAGCACATGTTAAGGGGGAGCATTTGAAAAGCTCAAAAATGCACTTATCGAGTCTATAGCCACGAGATGCATAATAAGATCTCATAGGAACACATGTTACTTCTACACTGGTTGTTCAACATTAAGGACACCATTTGTAAACTTATGAGTCCTACGCAGATCTTAGCAATCTGCCAGAACATTTATGAGGGAATTTACAAATGTAATTCTCAGTGATTGAATGGAAATTCCTGCCAGGGTCAACATCAAACAGCCCTAAAAGCAGGTCACTTCAGTAATTCCTTGTGGATTACGCTTAGTGGTCGCGGCGGTTTCAAACGGTCCACAGTCGTGGAGTGAACTCTAGCAACTCACCTAATCGTTGATGTACTTCGGTAGATCTTGTAAGCCCTCTCGGGGGATCCGATTTAGGAACGGCCTTGGCAAGGATTCGAGAAAGTTTTCACACTATGTTGTTTACGATCCCGAAGTCCAAACCTATAAGTGCCGGATGATTTGTTGCAAACTGTTTGCTTGCAGGAATCCCTGGCGGTTGCCGTTGATTTCTGAAAAGATGCTAATTCATTACCCCATGCTCACACTTCACAATCTTAATCAAAGAAATCATGATAATTGAAAGACTTTCAACACTGCTTCCGCAACTCTGATGCTGAAAATCATGATCCAGAAAAGTGTGAGCATGTCGGTCCAAAGATCACAACATCACATGGAAACAATACTACTACAAGATGACTTGAAGACGTATGTTGGATGATGACCTCAAAGAATCCTCAAAGATCATCCAAGACAAAAGAATAGTCATCAAAAGTTCACTGCTGGAAGAACCAAGATTGCGGACTTTGAAGAATCAAAGACTACGAGCTCAGAAATTAAATTCATGTAATAGAATGCTAGAATTCGAAGTGTACTTTCCAGGGTGACCTCCCTTAGGGGGAGATTGTTAGGAATATAAATATTCAAGTGAAAGACTCGGTCACCCCGAGTATCTATTGGCATTAAGTAGCACGTAGGATTATTAGTATTAGTTTAGTTATTATAGTATTCGTGGAGTTGGGTCGGGTCTTTACCCACTGTCAGCTCACTCCACAGCCCACACGGGGCGTCTAAGCTTGTTTTATAAATACCCCTTCCCACACATGGGAAGGGTTGGACCTTCTCATTCTCTTATTCTAATCTCTTTCACTTTCTCTCTCTACAAGGTTCCATATCCTCTCTCTTTCTCACTCTAGATTCGGCCAAAACCACAGGAACCATACATGTTATGATTTCGTGTTACTTACATAGGCCATGACTTTGAGTCTAGCTACAAGACTCGTTAATAAAGAAAAGCGCTTCTTGGGAGGCAACCCATGTTTTATTTGTTTGTTTGTTTTTATTTTGTTCGATTTCATATATATGCTCCATCATAATTGTTTATCGTTCATGTTTCGAATAATTTGTGAAAATGCTTTATTTTGTTTTTAACCTCGTCTTAATCGCATATAAAGGTATTTTACAAAAAGATAAGTGTAGGGAAGATCATATATGTTTAAAAGAACGAATTCGAACATGAAAGATAACAATTAATGATTAGCATATATATTTTTGAATTTGTTAGAGTCAAAAGCTAGTTTCGAGTCACAATGAATGTTCTGTAGTTTTCCAGGTTTTAATAATCAGATTTTTCAAGAAATTTTCCATAAACAAAACGCAAAAATACTATCAGGTCTTACCTGACGGCGTCAGGGTTTACCACCCGATGGCGTCAGGCACTGTAGCAGCACAGTTTTCCAGAATTTTGTTTTTCTGCTGGAACTTAATTTTTGACAAATTTTCAGAATTTTTAATTCTCCAGGAATCTGTAAACATTTATTTTGCAAGCATTATATCTTATTTGCTTTCTAGGATTTAATTTATATATATATAGTGTTTACCGCCGATTTTATGCGAGGTTTTGTGTTTCATTTTCTTAGTGAATTACAGGTTATATTGGACAATAAGATAAAAGATGAAGTTTGTTGAGCTCTTATTGCATTTATTTTCTTGGAAGAGGATCTAACCATGTTTTCACATCGTGCATGCCGAGCAAATCAGGGGAGTATTAGTTTCTTTCATCTCTTTTATTTTTTCCATTATCATAACTTTGATACTTTGTAAGAACATTGGGGACAATGTTCGGTTTATGTGTAGGGAGGGTAAAATGGGATACCTTAGAAACTATAACTTCGCTTGATATTTGTTTTGTTTAAAAGTAGATGTGTAATAAAACTAAAAGAGATATTTGTTAGGGCAATTTTAGCACCAAATTTAAATTTTTTTACAACATATAGGAGAGAAACTTTAGTCTTAATAAGCGTCTCATGGATAGGAGTTATATAGCTAGCACAAAAACCCTACCATTCAAAAAAATTTAACCCCAAAAAATGTGAGGTTCGCCTTTAGATCTTTAGGAAAAAGCATTCACTTTTAATGCTTATAAGTGTACCGGTAGTATATAGATTCTAGAACTTGCCTTTGTAATGCATCCCGAGATCGCTAGTGAGACAACATTCGTGTAGTTATGATTAACTAAATGATAAGATGCATTAGGATAACCCTTGTTTTAAACCTTTATTATAATTACGTTGGCTACATCGGTCAAGTAATTTTCCCACACTCTTGCGATATACTCATCTTTAGTACACAATACCCGTAGTACACCCGTCAGAGCCTATCTATTTCGCGGTTCTCGTGATATTTCGGTGGTTTCCAAGATATTAATGAAGAAAATTGTTTACAATCCATCCCCAAATGTACACCCATATCGCCTTAGCCTACCTTGTATGCACTCACTTTTAGTGCATTATCGTTATTTGTTAAACCCTTTGTCAATTGTCTAATTGGTTTCATGGTTGCTAAGTCGAGTCATATCTTGTAAATACAGTTTTGGGACGATTGGGACTCATGGATAGAGTACTAGTTTTTATGGAGTAATGGGGAAGAATGTCATGTGTTACCCCCATATGTACGTTAATGTTTAAAAGTACTCCACGTGTTTTGATTTTCTTAATTCGGGTCATTAGTTAGTTACGTGTAAAGTATGTAAAAGTTCAAGTGTAGGGAGGTTGCAAGATCCCTATTGATGTATTATTTCGGATGGTGGGGCAAGAGTGTTTGAAAAAAAATCCAAAAAAAGAAAGAGAAAAAAAATGATAAAAAATGATAAAAAGAAAAAAATAGTAGAAAAAGACAAGAGAAAAAAAACATACGGACTACCATCCCGTTTCTTTATTTTTGTTTAAGTCAAGAAAGTGTCAAGAAAAATACAAAAAGAGTTATTAGTTAGCGAGTCGAGTCGAGTCTTGGCTTAGCAACGCCTCATTATACATGTAATTGAACAAGATAATTGACTTGCCACCAGTAAACTTCCCTTTATCCAACAAAACCGTGTTTTTCCATACCCTTACACCTAACGTTACAACCTTTTAAAAGCCCTCTTTGATAGTTTATCCTAGGTGCTTACGCCAAAGTGGTGGAGGTTTGATCCGTTCTCAAGCCTATTGTAATCTATGTGCTATGACAGGTAGAGAGTGTTGTATTTTCCCGTTTCCATATGTTATATCACTTTATACACCCAAAAGATGTGAGAATCAAAACACTTAATGTGAGGTGCTAGTATATAATTTTCGTGCTTGCTTTGACTAATGTGGAACGATTATGTGTTGTAATTACTTTTATATTAATCTCAAATGACCCCTGACTTGTATTTTGATTAGTGTAAAAGCATATTTGCTTGAGAACAAGCAAATCCCAAGTGTAGGGATATTTGATAAGGATTTATTTGGTACCTTTTTAAGGGGTCATTTAATCCCAAAATCGTATAAATATGATCAAATATTGCCTCAAATCGTTTCTTTTTATATTTTAGGTACTTGGGACGAGAAATCTGGAAATCGGCAGTTTTTTGACGTATTTGGACGAAAAAGTGAAGAAAACGACGAAGTCGCGAAAAACCTGTCAGACTTGGACAACTGACGGCGTCACAAGCTATAACGTGACATCGTCCCTTTTTTATGAAGATGGATTTGTGGTTCAAGTTTATCGAGTGACGCTTCGGAGAATTTTGAAGGTTCTACAACCTGACGCCGTCAGGTACAAAATAAAGAAGGGAGTCACGTTTTAAGCTATAAAGAGACGGCCCAGAGGAAATAACAGGTGACGGCCTCATGCCAATCCTGACGCCGTTATAACGACGACTTGCACAAGACGAAACCCTAGATGCGGCGAGCTGACGGCGTCACGACATATAAGGTGAGGCCGTCAGCATTGTAAACTTATATATACTTTCACAATTTTTTCTTTAATTCATGTAACACTTTGGAGAGGGAAACCCTAGACAATTTTTACTGCCATTGTAAGGCTTTTACAGCCTTTGAACTTCATGTTTCAATAAAGATAAGTTATCCCTTTAATCATTCGTTATGTCTATGTATCGTTTAATTATTTGTTTATCTTTTCTTTGCTTTAACATGGTAGCTTAAGTTTATTTGTGTTTGCTTAGATCTAGTGAAACCTAGTTATTGAATATTGATTTGTTGTCTCTTGTTTAGTTGATTGCCTCGCGTTAGGCTAAGAAAACTGGCTAACCTCTTATATGTAACTAGCTTGAACATTTTAGAAACACAACCGTAGAGTGCACTATTGGTTTTTCTCGTTGTATTTATTGCGTGAGTTACGGCTTGTAGATCCTGGATAACTTATGTAACACCCCCAAGATCTGATTTAGCGGAAACATACAGGTTTGGGTGCTACTAAATTGATATCACAACACAAAGTACAAAGAACGGTTTTACCTCAACCGTTTAAAAGAAACTTCATATTCAAAAATATTTTGTTTACAACATTTCCAAAAATCGTGCGGAAATAAAGCCCATAAAAGAAGTAAAGTGGTCCCAAATACATCAAAGTCTTCTATGACCATGTCATGCCTTGCCAAAAGCCTCCACAACTAGGCTATAGCCTTAAACCTGAAAATACATGCTAAAAGTGTCAACACGAGGTTGGTGAGTTCATAGGTTTATGATAAAGCAGTAAAGATACTGTGAGTTCAGTAAAGTTTTGTGACCATTGTGTCGCTCACAATGTCATGAAAATAAAGTTTTCCTTAGAGTAAAATTAGAGATGTGGACCATGAGTAGGGTATGTGACCATTACAAAGAATATGATGTCACACAAAATATAATAGTCTATTATGCTAGCTCTAAGTTCATGCAACCAAAGTTCGACAGTTCAGTGCGCTACAATATAGCACATAAATAATAACAATAGGGGCCCATAGCGAGTGTTTAACCCAATACACTCGTAATCCGACTTGGTATACGCCCGCATTGACCCGTCTGGCCAACCGAACGGGGGAGTCACCCCAATAGATCTATTTATATCAATCGCGCTTCCCAGCAGGAATTAACGGTTCATGAGGTGGGCATAACTATGGGTTCAGGGGCTTAGGCTAACTACGCAATAGTTTTGAGAAAATAAAGTATTGGTGGTGTTCCAGAAAAAAATTTGCATGGTTCTCACCCCCAAGGTTTGTAAAACAAGTATAGGTAAAGTGGGGCTATAAACTCACATGTAATATTTAAACACATGTGTTCAGAGTAAGGTAAACTAGTGTGCAATAAGTAAATAAATCATGTTTTCAAGTAAGAACAAGTAATAAGTTTAAGTATAAATAGGCATCGAGTTTAATTAAAAACGAGCATGTATTCTCCCCCAAGACATTTATAAAACGAGTAAAGGTAGGGGCCATGAACTCACCTTAGCATGCAGCAACGCAAAATATCACAATGGTCACAACTGGCATCAAAAGCATAACACAACGATATCCAGGCACAACTATGCTGGATCGGTATAACCTAATATATATATATATATATATATATATATATATATATATATATATATATATATATATATATATATATATATATATATATATATATATATCTCAGAATACGTCTCGAAAAGTAAAGAGTTTTAAAAGACAAACGTCTTAGTTTTCGTGGATTACTCGTATCAAAGTTTGTAAAAAGTTTAGTGTTAACGTTTCGTGTGGTGGTAAGAAAGCGTATAGACTCTAGAATACTCACGCCAAAAAAGAATAGAAAATTGACACAGTCGAGAAAAGTACGGACGAGAACTTGAGTTGAGAAAGGAATGACAAACGAAGTCGAGGAAAACAGTGACAAAGTAAGGAAAATGTCAACAAAATAAGTTAATTAATACGTTTCGGTGTTTACCCAATAATCCCAAATAGTTTGGAAATAATCAATAAAGTTTTGGAAAGGTAATTTAAGTTTTATACGAAAACTCAAATTAGTATATCACATGATAAAGATTTAAAAGTTACTAAAAAAACTGTTAGGTTCGATTATTGCCGGGTTTCATAAAGATAAACGGTTTTGAAATAGAAGTATGAGTGTAAGAAGTTCTATAAATTTCGGCATGACACACCCATTTATACAACATTCCCAAGTCATTTTGACTTAAATAAAACTCAATTTTCCAAATAATGTTTCCGGCAAGTTTATAATTAACAATTCGTTGTTAGTTTAATAAGTAGTAAATTCGAAATTTAGGTCTGATATGAGTCTAATGATTTGTCCAAATGATTCGATACAAGTCCAATGATTTGTCCAAATGATTCGAGTCATAATCTGCTATAGTTTGTCCGTTATATATATATATATATATTCAGTCATATATATATATATATATATATATATATATATATATATATATATATATATATATATATAGTTTGTCCGTTATATATATATATATATGTTCAGTCCGATGATTCATTATCCCATATATTAATCACATTTATTAGCCCGGCTCACTCTTAATTATTATAACCCATGAACGTACCGTAATTGAGTAGACTCATTAATTTAATTAGTCAACAAACAATTACCCCTAAGTATTATTAAGTTTGAAGCCCAATTATTTTCATAACCAACCGCACCCTAGCTAATGGGCTTGGAGCCCAGTTTACAAATCCAACTCAAACCCAATCCAACATAACTAACATACAAACGCGCACTTATTGACCGTTACAAAATGCACCATATTAATTTTTGAAATCACAACGGACGTGCCACAACTTGACATAAACCCATCCTAATTGCAACTGGAATTAGCAGACATACTCATATTTCTCTTCACAACATTATCAAACGCATCCAAGACTTACAAAAATCAAATGCCCTTGTTTTGTTTAACCTTACATAAACCAAAACAACCAAGCACCAACACATTTACATTGTAAATCTTAACACTATATTACACGCCTTAATGGTTTGCTAGTGACTGAAGTAAAACAAGCAGCCCCATACGGGGTTTTGTGGTCGACACGACAACAAAAGAACTAACTCACCCTCTCGGGTTATCAACCAAATCGACACCAACAAGGTCACAAAAAACCCAACAAACCCTCTTGCTTTTGACAAACAAATCAAAATGCACCTATCTTGACTGAGATGTGAACCGCACCCAAACACAATATCAAAAAGAAAAACGCACCTTAACTACTGGTAACTAAGCTCAAACAAACGTGCCATGATTTCTATTGTTATTAACGGTTAACCAAACACTACACATTCAAAACTCTCAAATACAATTACAAAATTTATATATTAACTAAAAACAACAAACACCCCTATTGGTGTCTCGGCGTTAAACCGAACCAAATTAACAACACCACAATAGCAATAATCAACAAGAGTTTAACTCACAACATAAATCCAAGATCAAAACCATAAACGGGTTCGGGTCGACCCGACCCGTACTATGACCGGTTCAACAAACACCCCGTTTTACTTCTTACCACTCGATTTATTATTTAAAACATGTTTTTAATCTAGTTTTGTATCCACGAAAACGAATATAAATCATTTTATGTTCGGTTTTTAAGCAAAGAAATAACAAAATACATCCAGGTTGTTGGCTTACTCACGAATCAAGGAAAAGAAACAGAGATGAGAGGATTGGAGAGGAACACTCGATCACAAACACGAGCAAGACAACCAAGATTTTGATGGGGATGATGACGGCAGCTCACGGTGGTGGTGGCGACAACAACACGAGATGGCCGGAATCTGGTCGAAAATGAGGGGCGGCTGGAAACCCTAGAGAGATGTGAGTGTGTGATGAGATTTGAGTGTGTGTCTCATCTTGTTGTTTCGAACAGATTAAAAAGAAAGAAACTGAGTAGCCTTTGACCATGGCTTTCCTTGGTGTGATCTCGTGAAAGGACGAGTTTGGCAAAGCTCACTATCAGGTTCCATCTCCTAGGTTTTCTCGTGAAGTCCCTTGGGAAGGAGGGAGCAGAAGAAAAAGAAAAATACAGCGACTTTACTCTTTAAAGTCTGATAAGGGGATAAGGAAGAAGTAGTGGGGCGGTTGGGATATATATTAAATAGATGGTTATATTAACTTTTATTTATACCCCGTGTATTCCGTGTCCCGTTGAGCTAAAATGTAAACGTGATAACTTGGTTTGGTAAAACTACGAGAAATACATTTCTGGAAACGTTTTTATAAAAATGGTACAAGAACAAGGTTATTGATTCCGGAAATTAATTATAAAATTTAAGCCATCACCAATGTGGTGTCGATACGCGTGTGGTGTCGTGTTTTTCAGAAAAGTGAGATGACTTCTCGGTTTTGCATATAAATTGCCAGTAAGTGATTACTTTACTTTTCTTGATAAAATTAAGTGGTTTGGAGGGTTACTGTATGCTACAGTATGCGAAATAACTTTCCGAAATAGTCAAATAAGCTCAAAAATGTTCAAAAAAATTGTCAAGTAATAATAAGTAAATTTTTATTATTAAAATAATGTTTAAAAAATTACGGGTGGTTACAACTTAATAGACTTTAAGGGATTTAGGGGAGACTAAGACTCATAGAGTTGGGGACTTCGGCACCTCCCCACGACCAATATTAAGGAATACAGCGCTTCAACTAAAACAAGGACGTGACAATTCAACAAATCAGTATGAGATAACTAGAGAGTAATTATATCTAAGTAAACACGTTTTCCTCTCATAAGTAGTCACCACTTTTATTTTCTGTTTTAATTAATTTTATAATCAATAGTGTTTGGGTTAGTTGACTAGCAACTAATTCCGCCCACTCCTAAAAAACCGAGATTTTTACTTGCTTTCATAAAAATAATAAAAAGACAAAAAGAATCATCCCTCACCTCTAGACCTATCTCGTCAAACATCTTGACCTAACGACACTATTCCTCTAAAGAACGATCAATCCCCCGGACCTACCTATACTACACTACAACAATCAGGTACATTGTCTGGAGGATTGTAAAACCTTTTGCGAGGGTTACAATCTTTGCATCCGCTACCAGGGAATAGTTATTATTTAGGTTCAATTTCTAGCTCGTTTAGGTTTACTCACTAGATTCCTATCAAGTGAGATTTTTATTTTCTCTTTATTATCTTTCTTTAGTCTATCTTTTCTTCATGCCTTTTGTTTTGTAATCCTCTTCATTTGCTACCATGGTGAATGAAGGTATCCTCGACCCCATCAACCAACCACACCAACCCCACCAAGAACAACCACACCAAGACCCACCTCGAGCCCGTACTCTTGGTGAGTACTCCCAACCTAGCCACCAAGGCTATCGAAACACCATTCAGCTCCCCCAAAGAGCCAATGTGTCTCCCTTGAGATCCGACACCATCCGGTTGGTGCAAAGAGGATGTGCATTCCATGGACTTCGTTCAGAAGATCCAAACCAACATCTCAAGGATTTCCAAAGGCCACCATAGGACCAAACCTAAATTATTACAGACCATAAATTATTTTAAAACATCACACATCATAATGAAATTGTTCAAAGATAACAACTGAAACAAAGAAAGATATCACTGATCAGGGGCAGGGTCATAGCGGTAGTCATAGCCAGGAGGGAGGTGCCCAGTGTACCCATAGGGTGGGTAGTCCCGCTCACGGCCAGGGAATGGGTCAATCTGCAAGTGCGGGTCCAGCTGATCATGGGTAGAGAGGTACTGCATCTGTCGCACCATGTGATCATACATCCAATCAAACCACTGGTTCGTCCTAGTCACCCATGTGTCCATCTGACCCATCCAGGCCCCTTGGTGGGCCAGCCAATCTCCCTAACTCATATGCCGGTAAGCTTCTGCAAAACTACCGGCACCATACTCCTGTTGCGGCTTCTCCTTATTGTCATCATCATCATCGTCATCATGAGCTACTGTTGCTGGCCTAGGAGCCCACCACACATAGTGACCACCGCCTAAATCCATGACAATCATGGCCTTTAGTGACTTAGCCCTGACAATCCTAGCAGGACCCCCAACACTCAAATACCCCTCAATCTCTGGCCTAAGCACCCCATATGAACGAGCGAGCTTGGTAATGAACATCCCCTCGTAAATCTTGTCGCTCAGCTTCTCCCCAGCTGCACCACTCAAGTAACTAGCCAACCAAAAAGGGATGTTGCAAAACACATCAGGATCATAGATCGAGTATAGCAAGAACAGGTCCAAAAAGGTGACACGATGAGTGGTGTCCTGACGCCCAGCTATAGATTAGGTAATGCAACGATGTGTCAACCTAACTCTAGGATCCCTAATCTGGGTGGCTCCAGTGGCCCCAGTGGCATACACGTCATCCCCAATTGTTGGCCAAAAACCAACGCTCCTCATATCATTCTTCACAGTGATACCCAGACTCAACTGGTGCATGAACGGAGCCTCCAAAGCCTCAAACTGCTTGTACAATCCAACTCTCCACCCAAACTCAAGCAACGAAAAGTACGTAACTCCCCTCCTAGCCTAAACGTGATCATAGTAGCACCACTTCCATATGATAGGTAGCAAAGAACTCATGCACCAACTCATCATAAATAGGTTCACGAATCTTAAACAACCTTGCCCACTAAGGACCCGTAAAATCATCTGTCTGAAAACTTTCAAGAAACTCATCTGAAAGGTTGTTATCTTCCAAAAACTCCCAATCCACAACAGCCCCATGATCAATCGTTTGATTGAGAAATTGAGTGTAACGGGCATTAGTATAATCACTAGCAAAAACACCCCAACTTTGAACGACATTCGCATAGTTCTCCGTTTGAGAACCTGAGGACTGCCCCCTACTGGTCCTACCCCTCTTACACATTTCCTGAAACAACGGAAGCAAATGAGATGAGGAGAAAAGCAATAAACTGTTGTTAGGTGGTGCTGACGCCGTCATGCCTACGGGATGATGCCGTTACACCCTTAATTTTTCAAATCCGAGAATACGAGGGAAAAATCAAGATTTAAACTTTAAATCCCTGAACCAAACACCCCTTTTTTGACAGCAAAATAACAGTTTGAAAAGGATGGGTGATCCGATTTCACCATTTTTCCTCATAACATCAAACCCATTTGATTACAAACTAATTATCACCAAAATCATTGCTAACAAACATGATTATAAGGCAAAAACAAGTTTTAATCATAATATAATTCTAGGGTTTCGGATTTTTGGGGGAATCCTAAATTCATTGATCTAATGGATAATTGAATCAAGAAAGATTAGTAAAAATCACTTACCAAGCAAAGATTAGCAACGAAAATGGCGGATTGACCTTTGAGAAGTCGGTGGTGAGTGTGTATGGTAGGTAGGATTTGTAGGGTTTAGAATGAAAGTGATGGGTTTGTGGTTATTAAGGCTATGGAGATGGGCTGACGCCGTCACGTATAATTTGTGATGCCGTCAAAACCCCGCGTTTATGAGTTAAAAACACAAAATTTTCTTTTTTGTAAAACTTTTTCTTTTAAACACCTCTTTTATATTATGTATTTGAAAAGAAATAATTTAAATGTGTTTTCAACTTAGGTTATGAAAACTTTTTAGGTCACGACTTCCACCCGGGTCAAATATTTTGTTGCTATTGTTTTGTATAATTTGATCATTCGAAAAATAAAATATTGTGCCAATCAATCTACAATCTCCACTTTGGTAAGTAATAAATGAGCTAACAAACCTTTCCCAACAAATCTTAAGGACGAAAATAGGCCTTATCCGAGTGTTCGTATACCAGGTTTAAACCCAAAGGATCGTTTCCTTAATTCATGGAAATTAGGAAGCGTAACGCGTACACTTCCAACGAAAACGTTGTTGATGGAGGACTTCCCTTCTTCAAAGGGTGATTTGTGGGGGTAGAAGTTATTATGGATCGAATTTATGAAGGAGGTTGTTTCATTCATCGAACCATTGCTTGTTTCAACAAGTTCTGGGATTTCAAAAACTTTTTCAATCTTCTTGGGTAAAGCTTCCTTCCTAATCATTTCCTTTATCTTAGTCATGAAATTATCGGTTAATTTCATAAAGACATTTTAGGTATTTTCAATGTGAGCCTCTAATTGTTGGATTTGTTTCTCTTGATTATTCACAAATCTCAATATTATCCCCTCAAATTCTTCCTGTCATGAAAATTCAGGGAGCATGTTATTGCTAACTGCATTTACATACTCACACGGATTCATTTTGTTGGCGTTAATAGGCATTTCCGCCCTCATTAATTCCGCAACCTACCTTTCTATATTCTCGAATAATTGCTCTTTGGTTGCATTAATGTAATCCAAACTCCCTTCTTCGAAGAATATTGGATCCTCCTATTCTTCTTCCTCGTATTATGCTAAGTCCTCAATAACCTTCCAGCACTTTTCAATACTAAGCCTGCTCAGCTTACCATTGGCAGCATAATCTATGGCCCTTCTAATTTGAAGATTGGTACCATCATAGAAGATTTGGATTTGGAGCCAAAGATCAATGCCGTGATGAGGGACTTTTCAATACTAAGCCTGCTCAGCTTACCATTGGCAGCATAATCTATGGCCCTTCTAGTTTGAAGATTGGTACCATCATAGAAGATTTGGATTTGGAGCCAAAGATCAATGCCGTGATGAGGGACTTTTTGGAGTAAGTCCTTGAAACGAGTCCACGCTTCATAAAGAGTTTTACCTTGACATTGTTGGAACATCAAGATGTCATTCCTTAGCTTGGTAGTTCTCCCCGGTGGGAAAAATTGAGCGAGGAAATGAAAAGTGAGATCATCCCATGATGTGATGGATCTCGCGGGTAAACGCTCAAGCCATTGACTAGCTTTGTCATGTTGAGAGAATTGAAAGAGACCCAAACGCGTTGTCTCTTGAGTGTCAACATCAAGGTCTAAGGAATCTATGATTTAAAGGAAATCCTTGAGATATTGGTTTGTATGTTCGGAACGAAGTCCATGGAATGCACATCCGCTTTGCACCAACCGGATGGTGTCGGATCGCAAGGGAGACATATTCGCTCTTTGAGGGAGCTCAATGGTGTTTCGATAGCCTTGGTGGCTAGGTTGGGAGTACTCACCAAGAGTACGGGCTCGAGGTGGGTCTTGGTTAATTGGTGCGTCTTGGTGGGGTTGCTCTTGGTGTGGTTGGTTGATGGGGTCAAGGATACCTTCATTCACCATGGTGGTGAATGATATGGATTAAGAACAAAGGAAACGAAGAAAAGATAGACTACAAGAAAGCTAATAAAAATAAAAAAAATTCTCTGTTGATAGGAATCTAGTGAGTAGACCTAAACGAGATAGAAATTTAACCTAAACAATAACTATTCCCCGGCAGCGGCGCCAAAAACTTGATGCGGGGTTTGTAACCTTCACAAAGAAGTTTTACAATCTTCTAGGCAGTGTACCTAACCATTGTAGTGTAGTATAGGTAAGTCCGGGGGATTGATCGTTCTCTAGGAGAATAGTGTCGTTAGGTCAAGATGTATGACGAGATAGGTCTAGAGGTAAGGGATGATTCTTTTTGTGTTTTTATATTTTTATGAAAGCAAGTAAAAATCTCGGTTTTGAAGGAATGGGCAGAATTAGTTGCTAGTCAACTAACCCAAAAACTAATAAATATAAAATTAATTAAAACTAATTAAAATAGAAAATAAAAGTGGTGACAACTTATGAGGAGAAAAACGTGTTTACTTAGATATAATTACTCCCTAGTTATCTCCTACTGATTTGTTGAATTGTCACGTCTTTGTTTTAGTTGAAGCGTTGTATTCCTTAATATTGGTCGTGGGGAGTAGGGGTGTGATTCGGGTTGACCCGGTCGGGTTCGGGTCAACTCGGGTCGGGTCAACTCGGGTCAAGGCCCCTAAAAAAATACCCGAACCCGACCCTGTTTGAACTCGGGTCAACTCGGGTCGGGTCAATTCGGGTCTCGGGTCGGGTCAATTCGGGTCGGGTCAACTCGGGTTTGGGGTCAACCCGAGTTTTTGCCTTGTAATTTGTTAGTTTTCTCGGGTCAATCGGGTCGGGTTCGGGTCGGGTCAAGGCTCCCAAAAACATACCCGAACCCGACCTTGTTTAGAACTCGGGTCAATTCGGGTTGACCCGATTGACCCGAATATAAATTCGGGTCAATTCGGGTTGACCCGAATTGACTCGGGTCGGCTCGGGTTCGGGTCGGGTCGGCCCGAATGACACCCCTAGTGGGGAGGTACCGAAGTCCCCAACTCTATGAATCTTAGTCTCCCCTAAATCCCTTAAAGTCTATTAAGTTATCTAGGATCTACAAGCCGCAATTCACGCAATAAATACAACGAGAAAAACCAATAGTGCACTCTACGGTTGTGTTTCTAAGACGTTCAAGCTAGTTACATATAAGAGGTTAACCAGTTTTCTAAGCCTAACGCGAGGCAATCAACTAAACAAGAGACAACAAATCAATATTCAATAACTAGGTTTCACTAGATCTAAGCAAATACAAAAAAACTTAAGCTATCATGTTAAAGCAAAGAAAAGATAACCACATAATCAAACAATACATAGACATATCGAATGATTAAAGGGAATACTTATCTTTATTGAAACATGAAGTTAAAAGGCTGTAAAAGCCTTACAATGGCAGTAAAATACGTCTAGGGTTTCCCTCTCCAAAGTGTTACACGAATTAATAAAAAAATGCGAAAGTATATATAGATCTACAAATGCGACGGCGTCACCTTATTGGTCGTGACGCGGTCAGCTCGCCATGTTTAGGGTTTCGTCTTGTGCAAGTCGCCGTTATGATGGCGTCAGGAATATCTTGAGGCCGTCACTTGTTAATTCTTCTGGGTCGTCTCTTTCTAGCTTAAAACGTGACTCTCATCTCCAAAATGTACCTGACGGCGTTAGGTTGTAAAATCTTCCAATTCCTCTGAAGCGTCACTTGATAAACTTGAACAAAAAATCCAGCTTCATAAACAAGGGACGGTGTTACACCCCGTACCCGCTTAGACCAAAAACTTTGAACTTTTACGCGGAAACGCTTGACTTTACCGGACATTCCGTTACTCATTTGACCATTTATAAAAATCCACATTCATAACCAAGATGAACATTCTGACTCATAACCAAGATGACCATTTCACAACCAAGATGACCATTTCATAACCAATATGAGTATTCTAACTCAGAACCAAGATGAGTATTCTGGTGCACAAACCAGAACCAAGATGACCATTTCTCGTGCACAAACTCAGAACCAAGATGACCATTTCTCGTGCACAAACTCAGAACTAAGATGACCATTTTATGTGCACAAACTCAGAACCAAGATCACCATTTTACATGCACAAACTCTGAACCAAGATGACCATTTGACGGATTATACATTAAACCCATTTTGACCCATTTACATAACAAATCATCTATAACACTTCATTTTTCCACCAAACTAGACCAACGTCACTACTTTAACACATAAGACATGTTCCATAAATACTTGACCCGTTCACAACCCAAAATGGGTTCATTTACACTTTTACCAAACACCCCCTTAAACATTAACCATAACACATTAAACACAACTTGACACACCGTTAGACCACCCAATTGTTACGACTCTTTTAACATACATTTTAACACTCGACTTTACTTTACAAATCATTAAAAGACTCCCGGGGGTACAACTTTGACTTGAGCTCGGTATTCTACCTAGCTCCTACACATACCAATCTTATATCTCCCATACTAGCAACCTTAACCCTTAGATTAAGCTTACTATTTCCATCGCAAATAAACCTACAAAACATTAAACACTTAAACCGTAAGCACGAATGCTTAGTAAGTAAAACGGGTATAACATAACATTATAACTCATTCACACATTATGCATCTTAACTATTAATCCATTACCACATTAAACATAAACACATACCTTAACCACTTAAGCCTTAACCTTTCTTTCCTTAATCCACACTTATCTAATCCATCAACTAGCCTTACAATTACTTGCACATAACATCCACATACAAACCATTCATAACCTTAACACATAAGAACACAAAAACACATAATGTATGGAATTCACCATAACATCATCTTATAGCCGGTTTACTTACCTTAGCTCCAAGCTAAGTCTATCAATAACATCATCATCATCTTCATCTTTTACCATCATCATCATCATTACTTCCTAAACCATAATCATCATCAAGACTTATTAACACAACATATCATAATCAAGGGTTATAAAACACATCTAAACTTACCCAACATCATCTCTATATCATCATATGATCATATTAAGATCATATGATGAAAACCCACTTAACCCATTAACCTTTACCTTAATAATCATCATTAACTTATAACTTAGAATACTTACTTGAAGTGAATCGATGCTAGGAAAGGCTATGGACACTTGCTCTTCATCTTCTTCTTCTCCTTAAGCCAACACTAACCTTTCCCTCTCTTTTTCTTCTCTCTAATAACCGGATCTCAACCTTAGCTAAAATAATGAGGGAATGGTCTAGAATTCCCTGGATAATACTAGTTAGGTGGCAAGTTTGACCCTTTGGCACCTTAAGCCCCTCAAGTCTCATTCTTTCTATTTTGGCCACATCACACTTTATAACATGTTTAGTCTATTACAACTTTAGCCCCTTAGGTCTATTCCTTCCTACTTGTACCACATAATACTTTCTATTACCACATTACACATTCTTTGACTATCGGGTTTGACCACTACGCAACACTCATTGACTAGCCAATCACATAAGGCCTTTGGTCCACTTCATCTAGGGTGGGGTACAAGTACCCGGCGAATGGGTCTAACAGACGGCGTCACGTTGTAGCTTGTGACGCCGTCAGATCTCCAAGTCTGACAGGTTTTTCGTGACTTCGTCGTTTTCTTCACTTTTTCGTCCAAATACGTCCTAAAAGTGCCGATTTCCAGATTTCTCGTCCCAAGTACCTAAAATATAAAAAGAAACGATTTAAGGCAATATTTGATCATATTTATACGATTTTGGCATTAAATGACCCCTTAAAAAGGTACCAAATAAATCCTTATCACTCACCAGTAACCATTTCCTCCAATCCTGAACTAACATGAGCAGCAATTCTAGTACCTTTCTTTGCCTCCTTACCCTTATACCAATCAGGATACCCAATTCTTTTAAAACACTGCTCAAACACATGTCCTTCATGACCACAATGAGTACACTTTTTCCTCTGATCATTTCTAGCATCAGTTCTAGTCTGTCTGGTGTCCCTTCTTGCATTACTACTCTGCCTATTATTGCTATTGTTTGCAAATAATGCAGCTGGATAAAAAAACATGACTAGTAACTTGGTTTTGTTTCTCAATTTGCTTCACGATATAATAGGCTTTGTACACATTAGGTTGTGGATCCATAGCCAAAATCTGACTTCTAACAGACTCATATTCATCATTCAACTTAATCAAAAACTAAATCAACTTCAAATGGCTATCCCTTTCAGGAAACTTATCAAAGACAACACAAGTACATTCACTCATCTTTCCAGAGTTACAAACAGGCAATCCATTTAAGTTTTTCAATTCATCCCAGCATCTTTTTAACTTGTTAAAGAAAGCATCAATACTAAGATTACCTTGAGAGATCTTGCTTAATTCCCTTTCTAACTGATAAATCAATGGAGCATTACTCTATCCATATCTTTCAGCAATCTCTTTCTACAATTCATAAGCAGATTGAGCATACAAAAAGGCCTCAGACAACTCAGTAGCCATGGAGTTCAAGATCCAGCAAGTGATCATGTAATCACAACGAATCCATCTCTGCAAATTAACATCAGTGACTGATGGTTTGGGACAAGAACCATCAATGAACCCTAATTTCGATTTTGCACCTAAAGCCATCTTCACATTACGGCTCCAACCATGAAAATTGCCTCCGTTGAATGGTGTGTTAGTCAACACCATACCAAGATGATCAGAACTTGCAAGGTGTAAGGGATCATTGATTGAGTTTGTTGTGTTTTGGGTGTTTTGATCAACGGTAACTGGATCCACCATTGTTAACGATCAATAACTGTTTTTGTAGTGGTTTTTGTAACAAAAAGTACCCTAACTTTAACGAATAAGAAATGGTGATGAATCAATGGACTGTAATCAAAAACAGAACAACTGAAGTTAGTTCGAGACGAAAACTAATTGTATTCCACCATTGATGATCAAAGCTAGGGGTTTGATTAGCTCTGATACCATATGAAAAACTGAATTTAAGGAGAGAAACTCAATTTCATTAAGTGTGAAATGAGGTGATTGCAAAGTATTTAAAGACAAAGCCTGGCCCCTAACTAACTTGTAACAGAAATACAAAAAGTTACAAATCTAACTCTTAACTATTTACAGCTTTTCAAATGGAAATAAAACTATATAATTCTACATAACTTCATATGCTACTTACGTCCAAACTTCTTGAGGTGTTCAAAGATAAATAAATTGAATTTTTCATACTATTTATCATTATAATGGAAGGTCTTCGTATTGTCTTAAAGAGATGCGGTTCATTCAAACTTAATTCTTGGAGTAAGGATTGGTAATTCTGATATATGTGTCTCACATTTGTTATATGCCGATGATGTAGTAATTACCCCGGACTAGAATCCTCAGGATATGAAAAACATCATTCGAGTTTTGCATATTTTCTTCTTAGCTTCATGTCTTAAAATTAATATCTCGAAATCCAATTTATTTGGCATTGGAGTGTCTAGTGATAAAGTGGACTTGATGATCTGTAACACCCCCAAAATCATAATATTGCGGAAGCATACACTTTGGGTGCTACTGGATTGATAACCACAACATAAGATATAGCGACCGGATAAAAAATCCGTTTTAAAATATTTAACATAAGTCAAGTCATGTAACAATACATAAAATCTATTTCAGATGAAAATGAAGCCCATTTAAATTAAAAAGGTCCAATTGTCAGAGTAAACGCATTAAAAACATTTCCATCATTTATAATGACCGACGCCATGCACTGCACCCGGCTAAACGCACCTCAGTTTCCTGAGAAAAATATGCTAAAAGTCAGCTAATGTTGGTGAGTTCATAGGTTTAAATAAATAGCACATATGGACCAATAGCAATATCATAAAAACAATTCAGCAGATACACACTATCCGTTATGCAAACACTAAGCCTCATCCTACCGATGCTAAGACAATGCAGCACGACTAGCGTTAGCAAAATAAATAAGGGTGCCCACGAGTGTTAATCCCCAGACACTCGGCCAAAAACCCGACTTGGTATACGTTCGCCTTGGCTATGCCGAGCCAATCGAACGGGGACGTCACTCCCAATAGATCTATTTATAACAAACGGCTTCCTACACAGGAATTAACGGCAGATGATAGTGGGCACAAAATGGGATTCAGCAAACTTAGGTTTCTGCATACTAGTGTGATCTTAAAAGCAAATTCATTTCTGGTCCATGAAAACAGTTTTGCATGTTTCTCACCCCAAGCTTATAAAACAAAAATCGTATAAAATATGAGGCTATAAACTCACCTTTCAATAACAGCAAATTAGCAAATAAATCAAAATAATGCAACCGCGCAGATCAGCACCCTAAATCAGTACGGTAAGTCTTAGCAAAATATTCGTGTCTCAAGTGTCTTTATTTTATTTGAAAAGTTTACGTTTGACCAGTGCTCGTGTATTTCTTGCTTGCTGTGTGGTAAATATATTTCGAAACGATTTATCTTTGTAATTCGTGGTGGTGGCTCGTGGTGAAAGTGCATGGTGGGAATACGTAATGGAACATCCGTGCTAGTATTCGCGGCTTAAATGTGCAAGTGTTATATATACGTACTCATACATTATATATATATATATATATATATATATATATATATATATATATATATATATATATATATATATATATATATATATATATTTATTAAATTAATTACTTATGCATTTAATTAATTTAAAATAAAAATTAATTAAATAAGCTTTTGAAAAATGATCAAGATAATAATGTTGGTGAAGAATTATTATAGTAGAAACAGCATTTATCATTTCTGATGTAACTTTTATTATAAGAAAATAAATTTTGTTAAGTAATTCCATAAAGTTTACTTAGGTTAAGTGTTTACACAAAATACTCTAAGTGATGGATTTTTAGAAAATTTGGGCATGACCCATTCGTTTATACAACGTTTCCATTTATCTCACGTGTTGCAAACTTTACTCAAATATTCCGCTAACTAGTTATAAGTGCAAAAATATACCTTTGTGATATATATATCAAGTGTCGTAAATATGTTTTCGTCGTAATATTATTCGTTAGCTTCATTTTTAAGTATTAACACTAGATTTCGACACAAAGTCAATATTTTGTCAAAAAGTTAACGAAAGTCAATCTCAATATCAATTTATTAAAAATGTCAATTTTTACCCTTTCGGAGACTAGACGTCTCAAAACAAGTCCAAAAATAGTTATCATTATATTTATCGTTTCGTTAAACATTAATAACCACAGCGAGTCGGAAAATATTCCAAAAATCAATTTCGTCATTTTTATTTTTTAATTGGGCCAAAAACTATTTAAAAAGCCCAATAACCAATTTTAGCCCAAAACACATTTTTAGCTATAACGTATATATCGACGCGTTACTAAAAATCATTTTACTCGCTCATTAGGTCCGTTTGGTCAAAAAGTCAAAACCTCATTTTTCTTCATGGGCTTCGGCCCAACAGTAAAATAATGGGTTTTATGGCCCAAAACTCATTTAGCCCATTTTGTTATTATTTAGTGCTTATTAGTTACAAAATAAACTTTATACTTATCAAATAAGCTCTAATAAATAAGCTACTTAGTCAAAAAGTCAACCATGACTAATTTATATGTAGTTCGACCCATATTCATGGTGTCAACTCATTTTTATCTTTTTACTAGTTATTTTCAATAACTTATGGTTATTAAATAAGCTAATCCAAATAAGCACTTCACTTTGTTTTTCCACCTTTTCACCACTTGAGCCAAAATTTTATGTTTTTCAAAACCCCAATAATCTTTTATTTTTATTCATGGCCGATCCATGTATAACTCTTAAAAATCAATACAGTGCTTAAATTAGTGTAAAAACTATAACTAATGTTTGTATTATCAAATAAGCACTATATGTAACAATATTTACCACACAAGCAAGAAATCTATAAACTAACTCATAAACGTCACTAAAATTCGAGCACTACATATAGAAGATCAAACCCTAGCTTAAATCATATTATCAAAACATACACATTTAACACTTTTAAACATCATTATACACCAAATGAACAAGAGATTAACAAGTTTAGAAAAGTTTTATGAATCCTTATAATGGTTTGGTGTTTAACGTGGCTAGGAGGAACAATGAACACCCAAAGCTTCACTAATTTTACCCAAAACAAGCTCCAAATTACCCAAAAACCTTAATTATCAACCTTGATGATCTTGAACTTTAGAGAAAATTATGGATGATCAAGAATGTGTGTGTATGTGTGGCGTATGAAATGGTGGTAATGGTGTGAATATGAGTTTTAATCTAGGAAAGAATTAAATATAGAATTGGAAAATCTAATATGTGTTGCACCAAAAATGGTAAAAACTAGATTACATTAAGATAAGTTGGTGCTTTTGTCTTTTGTGGGCTAGGTGGCCGGTTATGGCTTATTTAGGGGAGGGTGGATTTTATTTTTACTCCGCGTTGGTGTATCGTGTGTCGGTTTGAGTTTAAATGTTACCGTAAAGTCCCGGTTTGACCTTTTTGGACACGATTACGTAAAATAAAGTTTTTAACCACGTTTTCGTCAGAAATATAATAAATGTCATTACTGACTCAAAAACATATTTATTTGACTATTACCATATGTACTGTGTTGTCGGTACGTGCGTGCGGTTGTTTTTCAGAAAAATGCGAGAAAGCTCTCAATAAATTTTAATACTTGTCAGTAACTATCAAAAATGTGATAATTTAAATTTACTGACAAAAATATACTTTTTCTGCAGTGACTGTAAGCTACAGTATGCGAAACGGCTCTCAAAAATGCTCAAAAACACTCAGAAACATGCAAATGCGCATAGAAATGCTTAGCTTAAAAATAATTAATACTCATATAATATTAATTAACAACGTGAAAATTACCATTGGTCACTGTCTCCCCATCTAATCGGGAAATCCGTCCCGGATTTCAATTTACGTTACTCGTCGGCTTTGAAAAGAGATGAGGGTATTTTCGCTTGATTTCGTCCTCTCGCTCCCAAGTGTATTCGGGGCCTCTGCGAGATTTCCATCGGACCTTCACAATTGGGATACGACTCTGCTTTAGCCGTTTCACTTCCCGGTTCATGATTTCAATCGGCTCTTCAATAAAATTTAACCTCTCATCAAGCTGGATTTCATCCAAAGGAATAACGGCGTTTTCATCCGATAAGCACTTTTTCAAATTACTGACATGAAAAACGTTATGCACAGCACTGAGCTCTGATGGCAGTTCGAGTCGGTAGGCTACCAGCCCGATCTTTTCAAGAATTTCGAAGAGTCCAATATAGCGAGGGTTCAACTTACCACGCTTGCCAAATCTGATCACGCCTTTCCATGGCGAGACCTTCAACATTACTTTATCTCCCACTTGAAACTCAAGGGGTTTCCGCCTCTTGTCGGCGTAGCTCTTTTGACAGTCACGAGCCGCCTGCATTCGGCTCTTGATCTGTACAATCTTTTCAGTAGTCTCATGGACTAGTTCTGGCCCGGTAAGTTGGCTTTCTCCAACTTCTGCCCAACAAATTGGCGATCTGCACTTACGTCCATAAAGTGCTTCATACGGTGCAGCCTTAATACTGGTGTGATAGTTGTTGTTATAGGAAAATTCGACTAAAGGCAAATGCCTATCCCATCCGTTTCCGAAATCAATCACACAGGCTCTTAGCATGTTCTCTAATGTCTGAATGGTCCTTTCACTTTGACCATTCGTCTGAGGTTGATAAGCTGTACTCATATCAAGGTTAGTTCCCAATGCATCCTGAAGCGACCTCCAAAAATTAGACGTGAATCGACTGTCTCGATCAGAGATAATAGAAACAGGCACACCATGCCTTGCAACAATTTCCTTAACATATAAACGCGCGAGTTTATCCATGCTGATTTTCTCTTTTATAGGGAGGAAATGCGCTAATTTAGTGAGTCGGTCCACGATTACCCAAATCGTGTCGTAACCACTCGATGTCTTAGGCAACTTCGTTATAAAATCCATAGTGATACGTTCCCATTTCCATTCCGGAATCTCAGGTTGAACAAGCAGACCGGACGGTCTCTGGTGTTCAGCCTTGACCTTCGAGCACGTTAAGCACTTGCTGACGTATTCAACTATATCGGCCTTCATGTTTGGCCACCAATACAACTTTTTCAGGTCTAAATACATCTTGTCAGATCCTGGGTGAATGGAGTACTTGGACTTATGGGATTCGTGCATACTAAAATCAAGAATTCCTCCACACAGTGGAATCCAATACCTGTCTCCATAACGCAAAATCCCATCGGATCTTCTTACTAGCCCGTTCTCAAGTTCTGGCATTCTGTGAATCCTCTCACTGGGTCGGTTTTCATCTTTGAGTGCCTCATCCTGAGCCTCAAGAATTTTTGCTGGAAGCGGCGAATTGATCGTCATCCCTAATGATCTGACCCTGAGGGGTTTGATCCGCTCCTTTCTGCTAAGGGCGTCGGCAACAACATTTGCCTTGTGATGCGTGCGTGCGAGTGCTCTAATTTATACCCACGGTATGTCGTTGTAGTTTTAGCAGTATTCAAGTTTTAAATTTATATTTAGCCGACTTATCAATAACACACACACTTTAACGAGCAGTGTACCCGGTCAGTATGTATATAATGGTAAGTAGAGTGTCGATCACTAAGAGTGGAACATATTATCTAGTTATTCTAATCAGTATTTTAATATCTTAAGTTAGCTATACAACCTATTCTAACGCAAGGGGGTTCAGCCTGAGAGACTGGCACGGTTTGGTTGCAATTAAATAATAAACTAACTAATAGGCACGAATCAGCGAATAGCACACACGTACACAGATAAATACTCGAGACAATAAGAAGGCCTGTCCTGATAGATAAGTATCTTATCACTTGTTTTATTGCTAGTTTTATATGAAGTGTATAGTTCGATGCAACGCACCGAGATTAAGTCCTTTCTCGTTGGTTCTAATCTTATCGGCGAGTAAACCCTTAATGATTACTTATGACTATCCTATTTATCTTTCTTCCTACTTTTCTACAGACGATAGAAAGCATAGGCGATCTAATAAATAGGCGAGGGCAGAGGCATGGCGACCCGATCAACGCTCAGCTAGACACAGAGGTTATCAATGCACTAATAAAAGTCACCAAAGACATCAACATATAAACTTTAATTGATGGGAAAGCAGTTTTAAGGGAGTGCAACCTTTCCGTTGTCACATTACACAAGCCACCAATCCTGATGAATTAAAGTTTACTAACACAATAAAACAAAACTACTTAATGAATTAAATACATGCAGGACCTTCTTACAGCTCTTGTATCTTCGTTCAAGGTGTGTCTTGTGCTGCCACTTCGACTGAATTCATCCTAGGGTTTCTGTACTTCGGTCTTCTAAAACTGTCGAACTCTTTAATTCGTCTGGTCTTGGGGTATTTATAGTTTCTGTCTGAGGGTAAGATGCGGCGCATCTAATAAGTAGATGCGGCGCATTGACTTAACTTCGCGTGGGGTCCAAGATTAATATATTCAGGAATATTCGTACACCGCCAGAAGATGCGGCGTAACTCCATAAATAGATGCGGCGCATGTCCTCTTATATCTTGGATCGAAACTGGTGAAATCTTGATAGTGATGCGCCGTATGTAATAAGCAAGATGCGGCGTATCTGGAGCAGAATGTCTTGATCTTGTCCATTTCAGTAGACTCTTAACTTCTTGCTTGTTTTGCTCCATAATTAGTCCAAAATCGCTCAGTTTCACCAAATACTTGTTTTTACCTGAGAATTACAAAAGTAAACATTAACGTATCAATTCTCACAGATAATATAACAAAACAAGTCAAATAAATAGGATAAATGATAGTAATAAAATGTACTTATTTGAGTTCATCACCTTGCCTGGGTGATAACGGATCTCACAATCATAGTCACTAAGCAACTCCAACCATCGGCGCTGTCTCATGTTCAGCTCCTTCTGGTTCAATATATGCTGTAGACTCTTGTGATCGGTATACACTACGCACTTAGTTCCATAAAGGTAGTGTCTCCAAATCCTCAGTGCAAACACGACTGATCCTAATTCTAGGTCATGGGTTGTGAAGTTTTTCTCATGGGTTTTCAGTTGTCGAGAAGCGTATGCTATTACCTTCTCTCTTTGCATCAACACGGCTCCCAAACCTTTGTGTGATGCGTCACAATACACAACAAAATCTTCGCTACCCTCGGGTAAAGCTAAAATAGGCGCACTACACAATCTTTCCTTAAGGAGTTGAAAAGCTTCTTCCTCCTTATCTCCCCAGTCATATTTCACATTCTTTTGAGTCAATTTCGTCAACGGTTTAGCTATCTTAGAGAAACCTTCTATAAATCTTCTGTAATAGCCGGCAAGTCCTAAAAATTGTCGGATTTCCGTCGGCGTTGTGGGCGTTGCCCAATCCTTAATGGCCTCAATCTTAGCAGGATCTACGTGAATCCCTTGCTTATCTATCACGTGACCAAGAAACTGAACGGTCGATATCCAGAATTCACACTTCGAAAACTTAGCATATAGTTCTTCCTTTTTCAATAGTTCCAGAATTAGCTTGAGATGTTCCTCATGCTCTTGCTCATTCTTGGAATATATCAGGATATCGTCAATGAACACTATCACGAATTTATCCAAATACGGCTTACACACACGATTCATGAGATCCATGAATACTGCTGGTGCATTTGTCAAGCCGAATGGCATAACTTGGAATTCGTAATGGCCATATCGGGTTCGGAATGCGGTCTTCGGGATATCCTCTTCCCGGACCCTAAGTTGGTGATAACCCGATCTCAAGTCTATCTTAGAATAAACCGATGATCCTTGCAACTGATCGAATAAATCGTCTATCCTCGGGAGTGGGTATCTATTCTTAATGGTTAGCTTATTCAGTTCCCGATAGTCAATACACATCCTGAAGGATCCATCCTTCTTCTTAACAAACAAAACAGGAACTCCCCAAAGCGATGAACTCGGTCTAATGAAACCTTTTCCAGATAATTCAGCTAACTGATCGGACAACTCTTGTAATTCCGTAGGTGCTAAACGATAGGGTGCTCGCGCTACGGGCGCGGCTCCTGGCACTAATTCGATGTGGAATTTGATTTTTCTGGCCGGTGGAAGTCCCGGTAAGTCTTCTGGAAAGACTTTTGGAAAATCCCTTACGATTGGCACATCTTCCAACCTTTTCTCTCCAGGTTCCTTTTCTTTCTTTTCAGTGACATGGGCTAAAAGAGATAACATCCCTTCTCAATGTACTTCTGCACCTTCGTACACGAGATGATGCTCAATCTTGATGAACACGCACGATCAAAGCGGTCGCCTTCAATGATCAGAACTTCATTTCCATAGGGTATTCTGACGATCTTCTCATCACAGATGATGACGGCATGATATTTTGATAGCCAATCCATCCCTATGATGACGTCGAAGCTACCCAATTCTACCGGCATTAAGTCGATATTGAAAAGACGGTTCAACAAGTTTAGAGTGCAACCCCTTATGATGGTACCTACTCTTTCTAGGTTTCCATTTGCTAGTTTTACGTCAAAGGCATTATCTAAGGTGGTCGGGGCTATGTCGAGCAAAATACTAAAAGCGGTCGATACAAAGCTTCTATCTGCTCCTGTATCAAAAAGTACTGAAGCATAACGATTATTTAAAAGAAACGTACCCGTCACCACGTTCGGGTCGTCCTGTGCTTCCCTTCTGCCTACGGCATAAACTCTTCCACGAGCTCTTCCTTCATTGCCCTGATTTCCATTGTTAATCATTGCCACTTGATTCCTTGGTCTACCCCTGTTTCCTTGATTTCGGGCTTATTGCACTCGTTCCGATAATGACCCTTTTCACCACACCCAAAGCAGGTGACATCCGCCTTACGATTGTAGGGTGGTGCTGCTTGTGCGGTAGCTAGTGGTCTTGCCCTACAGTTCTTTGCCAAGTGCCCTATCCTCTGGCAATTGTTACACTTCACAGTGCACTGTCCCCTATGATGTACCTTACAGGGGTTACAAAAAGGCGTATTCTTGTCATAACCCTTCTTGTCTCCTGAACCAACTGCATAAATCTTGCCTCCATTCTGCTTTTTGTTCTGAGAGCTGTTGTTGTTACCCTTGGAGTGATCTTCCCACTTCCTTTTGTGGTCAGTACTCTTCTTTGGAATATCCTTCAGTTCCTGATCCATTAACGTGTTTGCTGTCTCCATGGTCTCATGAAGATCTACGGCCCTCGAGGTAATCACATCACCTCTTATAGATTTCGGTAAACCACCGATATAACTTTCAATCAATCTGGCTTCAGTCCGAACCATTTCTGGACATAGCAAAGCCAACTCCTGAAATCTCTGGTTGTAAGCAGCGATGTTGTTGTTTTGCACCTTCAAATTCCAAAACTCTATTTCTAACTTCTTAATCTCATTTCGTGGGCAATACTTCCTAATCACTAGTTCCTTAAAATCTTCCCAAAGCATAGCATAAGCAACATCCATATTAGCAGACTTCATGTAGTTGTTCCACCAGGTCAAAGCGGAATCCATGAAAGTGAATGATGCAAACTTGACTCTGTCATCCTCATGACATCCACTGATACGAAACACGGTTTCAAGCTTCTCAATCCATCTAGTCAAACCAACGGCTCCCTCTGTTCCTCCAAATCCTCCAACCATGATTTTTTCGGAACTCGGAGTAAGTACAACCTCGGCTGTTGGTCACTGGCCTAGATGTTCTGGTGTTGGTGGTCGAATTGGTCACAGCTGCGAGAGCGGCTGCCACACGATTAGCAACTAGTTGATCCAGTGTTGCTTGATTCACCACTGGGGTAGTAGCTGCGGCCCTGGTTGGTGCGACATCCTCAGCTGTCTGGTCTTGTGCGGCTCTGGTCGGGGCGACATCCTCAGCAGTTATTCCCCTCACTGACCTTGTCTGAACCGGTGTGTTAGCGGGTCGTCCTCGTGTAACTCTGGTCGGGGCAACAGGCTCAGTAGTTCTTCCCCTTACTGACCTTGTCTGAATAGGTGTGTTAACAGTTTATCCTCGTGTGACTCTGGTTGACTTTCGTTTTGGTGCCATTTATCTGCATCACAAAAGATGGCGATAAATGAGATTTTTGGTTATAGGAAAATAAATCATACCGATATGTGGATAGCGAAAACAAATACAAGAATAAAGTCAACCACAGAGGAAAACGAATAATCGGATAGGAAGACTAAGCTTGTTATATATATATATATATATATATATATATATATATATATATATCAAAAGATAAAGGTTCACAAAATTACAAGCTCGTCAATAGTTAGTTCTAAGATACTACCGAAATACTAATAGTCCTAGGAATACATCATCACTACTACTACTCTAGGAATACATCATCACTACTACTACATCTAGTGATCGATCCTAGCAATGCGTAGCTCCTCAAATGCTCGGGTCAATCCTCCAATAGTGGTCTCTAGCTGGGCTACCCGATCTCTAAGCTCTTGGTTCTCCCTCATCACTGATCCAATGGTATGCTCAGCAGTCGAAATCCTCTGCCACTGCATACGGTCAACGCCTATGGCTCGTCTCATCATACCCAATATCCTACTCTGGCCTCTACCTAAACCAATGGCCCTAAAATCCAATCCTCTAAGCTCTCTGCCATGTAACCTCTCTAGAGCATCCAATCTAGCTCTCAACCCAATCATCACTCTACGGTCACAATACAACTCCTCAAATAAAACACAAGCTGCCTGATCAATAGTCCCAATCTGCCTCTCCACAGTCTGTATACGCTCAGACTGCTCCAATCTCCCAAGCTGATCAGAATGAACATCAAGTAGGCTCTCCTGGTTCGTCAACTGAATCCAGATCTGATCCATCTCAGTAAGCTCCTCATGATCTGCTAATGGAGAAGCCACTGGTGATGGAAGTGGGGTAGGCATCGGAGATGGTGGTATAAAAGAAGGAGATGACGGTCTGTACTCTGGGCTAGCTGCACGTACACCCGTGCTAATATCACAAGCAATGTCCAACCACTGACTATCATCCAAACCCTGAATCTCAGCATCTCTGGAGCTCTGTCCAATCTCAAACAAACCCTGAAACTATGCATCTCTCGAGCTCTGTCCAACCTCAAACAATCCCTGAACATCCTCCATGATTCCCTTGCCATCCCTCGGCATCATGCCCTGATCTACATCCATAGGAGTATCCCTATCCCTATCATCCTCTAAACCCATAGGAATGTGCTCAACAGCAACAGTAGGAGTAGGCTCATCCTGAACCTGCTCTGGATCCTCGTCTTCATCAGAATAGGTCTCCACTGATCTCCTACGTCTCTGACTAGGTGGGGAATAGTCTTGAGATGGTACAGGTGACTGAGGTGGTGAGTCAGCAGGAGTACCCATATAACCATAACGGGTCCTACTAAGAGATGAAGTTAATACAGAAAATAACTGAAGACGGCGTCCACGGACTCGCCTATATGATGCCCGACGTCTAACAGGTGGAGCATCAAGATCATGCTGAGTAAAGGTATACAACTGAGCTGGTGATGAACGGTGTGTTGTGGTAGATCTGTGCAAATACGGTGAGGTGGAAACCGAAGTGGTGTGTACAGGCTGAACTGGAATGGATGGCTGAGCAGCAGCACGAATAACCTCCATCAGTGGGTCATCCACGAACGGAACTGGCTGCTGTGTCTGAGAAGTGAATCCAGCAGTATCTACCTCAGAGTGTGTGCCGAATGGGAGAGACATGGTCTGTGACAAATATAGTGTGACACGTATAAGTATATAGAAATTACTTATATCATATATGCTTAGTATAACGCTCAAATAGCATGTCAAAACACTAAATCAAATAGAGCAAACAATGTTCAAATCATAGCAAACTAAACTGGCAGGCATCCGACGGTCATGATGGAAAGTTTTTCAAAATCAGTTATAGTTTGAGGTTTTTATAAACCACGTTCTCTATAACCTAGGCTCTGAATACCAATCTGTAACACCCCCAAAATCATAATATTACGGACTAGAATCCTCAGGATAAAAAATCCGTTTTAAAATATTTAACATAAGTCAAGTCATGTAACAATACATAAAATCCATTTCAGATGAAAATGAAGCCAATTTAAATTAAAAAGGTCCAATTGTCAGAGTAAACGCATTAAAAACATTTCCATCATTTATTGTGACCGACGCCATGCACTGCACCCGACTAAACGCACCTCAGTTTCCTGAGAAAAATATGCTAAAAGTCAGCTAATGCTGGTGAGTTCATAGGTTTAAATAAATAGCACATATGGACCAATAGCAATATCATAAAAACAATTCAGCAGATACACACTATCCGTTATGCAAACACTAAGCCTCATCCTACCGATGCTAAGACAATGCAGCACGACTAGCGTTAGCAAAATAAATAAGGGTGCCCGCGAGTGTTAATCCCCAGACACTCGGCCAAAAACCCGACTTGGTATACGTTCGCCTTGGCTATGCCGAGCCAATCGAACGGGGACGTCACTCCCAATAGATCTATTTATAACAAACGACTTCCTACACAGGAATTAACGACAGATGATAGTGGGCACAAAATGGGATTCAGCAAAGTTAGGTTTCTGCATACTAGTGTGATCTTAAAAGCAAATTCATTTCTGGTCCATGAAAACAGTTTTGCATGTTTCTCACCCCAAGCTTATAAAACAAAAATCGTATAAAATATGGGGCTATAAACTCACCTTTCAATAACAGCAAATCAGCAAATAAATCAAAATAATGCAACCGCGCCGATCAGCACCCTAAATCAGTACGGTAAGTCTTAGCAAAATATTCGTGTCTCAAGTGTCTTTATTTTATTTGAAAAGTTTACGTTTGACCAGTGCTCGTGTATTTCTTGCTTGCTGTGTGGTAAATATATTTCGAAACGATTTATCTTTGTAATTCGTGGTGGTGGCTCGTGGTGAAAGTGCATGGTGAGAATACGTAACGGAACATCCGTGCTAGTATTCGCGGCTTAAATGTGCAAGTGTTATATATATGTACTCATACATTATATATGTATATATATATTTATTAAATTAATTACTTATGCATTTAATTAATTTAAAATAAAAATTAATTAAATAAGCTTTTGAAAAATGATCAAGATAATAATGTTGGTGAAGAATTATTACAGTAGAAACATCGTTTATCATTTCTGATGTAACTTTTATTATAAGAAAACAAATATGTTAAGTAATTCCATAAAGTTTACTTAGGTTAAGTGTTTTCACAAAATACTCTAAGTGTTGGATTTTTAGAAAATTTGGGCATGACCCATTCGTTTATACAACGTTTCCATTTATCTCACGTGTTGCAAACGTTACTCAAATATTCCGCTAACTAGTTATAAGTGCAAAAATATACCTTTGTGATATATATATCAAGTGTCGTGAATATGTTTTCGTCGTAATATTATTCGTTAGCTTCATTTTTAAGTATTAACACTAGATTTCGACACAAAGTCAATATTTTGTCAAAAAGTTAACGAAAGTTAATCTCAATATCAATTTAGTAAAAATGTCAATTTTTACCCTTTCGGAGACTAGACGTCTCAAAACAAGTCCAAAAATAGTTATCGTTATATTTATCGTTTCGTTAAACATTAATAACCACGGCGAGTCGGAAAATATTCCAAAAATCAATTTCGTCATTTTTATTTATTAATTGGACCGAAAACTATTTAAAAAGCCCAATAACCAATTTTAGCCCAAAACACATTTTTAGCTATAACGTATATATCGACGCGTTACTAAAAATCATTTTACTCGCTCATTGGGTCCGTTTGGTCAAAAAGTCAAAACCTCATTTTTCTTCATGGGCTTCGGCCCAACAGTAAAATAATGGTTTTATGGCCCAAAACTCATTTAGCCCATTTTGTTATTATTTAGTGCTTATTAGTTACAAAATAAACTTTATACTTATCAAATAAGCTCTAATAAATAAGCTACTTAGTCAAAAAGTCAACCATGAGTAATTTATATGTAGTTCGACCCATATTCATGGTGTCAACTCATTTTTATCTTTTTACTAGTTATTTTCAATAACTTATGGCTTATTAAATAAGCTAATCCAAATAAGCACTTCACTTTATTTTTCCACCTTTTCACCACTTGAGCCAAAATTTTATGTTTTTTAAAACCCCAATAATCTTTTATTTTTATTCATGGCCGATCCATGTATAACTCTTAAAAATCAATATAGTGCTTAAATTAGTGTAAAAACTATAACTAATGTTTGTATTATCAAATAAGCACTATATGTAACAATATTTACCACACAAGCAAGAAATCTACAAACTAACTCATAAACATCACTAAAAGTCGAGCACTACATATAGAAGATCAAACCCTAGCTTAAATCATATTATCAAAACATACACATTTAACACTTTTAAACATCATTATACACCAAATGAACAAGAGATTAACAAGTTTAGAAAAGTTTTATGAATCCTTACAATGGTTTGGTGTTTAACGTGGCTAGGAGGAACAATAAACACCCAAAGCTTCACTAATTTTACCCAAAACAAGTTCCAAATTACCCAAAAACCTTAATTATCAACCTTGATGATCTTGAACTTTAGAGAAAATTATGGATGATCAAGAATGTGTGTGTATGTGTAGCGTATGAAATGGTGGTGATGGTGTGAATATGAGTTTTAATCTAGGAAAGAATTAAAGATAGAATTGGAAAATCTAATATGTGTTGCACTAAAAATGGTAAAAACTAGATTACATTAAGATAAGTTGGTGCTTTTGTCTTTTGTGGGCTAGGTGGCCGGTTATGGCTTATTTAGGGGAGGGTGGATTTTATTTTTACTCCGCGTTGGTGTATCGTGTGTCGGTTTGAGTTTAAATGTTACCGTAAAGTCCCGGTTTGACGTTTTTGGACACGATTACGTAATATAAATTTTTTAACCACGTTTTCGTCAGAAATATAATAAAATGTCATTACTGACTCAAAAACATATTTATTTGACTATTATCATATGTATTGTGCTGTCGGTACGCGCGTGCGGTTGTTTTTCAGAAAAATGCGAGAAAGCTCTCAATAAATTTTAATACTCGTCAGTAACTATCAGAAATGTGATAATTTAACTTTACTGACAAAAATATACTTTTTCTGCAGTGACTGTAAGCTACAGTATGCGAAATGGCTCTCAAAAATGCTCAAAAACACTCAGAAACATGCAAATGCGCATAGAAATGCTTAGCTTAAAAATAATTAATACTCATATAATATTAATTAACAACGTGAAAATTACCATTGGTCACATGATCTTAGGGACAGGTTGTGCTTCTGGACAACTGCCTTTTGTGTATCTTGGCCTCCCAATTAGCTCCAACATGAACTTAACGGCAAACTGGAATTCTATTCTAGACCGATTTCGCTCCAAATTATCTACGTGGAAGGTTAATATCCTCTCTATATGAGTTCGTCTAACATTAATAAAATCGGTGTTGGGAAGTCTTGGCATATACTATTGTCCATTTTTAAGGTGCCAGATTCTTTGTTAAAACTTATGGAAATTATGGAACTTATGGATCTTCTCAGTAAGCCATACTAGAAAATACATTGATGATCATTCTCTTCCTTCGTTGGTTCCAAGTTCTACATGGATCAATTTACTACCTCGAACAGTCAACATCTTTATGTGGCGTTTGATTCTCGATATGCTTTCTTATCGTTTAAATCTATCGACCCGGGGTTTAGAAATTCAATCAATTTGATTTCCGGTATGTAATACGCACGTGCAATCTAGTAAGCGTCTATTTTATACATGTGATTTAGCTTCGTTAATCTGGAGGCTCATTCGCATATGGACTGATAATTCATTGCGTCAATTTAACTCAAATGCTGATTGGAAAGTTTGGGCGCAGAATTGGTCAGCTTCTAAAGGTTCTAAGGATCGGATGTATATCGTTATTGCCTCTTAATTATGGATGATTTGGCGTTATCGAAACAATGTTGCTTTCAACTCTCAAATCATGAGGAAATGCGACATCTTTGATAACATATGTCTATTTTCTTTTCTTTGTTTAAATATAGAGATGGTAAGGCAGTTAGTTGGAATGATTGGTTAAAATCTTTTATATAATCTTCATTTCATTGCTAGATTTTATTCTAATGGATTCTTCTTTTGGCGTCCAAAAAAAATTGTTCATACTATTTAGGATGGTGGGGCATTTCTAGTCGACGACGATAAATGATTCTACAAAAGCGATTTTACACCATAAAAACATACATTATTAATGGACATGTATGTTGAGTTTACATAAAGTAGCTATATCAACTATGATAACGCGTTGAAAAAAAAAACCCCAAACCCTAGCCGCCGTCACCGTCATTCGATCTTCTTTCCGGCGGGATCAAACGCCATCTACACACCTAATCACAATTAAACCCCAATCACCTTTCAATCCCTAGAACTCCCCTCAATCCAAAAAAAATATATATATTTTGAATCCTTAAACAACCATATGGAATATCATAGATGGGACACTATAGTTGGGACGTCATAGGTGGTACATCCTTGTGGTGGGACACCAGAGGCGGGACAACAAAAGTGGGACATCAAAGGTAGAACATCTATCCAAACATCCCGTTCAGGCTCTGTTTTTTTTTCTCTGTTCGTTTGCTATGGGTGATTATCAAAGGCGGAATGTTAAGTCTAATGAAGATTATACTCAGAAAATTTCACACTCGATCTACGTCACCAATTTCCCTGACTCTGTTTCTTCCCGTGATCTTTGGAGAGAGTGTAATGCGTATGGTACGGTGGTTGACGTATTCATTCCCTCAAAGAAATCCAAGGCAGGTAAAAGGTTTGCTTTTGTTCGTTTTATCAAGGTGTTTAACCTTGATCGTTTGATAAAAAATCTGTGTACAATTTGGATTAGGCGCCATCATCTGTTTGCAAATCAGGTTCGGTATGAAAGGCCGCATAAACCTTTTTCCTCTTCCTTGAATGATAAATCAAAGGGACCTGTTAAGGCTCCTTCTTCGATTCCTAGGCAGCCTAATGGTTTTGTCGGATCATTTGCTAATGTCGTGAACGGGGGTCAATCATCAGCTGATTCGAGGCCCCTTATTTCTCCTTCTCCTGCCTTGGTTCTAGATGAGAATTGCATTATTGAACGGGATTATTCAAAGTTTGCTATGGGTAGGGTCAAGGATGTTAACTCTATCCCTAATCTGTTAACTCTCTTTTTTTATGAAGGATTTTCGAATATCAAATTAAAATACCTGGGAGGATTGTGGGTGATGTTTGAATTTGACAATGTGGAATCTAAGGCGAATCTGATAGCTCACATTGGAGTCAATTCATGGTTCCAAGTTATTCAAGACGTCATACCAGATTTTGCGAGTGAGGAGCGCATTGTTTGGGTGGACTTAGAGGGTGTTCCTCTTCATGCTTGGTCTTACCAAACTTTCTCTAGTATTGGTAGAAAATGGGGAGAATTACTAACCATTGAAGATTCATCTATGCCTTCTTTCGGCCACAAAAGAGTTTGCATTCTTACCAAATCCCCGTTATCCATTTTAGAGTCGTTCAAAATTATAGTTAGAGGAAAGATATTCATGGTTAGGGCTAAGGAGCTTTTCACCTGGAACCCCAACTTTTTGGCTGTCAAGGAGGATTTGTGTTCGTCAGATGATGACTCGGTACAAGGGGAGAAGTACTATGATAAGCAACCATCTCTAAGTGAAGAGGAGGAAGGAGAATTTAATGCCAGTGAGGTTGAAGGAGTGGCGGAAACCATTTTTGAAGATTTCTCTTCATCGCCAAAGCAAAATAGTGGTAATTCAAATCAGAAGCACTCGGAGGACCCTTTTGAACTATATAATCTTCTGTCGAAGAAAAAGAATGTTGGGGAAGATGTTGTTCTGAGTCCATCCCTGTCCCATCCTCCTGGATTTACTCCAGTGAGGTCCGAATCAGAATTCAATAATGCTCAAGATAATGGTGAGATTAACGGAGTACCAGACGAGGTTCTTTCGCCACTAGCTGATGATAAGATTATGAATGCTCCTCAGGTTGTGCATGAGGAGCTTTTTAGTGGTTCTTCTGGTCATAATGTCAATACTAATGGCGGATCAGTATTGGGTGTTTTGGAGGAAGTGATCCGGGTTGGTCAAGCTATGGGATATTCTATGGAGGGGTGCGAGAAGGATGTTGAGGCTATTATTGGTAACCAAGGAGACGATGTGGTTTTTAGATGAATCTTTTATCCATCAACGTTCAAGGTCTTGGCAACAAGACTAAAAAGGAGTGGGTCAAGGAGTTAACAATCAAAAATAAGCTTAATCTTATAGCGATTCAAGAAACTAAGATGGATAAGATCTCTCACATGGATGTGAAATTTATGTGGGGTAATTCCAACTATGATTTTGTAAGTAGTGATTCTTTAGGAAACTCGGGTGGTATTTTGTGTATTTGGGAAGCTTCTGTGTTTAAGAAGGATTATGTCACAATTTCTGATAACTTTGTAGCTATTTATGGGACATGGCTTCCGAGTAACGTCAAGTTTCTTTTTATTGTCATATACGCTCCTCAACAACCTGCTCTTAAGAGGGTCTTATGGGAGTATCTTTTGCTTTTGTTGGAAAGATGGAATGGAGAGGCAATTCTTATGGGGGATTTTAATGAGGTTCGGTCTAGTGATGAAAGACGTGGGTCGTGGTTTAATCAGGCTAGTGCTAGAGTCTTTAATCATTTTATCTCCTCCTCGGGTCTCATTGATATCAAGTTAGAAGGGTTCTCATTTACTTGGTCTCATCCCTCGGCAACAAAAATGAGTAAGCTCGATCGATTTCTGGTGACTGCTGGAGTTGTTTCTCTTTTTCCATCCATTACGGCCTTATGTTTAGATCGTCATCTTTCAGACCATAGGCCGATCCTCCTTCTTGATATTCCAACGGACTTTGGTCCAATCCCATTTCGGTTTTTTCACTCATGGTTTAATTATGAAGGATTTGACGAGATGGTGGAACAAACATGGAGATCGTTCACTCATTCGGATAGAAACGGTATGATACGTTTTAAGAAGAAACTCCAAGATCTTAAGGCCATTATCCGTCAATGGACTAAGGACAAACGAATTCATATGAATGAGTGTAAACAGGTTATTAAGGAAGGTTTGCGCGAGATGGATAAGAATTTGGATCAAGGTTTGGTTTCTGATTCTCTATTGGCTAGACGTCGAGAGTTAAATCGTAATCTAGACGCTATAAATTCAAAAGAAAACGCGGACTCATTTCAGAAATCTAAAATCAGATGGGCTATAGAAGGAGATGAGAACTCAAAGTTTTTTCATGGCATTATTAACAAAAAAAGATCCCAATTAGCGATCCGTGGGATTTTCGTCGATGGTCTATGGCAAACTGATCCGTGTGCTGTTAAAATGGCTTTTCACCATCATTTTGAGACCCGGTTTAAAAAGCCCACAACATCTGGCCTTAAAATTAATTATACTTTCCCTAAAAAGCTGTCTCATGATCAAGCAGAGGATTTGGAGAGGGTTCTGAACCGAGACGAAATTAGAAGGGCAGTATGGAGTTGTGGTGATAACAAGTCCCCGGGTCCGGATGGATACTCTTTTGAATTTTTCAAGAAGTATTGGAGCTTTGTTGGTCCTGATCTATGTGCAGCGGTTGAACAATTCTTTGCGAACGGGGCTTTTTCAAAGGGGTGTAATTCTTCTTTCATCGCTCTTATTCCAAAGGTAACGGACGCTAAATTAGTTTCTGATTTCCGTCCCATAAGTCTAATTGGGTGTGTCTATAAAGTGGTCACAAAAATCTTGGCTATTCGTCTTGCCACGGTTATTCCGGATATTATATCCGACACTCAATCAGCGTTTGTTTCTGAGAGGCAGATTTTGGATGGTCCCTTTATCATTAATGAAGTCCTGAATTGGTGTAAAAGGAAGAATAAGCAGGCGATGTTTTTCAAAGTTGATTTTGCTAAGGCATATGACTCGGTCCGTTGGGATTTTCTAATTGATGTGCTTGAGGCTTTTGGTTTCGGACCTAAGTGGTGTCACTGGATTCGAGGTACTTTTTGTTACGCTAAGGCCTCGGTGTTGGTTAATGGGAGTCCTTCAAATGAATTCCTCTTCCATGGAGGGCTCAAACAAGGCGACCCCTTGGCTCCATATCTATTTATCCTTGTGATGGAGTCGCTTCATTTATCTTTTAGTAGAGTTGTCGATGCAGGGATGTTCAAAGGCGTTCACTTAAGTAATTCACTCTCCTTATCCCATCTTTTTTATGCCGACGACGCTTTGATTATAGGGGAGTGGTCTAATGATAATCTGAGAAGTATTATTTATACCCTTAAGTGCTTTCATCTTGCTTCGGGGTTACATATCAATATCTCTAAGAGCCAACTCCTGGGCGTCGGTGTTCCTTGGGTAGATGTTGAGACGGCGGCCTCTTCAATTGGTTGTTCTATTATGAATGATCAATTTCGTTACCTTGGAGTTACGGTTGGAGAGAATATGTCTCGACATAAGGCTTGGGCCGATGTTATTCTTAAATTACATTCTCGTCTTTCAAAATGGAAGTCGAAAACTCTTTCTATTGGTGGTAGGCTCACGCTTCTAAAATCAGTTCTTGGCGCTTCTCCACTCTATTGTATGTCTATTTTTAAGGCCCCGAAAGGCATTTTAAAGGAGATGGAATCCATTCGTAATAATTTTTTTATTGGGGCAGATTCTATAGACAAAAAAATTACGTGGGTTGCTTGGAATAATGTTCTTGCTTCGAAAAAGAATGGTGGGCTAGGCGTTTCGAGTTTTTACGCCCTTAATCGGGCTTTGTTACTTAAGTGGGTTTGGAGGTTTGTTTCGGAAGATGGCTCCTTGTGGTTTCGTGTCATTCGAGCTATCTATGGGAATACTATTGGATTACATTCAACTCATATGGCCTCAACTTGGAGTTCGATTTTGAGGGAAGTTCACTTGTTAAAATCTCAAGGTTTCGATTTCATGTCCTTTTGCTCTAAACGTGTTGGAGATGGATGTAATACCAGATTCTGGCTTGATGTTTGGAAAGGTAATTCTCCTCTTTGTGATGTTTTTCCTCGTATCTTCGCGCTTGAGCAAGACAAACAGATATCAGTAGCTAATAAATTGGCTGCTAATGTATATGACTCCTTTCGAAGACCTGTTCGAGGTGGAATCGAACAACAGCAGCTTTCTGCCTTAGTTACTTGTTTGGATTCTGTTTCCCTTTCTGCTTCTTATGATCGGTGGTTTTGTAACATTTCTGGAGATGGTTCCTTCAACGTCAAAGACTTTCGTAACACTTTAGATGAAATGTTTCTCCCTTCGTGGCCTGAACCGACGAGATGGGTAAAATCTATTCCCATTAAAATTAATGTTTTTATTTGGAGAGCCCGTCGTGAATGCTTACCGACTAGGTCTAATTTAATTCATAGAGGTATATCTTTGGATTCCGATAGCTGTCCGATTTGCAGCTCTACTGGGGAAGATGCTTCTCACATTTTCTTTAAGTGCGGTTTGGCTCAGGATATCCTGAGATATATATGCAGGTGGTGGGAATTGGACTGGCAACAATGGTCCTCTTTTTCAGAATGGAACCAATGGTTTTCGAACCTTAGAATGACCCTCAACCGTAAATGTCTTCTGGAAGGAGTCTTTTGTGTCGCATGGTGGTATATTTGGTTATTTCGGAACCGGCTTCTCTTTGGTGACAAACCTCCTTCTCGCTCGACGATAATTGACGATATAGTGTCCTCTTCTTTTTTATGGAGTAAAAATAGATGTAAATGGGTGTTTGCTTGGGAGGCTTGGCTTAAAAACCCTAATTTGATCTCTTTGTAATGTGTTGTTTGTTCTAGCTCCTTGCTAGCTTAATAAAATTTTGCCGTTCAAAAAAAAAAACTATAATAACGCGTTGTGTAAATTTCTCGGATGATAAGTTAAAAAAATAATAATAATAATAATAAAATAAAATAAAAATCTCGGATGATGACTTATCAGACAAAAATAATAATATAGATACTTTGCCTACAATGTTACGTAAAACATTTCGATAATCTTAATTACATTTCAATAACCAGAATTAATAAGAAATTTGGTGGTATGTGTCACAAGATAATTTGGAGATCATATCGTATCTTATTTAATAAGACATCTCAAATATAAGTAAATTTAATCTAGTTGGCCAATTCATCATCTCTTTTTCTTAAAACCAATAATTGTATGGATGAAAATTTCAAGTCTTTGATAATCAGGCTTGGTCAAGTCTTTTTGGTGTGCGTGGCTTTTAGCGAAAGAAATTATTCTAAAAAAATATACTATAAGGATAAAAAAAGTCGCTCGACTAAGTTTTAAATAACGTATAGAATTCGACCGTTAAGTTTTTATGAAATTAATTTAGTTTTTTTACTAGTAATATTTTCTCAACTTCACATTTATATACACATTTCTAAATCAAGTTATTCTCCAACATATACAACATATACATCAAAAGTAAACTAACCATTACTCATATGTGCATTCATGTCCTTTTATTCGTGGTGTTTTGCGGTTTGCTTTACATATTTTCCGCCAGATTAATTTATTCTAAACCGTGAATGTATCAATTTCCTACTTTGTTCATTATTCGTATCGTATATTTTATATCTTATCTTTACGGTAGTAGCATTAACAAATAAGTGACATATAAACATAAATAAAGATTTGTGAAATAAAAATCAAGTTTCAACCTTTTTCTAATGATCAAAATAGAAATAAATAAGTTTAAACTAAAAACTATGCTAACATCAGAAATGTATTTGTACGGAGTAATATTTAAATGTAAAAACACAAATGGGACTAGTTTATAGATTATGTAAAAAAAAAAAAAAAAAAAAATTGTATGAGTGACTTCACAGATAAAGAAAAGAAAATTGAGGGGTCACTCTCATTTATCCTTTTCACGGAGGGCCTATCCAATATAGGTTATGTCATCAAATTCATTAAATTATTATTTAAAATTTAAATTAATGGCCACATTATTTGTTTTATTTATATCCTCAATAAATTTCAAAAATATCATAACTGTCATTTGAACATATTCCTCGTCACAAGAAAGAAAAAAAAAATCCTAAAAATAATTAAACACAATTGTACTACATTTAGCACAACCTCCAAAATATGTCTTCTTGTTTTCTTTTTCTCTAGTGTGATAAATATTCATCCATGCTTATATTACAGTTAGAACTTGAACCAAAATTCTTAAGTACTCGATTAATCATTTTGATATCTCCAAAAGTAGTAAACAAACATTATTAGTTTGTGTCGTATAACACAATAACTCATTTAATAAGACTTGAACTCAACGTCTCGTTAACTTGATCCTCTTTATGCGAGTATGACAAAAGCATATCGACATCGCAATAAAGCTTCTTTCTATTGAACAACATAGATGCAAAGAAAGTTTTTTCTGATCTTGATATTACGCAACAAATGAATGATTGTAAACGGGTAAAAATATTTCACAAAATAAAAGTTGAAGGTCAAGTGAGATAATTTTGTCCCCACCCAACCACTCCAATGGTCCCAAAACTTTACAAGATGAGGAAATTGAAAAATCACTAAAATAAATAGTAATTATTCTGATGGGCTTTATGCATCATTGTGATTGCCATATTGGCTTGTAATCATGCTAGCTGGGGCCCACCCATGGCCCACGACCTTCTTCACAAATAATCCTAGACCACTTCAAACCAACCACATGATTATTTTTATTTTCATACGTAATATTCTATAGGTTATGTGTTGCCATATGTAATTATCCATCATTTGTTTATAAATTTTTAGATAATTTAGTGGTACAGTATATATGAGTGAAATTTGGACAAATGATACTAGTGATTTAGTGTTGTCCAAAATATCCATTGCAAATATGAGATAATATCAACTACGTGTTTATTTTTCTAATTTTGGTTGTCCTAAACTAAAAATTTGTGGTTTTGTATAAGTAATTGTTTATTTTGATACACGAATGTGATGGTTCGAAAATAAATCACATTAACAAGTACATGAACCTAGGATGACCACCCTTGTCATGAATAAGAATCGTACCACAGGATTCATATGAGAAAAGTCTCATTTTTGAACTTTCGTTTTTTTCTATGCATATTCTCTTTTCACTTGTCAATTGAAAAAGAAGTTTTTTTCCAAAAATGACAGTCTTGTTTGATTTTTGTCATCCAAAAAAAGTACAGTGTTATATCGAAGAAAATATAAGCAAACTTTGATACTTTAATTATTCCACTAACATAAAGATGAAATACGGTACCAGTTGAGAATCGATAAATGACGGTGTATCGGGTCTCTGAAGACCCGATCCCCATGACAAACCAAAACATGATCCACTGACGAACCAATGTGTGATCCAGTAATGATACGAAAGGACGATCCAAAAAGACGATTCAAAAGGATGATACAAAAGGACGATCTAAAAGAACAATACAAAACGACGATACAAAAGGAAGATGCTATGTAATAAACCAAAGGTTCGTCACTAGCTGACAAGCTCCATGTCGTTGTCCTAAAGCCATTGGGTTGTACAGACAAGCACATCAAGCCCATGCTTAATTCTCGAAATAGGTAACTAGTATAAATAGCCCCAACTATTTACAGTTGAGGTACATGATATTCTCGGGAAGAACTACTCCGAACCGAACGAGCACTTATATTATCATAGTACTTTATACTTCATACTTAACTCACATCAGTCATACTCATTCTTACACCGGAGCTGGGTCACGGACTAAACACCCGGGGCGAGGCTAATGTGTGTTACATGTCTTATCATAGCTCAAGACTTAGCAGGAGGTACGAAGTTCCTCGAGGTTCGGAGCACGTCAGTAGATCCGAACATCCTTGAAGACCCGAATTTCTCCTCCATATCTTGAGTGCATATTATTGCATCTACAATAAACATGTTTATTACAAATGTTTTAAAAGCTTGTAAGGATATTCGTATACCTTTACAAATGTTTTAAAAGCTTGTATGGATATACGAATAATATATCCTTACAAATGTTTTAATTTTAAGGATATACGAATATATATCCTTTCTATATTTAGGGTTTCACTAAATTATAGTGAATGCATCGCGGGTATATATTAGTCTAGGGAATGCATGACGATGAACATGTAAATAACATATGTGTTGGGGGTATCTATTATCATATATTTCATCCTATTAGGTATACCACAATTCGAAAACATATCACCCAATTCGCTAGAACTCTAACGCGAAATCTTATTTGCGTAATCTATGAGTGAATTACTCTCGTATTAGAGAAGTGACAACTCTTTCCCTACTCATTATCCCAACGGTTTCGGATCATGAAGGATTATAATTCGTATTGTTAGATGACGAAATTAATTTTAGTGAAAGATATAGGAAAAAGGTTTCAAACAAGGACATTTCTATGCTAAAATCGAAAAATAAACTACCAATTGAGGTCATCTTTTTTGTACTTTAGGCATTAAAAGTTGTACGTAATGATAAAAGAAACGAGCATGAGTACCACTAGAAGAGGACCCGACTAGTAAAATACAATCACTAAAGTTTTGTTGTGGGGAAAGGGAGAGACAAAGACAAAACCCATCATCTCATCTCATTTATCTCTCCTTATCAAACAACTTTATGTCCTAATCAACTCTTTTATCATTTGATTTATGTTTTGAAAATGGGTTATATTATAAGTCCAAACTATGAGTACAACTTTACGAAATTGTGAAATACTCCACAAGTCTTTAATTTGAATAACATGTTGTCTAAAAGTTGATATATGGTGATTTAAAATGACAATTATTTTCAACTTAACTCAACTTTTTAATATATTATTAAAATTAAGATTTTTTTTTAATAAAATGACTAGATTGTCTTCGCTTCAAATGCAAATTATCATTTATGCCATTACCTATAACACTTTTTGTCATGCAAATTACACAACTATCGTCTTTCGATATCATACATATATATATATAATTATAAAGTTTTTTATCAAACAAATTACACCAATTAACATATTTTTTGACGCATTTTAATTTGATGTCCATTTTATTTTTTTAAAGTGTTTTTACAATTTTTTCGCAAAATGTCGTAATATATTCGTAATGAAAGATTTTTCGTTTTGTAACTTAAAAAACAAGAAAAAAATGATATATTGTGAATTAATTGTAAAGTATTACGAAATTAATTAATGTTATCTCTCTACTGACAAAGTATTTCTCTCTTTTGATACAATTTCTCAATCTTTATTAATCAGTTATATTCTTAATACCCATATTTTTCTCAATTTTATCGTATAATTTATTACGAAGTTATTACGAATTTATTGTGAAATTCAATTATGAATTTTTAAATTTCTTTTATATCATTTGAAAAAAATCTACTGACTTTATAAAATATATAAAAAGTTATAACTAAAATTAATCTTCTTCCATTTGAGATCAATTTTGCCCCATATGAAAATTTTAAGGTTTATAAAAATCATTTCTTAAAAAATTCAGTTGTGATGTGTACGAAACCAAAATCATCGAACTGGAAATAAGAGGCAGACAATGGTGTAAGAGTGTAAGAGTTGTGTTGTATGTGAGGAAAGTGTAATCTTAGAATATCCAAAAAATAGTCTTAGTTTTAACAATATGTTATAAAAGCGAATCAAGTTAGAAACAAGTGTTATTTTGGGTCACTAGTTTTGCAATTTTCCCTATTGTTACTGTTCTTAAAATACCTCATCCATCAGACGCATCTAAGACCATGTGTTTGGGTTGATGTTCGTGGTGTACATGACCGACTTTGATGTTGGTTGTACATGTGTGTGAGAGGTGTGATGTGTGGTATAATTGCGCATAGATGGGCCATGTGTGAGGGACTGAGGGGTGATATTGGTGATCTTACTAAAACTTGCTAGTGGTGATATTGGTGGTGGAGTAAAAATGTGATCTGGCGTAAAATTAACGACGGTGATGTTGGTTACCACAGCCAACCTTATTTCTTAACACTAGCGTCGTTCGGTCGAAACACCAGAGCAAAGTAAAATGTAACTTGAATGCATAAGATACAAGTTAATGGATGTTCTATTCGAATTTACTTATAGTTGCAATGGTTCAAACATTGATGTATGTATTGTTGTTTTCTACTTAAATGGCCAATTTTTTTGCTCTGCAATATGTTTACCTCATAACAGGTCAACTCAAAAGGGCCTAAAATTTATGGCCTCATAGTGTTTCCCAATTACTTGATCTATCACAAAACAGTATTTTAAATATTTACCTATTATTGTTTCAAAGGGTATCAATATGACCTGTTTTTCAACAATGTGCATTGATGAAGTATTAAATTAAATTAGAAATTGAGCAAGAGAAAAACAAAATATACATAATTTTTACTCTAGTGTGCTCTTGGCAAATAAAAGATCAAGTATGTAAAAGGTATCAATGTCACAGCTTGGTAGAGACGATTAAAGCATGTATGTTACTAGTTTGTATAAGTCTAATCGGCTTGCCTTGCTATGGTGAGTAATAAAATCAGTTTAGCAAAGCTACCAACTTGTCACGGTTGAACATTTTTTTTGGCACTATAAGAAGCTAGATATTTGAAGAAAATTAACTAAGAAAGGTCGCACCAAAGCTGTTTGGATTAAATGTATCTCTTTTTTCTGAAGTTTAGATTATAGAAAAATGAGAAATGACACAAATTATGTTCAATGTCATTTGAAGATGAGATTGTTTAAGTATTTATAATTGATAAAACAATTAATGATTTGTCTGTAGAACCTTTAATTTGGAGAAATATAATCCATTGAAGTTTTACTTAGTTATGAATCTTATGAATTCGTATCACATTTGCCGCTAATATGGATTAGAGATATGAATTACATTAAGGGGCCGCTTGGTTCAAAGGGTGAGGAATGCAAAGGGAATGCAATGCAATGCATTCCCTTACCCCCCAAATTGTTGGGTAATGCCCCATTACCCACTAGTGGGTAATGGGCCATTGCATTCCCTTAAACCAACCATCATTAATGATTATATACCCATTACCCACCCCCACTATCCCCCAACCAAGCGGCCCCTAAGTTCATTGTATTAGTGATTTAGCGATAAGCATATACATGACATTTGTATATGATTCGAAAAATTCAAAGTTTTGAATATGTAACTCTAAGAAACACAAACATAAACTAAACATTGAATAAAGGTATGCCAAAGGCCTTTTAATGATTTCAATGAGCAGTTCATTTGAATTATAGTCTTTAAATGTGGAGAACGTGTTGTGTAAAAAACGTACATAAAATACAACTCTTATTTTTGGGCCTTTGGGGAACACGTACATGTTGATAATATATTATGTTTGAATAGATAATACAACCCTTTTAGAAAGTATTTCTATTATTTAAACATACGTAGGACATGGCAGAAAGTCGATCTATTCATACCAACATTATCTACAATATAAAAAATTTATGACTATAGTTACAATTTCATTTTAATACATTATCTAAGTCAAGTTTACATGCATTAGTTTATCTCAAAGTCAAATAACCTGCTTGCATTTTGTACATATTATCAGAATTTTTTACGTTTTTTTCTTTTTTTTACGTTTTATCCGTTTTTATCAGTTTTTTGTATATCTTATCCATTTTTTGTACTCTTTATCCGTTTTTTTACGTTTTTATCCGTTTATTGTACGTTGTATCCGTTTTTATTAGTCTTTTTTACGTTTTATTCGTTTTTTACGATTTAATCCCTTTTTTACGTTTTTATCCATTTTTTGTACGTTTTAACAGTTTTCTTATGTACAAAAAATGGATAAAACGTACAAAAAACGGATAAAACGTACAAAAATATTTATAAAAAAAAAGGATAAAAATGTTAAAAACGGATAAAAACGTAAAAAACTGGATAAAATGTACAAAATCTGATAAAAACGTAAAAAGACGGATAAAGTCATAAAAAATGGATAAAACGTAAAAAAAATGATAAAACCATAAAAAAACCGAATAAAACGTAAAAAAAACCTGATAAAAACGGATAAAAAACGGATAAAACGTACAAAAAACGGTTAAAACATACAAAAAAAAATGGATAAAAACGTAAAGAAATAGATAAAACGTACAAAAAACGGATAAAACGTAAAAAAAAATGGATCAAATCGTAAAAAACGGATAAAACGTAAAAAAGCCTGATAAAAACGTACAAAATGGATAAAAACGTAGTATAATTGGATAAAACGTACAAAACGGATAAAAACGGATAAAACGTTTAAAAAAAGTAAAAAATGGATAAAGCGTACAAAAAAGGGATAAAACGTAAAAAAAATAATAAAAAAAGTACAAAAAATGGATAAAACGTTAAAAAAGGGACAAAAAGGGATAAAACGTACAAAAAACGTAAAAAACGGATAAAACGTATAAAAAAACGGATAAGACGTACAAAAGATGGATAAGAACGTAAAAAGATGACTAGCGGTGCAAATACCATTAGTCCTGAAGGCTAGCGGTGTAACATTTTCTATCTCGTTAAGAGATAACGGAGAAATTATTTGCACCGTTAGTCCTCATTGTAAACGATGGATGTATGATGTTAAACGTTTGGCTAACGAAGGATGTAAGGTGTCAATAGTGTCTGACAAGGATGTAAGGTGTCAGAAATTGCAACCCACAGAGATGTATTTTGCAGTTTACTCTCCATTTTAAAAACATCTAAGGGTGTATAAAATAGGGTCATACTATCTTAACACCCCCTAAAAAGTGAGACCTACCTATATTAGTCAAAATGTACAAATCGTAAAACAGATAGTACAATCGTCCGATGCACTCAATCATTGCAAACACCTCCTACGGGTGTCAGGATATCACCACCCATAAAATATGTGAAATTCATTTATTCATATGTCACATCTTTTGGAAAAGCATTGCCGTTGTATTTATTTCCATAGGCCCCAATATGAACATGTCTACTATGATGAAAAAGAGCTCAAATTTCATCAACTATGATGGCCTTTTATTTGACATCAAAATCAACTCCTTTGGTGGTGCTCTTACCACCATAAATTTTAGTTTTAATAAATTACAATTGCAATGGGGTAGGGTACTGTTAGCGGGGTAGGGGTGGCACAAAGGAGGATTAATATAATGAAAGCTGCACTAAATAAAGATTATCAAAAAGATTATCTTAAACACTTGTCAAATTCTTCGACAGAACATGGTACACATGGTTTAAAGGGCAGTTTATAAGGACCCCTTATAGAGGGGTTTTGAACGATTAAAAGCTCTGGGTGGTTGTATCATGTGCATCGTGATTTGTACATATAGCCCATAGGTAGGGTATGTATAATATACCCTATGGTTTAATTTTAGGGTTATATTATTAATACCCCCTATAATGTGACAATAAGAGGTTTTGGTCAAAATGTACAAACCGCGATGCACACCGTACAAACACGAAATACACAGGGCCTCACGAAACCCCCCTATGGGAGGGTCCGTATAAACTCTCCCTAATTTTAGGATTATATAATGCATGAATGTATATTTCTTTTTCTTTTTTTTTCATTGTGGCTTTCGAATGTTTAACCAACTAATTTACGGGGTTTAAGTTTATCATTATACAAACTTAAATCGGGTAAGCACTAGCTTTTTTTTTAGGTTAGGATGGTCACATGAGGCTTATTTGACATTGCAGCGTTTAAACTTGTAATCATTCACATTTTAGAGAGTATGGTACTCGCACAAAGCAGCAGTTTTGGAGGCGAACATTGTTTAACGATTTTTTGATTTTACTGTTTTTTTACAAATATTGTTTAACGATTTTTACAATAGATGATAGTTTCTAGAGTTTGTGTGTGGTGAGATTGTGAAGAATTAATACGTCATAACCAAAGGGCTTGTGTCTCAATGGTACATTAGTTGTGTGAGAAGCTCCCCAAACAAAATGCTTGTTGATTCAAGTTCTGCTTAAAACATGTGAGATAGTTTGTAGTTTGTATATTGTTAAATTGTTCGTTGTCATTTTTAAATAAAAAAAATACGTCATCTTATTATATGCAAATTTAGAAAATTATAAATTTTAAATATAAATATATTAAATTCATTGTATTAGTTATATATTTTTTATTATAACATTAATTTAATTGCATTATGTACATGTCTAACTACCATTCAGTTAATATTGCATCAGTAGTAAGTGATATTTTTTATAATAATTAATTATTATGTCATATAGATTGTTTTATCCCCTATTATAATAAAACGATGTGCTTAATCGTTCATTGAGTTAGTGTATTTAAATTCTTTTCAAAAATAATAATAAAAGGTTAATATTAAACTTTAAAATAAAGGTATCAAATACATTATAAGAAATAGAGACCGAGATATTCACAATCCATTTTACCAATTATTGGTATGAATTCAACCTTGTGACTTGTGAGATTGATCAACCACTAAAAAATAAAATAATAATAACTTTACTTACATCTTTTTTGTTTTCATGTATAAAGGTCTTACTTTTAACTTTCAACTATTAGTAATGCGTAAATAGTTTTATTGGCCTATCCCCACACCCACCCCCCAAAAAAGACCAACCACACCCTCCCTATTATTTTGCATTTTTTTATTTTTCTTTATTTTATTTTTATTCTTATAATTTTGTTTATATAAAAAAACTATAAACCTGAAAGTGCGAAACAGAAAATATAATGTTTAATAAGTCAAACGCTTAAAATTGTCAGAAATACGAAACAGAAATTAATAAAAAACTGGAAACAAAAGGGGGATAAAGGGAATCTTTGACTAACCCCTCCTGATTTGACATCATAGGATGGTTTGTATAGTGTACCCCTTTTTATTTAATATAAGAGTAAATATATAAATGATCCATGTGGTTTGTCGAAAATTTCACCTATCGTCCCTCAAACTTAAAAGTTGCATATATCGTCCCTCTCGCCTCCAAAGAATAACACTCTTGGTCCTTTTTTTAACGAGTGTTAAGTGCATTCCGTTATAATTTACACGTTAGCCCCTGTTGGTTAACGATTGTTGTATCGTTTATCCTTTATAATAACGGCTGTTTATAATTTAAAGTTTTTCGACTTTAGATACGTTTTTATCCGTTTTCGTCCATTTTATACATTTTCATCCTTTTTTATACGTTTTCTTACGTTTTTATCCGTTTTCATCCATTTTTATACGTTTTCGTCCGTCTTATACGTTTTTATCCGTTTTCATCCATTTTTATATGTTTTCTTACGTTTTAATCCATTTTCGTCAGTTTTCATATGATTTTGTCAGTTTTTTTTAGGTTTTTATCCATTTTCATCCATTTTTAAATCTTTTTTTTACGTTTTTATCAATTTTCATCTGTTTTCATCCATTTTTTAAACTTTTTTGTCCGTTTTTATACGTTTTCGTCCGTTTTTATATGTTTTTTAACGTTTTTATCAGTTTTCATATGTTTTCAACCGTTTTAATCCGTTCTTATACCTTTTTTTTAATGTTTTCATATGTTTTTATTTGTTTTCATCCGTTTTTATACGTTTTCATATGTTTTTATCCGTTTTCTTACGTTTTATGTAACACCCCCAAAACGGGTCGCAGCGGAAGATGATGTCGCTGGTGTGGTAGTGACTTACTTACATAAATTAGTTACATTATCATAGTAAATAAGTTTACAACATTTAATTTGATGTGGAAATAAGGCCCATATAAGTAAACAAGTGATCCCAAATATATCACAGTAGCCTATGACTGTGCCTTTGCCAAGCGCCTCCAACAATAGATTGTAATGTAGTAAAGATCAACACCTGAGAATACATGCTAAAAGGGTCAGCATAAAGCTGGTGAATTCATAGGTTTAAGTAAACAACAAGTTATGCATGGACCACAAGATTTCAAAGACAATATATTCCAAATATGTTCATGAAAAATATTACTGTTGCACTAAGCTCATGACACCGAAGCCTTAACAGTTAGTTCATATTATCACCCCAAACAGGTGCTTTGCCAAACACCTGTACGACATCAAATGAAATGCGTCCGTTTGACAAGTTGGAGTGACCAACCCGGACGGGGGAGTTTACCCCCAATAGATCTATTCACAACATTCACGCTTACAAAGTAATTAACGGTTCATGATTGTGGGGAATTTATGGCAAACGACAACAACTTAGGCAATCAATAAATGTTTAATGCACTTGTGTCCATATGTAAAAACAAGCAATGTATTCTCACCCCAAGTATTTCAAATCCAATAGTAAAACAAGTAAAAGTAGGGCTATGAAACTCACCGTAAGCAATCAACGTAAATCAAAGATATCGGGAAGTGAAATGAGTTTTCAAACGTGAAAACTCTACGGCAACTTAGAAATATATAAGTTGTCTTAGGATAATGTAATGTGTAATGCATGCATTTTATAAAAAAGTTTATCACCCATATATGTTTGCAGAGTAATTTAGCAGTGAAAATATAATTTTACCGAAGTATATTATTTATAGGAAATCATTTTAATAAACCATATGTTTATAAGTATTCAAGTCCTTAACGTTGACTATCAAATTAATCGTTTACTTGAAAAACTTCCGACTCAATAGTAAAGTGTACATAAAATATTACGTCCTTGATATAGTCCATTTTACATCATTTTAACTCCAAGACACTTAAAACGTTCCAAAAATATTTTCAACATCTTTTAACGAAAAGCCGTGAATAGTGAAAATAAATATATTCTTAGCATATCGTATTTTGTCCATAGTTTCCTTGTTATTTAGTGTGCTAGAAATTTTCTAAAGCGTCTAACAAGTATATACGAGATTCTACCATTTTTGTTTAAGTTGTTTTGGCTAATTCCGCTTCTAAAGTATCCAAATTCTATTTTCAAGATTTCCATTAGCATTTACTAGTTCGACACAAGCTGTCAAAAATATAAGTTTCGTCTAAAGTTTCGGAGAGCCATAACTTACTCGTTTTAAGTCCGTTTTCTAAGCTCTACCTATCCCCGCATAGGTAATTAAGTATACTAACTTATTTTTAAGGCCTCGACTAGTCTAGCTAACATTTAAAGTCCGGTTTTATCCTTTGAAAAATTCTGACAGCAAACCATATTTTCAGAAAATTAGTTTTCGTCGCTAAACTTAAAACTAACGTATCTTATTCGTTATAGATCCGTTTTTAACCATTCAAGCGCCCACGTTTTCGTTATAAAGTATATTTTCTATATTTTTAACCAAATCTTGTATTTCAAAACTCATTTTTCTGTGGAAATCAATTTAGGACAGCCTATCCATATATATATTCCAAAACCACAAATTTTACACTTTTAACTATTAGATCTACCTCAAATCAACTCCCAAAAACTATCCTAACTCATCCACCAACTCTTCAACAATTTCTATAGTGTTAAAACAATATTAACAACTTAGTAAAAGTTTCATAACATCAAGAAATAAATAATCAAAGTGTAGGAAAAGTTATAAATCACATATTATTTCTTTTAAACCTTAACTTGTACATATCAAACAAATATAAAGTAGGACTAGAATATACACATTTTTTTCAAGAAAATAATTATGTCAAGTATGTTTTAACTTGTTTCAAACATGAAAATGTACAAACATATATATAGGGTGATATTTGTATTTATTTAGTTTAAATAAATATTTAAACATAATGACATGAAATCAAGCATATATCAAGTATCAAATGCGTCAGTAAAGTTATAAAAATAGTTTTTAGGCTTACTTGATGTGATTAGTAGGATGAGAGGATGAAAACACAAGTTTAATCCAAAACCAAGTTACTTAACCCTTAGTAGCTTATGTATATACCCAAATGAATTCCAATAGCACTTGAACTAGCAAATTACTTTTCTTCCTCTTGGTTTTTCTCCTTATGGCCGAATGGTGTGGGTGAGAGTGAGCGGTGATATATTTTTTTTCTCTTGTGCTAATGGTATGCAAATTTGTGCTAAGTATTCACTATATATAGCAAGTGAAAGTCCAAGATGCAATAAATGTGTCAAAAACACAATGGTGGCTAGGTCTTGGTGTGTTGGCCGATTGAGGCTAGGAGGGGGGATAATGTTTTGGTCAAAAGTTCCATTTTGCAACTCCATATATCATGGTAATTGTCTAGTATTAATGGTAAGTGGAAAAATTGTCTAGTAATTAATATGGAATAAGGGGGGGGGGGGGGCACATAGGTGATATTAGGAGTAGATGACCTTATTTTATACAAAAGTGTATATATTGTATGTATTGGGTATTAGAAATAGGTATTGGTTATCGGTTTGGTAATTAACGTAAGTTACGCGTAATTAAACGTAATGAATAAAGAAATTACATTATGCGTAAGAAAATATTTTTGAAACTTTGGTAATAATTTAGGAAGTGTAAAAATGCATTAGAAATAATTGTTAGGGGTATTGGGTATATCGGGTGTTTATTTAAATCGCGAATAGTGTTTGTCAAATTAATAATCGTAAATAATTAAAAAGGGAATTGTTTTAGGGATTAAAATTTCAAACCGGAGTAGGAGCATGACATTGGGTTGTTGTGGACTAGATATAGCCTAAAGTCCTAGTGCACTTGAAAGGTATTCTAAATTTTACGTTGCTTCAAGTAAAAGTTATACGTAAATTTTATTCTTGTAAATTTCAAAATAATGACTTAGAGTTTGGAATTAAATGTGGACGTGGAAAATTTCGGGTTGTTATATTTTATCCGCTTCATCCGTTTCTATACATTTTTGTCCGTTTTTCTTATATTTTTGTCCGTTTTTCTTACGTTTTTGTCCGTTTCTATAAAAATGGATAAAAACATAAGAAAAACAGATAAAAACGTAAAATATATATATATATATATATATATATATATATATATATATATATATATATATATATATATATATATATATATATATAAACGGATGAAAACAGATAAAAACATATCAAAACGTAAAAAAATAAACAAAACATATAAAAACGGACGAAAGTGGATTAAAACGTAAGAAAACATATAAAAATGAATGAAAACGGATAAAAACGTAAAAAAAGGTATAATAACGGACGAAAACGTATAAAAATGGACGAAAACTAATAAAAACGTAAGAAAACGTATAAAAAATGATGAAAACGTATAAAAACGGACGAAAATGGATAAAAAAAACATATAAAAACGTATCTAAAGTCGAAATTATAACGGAATGCACTTAACACTCGTTAGAAAAAGAGGCTAACGACCGTTATTATAAATGATAAACGATGCAACAATCGTTAACCAACAGGGGCTAACGTGTAAATTATAACGGAATGCACTTAACACTCGTTAGAAAAAGGACCACGAGTGTTATTCTTTGGAGGCGATAAGGACGATATATGCAACTTTTAAGTTTGAGAGACGATAGGTGAAATTTTTGACGAACCACATGGACCATTTATGTAATTTACTCTTTAATATAACATGTAAGGCAATTATAGAATTCCTAGCATAAGCTAGACTTGAGTCCAACCAAAATACAATCACCACAGTAGCCAAGCTACCACAACAAACCATGAGTAATGGGTAAATAGTATATTTGCTTTAAAATTTCTAAAAAAGATGCCCATAACCGAGAAGCTGTTAGCATATAATGTGTATCTCGTAGACTCGTAAATGGCCCTATAGTTAACTGTTTTGAGTAAAAGAATGATTATAGGGATTGTTCGAATGTAAAATTTACATAGATCTCTAAAGTTAAACCATTTGTTTTGGAATTTAGGCTTATAGAATACTAAAAGTCTGAATTACCGATCTTGTATACCTAATTATCGTTACAATAAGAAATGCATAAACTTGTAATAAGCAAAAATATTAATTCAACCCTCTGAGAATTGAGGCAAGCAATACGCCCTAACAAATCGAAAAACTATCTAAGGTCGGGTGTAATAGGGTATGTGTCGACGCGTCTAACCCCACCCACAACTAGGGGTGTTCAAAAAATCCGAGAAACCGACGAACCGAACCGATCCGCCCAATCTGAAACCGCAAAAAACCAATAACCGAAGAAACCGAAACCGAGAAAACCCGAAACCGGAAAAACCCGCTTATCACGGTTTTGTTTCGGTTTTTACTTTTAGTTATCCGTGGTTACCCGAACCGAACCGTGTATAATATATATGTAGGTTTCAACAAACCATTCATAAAAATGTACAAGTATTAACTATATTATTGCATTACTTTTATCGTATAACGCATTTTTACTTACCTAATGTGATCATTTACTAACGCCCATGGATTACATATGATTAAAGTGATCGTAACATATAAACGTCAAATAAATAGTATTAGTTATTTTGTTACATACGATAATTTGAATGTTTTTATTACGACGGGACAACATTACTCTGACTCTAATCTCTTCAATGTTATTTATTTTTTACTACAATGACATATTACGTTCTAATTTATGTTATTGTTCGTCCGAGTTGATTCGATTAATTTTTTTAAATGGTTAACCGTGACCCGAACCGCGGGTAACCGCTCATTTTAGTAACCACATGTCCGGTTACCCGCATAGTACGGTTCGATTTCGGATAGTAAAATGAACTACCCGCCCCGCGATGGATAGTTAAAATCTCTAACCGAACCGAGACGAACCGCCCCGTGAACACCCCTACCCACAACGCGTTTTGCTTAAAAATCGACCTCTTAACTGTAACACATGTGGCATAAACTGTAACAGTGTTTTGCAACCACTGTGCTATTTGAGCCCAACAATTTTCATCACACGTGTTGGCTACAGCACATGTGCAAGCTTCTTTTTGAATGGTAAAAATTTACACTATTCAACGTTAGTCTAAAGTAATACAATTTTTTGAATGTTTCATAAGTTGTTTCTATAAATCTAACTTAGACGGTTGTTCCTCGGTTATATTTTAGTCTTAATTTTTGTGTGGCAAAAAATTGTAAGTCCTAAAATGCAGTCGTGCTTTATACCTAATACGATATCTGAGTCGACCCATAAATAGTCTTTGTGCAATTATTATTACATTGTTCTCTATTCTATTCAGACCATACAAGATATGTTAACTGGACATAATAATGTTTAGGTGAGGAGGATAGAAGAAATCGATATAAAGTTGTTGTATGATGTTTGAAAGAGGGTTTTCATTTTGAAGTTAACGGATTTGTTGAGGTATGCTATTTATTGCTTTTGTTTCATTTTAATGCTATCAATAATACTTTAAAGCATCAACCATTAGTCTAAGGTGATACACTTTTGCATAATTTCATTTTGTTTTCGTATATCTAGTTTAGATAATAGTTGCATGGCTATGATGATTCGGTTACCCGATGTGTCTTAATTTTGGCATGACACATACCGGAAGGCATAAAATGCAATCGTTTTTTGTAGCCAGCACAATTTCTGAGCCAAGGCATAAATATTATGTCTCCAATCTGTGAGACATTGTTCACTTTTCTATTTAGGCTATCCATGATACGCTAAATTGACATATTAATGTTGGAGTAAGGAGAGTGGAAGAAATCGATATAAATGTTCTTTATGATGCTTGCGTGGAGAAGTTATGTTACGAGGGAACCATTATCCGAGCTTCTTTGTGGCAAAAAACCTCCGTACACGCTCACTAAAAAAGTTTTGTATCGTTTTCTCCCATCCCCCTTACTTCAATATTACTATGCTCATTTTACATATCGCGCATATTCTAAATAGAAAATGAACAATGTCTTCGGTGACATGTCTATTGGGTCGAGCAACCTAATTATGTCAGGTTCACATACAAAAGGAACCACTGAAGTCAGGCTTCATCCGTCTGAAGTATGGGAAATAGAAAGTCTTGAAGATCTTCCTGGTAAAAATAGTTTTCTAAATTTCTATTTTTGGCGTATTTCTATAATTTCAGCTGCATAAATTTATATAGTGTGAAACCAACAATATAATATATTGTGCCATTTTCAAATATTATTTTGACTATTCACGATTTTGAGCTTCAAATTAGCGATTTATGATTTTGTAGGTGTAATAATGTTGCACATTTTTTGTTAGACGGCTATTTTGAAGGTGATTTAAACAAAACAGTGGAAAACCTGGAAATGCATGACACAATGAGGATCGAGCTATTCAGGTTGCTTGCACTTACAAACTTTAAGCAGCTATTCCGAATAATATCAACAGCAAATCAGCAAGAGTAGATGCCAAGATGAAATGAAAACGATTTTGTGTGACTTTATATGCATCTTACTTATAAAAATAGAAACCAAGAAGAAACGAAAACTATTTTGCGTAAATTTATATACATTTTACCTACAAAAACGATAATAGTTGTTTCCTCTTCTACTTTTTCAACGGCCGCATATGTTATTCATATATAGTGTTTTGTTTACTCCCCCAATGGATAAAAAAGTTCGCTACTTTATTTACGATTGGTGCACTTCCTAAAAACAATTCACAATTCATAGTTTCCTGTTTACTTAAAGAGCTATGACTGGTCGGTGCTTTCATCAAACATATCTTACAATGATTCATAAAGAAGCATTAGTTAGTGCTAAAAATTTATAGCCATCGTTTTCTCAAACCATGTATAACTGTTTGACACAGATTATTAGCATCATTGCCACTCTTTATTAGCTAAGCTATAACAGTTTTTATTTGATGAGAAGTCGGGAAAGTTTCTAAGGAGGAAAGCCCATATGGGAGGGGAAAAAAAGTTTTTTGTTATTTTATTTATTTATTATTATTTTATTTTATTTTTTTTCTCTCTCTACAGTAATCAAAAGTCGATTATATTTCAAGTAACGGTTTCGAAATAGTACCATCCCATTTATACAGAACTACAAAAAAGAGTAAAAAAGGTGGATCCGGTATTTTTTCCAAAACCGTCAATCACAAGCCAAGCTAAAGGTATCTCCACTAAGCTATCATCGTCCCGTCAAAAGTTGTGTATTCCAACACATACAATACTATTGTATACAAACACTCCGTTGCAATGCACGGGTTGAAATACTCGTTTCATTTATTTATTTTTGTTAAAATAAGTATTTGATATAATAAATAATTAAATACTCACATTTATATCATGAAACTCAATAATTATAGATAAGGATATAGATATGGATAGATATAAATAAACTATACTCGTAGGATAATTAAGAGTTCAAGATTAGGTGGTATAGTTGAGTTACTTGGTTTATGGTTGGCCAATTATGTAGAGTTCAATTTAATTGACAGCAATAGGATAATAAGAGTAGGAGAGACTTTCTTTTTTACTTTCAGATTTTATTTTATCTTTCTTTAATTAAATTTCACAATAGCAATATTACGTAATCGTCTCTTGTCTATTGTGACTTGTCGATTATCTCCTTTTCATTTTTCGTTTATAGAAAAAAATCTAATGTAAAAATGAACAAGAAAATAGCACAAAGATACTTCAATTCGGACTCAGACCATTTGAACTTTGAAGTATTGGAAGCCAAGCAAAATACATTAATTACAGCAACTCTAAAGTTACGGTAAATATAAGGATAATAAGATTTAAACATAAACATTAAAAAAGAAAAATATTGTCGTTATTAACAACCAAAATTGAAGAGAAATCGCACATATTTATTAGGGTAAATTGCAAAAATGGTCCTTAAAGTAGCCCAAATGTGCAAGAAATACACCGAGACAAAAAGCTTTGCAAAAACGACATTAATGTTTCATTTTTTTGCAAAATAGGCACCGAAAGCTACTTTTTGCTAACTTTCGTTATTTTCCTCGTTAAGTGCCACGTCAATAAGGGTAGTATTGTCATTTTACTGTTCATACTTATTAAATTGTCGCCAAACAACTTGTGATATCAATGCGACATAACCTAAATGGCTAAATTTGCAAAGTAAACTCTAATGTTTGCACCCATAATTCCCCTTAAAACCCAGCTTCTAAACCACGACTCGACAACAACAAAAAAACACGGTATTCCAAAATGTACTCATCACCACCACATTCAACAAACACCGCAATCATCACCACCACCATAACCACAACCACCACCACCAACAACAACCATCAAGAAACATCAACTTTGATCACCACCACCAAGAAATAACTCGCACAACAACGTCCATGTCAACGTTGTCATTCACAAGACACCAAATTCTGTTACTACAACAACTATGCCACTTGACAGGCTCGTCACTTTTGCAAAAGTTGCCGTAGACACTGGACTCATAGTGGCGTTCTCCGTAACATCCTTGTTGGGGGTGGTACTCGAAAAAACACTAAAAGACAAAAACTCATGAACCCCACCACCACTTCGGGTTATGTTACCACTTTTGCTCCGGTGGAGTACCAGAGCCTGGTACTGCCTCCACCTATGGATGCTGCCGGAAATGTGATGGGTCCGTTTGAAGGAAATGGGTTTATGTCGCTGTTGGAGGGTGCTGGGTTTGAGGATGGTGTTTGGCCATTTTGTGGCAGTTAATCTAGTTTCTTAGTTTAATGTTTGTCTTTTGTTTGTAGTGGTTTATGTACCCGATCTTTTGGTGAATGGTTAACTGTATGGTTGTAAATTTAACTGATCTTTTGGCTACTTGTTATCTTTTCGCAGTAATTACCCAGAATTGGCCAAATTAACAATCTTGACTTTTGAAAATGAATGTACATGCACACAATTACTCAAAATTGCCCAAATTGACAATCGTGTTTGACTTTTGCAAATGAATGTACATGCACACAATTACCCAAAATTGCCTAAGTTGACAATCATGTTTGACTTTTGCACATGATTGTACATGGAAAAAATTACCCAGAATTGGCAAAATTGACAATCCTGTTTGACTTTTGCAAATGAATGTACATGCACAGTTGCACACAATTACCCAAAATTGCCTAATTTGTTGGCTTCCATTAGATTAGAGAAAAGGTTATGCAAGCATTTACCCTAGTAAATTATTACACAGCCAGTAGATAAAGTTTAGAACAACTTGATACTGTTATAATCTTCCACTACAACACCATAGCAGAAGTATAACAGATTATTGACGTAAACATGAAAGCATAAGCATTATTCAGCATCATCCTTAGTTTTCTTGTCAGCCATCAGTTTTCTCCTCTTGATTGATCTTCCTTGGTCATCACACTTTTCCTCTGCAAGCACTCCATCTTGCCCAACTCCATTTTTTGCAAGCACTTCATCTGGCTCATCTCCATGTTTAGCAACCACTTTATCTGTAATCACATCTCCATCAACAGCTGAGATAAATCCCTCCTGTCCAATTACTTCAGCACACAGATCATCTATAATCACAGCCCCATCACAAACTATTTGTTGACCATCATAACCATCAACATCCTCTGTTGCAAACATTACTTCAACAACGACCTCAAGTGGAACCACACTGAAACTAATTGGTTCAGCAAAAATAGCATACATCTCTGTTACTTCTTTAGCTGCAACTACGTCATCAAGTTCATCCAATGTTTGATCAATTTCAGCAAACATGTCACTAATCTCTTCAGGTACATCAACTAAATGGTATGGATCATCTTGCCATTCAACATCTATTCCTTGATCCACCTCTTCATCACTAATCCAAGTCTCTAGATCCCCTTCCTTTTCACTAATGGTAGCACCATCATTTGTGTCATAATCCGCATCATCAAAATCAAGCACATCTGTAGACTCTAGGGAATCCTCACTTGAATCCTCCACCATAAACTCTTGGTCAATCTCTTCCAATAACCTCCTGAATTGAAACTCATCACTCAGCCTTTTTATATGATTTGGAACCATTTTTTCAGCACAAAATGTTGGTGGGAACTCATTGTCAGAATCAGTATCATAAACAGGTCCAACCTTCTCAGGTTGGCTTGTCTTATGCCACTCTAACAATGGTAATTTCCCACTATTCCCAGGCTCACCATCAAGATCCTTTCCAACAGCATCATTGACACCATGATCCACAATTTCTTCTATCACCACACCCTTGCCCTTACTCATCATTCGCTCCATCATCTGACACTATACCAATGAAACACCGATTTCAATATACAACTCCAATTCTCTAAATCTAGGAACATACTCCACATGTCTCCTCGCACCTTTGTCAGACATTAGTGGTAGCAAACCATCATCTAATGACTCCCCAGGTATCCTAAAGTGAGTAAACACAAGGGTACCATCCGTGTAACCTAAATCCTGTAACATTTCGTCCAATAAGTCCATGGAGAAAATGTCACAGTGAACTCCTTCAAACCAATATGTATCTCCAAAAAGATATCTTCTTCCTGGTGGTGAGGTAAATTCACCATTGTGATAGATTTGCAAAGTAAACATGGTTTCATTCAAATCTGTGCAACACATAAAACATCAATAACTTCCAAAAACAGTAAAAAGTTTAAATGGAAAACACGAAAATGGAACAGAGAATGCTCACCATAAAGGATTCCTAAATCAGGGATCGGGGTACTGTGTGCGCGATTTTGCCAAAACTTAACCATTCTCAAGATCTTTACTTGTGAAATGAATGTTCATGAAAGAAATTGAAACACATATATAAACTATTGCTTTAAAGGACTAAATTTGTAAAACAAAACACTGGCAACTGAGCTGATTGGCGGGAAAGGGAGTAAAATGACAATACTACCCTCATTGACGTGGCACTTAACGAGAAAAATAACGAAAGTTAGCAAAAAGTAGCTCTCGGTAGCTGTTTTGCAAAAAAATGAAAAATTAATGTCGTTTTTGCAAAACTTTTTGTCTCGGTGTATTTCTTGCGCATTTGGGATTCTTTTAGGACCATTTTTGCAATTTACCTTATTTATTAAGTAGGTTTTGATTTGAAGAGCTAATAGCATACTTGAGTTTTCTATTTTAAATACGGATGATTTTAAAAGAAGTTATGGAAAGGCATAGCCTAAGGCTAAACACAGTAATTAGGGTCAACCCCCCTTATTTTATCTGTCACGTCAGCTTTCTCTCTCCGGCGATTGGTTGCCACAGTAAGGCAACCTACACTACAAAAAACATACCCCACAAAAATACCTTTTATATTTAATTAATTACCAAAAAAAAAAAAAAGGGACAATCTAGATCGTTTACACGACCCTAATTGTCACAACCTGTAATTTCAGGTCTTTTTTCAAGCTTCAAAATTTCACTATTCATCTAGGAAATTTACTATTCACGGGTTACTATTCATCATTCACTATTCATCATTTTTGAAGTCAGTTTGCGACTTTGAGATGTTTTCAAAAAATTTACTATTCACAAAACACTATTCATTCCCGGATGGAAATTACTATTCATGGTTATCATTCACCATTTCGTAAACTAGGTTTACGGGTATTTAAATGCGCGTAACCAGGATGGTTTAGCTGCGTATTCATGCATCATCTGTAAAGACACATCATATAGACTAGGGTAGTCTACATATCATCAGTAACATCATCGTCATACCAGGACATGCACGAATTTGCATAATTTCAATTAACGTATGGTTAATTATTTAATAAACGCTACCACTCAGTCATTACCACTAACATTATACCCGACACTCCCGTCAGTGATCCTAACATATTTTCATACTCAGTATAATGATATAAAGATTATATTATTACTTTACCCGGTATTTTTAAATCGATTGCTATATTTTTCGTAAACGCTTGTAACTCCGTCGGTTTGCGATATTTCAACCCGATAATTATTCTAACACCCGATTCTTGCAAAGAATATGATTTTACAATTTTTACAACTTCGTCGTATTTTATTTTACCTCGTCAAGATTTATTTCTAGTTAACTCGGTACCCGACAACACCTAATGTATACATGAAACCACTAATACTTACTAAATGGGGGGACAAGATCCTTAATTAACCAATATATTTCTTTCTTTTCCTTCCATGTGCCCCCCCCCCTAGCTCCCTAAACTTCCCATGTAGCACTTGATTTACAAGACTAAAATTAATGCATAAGACTTCATGCTTTTGATTTAATTTCCATAACACTTATTCATAACAAATCAACTAGCAAATAACAAAAATATTCTCTCTTTTTCTCTCCATCTTGCTCGGCCACAACAAGAACACCAAGAAGAATCTATAAATTTTTCAAGAACAAGTGATCATCTAGTCTCATTTACACTCCTAGTTAGGATTTTGAAATAAAAATCCTTAGGTTACTTACTCATTTCTCTCCAAACCACCTCAAACCTTCAAGTAAGTAGTTCATATGATTTTTCAACCTTTCATACTTTCATTTGATGTATTTTGTTGTTCTAGCAACTAATTATGCAAACATATATATGTTACATACCACTCAATGCTTAATCTTTTATTTTAAACATGGATCTAAAGGTTTTTAGTGTAATCTCATGAGATCCACCAATGTTGGTGATTTTTGGGACCCCATGACACCCTAAGAAGGTGTATGATAGGATTAGAGTAGTTGTGGTGTTGATTGATTGTGTTTTGAACAAGTCTTGAACCATAAAAGTGATTATTTCAAACAATAGATAAGGGTCTGTCCAAAAACGTGAAATCTGGAAAAATCAGTAACTCAGGGGATATTTTGGCCTTCATATTCAGAAAATACTTTCAAAAACGAAACCATGGGCGCTTGAATGAGTAAAAACCGACTTACGACGAGAAAGATATGATTTTTCTAAGTTTAACGACGAAAAACCCATTTCTGAAAATTAAGCTTGCTGTTTGCCGAGATTCAATGGATAAAACGAGGCGTTAGACGCAATCTAGAAGAGCCGACCTACTTAAAACATGTTAGTTTACATTAATACGAAGCCGTGGATATAAAGAACGTAGAAAACGAGCTTATAACGACCGAGATATACACGTTTGAAGCCCGGCGATTCACAAACTATTTTGACAGCACTTATATGAAAAATATTTCTAAGTATAAGAACAATTATTTTTACAAGACACTACATTGGGAGCCGTTTTTCTTATTAAACGAAACACGTATGGTCAAAGGTTAAATAACACGACTTCAAAATATTGATATAAGGTTTCTAAAAACGACAAGTATATGTTTTAACACTTAACGTACAATATTTCGCGACTAGTTTTGCGAGGCCATTTGGGCACATTTTCAAGTTGTGAAAAATAGTAAATTGCGACGAAAACATTATATTTACCGATAGACCACCAAACGAGGATCGTGTAGTATTGTTTCAACATATTTATACGAAAAGTAGTTTGTAATTTAACGAGACGTCCAAAAATATATTTTGACGATAAACGTTATTTTCAAAATTCACGAGTGGTATCGATAACATACATATTGCATGTGTAGCATCATTTCATTGCTTACATTAGATCCTATCATTCATATTAGGTTGCGGTTAGAGATTGTGCCTCATTTCAGTGTATCCATTTTTGTCATCGTAGCTATTGCATCAGGTGAGTTTCATGGCCCCTACTTTTACTTGTTTTGTAACTATTTTGCGGGAGAATACATGCTCGTTTATAATTTAACTCATGCTTGTTTTACGTGAAATGTGATTTGTCTTTCAAACATTATTCATTGGCTAAAATACTGGATTCGTTAATCGAAAGTATTTTGTGTTTACATTTTTCACCCTTGATTATTTTCTTATGGACACTAGTACATTAAGCTATTTCATATTACATATGTCATGACCCGTTAAGCGCGAATGTTGTGGATAGATCTATTAGGATTGAACTCCCTGTCCGGGTGGTGTTCCCCACCTGACTGTTAAGTCAAACGGACGCATAATCATTTAAGAAACCCTGAATGTCCTAGTTGTACATCTACCAGAAACTTTGGGTGTCCGGGTGGTTTCCCCACTTGACTGACATGTCAAACGTAGTACTGTGGTTTCCCCACTTGACTGATATGTCAAATGTAGTATTGTGGTTTCCCCACTTGACTGATATGTCAAACGTATTGTGGTTTCCCCACTTGACTGATATTTCAAATGGACTGTGGTTTCCCCACTTGACTGTTATGTCAAAAGCATGCTCAAACTAGAATCTTAAGGCTTCGGTGTCATGAAATTTAGTTGTCAATAACTCTATTTATATATTGGGAATATATTGTTCATTTAACATTTGTGGTCCATAAATCAATTGACGTTCACTTGAACCAGATCTTATTTAGCAGTGGGTTGTAAACACACAGGTTGCAAGTCTTGTATGGGCGGGGCTTGGAACTGGGTGGATTTACAATGCCTTTGCTGGGAAATCTTCATTCAAACGCTTTACATTTTACACTAAACTCTATGAACTCACCAACCTCGTGTTGACACTTTAGCATGTATTTTCAGGTATAAGCAATAGCACGCTACTGGAGGCTTTTGGCAGGGCATGGCATGGTCATAGAAGACTCTGATGTTCATTTGGGGACCGTTTTAACTGTTTTAAGGGCATATTTCCGCACTACTTTTAACAATGTAAATTCAACACTTTTGTTAAACAATTTTATTCTAAATGATTGAGGTGAAAACCGTTCTTTGCACTTGTGTTGTGATACCAATTGAGTTGCACCCCAGCGACATGTATGCTTCCGCTGGACCCGATTCTGGGGGTGTGACACTAATCGCCCAACACACTCGATCGATCGATTGTCCACAAAAGGGACGATCGACATAGATTGAGAGATTGATCGATCCCCTTTGCTTACTGTGTGTAGCCTAAGGAAGAAATTAAAGAAGCAGTGTTTAGTCGAATAGATTTCACTATATTACCAAGTCTGATAGTCACATATTCACTCTCCCGATTACATAAATATAAAAAACATTATATTTTTAACATGGGCAAATGACAAAAAAAATGCATCAAACTTGACACTTTTTGTGATTATGTGTAGCCAACTATTTTTTTCTTATTGTATGTACTGAACTTTTAAATTTTTGATCATTGTGTGTATTTTGTGACCATTTTACCCTTAATTTTTTCAAATTTCGAAGGGTAAAATGGTCATTTTACATGGCAGAATAGTCACAAAATAAACATAATTATCGAAATTTAAAAGTTCAGTACACAAAATAAGAAAAAAAATAGTTGGCTACATATAATCACAAAAAGTGTCTAATTCGATGCATTTTTTTTTTTTGTCATTTGCCATTTTAACATATATAACTACACTTAGACTTTAAACAATATAACATCCCACTTATATAGATTACCATTTTAAAACTACTCCAATAATCCAATATAGATGATAATTAATACTCCTGTGACTTGGAGGGTGTATCAACCAATACTCGATCCCTTAATTATACACAAATGGATTAAGTTATGTATTCTAACACCAAAATGATATAAAGTACTCTATTACTTTTGAGTTTTCTTTTTTACAAATGTCAAGCTATCGTAGGTTCAATCTCAACTCCTAAATAAAAGTCATGTGTTCGCAACTTGAGCTAAGTCATTAGAGAAGGGTCAGTCGACACCTAAAAAAGATATGTGAGGTTGGTATATTCCGCCGATCCAAATCTTTTGAGAAAGATCAATGTTTTCTTCATAATGACAAAAGTGACCGCTTATGATGATGTACATAAAGAATTAGAAATTAACAGATGCAAACATGGTTTATGAAATGTGAAAAATGACTAAAAATAGTAATGACACAAATTTTAATTTTTTCTTACATAATAAAATAAGAATACGAAAACTCCCAGGTTTCTAAATTAAACTACCATAAAAAAGAAACAAGAAGTCCAATAGGCAACTATAACCATTTCAACTAGATCAAACTTAGCATCCCAGTGAGAATCGTACGCGTAATTCATCTGTCATGTGGCTCAAGCGAGTAGCATAACCATATTAGTTCCCACAAAGTGGTTATGCTACTCGCTTGAGCCACATGACAGATGAATTACGCGTACGATTCTCACTGGGATTTGAACACATATCCATATCAACATTTATCTTGTGAAGTCTATTAAACGATAACTAAAGAGATTTTCATCACAATAATTAGCAAAAACCACTTCAAAGCTTTTTAAAATATATTTATATCATGGGGATAGCTTGGTTACAATTTTTGTAGCCAATTGCCTACAATTATTCACAAAAAATACTAAGGGGGTGCTTGGTTGGGGGTAAAGGGGGTGGGTAATGGGAAAATAAATGAATAATGATGCTTGGTATGGAGGAGGTAATATAATGATTACCCAGTACTGGGTAATCAACCATTATAGAGTAAATTGGGGGGTAAGGTAATGATTACCCACCATCACCCATTCCTTTGCATTCCCTTACCATTTCCCTTTCCCTTTCCCCTATGCTTACGAGGCACACCCTAAAATAATGAATCAGTGATCCACAGAAAAGAATCATGGACCCACAAAAAAAATCATGATCCATATTTATAGCACATAATTTTTGCCAATTAACAACAAAAAATTGTAGCTAATATATTATAAGATCATATATAGAACACACAATAAATTAGCATAGACCAAAGAAACAAAACAATAAGTTAGCTTAAACATCCAAATAAACTAATGTTACATTATATAGAACACACTATATATTCTTTGTGTTTGGGATTCTAACATGTTCATTAAAGATCATATTTCTTCCTCAGATTATTTTCTTGCTATTATGGGTACTTGGACCCCTACTTCTACTAAACTTCTCGTCATTTCGGTGTATGCTCCTCAAGAGTTATCAGAAAAGCGAGAACTGTGGGGATACTTGTGTTCTTTGATTGATAGGTGGGACGGAGAAACTGTGGTCTTGGGTGATTTTAATGAAGTTCGAATGGAGCAAGAAGGGTTTGGTTCTACGTTTAATATCCAAAGAGCTAACGCTTTTAATAATTTCATATCTATGGCAGGTTTGGTTGACCTTCCTTTGGGAGGGTATTCATATACTTGTGCTCATAAATCAGCTTCTAAGATGAGCAAGCTTGATAGATTTCTTATTTCGGAAGGTCTTTTGGAATTATTTCCTCATTTATCAGGTTTATGTTTGATAGACACTTATCCGATCGCCGCCCAATCATAATGTTTGAATCGAAGTTAGACTATGGACCCATTCCTTTTCGTATGTTTCATTCTTGGTTCAAGATGGAAGGGTTCAATAAATTTGTGGAAGATTCTTGGAATTCTATTAATGTTATGGATTCGAATGGTTTAATTCGCATTAAAAAGAAGTTACAGCTTCTTAAAAATGCAATTAAATCTTGGGTCAAAGAGAAAAAGAAAACAATGAACGAAGCTAAAATTTCCATCAAATGTAAGCTAACAGAAGTGGAGAAGCTCTTAAATTGAGGTGGAGGAGATGCTGAGGTTCTCAATCACCGCGCTTCGTTATTGAAAGATCTTAATTATATTAATTCCAATGAAGCTTTAGACTTGTCTCAAAAAGCTAAAGTTCATTTGTCTATAGAAGGTAATGAAAACTCCAAGTACTTTCACGGGATTCTCAACAGTAAAAGATCCCAACTTGCCATTTTCATGACGGAGATTGGATGGTAGACCCAATAAAAGTTAAAACCGAATTCCTAAATCACTTCTCCAATTAATTTTTGAAACCTCTTTCCCCTCAAATAAATATTGATTTCCGATTCTCCAATCATCTCAAAGTGGAGCAAGCAGAGGTGTTAGAATGCAATATTTCATATGACGAGATCAAAAAATCAGTTTGGGAATGTGGTATAAATAAATCCCTGGGTCCCGATGGGTTTACTTTCGATTTTTTTTTAAGTATTGGAATATTATGGGCCATGACATAGTAGCAGCGGTCACCTAGTTCTTTTCTTTAGGTAATCTTCCTCCTGGTTGTAATTCTACATTCATTGCCTTAATTCCCAATATTCATGATGCTAAAGTTGTCAAGGACTTTCGTCCAATTAGCCTCATTGGAAGCATATACAAAATCATAGTAAATATTTTGGCTAACCGTTTAAGTTTGGGCTTACCGGACCTCATTAATGAAGTTCAAACAGCTTTTTTCTCTAATAGACAAATTTTTGCTGGTCCTTTTATTCTTAACGAATCATTTCTTGGTGTAAACACAAGAAGGTTAATGCTATGTTTTCTAAGGTTGATTTTGATAAAGCTTTTGATTCTGTTAGGTGGGATTATTTAGACGATATTTTAAAATCGTTTGGTTTTGGTGATAAATGGCATAGTTGGATTTCCGGTTGCTTAAACTCCGCCAAGGGATCGGTCCTTATTAACTGAAGTCCTACCTCGGAGTTTCAATTCCATAAAGGTTTAAAGCAAGGAGACCCACTTTTTCCTTTTCTTTTCATTTTGGTAATTGAAAGTTTACATCGTTCTTTCACTAGAGTGATGGAAGTCGGTCTTTTCAAAGGTATTCCAATCAATAATTCTTTAACGATATCTCACTTGTTTTATGCCGACAATGCGGTTTTTATAGGCGAATGGGATATTTCTAACATCAAAACAATTGTGAATGTTTTGAATTGTTTCTTTATGGCTTCGGGTCTCAAAATTAATCTTCATAACAGTAAGTTATCAGGGATCGGCGTTATCAAGGCAGAAACTGACTTAGCAGCCTCAATCGTGGGATGCACCACGTTTTTCTCCTCCTTTTCACTACCTCGGGGTTAAAATTTGAGCCTCAATGTCTAGAATTATTTCGTGGAAGGAAGTCACCGCCAAAATCTCTTCTCGATTGTCAAAATGGAAGATCAAAACTTGTAGAAACTATAAAGGGGGTTGAATAGTTTCACCGTTTTAATTTCGTTTTAAAACAAATTGGTTATTTTTGAAAATCTTTTTTATTTGAAGTTATGTTATATCAATCAACAATATATGAACGCAATAAATATAAATGACGATGATTAATAAAGTATGAAAGTAAAAAGAATAAAGAGAAAGAACGATCAAACCGGTACGCAGAGATTTATAGTGGTTCAGCTACAAAGCTCTATCTTCGCCCTACTCTACTCCTCGAGTATCACACTCGAGAGTTCACAACCACTATGTCAACAAGCTCCCTTTAGGCGGAGAAAACCGTACACCGTTGCTTACACCGATTTACGACACTAAGCAAAATGTCGAGTCCTAATCTTAGCTAGAACCAATCTACCCTTAAACTACTAACCGCTGTTCGGATCTACACTTACACAATCCCGACTTACACACAAGTCGGATCTATCAATATACAAGAATGAGGATTGAGAGAGAGCAGAATCATAACAAAGGTTACGTACGTAATACATATTCTATAACACTTCGTTTCTTGGCAAATACGAGCGTTTTTCTCTTGCACTTGAAGTAGAAAGTAATGTGATCACTTATAAACAAATAACAACTAGTTATTGTGATCAAAGAAAAGGGATTAAGAAGACAGAAAGTTTGTATCAGCAAGAGGTGAAGAAAACTGTTGAAACGGTCCGGTATTTATAGTCAGCTCGAGGAGCGAGGGACGGTCCCTTAAATATAAGAGACCGTCGCCCCTATATGGGACCGTCCGTAGGACGCTCCTGTTTTTGTTCTGACGTGGTGAAATATTTATCTGGTGAAGGTGCTATCCTTTTGGGCGGGAAAAACCAGATTTTGAGTATTTTTCTTATTAAAACATTTCTTTATAAACACAAAAATAATTTTTATAATTTAATTTTGTAAAATGGTTTTGTCACATTTATAAAAATGTGAGTTGTAAGGACAAAAATATTTCTTTGATCACTTAACAAGTTTGATATATTGTTTTTTCATATATTAAGTGATATTTTGTCGAAATGGACTTTTACGACTGAAAACTTGTTTACGTATACTTTTACGTAGCGTGTTTTTACATTTTGTGATTATCAAAACGTATGGAGGTCGAGAAATGTAAATAACATTTTTGTCATTATTTGTATTAACAAAACTCTTTCTAGTGGTGGACGGCTGACGCTCCTTAAATCTGTCCTTACAGCTCTTCCGGTTTATTACATGTCGATTTATAAAGTTCCTACTGCTGTCTTTAAAGAATTGGAATCTATTCGTAGGTATTTTTTATATGGTGCTGACAAGGTTGATAGGATAATGGTTTGGATCCGCTGGGAAAATATCTTGGCCTCAAAGAACAATGGTGGGCTTGGCGTTTCCAGCTTTTACGCCATTAACCGGGCTCTTCTATTCAAATGGATATGGAGATTTCTCTCTCAATGTCCTTCCCTTTGGACTAATCTCATCAAAGCCATTCATGGTGTTAAAGGAAATATAGATGATCCAAAAACAAAGATCAGTGGATCTATTTGGCAAGAGTTGGTTCGTGAATTTTCCTCTCTTAAATCAAAAGGTATCGACTGTGTTTCTTTTATCAAAAGGAAGTTAGGGAATGGAGAGAACACTCTCTGTTGGGAAGACATATAGCTAGGTGATTCTGCTTTAAAAATGACTCACCCAAGGCTTTTCGCATTGGAGTTAAAAAAGACATTAACGTGGCTGAGAAAATGGGTCATGCTTCTCCTAATCTCTCTTTTCATCGTTTGCCTATAAGTGGAGCTAACGACGAGCAATACAAGAATTTAGTTTCTATCATGTCACATGTTCTTATCCCTCAAATACACAATCGTTGATCCTGGTTTCTTGATGCTTCGGGTGACTTCACGGTAATATTCTAGCTTGGAAGATTAGCATGGATAGATTACCTACTCAATTTAATCTCTCTTCTTGTAGCTTGGAGATTCATTCGATCTTATGTCCCTTATGAAACGTGGTTGTGGAAACTACATCTCACACATTTTTCTCCTTCTCTCTAGCTCGTCATATCATTCACAAAGTCTGTCATTGGTGGGAAATCGATATCTCCTCTTTCAACTCTTATGTTGAGTGGCTCAATTGGCTTTCAAATGCTCGTTTAGCTAAATGTAAGTAGGAGATTATGGAAGGAATTTGTTATGTCTGTTAGATTATGGACACATTTTATATGTGTATGACCGGATTCGAACTCGAGACTATGGGATTGCACACTTTACGTATGAGACTCGATGTTTAAATAATTAATATAAAATGTTATGCTTAATTATTAAATTCACAATAAACGATTAACGAGCGTTAAGTACTTAACGGAATTGACTATCGGTCGTTAAATGTCAACAGGATTCGAAGAAAAGGTAACAAGCCAATAGAAGGTTCTAGAAACCCTCTCTTGGGCTTGTAATCGGCCGAATATGGGATCCCACATGGGAATCCATAGTAAACTTGATATCTACTATAAGGGTATAAATACATTCCTATGTATTCATCCTTTGGTACACTTGATTTCAATAGGAGGCCAAACTTCTTATTTTCTCCTCTCTTGTTCCCTGGTCAACGAGTGAAACTCCACGAAAAGGGATTTACGAGTGACCTTGAGCATAACAAAGGTTTTTGATTAATCTATTGTGATCAGGAACTAGCATTCACATCGAATCGCTAATAGTACGTGTGTACAAGAACGTGGTGCAAACACATTATTGTTTGATTCTTGGTTTGAAATGAAAAAGGGTAAGGGTCGATTCTTTAAACCTTATAAACCTTAATTAGGGTTTTGATCATGTCTTGATTCTTAATAGCTTGGAGTTGCTAAAAGGTACGCATTCTTTATGTTTCAGTTAATTAATTACAAGTATTTGATCCTATAGCTTCCGTTGCGTGTTCATGATGTTTTTATATTAATTTTATGATTGTCATTATATATTAATTCCAACAATGTCTCTTGGTGGTTTATTTGGAAGTTCATCAATATTTATTTGGTTCAAGTCAGCCGAGAAGGGATCTTATTTTTGACGACATCCTTCAAATGCCTTTTCTTTGGATATCGAATTGTTGTAAATCCAAGATTGATTGGGTCACTTGGATAAAGAATCAAAATTTCATTTCCTTGTAATTTCTAGCATCTTACTAGTTTATTCTTTTTTAATAAAATTGTCGTTTTAAAAAAAAGGTCATGTTACCACAAGCAACTTTAAGATTTGCTACTTGTTGTCTATTTATAAGTTTCTTTTAGTGAAATAAATTTTATGCTTTCCAACTTAAAAATAAATGATTCAATACTAAAAATATAATTTAAAACTATTTAAGTTATCATATGGCCACAAATTAAAATTAGACAAAAATACACCGTTGGTCCCTAAACTTTCCCAAAAACATCGCCAGGCCCCCAAACTTTGGAAAATCGTCGCCGTGAGTCCAAAAGTTGAGATTTTTAGGCCGATTGCGCCCCTTGACCCGTTTGGTCTCGGCCAACGCACGTTTTCTGTTATATATTAAAGGGAAAAATAGTCCAATCACGTGTATGACTACACCTCTACACCGTAGTTAACCCAACAGTTAACGTTAGGGACCAATCATGAACTTGACCGTATCTTCCCTGATACGCTAGTTAATTTTGCGCGCGAACCAATAAACCCACCCACCAAACCCCTATACCCACCATAATTTCACAAACCCTTATAAAAAACCAAATGCCAAAGTCAAAAAACCTCATTTACTGAAAATCAAAAACGAAATTCAAACTCTCATTTTCTAGAACTCACAAAACCAAATCAAATTCCAACAATACCATGTCTTTTGGACGTAATGTTATCACCAACATGCCGGATCATATTAGCAACATGCCAGATAACGTGATCACTAATATTATAAATCGTTTGCCACTAAAAGATGCGGTGAAGACCGATAGTTTAGCGAGAAACTCGAGGTTTAAGTGGACTTTGCTCACCGATTTCATAGTTGATGAGTGTAAGATTCCACGAAAATCCATTATGATAATCCTCATTTATTAAAGATAACCTCTAGTTACCATGTAACAACACCCATTTTTACGGGAAAATTTAAATTTTTCTTTAATATATCATACTCACGACCAACACAAGATTAAGATAAGCCTACATATTTTATATGAACTATTTTCCACTTTATTATTTTTTTTATTAAACTCTTTACGTAATACGAATACTGAACCCTATTAGATTTTATTAACGTATACGCTCTCTATTAAAATTATATCATGTCTAATATTTTTAGTTGGAATATATTAATAAACTTTGACATTTTTATAAACGTTATATTTTTACGGTACCCGATTTTAAGTTTCGTGAAATAAAGACTTAACGTTAGTAATTATCAGGATCAAACCATATCTTAAACTATTTATATATTTCCTAAAAACATACAACTAGTACATAATCTCCATACGTGTTCCATTTCCATTTGCTATACGTATCCTATCTCAAAAATTTCCTACGTGTTCCATTCACAATTGTCATACGTTTTCCCTTTTAAAGTGACATGCGTGTTCTCTTTTATCTCCAAATACTTGTGAGGACAACTAAACAAAAACGTGTATAAATCCTCCCTATATCTTATCATTCTACCCACTCTGCATCACTAAAATCCCATCTCTCTTTCACCTCTCTCATTTCCGGCGACCAACTCCGGCCATCTGAGCCATCACCGCCAGTCACCACTATACACGACCACCACCACTTTAATCCTCTTAATCTCCTTATCATTTCCCTATCCTTCACGCGCCACCTAACCACCCTCAACTATCCTCCTTTTCGATAACCAGTTTTCGGCGAGTTTTCCGGCAACACATGGTTGTACTCGTATCATGTATAGATCGAAGGGTATGTATTTTTAGGATGCTTGTTTGGTACGTTTGGGTTCGAATAACCACCACCAATGCCATGGCTGTCACCACAGCCGCCACTTTCCTCCTCCTCGTCTTTCCCTCGTCAATGGTAAAATCGAAAAACCCGTCGTTATATTTTTATTATTACTACCGATTATTATTATTATTTGTTTTCGTGGATTAATAACGAGTTTTAAATCGATTCGAGTTAAATTGGAACTATAAAAACAAGATTTAAAACGTATACTGATTTTATTCGTGTGGTAAGAATTGAATTGAGTAGTGATTGTGTGACACAGTCTGTTTACGGGTCGGGTCGACCCATATTGCTTTGACTCGGTTTGTTTTGGAGCATTATTCACTTTCATGTTATATTATAGACAATAATTTGGAATTAAAATGGGTATGGATCTTGCCTGGGTTAACGAGAACCCATATAGGGTCTCGGTAAGGTTAATATTATTGTTATTGTTGTTTGTTGGGTGATACTCGGTTCACCAAGCCACCCACAAGGGTGCAGTTTGGTTTGTAGAATTTGAGCCGAGACCAAGGTGGTCTCGGCAATGGCGGTCATGGTCCTTGTTGTTGTTAGTTGTTGATGTTGTGTTTGCCTACTTCACAGTTAGGGTGCGTCTTTGTTGTAATGTCGACGTCAGAATTGTGTTGGTCTCGGGTTTGGTTGTAATATGATGAGTTGGTCGCGGTTGCGACAAGTGAACACGCAAAGGGTGCGTTAATTGGTTGTGTACCTTGAATCAGGGTGCGTTTTAGTTTTTGTTTGGGTTGTAGTTCAAATGGTGTTAAACTAAGTTGTGTTAAGATTTGCTTTGGGCTCAATAGCCCAAGTAAGGGTGACGGTTTAATTGGTTGTCGGGCCTAAGCCCAACCTTAAATTATGGTGCGTTTGATTTTTATTTGGGCCAAAGCCCAAGGGATGTGTTGGACTAAAAATTTTAAAGGAGAAGAATTAAAATATTGTGGGTTCAAAATCTAATTTAACTTGTTGGCGGACTAACATTTTAACTCTAATAGACATTGGTACATTTCGGGTTGAACATTGGAATCGTGATTTGAATACGGATTTGATTTTTATAACCGGACATTGGACAAATATGGATCGTTATCGGACTGACGATATTGGATATTGGATTCATCAAACATTTTGAGACTTGAGACGGTATAATATATTAAACTCGGACTGAACGCAAAATCTTCAATAAAACCTAAACTAATATTTACTAGGTTAATAGTGGGACATAAACTTGCTAAATATTGTAATTTCAGTTTTGGTTAATCCAAGTCTCGAAGACTCGAGAAAAACTAGTTTTACTAACTAAACTCATTTTATTATAAAACATCATTGTCTTATACCAATTATTTGGGATAACGGGGTAAATGCCGAAACATACCAACTAGTTATTTGATTTGAGGTGTCTAATTGTTTTAGCTCTTAAGTTGTCTTCCTTGGTTTGAGTTCTCGTCAGTATCCTCTTGAGTTAGTTGATGTCTAATCTTTTTGGCGTGAGTTGTACGTCGAGTCTAGGTTATCTTATCACACCACATGAAACATTTAAACTAAGCTTTTGATAAGTTTTGGAAAACTGAATAATCCACGAAAACTATGACACATTATCTTTTATAAACTTTATTATTTTGCGAGACGTGTTTTGAGATAACTGTATACGAATTAGGTTGTGTACCGTCGTGCTATATGAGACCGTTGTGATATGCTCTAGATGCCAGTCGTGTCAATGTGATCTTTGCTTGCTGTGGCTAAGGTGAGTCGTGGCCCCTACTTTTCACACTTGTTTTTAATAACTCTTTTGGGGGAGATACATGCTTTAACTGTTTTATATTACTTGAAATCTCTTATGATTTACTTGAAATTATCAATTATGCTTTACCTATTGAAATCATGCTTGAAAAGAATACATGCTCAATATATGGCAAATTGTCTGCTTAGCTTAAACATGGAACTGGAAATATAATATCTCTGAACTACTTGATGTAACATGATACTAAGGATTACTGTATGCATTCATGTGACAAATGAATGAACTGTTACTTATTATAATATTTCTATATTCCACTAGAAATAATTGCCAAGATCAGAATACGTGTATTTTATGAACCTTGAGACCTTTTATTGCCTAAGCACACCTTATTGCCAAAAAGACCCTTTATCATGAGCCATTAATCACTGCGGTGAGCGCGAATATAGCAACAGCTTCGAAACCTGTTGGAGGACTGACAACCTATCCCACTAATACTGTGACGGAATGCTTAATCGCTAGTCGTATTAGTCGCGATGCGCTATATTTGAGAAAAATAGGAAGTGGCAAATCACCTATTACACGAGGGCATAAACTTTCGTCATTAATTTGGTGAACACTCCGTTTTACGGTACTCTGTTAACGTTTTGCGTGTCATGAGGCTTAAGGCAATATAACTTTATGAATATATGAATGTTTCATATATATCCTAGGATACAGCTGTATTAGAAGACCACCACTTTTCTCCAGACTTTAGACTATTATTAGTTTACGTGATATGATTATGAATCTCGTACTTGAACTTAATTGTTATCATATGTGATTTAACTGAGAATTCTACACAAGACAACTCAAAATGCTTGGTATATCATTACATTTAAAAGCTGATTCAACATCCCATTTCGAGCATATAACAACGTAGCTCAACTTCATTTAAAATATGAAACTACTGATTTTGAAGATCATACATTATTCACTTGTGGATTTTATACAACGCAACTCTTTATTTATTTCATGAAAAACTGTTATCAATATACACCTTTCAAAGAGAGATTTTCTATCAAACTCCACGAACTTACCAACCATTGTGTTGACGTTTTAAGCATGTTTATCTCAGGTAATTAACGGAGCAGGACAAGACACGGAGCGGGCATCTTTTACTCTGATAACTTAAAAGGTGTAAAATCAAATATGTCATTCCTTCCAAATTATCACATCTTTTTATGGGATTTTCAAACCAAATAATTTACCTTTGTATCAAAATATTATTTTGAATGACATATAACTTTCAAAACGCCCTTTTCGGGCCGTTTTCTGAGATTTAAACTTCGATCCTCACCGTAATACCCAAATTACTTTTCCGCTGCCACAAACCAAATTTGGGGGTGTTACAGTTTGGTATCAGAGCCTATGGTTATAGAGAATCAAATATTTTAAAACATTGAACTATAACCACACTTTCAAAATGAATGATTTTACACCATACCATTTTACGCCCTCCGTGTCTGCAGACTGCCGTGCTCAATACATTACCTATTAAGATTTTGTTGCACTAATCTTTACATGCTTGATAATTACTCTTCACACATTACACACTGTATTATTTCACACTTACCGTTACGCTCTTAACGTACAAAATACTTATAATTATTATTTTCGGCTACTACAGTACCATGTCTTCCAAACCTGTTAATATTACCAAAGCTACCCTTCATACTACTCATACATCACCTTGTTATCATATCACTACGGATGCTAAAAATCCCTATGTACTAATATCTCAACCCCAGACTAATACAGAACTCACTCACATACCACTCTCATTTTTACCAATTCACTCACCCTTTCGTCAGAAACTTAAAAGAACTGCTAAACCTTATTCAAATGAAGAGTTGATTGGTCGTCCAACAACATTCAAGGTTAGACAGAATTCACACTAAGAAACGATTTGAAAAGAGATTGAGCCAAATTCTCCTTTAACTAAACTACCACACCCATATGCCCCGGTAACTCGACACAGAAAAGTTAGGATTTTAGTACCTTATGAACTCTGAACCTTTTATGACACTAAATTGGAGCTACCTCAATGGACTTATTAAGAAGATATACCTATGTTTAGTACCAATTATACTACCATTTTCATCTTATTTCACCCTTAGACATGATCAGGATAATGTCACCATACTTTACCACCACTACTATCATCATTCCTTTCACGTTGGTTGGACCCGACTACTCGTTAAGATTACTCACCCAGACTTACCTGTCTACACTCCACCAACGGGAGTTGACTCCTAGAGAGAATTTACCCTCTCAGGTCTCCCTCGTCATTATTGTTTCCACCTGTTTTCACTCCTCTAAACCCGAGTCCTCAAGACTGGATAGAACTTTAGGACAACAGTTACCCATACACCTACTCCTCCCACCAACATGACGCGACTGGAGCGTCATAAAGAACAGATTGATACACTCCTATTAACATCATTGACAAAACACCACTCACAACCAACGACACCCTACCTAAACTTTTGTCCGACAAGATGGACTTCTAGGACGGACTGATAAGGTTTCAGTAAGAGATATTAAGAAACACTCCCACATGGCAATCCTTACAATGAGGAAAAACAGAGATTTATTAACCTACTGCATGGAACATTAATAAAAGACCTTGTATCGTTGGTTTTGAAAAACAATCGATCAAGTTATTAATATTATGATGTTTACAGTGATTATATCTAGACCTACCCTTATATTACCTATGAATGTTAAGATTCCTTATACCAACACAAACTAGGCTATGACCATAGAATTCTTTAAGACAAAATTTCGGAAGAAAACTTGATAAATGAAGAGAAAATTTCTGAACTTCGGCTTTTGTAGATGAAACAGTTTGTTCCCTAGCACTCCCATACCAAGAATTAAGCATTTATCTACGACATTACCCAGACACATCATGATTTAGGGTTCACAACTGGTTAAAGATCACATTGTGATCACATTATTAAGACTAGTATACAAATACCTTATCACTCAAATTATTCTGACATGGCCATTAGGTGGATTTAAATCCGTTTTTCTTGAGATATTGATAGAATATGGCCAGCATAAGCATTACAAATACTCCACTAGCACCAACCACAACCTTGACTCTTAAAGCTATCCAAAAGTTAGTAACCAATACTGTTGCTGTGATACTCAAGGTAACTATAGTAGCTTGTCCGAGTAGCAACAAAATAGCAAGAAAAGAAGAGGAGACGACTAAGTTCTATAAGCATATCAATGAAAGTTTCACGAATTTTAGACCAACTCACTTTAAGAATATAGAAAAAGGTGACTGAACCTACTATTACCATTACCCAAGGATTTTAGACCAAAAGTTAAGCGAGACACTGCAAGAATCAATGCCCAACCCAGAATATCACTTAGGATAAGAAGACCAGTGAAAGAAAATGGAAACTCTTTAAAACCTTAACAACGCCAAAGGATGACACCTATGTTTAAGCAGAAGATAAATTCCTATTGTGGATAAGTAAACCCTAGTTTAAAACCTTCTAAGTTGTAATTTCTTTTATACTTTACCTTAAGTACGATGGATGTAACCTAAGTGTATCCACTACCTTCCTACCGTACGAAGACTCTACCTTGTAATATTTCTGAAATAATCGTAAATCCACGTCTATTTCAATCTCTATTCTATTATCCCTATACATAGTCATTATGTAACAATACCCTGGCACCACTTTAGAAACTTGACTTAAACACCAACTCTGACCAAACAATAGATTATCACCACTTTGTAAGAAATTCTCACTCAAAACTTAAGTTTATACCAAAGGTATCCTAGTACCACTTTAAAAATTCATGACCTATCCTCGGGATATGAACAAAAACTTTATAATTAATTTGAAAATAATCAGAGGGTGTCCGACTTTGTGACGGAACCATTATAATTGAACAATATAAAACACTTTGAAGAAGCATAAATATCACGGTGACTGAGCCAAGCATTACATTATTTGGTCCTCAAATTATACATAGCCTGATCAACTATGTCTAATTTAGGAAGAATCATGTCATGAATGAAACAGTTATCCTTCAGATTTCCTAATAACAACTTCCATCCAAAAGCAAAATCTTGAGACAAAGCAAACGTCACTTTTGATCAACCACAAATAAATACCTGCACATATTATCCACCATTCTTATGATAAGAGACTGACAAAAGTACAAGCATTAGAAACCTAAGAATTCACAAAGACTTATGAAAAGCGCAATTAGCAAGAAATCTTATTAGAATACACGGAAATTAGTGCATAACTAGCAACGATAATACTAAAGTTACAACTACTTATTCCAACCTTCCTACTACCTATTTTCCATACGCCATATCCGCGATAAGGGCTACAATCACCAACGGAATGACAAACATTAAAATCACGACCAAATATTGAGAGTCTTCGTCCGGAGTGTACCTCAAGTAGATAACCACAAGAATAACGTACACAATTGCTAGCATAATTATGAAATGCATCAGTACTTGACCTAATTATACTGTGATACGTATTTTTATATACATCTATATCTGTTCTAGTTCTAGTCTTAGTCCAAATCATTTTATAATACGTATTTCTATACACATTTATACTTGTTCGAGACTATGTTAGCAATGGGTTGTAAACACACAGGTTGCAAGCCTGGAATGGGACGGGCTTGGAACTGAGTGGATTTATAACGCCTTTGCTGGGAAACTCTATTTACTTACTGGTAGAAATACTTTACCTGTTTATCAAATACATGATTGGTAGTATACACTGTTCACTAGCCGTTAAATTTCTACAGTTCCTGACTGTTATTCTCATTATTCGCAACCTTTAGGTTTATTAATTAACCAAACATTCGGATTTATTCCATCTAGCATGAGTAAATCTAACTAGATCTCGTTTCCTCTATTTCCGGATAGAAACCTCTCGACAACATTCTTCATAATCTCTCACCTCAGAACATCACATTTTTCAACACCTATCGCAGACTGAACTTCGGGACGAAGTTCAAAATTTAGGGGTAGATACAGTAAGATTCCACGAAAATCCATTATGATAATCCTCATTTATTAAAGATAACCTCTAGTTACCATGTAACAACACCCATTTTTACGGGAAAATTTAAATTTTTCTTTAATATATCATACTCACGACCAACACAAGATTAAGATAAGCCTACATATTTTATATGAACTATTTTCCACTTTATTATTTTTTTTATTAAACTCTTTACGTAATACGAATACTGAACCCTATTAGATTTTATTAACGTATACGCTCTCTATTAAAATTATATCATGTCTAATATTTTTAGTTGGAATATATTAATAAACTTTGACATTTTTATAAACGTTATATTTTTACGGTACCCGATTTTAAGTTTCGTGAAATAAATACTTAACGTTAGTAATTATCAGGATCAAACCATATCTTAAACTATTTATATATTTCCTAAAAACATACAACTAGTACATAATCTCCATACGTGTTCCATTTCCATTTGCTATACGTATCCTATCTCAATAATTTCCTACGTGTTCCATTCACAATTGTCATACGTTTTCCCTTTTAAAGTGACATGCGTGTTCTCTTTTATCTCCAAATACTTGTGAGGACAACTAAACAAAAACGTGTATAAATCCTCCCTATATCTTATCATTCTACCCACTCTGCATCACTAAAATCCCATCTCTCTTTCACCTCTCTCATTTTCGGCGACCAACTCCGGCCATCTGAGCCGTCACCGCCAGTCACCACTATACACGACCACCACCACTTTAATCCTCTTAATCTCCTTATCATTTCCCTATCCTTCACGCGCCACCTAACCACCCTCAACTATCCTCCTTTTCGATAACCAGTTTTCGGCGAGTTTTCCGGCAACACATGGTTGTACTCGTATCATGTATAGATCGAAGGGTATGTATTTTTAGGATGCTTGTTTGGTACGTTTGGGTTCGAATAACCACCACCAATGCCATGGCTGTCACCACAGCCGCCACTTTCCTCCTCCTCGTCTTTCCCTCGTCAATGGTAAAATCGAAAAACCCGTCGTTATATTTTTATTATTACTACCGATTATTATTATTATTTGTTTTCGTGGATTAATAACGAGTTTTAAATCGATTCGAGTTAAATTGGAACTATAAAAACAAGATTTAAAACGTATACTGATTTTATTCGTGTGGTAAGAATTGAATTGAGTAGTGATTGTGTGACACAGTCTGTTTACGGGTCGGGTCGACCCATATTGCTTTGACTCGGTTTGTTTTGGAGCATTATTCACTTTCATGTTATATTATAGACAATAATTTGGAATTAAAATGGGTATGGATCTTGCCTGGGTTAACGAGAACCCATATAGGGTCTCGGTAAGGTTAATATTATTGTTATTGTTGTTTGTTGGGTGATACTCGGTTCACCAAGCCACCCACAAGGGTGCAGTTTGGTTTGTAGAATTTGAGCCGAGACCAAGGTGGTCTCGGCAATGGCGGTCATGGTCCTTGTTGTTGTTAGTTGTTGATGTTGTGTTTGCCTACTTCACAGTTAGGGTGCGTCTTTGTTGTAATGTCGACGTCAGAATTGTGTTGGTCTCGGGTTTGGTTGTAATATGATGAGTTGGTCGCGGTTGCGACAAGTGAACACGCAAAGGGTGCGTTAATTGGTTGTGTACCTTGAATCAGGGTGCGTTTTAGTTTTTGTTTGGGTTGTAGTTCAAATGGTGTTAAACTAAGTTGTGTTAAGATTTGCTTTGGGCTCAATAGCCCAAGTAAGGGTGACGGTTTAATTGGTTGTCGGGCCTAAGCCCAACCTTAAATTATGGTGCGTTTGATTTTTATTTGGGCCGAAGCCCAAGGGATGTGTTGGACTAAAAATTTTAAAGGAGAAGAATTAAAATATTGTGGGTTCAAAATCTAATTTAACTTGTTGGCGGACTAACATTTTAACTCTAATAGACATTGGTACATTTCGGGTTGAACATTGGAATCGTGATTTGAATACGGATTTGATTTTTATAACCGGACATTGGACAAATATGGATCGTTATCGGACTGACGATATTGGATATTGGATTCATCAAACATTTTGAGACTTGAGACGGTATAATATATTAAACTCGGACTGAACGCAAAATCTTCAATAAAACCTAAACTAATATTTACTAGGTTAATAGTGGGACATAAACTTGCTAAATATTGTAATTTCAGTTTTGGTTAATCCAAGTCTCGAAGACTCGAGAAAAACTAGTTTTATTAACTAAACGCATTTTATTATAAAACATCATTGTCTTATACCAATTATTTGGGATAACGGGGTAAATGCCGAAACATACCAACTAGTTATTTGATTTGAGGTGTCTAATTGTTTTAGCTCTTAAGTTGTCTTCCTTGGTTTGAGTTCTCGTCAGTATCCTCTTGAGTTAGTTGATGTCTAATCTTTTTGGCGTGAGTTGTACGTCGAGTCTAGGTTATCTTATCACACCACATGAAACATTTAAACTAAGCTTTTGATAAGTTTTGGAAAACTGAATAATCCACGAAAACTATGACACATTATCTTTTATAAACTTTATTATTTTGCGAGACGTGTTTTGAGATAACTGTATACGAATTAGGTTGTGTACCGTCGTGCTATATGAGACCGTTGTGATATGCTCTAGATGCCAGTCGTGTCAATGTGATCTTTGCTTGCTGTGGCTAAGGTGAGTCGTGGCCCCTACTTTTCACACTTGTTTTTAATAACTCTTTTGGGGGAGATACATGCTTTAACTGTTTTATATTACTTGAAATCTCTTATGATTTACTTGAAATTATCAATTATGCTTTACCTATTGAAATCATGCTTGAAAAGAATACATGCTCAATATATGGCAAATTGTCTGCTTAGCTTAAACACGGAACTGGAAATATAATATCTCTGAACTACTTGATGTAACATGATACTAAGGATTACTGTATGCATTCATGTGACAAATGAATGAACTGTTACTTATTATAATATTTCTATATTCCACTGGAAATAATTGCCAAGATCAGAATACGTGTATTTTATGAACCTTGAGACCTTTTATTGCCTAAGCACACCTTATTGCCAAAAAGACCCTTTATCATGAGCCATTAATCACTGCGGTGAGCGCGAATATAGCAACAGCTTCGAAACCTGTTGGAGGACTGACAACCTATCCCACTAATACTGTGACGGAATGCTTAATCGCTAGTCGTATTAGTCGCGATGCGCTATATTTGAGAAAAATAGGAAGTGGCAAATCACCTATTACACGAGGGCATAAACTTTCGTCATTAATTTGGTGAACACTCCGTTTTACGGTACTCTGTTAACGTTTTGCGTGTCATGAGGCTTAAGGCAATATAACTTTATGAATATATGAATGTTTCATATATATCCTAGGATACAGCTGTATTAGAAGACCACCACTTTTCTCCAGACTTTAGACTATTATTAGTTTACGTGATATGATTATGAATCTCGTACTTGAACTTAATTGTTATCATATGTGATTTAACTGAGAATTCTACACAAGACAACTCAAAATGCTTGGTATGTCATTACATTTAAAAGCTGACTCAACATCCCATTTCGAGCATATAACAACGTAGCTCAACTTCATTTAAAATATGAAACTTCTGATTTTGAAGATCATACATTATTCACTTGTGGATTTTATACAACGCAACTCTTTATTTATTTCATGAAAAACTGTTATCAATATACACCTTTCAAAGAGAGATTTTCTATCAAACTCCACGAACTCACCAACCATTGTGTTGACGTTTTAAGCATGTTTATCTCAGGTAATTAACGGAGCAGGACAAGACACGGAGCGGGCATCTTTTACTCTGATAACTTAAAAGGTGTAAAATCAAATATGTCATTCCTTCCAAATTATCACATCTTTTTATGGGATTTTCAAACCAAATAATTTACCTTTGTATCAAAATATTATTTTGAATGACATATAACTTTCAAAACGCCCTTTTCGGGCCGTTTTCTGAGATTTAAACTTCGATCCTCACCGTAATACCCAAATTACTTTTCCGCTGCCACAAACCAAATTTGGGGGTGTTACAATGAGGATTTCTTTTATTTTTTGACAAATAAGTTTGATGGGAGGCATCTTACTAGACTGCTACTTCAGCTCAAAGGTCCCGTAAGAAGGTTTGTCTTCTCCATAGAACCCAAAACGTTGTTTGGACAAGATGACTTCAATTATGAAGAGATTCATGATTGGCTGTTTTTTTTGGCTCGGCAAGGAATTGAGGAGCTCACAATTCGAAACTGGTATAGTGAACCAGTTATGTTGCCAACCCAACTGTACTCTCGTATGGAGTTGAAACATCTGGAACTTCATTGGTGTACTTTTCCTAGTTTTGGTATCTTTTATTAGTTTTCCAAATCTATTGAGCTTAGAATTATTATCTGTCAATTTTCATACCGGTACAATTTGGGAGTTTATTGCTCATTGTCCCTTAGTTGAGTCTCTTAAAATGAATTGTGCTGATACAAACGAGATGAGACTATTGGATATTGCACAACTTAGGATTCTGAAGAAGTTATATTTGTCATTCGGTGTTTGGAACCATCCCACGACAATCACAACTTACAATATCTTTCAGCTAAGAAGTCTTCCCAAACTTGAGTCCCTTACATTGGATTTTCAGGAGTGCAAGGCAAGACGAATTTGAGTTTTACACTTCAAATTACAGAATGTTAAAGTAATCTCTAATACTTATGAAATGTAATCTCTAAAACTTAAGAAAAGTCAAACTTTTGTAGTTGTTGGCAGAAGGTAGCTGTTGGATGAATGTCCATGTGGCATTTGTATCCCTCAAGACTCTAAATCTATCCGGAGTCGATTTTGGGAAAAATGCAATGGCATCATTCATCATTCAAATGATTCGTGGAGCTCCAAAATTGCAAACGCTAGAAACCAGAGTAAGTGGAATGCATATGTATCAAATACATCATCTTAAATTGTCATGGTTGTGCATCTCAATACTATCTCAATTTGCAGGCTTCATTGGAAAGTGATCTACCTTTGTAAATTTGTTCATTAGATTTAGGCAGCAATAGAATGAGGTCGAGGCAGCTCGAGAGTGTGGTGTTTCGATCTTTTCCTAGATCAGAGAATGAATTAACAATAATAAAGTTCATACTTGCGTGTTCCCCCTTGCTGAAGACACTTTATATCACGCTCAGCAATTTGAGTGATGATGAGTCTGAAAATGTGAGGATGAATTGGGAGTTGGCTAGGAAGCTGTTGAAACTCCACCGAGCTTCCTGCACAGCCTTAGTGGAATTCTTCTAGTGTTTGTAGTTTATGTATTGGTTGAATACCCTATGACAATTAACCTTGTATTTTGTTGCTTGCTATTTGTTTATATGGTTTCATTAAGTTTAGCTTGTGCATATGTTGTTGGTGCAAATGCCTAATTTAGGTTGTGCATATGTTGGTTGCTAAATTGTGGTAAATGGTGTTTTTCGAACTTTTGAAATACTCTGGGTCTCTTATGGATTTGGAAGTTTGACTTTAGAAAGTCAAACTTCCATATAGCATTTCCACTTGACATTAGAAATTCAAACTTGAATATAGCATTAACATTTGACTCTAGAAAGTAACACTGCAATCCATGAGTCAAATGGTAAATGACATTTTCCATTTGCAGTTTGACTTTATAAAGTCAAAATTGCAAATCCATTAGTCAAATTGTGGTACATGATTTGCAACATTCAACAAGAGTCACCCAAACTACTAGTGATATCAGTAACAAAAAATTTGCAAAACACAATTTAACCAACCAAACTGCTACCATTCAATGTGTGTGTTTGTGTTTGATCTGAGTGGGTAAGGATTTAATGGGGTGGGATTAATTATACTAAATGTCAAATTAAGGGACCAAATGTGAACACTCAAGTTAATAATGGGCGGGAGTTTTAAGTATGACAACGGCAACATAGACAAATTGAAGGACCAAGTGTGAAAAAATAGTCATTATTAAAACCCTTGACCGTCTCTTCCCTGAGACGCTAATAATTTTTGTGCGTTAACCAATAAACCCATCCAACTGTCTTTTCCTCACACATTTCCCAATGTTGAATGAACTTATGGAAGTGGTTGATTCATCACGCTTACATGATCGAATGGGATTGTGGTTTGCGCAAGAGGCTGCAGAAGAAGGGTTTTTAAAAACTAATTAGTGACTGTATTGATCATATAAAGAGGCTGATAATCAAGCGTATGGAGCTGATTGTGGAGAATGAAGCTTTGGGAGAGCGTGGTGTGGCGCATGCCAGTTTAGATGTGCTGAGAGAAGCCCAAACCAGGCACATCGACCTACTTGCTCGTTTGATAAAGATTTATGGTGAAGCTAATGATGGTATTCGTAAGCAGGAAGGTTATGTTGCGAAAATTGCTGAATATAATTAGTCACTTTTGGCTATTTGATGGGGGTAGGTAAATGGGGTCTTTTGGTTCCTTTTTTTCGGATTTTAGGTTGTTAACAAGGTTATGTAAATGGATCTTTTGTTTGGTTGTTGATGAAGGGTTGATCTAGTTCCTGATGTTCTTTTAATGTACTCTAACTATGATGCAATATAAATCAAAGCTTTAGCATTGGTATTGTGCTATTTGGTGTACTGTTTCTATCAGCAAAAACAAACACCCCTTTATATTAGGAAACATAAACACAGTGGTTATAAGTTTGGTATAATTTGTTGGTGATGTATGTATATTTTGATTTTGCTGTTTCCATTTTATCAGTTTGCATTTGCATATGTAGTTTAGGGGGTTGTTTGGAATAACCCATTTTTTACTTATAAAGTCAACATATACAAAAAAATTATTAACCAAACTGTATTGTTTTAATCTATTAAAACATTCTTTGTATGCATTTGTAGTTTTAATTTTGTTGTTTACATTTTATCAGTTTGCAATTGCATATGCTGTTTATTGGAGTGTTTGGAATAACCCAATTTGACTTATAAAGTCAACACATACAAAAAAAAGTAGTAACCATACTGCATTGTTATAACATATGAGCTACATCATATCAGTTAAGTTACATTTAGACTAAAAGACATATAGCATTTCTTGCAGGCGATTCACTTGGTTAATTGACTAGCAGGTGAATCACTTGCTTTATGACTTGCAGGTTCTTCACTTGCTGTTTGACTTGGGCGTACTCCACTTGGTCTTTGAATTATAGGTGGTAACTACATAAGTTTAAATTAAATATTACAACACAAAAAGACTTCTTAAATCGAACAATCTTCAACATGTCCTTTTCCAATGACCTCAGTCTCCCCTGATGCGTCTCTCTCGATACAAACGCAATTCCTCATCTAGTATATCATCAATTGGTAATCTTTCAGGGTTGAGAGAGGATGATATACGTGACTCAGTTATAGGTTTCATGACTCGATTAAAAAGGCGATATTGAGGGCCTTGAAGATATGGATACGAGCATATGAAGTGGTTATAGAGACGGGTAAGAAGCATCCCATAGGGCATTAAATTATCGTCACTGTCCTTGACATGCATTATTCGCTTAGCGAAGAAGTAAGCAAGATTGTAAGGTTGTCTAGTGAGAATGCAGTAAAGCATGTGAGCACAACATGCCGTTAGATACTTATGATCCTTTATTAGACAGAAGGCATTTTCACGCAAGATGACTGACATTGGTTGTAGAAACTGACGGAGTTCAGTCATACGAATACTTTTGGGATGAAGGATATTTGATGAATTACAGAGTGACTCGATCAACTCAGTTGAAGAAGGAATATATGAGCGATATGGACCATCCTCTTCTCGATTATCGAGTAAAGTGTCAAACTCAAGTTCTTCCGTGTAGGCACATTGCCCATGATATGGAAGTCCAAGGATTTCAGCGAATTCCTCAAGAGATAAGGAAAATTTGTAATGACCTACCCAAAACCTAAGAGATATGGAATTGTCTTGATTACGTTTGATTTGGAATTCACGGAGAAATTCTAACATGAAATGAGGACAAATTTGTTCATTAATAGCGAGTAGACAATCAAAACCTATTGTTCAAAAGGCTCTGTCAATGTGTTCCAGGGCTACTAATGAGGATCAACGATTTGACCTTCATGAATGTGACGTGACTCAAGATCTTTGAAGCTTTGAAAAAAGTCGGGTGGTAAGTATGGTTCTAATGAAACTTTTGGAATGTAAATGTTGGATAGAATATTGTCTATGTCATATGTGTGTGGCATTTTTCACCTATAAAGAGATACATTATTAGTAAGACTCTTATATAACGCAAAGATGAAATTAAAATTATATTGACTAATTTTATGTGCTTGACCCAAACACTCTTTTATTTTTAAAAACCATATTAACTTTTGGAAAAATTAGGCCAATGTAGTTGCATGGTTTATGATTACGTTTTTGTTACGTTCCTAAGCATGATTAACAACACCATATCGAATTGGGGATTATCACATTTAAGACACTTTTTAAAATTCACTTAATTAACCAATTCCTACATCTAGGTGAATGATATTAGTAGTACATTGCTAAGATTTAGTGTTACTTTTAAGCAATTACAAGAAAAATTGAAAATCCACAAATTCAAATTTATGTTCATATGAACCTTAATTACGAATTAATAAAGAAATAGATGAAATGACTTACAATTGATCTTATTAATGATGTTGTGGTTAATAATCCTTGATTAATATGGTTTGAATTATGTTTTAGTGGAGTGATTACAGATGTGGGTGTGTTTTGATTTGATTTCGTCCTTGCTGTAGTAAGAGGAAGTGTTTGGTTTTTTTATTTTTCATTAAATGACAAAGGAGAAAGGGTTACCCCTTGGGTTACATTATAGTTAAAATATAATTGGACTATTTTGCCCTTTAATATATAACAGAAAACATGCGTTGACCAAGACCAAATGGGCCAAGGGACGCAATCGGCCTCAAAATCCCAACTTTTGGACTCACGGCGACGATTTTCCCAAATTTGAGGCCCTGACGATGTTTTTGGGAAAGTTTATGGACCAACGGTGTATTTTTGTCTTAAAATTATTACTACAAAAACTAAATAAAAACATTGATCGATAAAGCATTGAGTGAGCTTCACAAAAGTCAATGCGGTAATTAAAGAACAAGTTTTGTAAACTATGCATTTATCGGATAGTAATTTTAGATGAAAAAAGTAGTTGTTAATTTATGTAAAGCATGACTTGAGACAAATGTTAATGTTAATTTGTAGTAGGGAAATGATTGAGAGGATTAAAGATGTTTCTAATTATATGTCTAAATTTGTGTTTTAATGTTTTTTGGTTTGTGAAATGGTGGATTTTTAGTTGCAATCAACATGATGATGTCATGCAAGTTTAGGTATGAAATTAAACACAATGTTTATGTCTCTCTATGTTTAAACTTGTGTCTAATTTCATGTTTAAACTTGTGTATCAATGTTTTATTTATTTGTGAAATAGTAGGTCTTTTAGTTGAAACAAACAGGATGATGCTATACAAGTTTATGTATGAAATTAGGCACAATGTTTACGTCTCTCAATTATTTATTTGTGAAAAATGATTAGGAAGACTAAAAAATGCCTAATTTCATACTTAAACTAGTATAAATTCAGTTTGTAACGAGTATAGAGTTGTAGTATAACATCAATTTTTAACTAGTGTAATGAAGTCAGTTTGTGTAAAGTTCAGAAACCAATGGTAAAACCAACAACTCTCCCATATCTACAAGGACTCACACACAACTTTCTCTTGGAAAATGATTGGGGGAACTAAGACTAAAGGGAGTGAGGCTACTCAACTAAGGGGCGACTCGCGACACGTGGCGCTGAGTCAGCAAGTTGGGTAGCCTCAAAAAAAAGGGGGAGTGGGGCTACCCAGGAGGGTGGGGCGACTCGCGACACGTGTCACTTGTAATGATTGGTTTTTTTTTTTTGTTTTTTCAACTTTTTTTTTTTGTTTTTTTTTTTCATATTATATAAATAATAACTAAAATTACATATTATATAAAAATAACAATATCACATAAATAATAATCCTAAAACATAAATATTACTTAAAAATTAATACAAACATAAATATTGTTCATAAAACATAAATAATAATCCTAAAACATAAATATTACTTAAAAATTAATAAACTACGCATCGCGATATTTTTGAATAATTTCTTGTTTCGCTTTTTCCATGATTGATCTTTTGGGTTCCGGAAGATCACTGTAGTCAGTGGTCATCACTTTCAACTCGGCAAGCTTTATTTTACTTTCCTTTGCCTTCAACTTTCTATCCCCATACTCCAATCTTTTTGCAGTGAGATCCATCAACCCTCTCAATTGACCCGAAATATCGTCCAAAGTATTATCCAACTTCCCCTTTCCCTTGCCCGAAGAACCCCCCACACTCGAACTCGATTTCCTAGTCGTGTCTCTTCCAACCGGGCGTTCCCGAAACTCCAGCTCCTCATCCTCGTCCAATGAGTTAAGATCTAAATTCACACGAGCATCCGAATCTTGACTTTGATAATCGCCGGATGATGACATTTTCGTTCTTTTCTAAGTTGGTTCTCCCCGACTTTTTCTTGCGTCTGATGAATCGGTAACGTAATGAAACTTTGAACAATATCTTAACTTATCCCACACCTCCACAAATCCAAAAGCTTTTCCCCAAGTCCCCTAGTACTCGGCGAGGGCCTTTTTAACCACGTCGGCGTCATTCGCACCACTTTGATGGTTGTTCGCATTTGTGAGCCGAGTATAGATCTCGTTGAAATGTTGGATTTGTGGGCGCATTTTCCTCCACTTGGCACTCACCCCGTCCGGCTCACGATATCCGATCTCCTCACCCATGAGCTTCAAAAAAATCTTCGTTATTCGGGTCCAATATGTTCTCTCCTTTTGATAATTGGCTACAAAAAATAAAACAACATTTCATATGTATATAAATATCCGTAAATGTATATATAAATTTATAAAAAGACACGCAAAATTTAATACCTTCTAGTGGGTCCTCGGTAACCTCCAACCAAGCTTTGCATAGGCACAGCTCCTCCTCTTTTTGCCACGGAATAGCCGTGGTTCTCAACCTCGGTTCGTCGGCGGGTTTCCGTTTGTGTTGTCTTTTTTGTCTACGTTGTATAGATCCCCCGGCTTCGACTTCCGGTTGGGTTTCTTGGACGATTTCAACGTCCGGAGAAGTTAGCGTCATTGGTGGAGTGTCAATGACTCGTTGACGATCTAGAAAAAAAAATATGGGTTAAAAAAAAATATAATGATATATATATATATACACCGAAATATATATATATATATATATATATATATATATATATATATATATATATATATATATATATATATATATATATATATATATATATATATATATATATATATATATATATACCGAAATATATATATATATAAATATATATATATATATATACCGAAATATATATATATATATATACCGAAATATATATATATATATATATATATATATATATAGAGATGGGATATTATGAGAAGGGGTCTTAAAATGAGAAGGGTGGGAAGGATTGTGGGAGTGACATGTGTCACTTTGCCACATCATCATTCCGCCAAATTTTTTACTGCATCACGATGCAGTAAAAATTTTGGCGGGAAAAATTTTTTTTTCCCGCCAAAAAAAAATTTTATTTTTTGGGCAATAAAATTTTTTTTTTTCCCGCCAAAATTTTTACTGCATCGTGATGCAGTAACCGTGATGCAGTAAAAAATTATACTGCATCGTGATGCAGTAACCGTAATGAAGTAAAAAAATATACTGCATCGTGATGCAGTAACCGTAATGCAGTAAAAATTTATACTGCATCGTGATGCAGTAAAAATTTTGGCGGGAAAAAAAAAAATTTTTTGCCCAAAAAAAAAATTTTTTTTTGGCGGGAAAAAAAAATTTTTTCCCGCCAAAATTTTTACTGCATCACGATGCAGTAACCGTGATGCGGCATGATGATGTGGCATGGGGATGACACATGTCACTCCCACAATCCTTCCTACCCTTCTCATTTTAAGCCCCTTCTCATTGTATCCCTACCCTATATATATATAAATATATATACACCGAAATATATATATATATATATATATATATATATATATACCGAAATATATAAAAAAAAATATATAATGATATATATATATATATATATATATATATATATACCGAAATATATATAAAAAAAATATATAATGATATATATATATAAAAATATATATATAAGTAAATAAAGAGTAAAAATGTTATACCAAAATGTCCACCCGGTGTGTTTTGAGTAACCCCGGCGAAACCGTATCCCTCTTGTGACGCATTCCAAGGTATGAAACCCGGCATTGGTTGACTAGGCGCCACGTTCATTTGTTGGATATATTGAAACAATGCCGGGTTATTAAGTAAATTTGGATCATTCATATCCGGTTGATTTGGGACGTTTGGACGTGCCAAACGATACCCGTACGGGCTGCGAATGTTATTTTGATTAGGATTTGGATACATTTTTTTTATGAAATGAGAGTGTATATATGTGAGATATTAGTTTGAGGATATATGTGATATGTGATATGTGATATGTGATGTATGTATATATAGTGAGGAAAGGTTGGGAAAAAAAAAAAAAAAAAAAGACTACTATCCGTTTGCAAACGGCTAAAATTACATCAAAATTTTCAGACGATTCGGGCGATACATATAGATCGCCAGGTTGCAAGTCGCCGGGGGGGGGGGGGGCGGTGTGGCCGGCGATCCGGCGGCGATTCGGCTGCTTATCGCATGGAGATCGCTCCACTCCCTTTAGTCTAATATATGTGCCTAAACTTAAGCTTAAACATATCTGGCATAATCATGATTATTTGTGAAAAAGTTGGTCCCGTAGCTGTAACCATCAAGATGATGACATATAGGTTTAGACTCATCTTTAGGCACAACTTTAAACCTCCCAATCACAACCCCAGCTCCTTTCTATAAATGGTCAGTAATTATACTTTCATTCAACCAATAACAACAACCCATGTGTCCAAACATACAATAGCCACATAGGTAAAACACCCACACAAACACCACCCACGTGACCCACTGTCAAATTATTGTAAAATCCAGTCCATGTCATCTTCTTATTGTCGTATTATCCACGTCATCAGACCTCTCTGATCCACCAATACCTGTATATAAACCTCTCAACCAACTCCTTCATTTTCACTCACTACCAAAATTTATAAAAAAAAAAAAAAAAACATTTTTCCAACTTTTCATTTTCAGTTTTCAATTTTTCTCAACCACTTCCGGTGACTAAAAACTCGCCGGAAAATGAAAATTCCGGTGACCAAATATTTTTTAGATAAACACGTACCTGTTGACAAAGTGCCTGTTCATCGCCGTCACATACTTCACGAAAAACATTAAAAAAAAATTACAACCTTTTTTTTTTGAAAAGTAAGGTATCGAGTTTGTGTCATTAGATTTATCAAATCGTTTTTAGCACGTAACGTATAACTTTGTATAAACTTAATTTTTGACAAACTATAAAAAAAAAAAAGTTGACCAAATAGCATGTATTTCCAAATGAAAATCCAACCGATCGATCAGAGTCACGAAGACTCGGTTAACTCCGAGTCTCCCGTGACTCTGAAACCGGTTTTAAAGTCTCGTTTTAAGCGTCTTTTCGACCGAGGTAACTTGAAGCATAACAATTCGGATAAACCAAATGACGTAAAAGATCTACCAGACTTCGAACCGAGTTCCGTTTGTTTGGCTAAAATGGTACAGAATTTTATCGAAGATACCGCTCCCGAAAACCCGAAAAAATGTGGCCGAAACAGATGTAACTGTTTCAATGGAAACATGAATGATATTTCTGATGATGAGTTTTTCGGTGAATCTAATCCTAACTACACCGATACTCTCAAGGTATATTTTATATAACTTATATAGTTATATTTGAAAGAAATAACATTGTGTTAATCTCAATTTCTAAGTAAACTTTTGTAGAGTTTGACATCTTGCGCGAGTGTTGCTCAGCGGAATCTGTTAGCGGACACGTCGAAAATTGTTGAGAAAAATAAATGTTGTAAAAGGAAAGACGAATTGACGAAATTTGTTGTTCGGGAATTGGTACTAATTGGGTACGATGCTTCGGTTTGTAAATCACGTTGGGAGAAGACTTCAATTTATCCTGCTGGTATTTAACTTAACTTTAATTGATCTGTTTGAAAATTTATAAGTCAAGTATGATTTGTATTTATGGGGGTTTAATTTTGGTTATATACTTATATAGGTGAATATGAATATTTGGATGTGATTTTTGGAAATGGAGATAGGGCGTTAATTGATGTAGATTTCAGATCTGAGTTCGAAATAGCTCGGCCTACGGGGAACTATAAGGCGATTCTTCAATCGTTACCGTACATCTACGTCGGTGAAGCCGATCGTTTGCAACAGATTTTATCGGTTGTGTCTGAAGCAGCGAAACTGAGCTTGAAGAAAAAGGGAATGCATGTTCCTCCGTGGAGGAAATTTGAGTACATGAGGTCGAAATGGATGTCGACACATGTCAGAACGCCTTCACCGACAACGGAAATGCTGCCGTTGTCGGTGAAGGGAGTAGGGGCTTTACTGCCCCCTACTCCACCTCCAACACCAAATGGAAACGCGGCCTCAGAACATAAAAGACAGTTGTCTGTTTTTTCTGAGGCCGCGTTTGAGTCTGAGTGTGGGGTTTTTGAATTGATTTTTGGAGAGGATAAGACGAAGGTAGAGTTGACGGAGGGGGAAAAGTCCGATGAGGGTTTTGAATCGTCGGCGGTTGGAACGTGGGAGCCGCCGGCGATAAAACCGAGGAATGCTGAGAGAGGGAGTAAATTAGTGGTCACCGGATTGGCTTCTCTTTTCAGGGAGAAAGCATGAAGGAATAAAATTTTGGAATTATTTACTTTTTTTTTTCCTTTCTTTCTTTTTGCGTCTTTTACTCGTTTTCCTAAGAGTAAAAAAACAAAAAAAAAATGAATATATAACATTGCAAATATTATAACGAGATTCCTTTTTTACCCCTGCTTTTTTACTTATGTAGTTTGATTTTGTAAATTTGTGAAATAAATAACGATATCTATTGCGCAGAAACAAAAAGATCCGGTATATATATCTAGTAAAAACAAACTTTATTTGATCATCTTTTGTATAAATCAGCAATGAACTTGGAAAACTTGTAAGGTGATAAAATAAAGTTTGTAAATGCTTGAACTTCTATATGAAAAGATGATCAAACTAATTGTGTTTTATACTCTAGTTTGCAGACTCTACTTTTCACGTTTGACTTAAACTATTTTCGTACAAATTTAAAGGTTGTGGGTTTAAATTTCGTTGGAGGCATTGGCAGATTGTGAAAAATGATTGTCCTAGAAAAACAAGCTATTCTCGCTAAAGATGCTTGCAAATTTTCATTGGATGATGAAAATTAAACAATTACCATGAGGCAAATTTAAATAAAATGTAGCTAGTTGTTTTAAAAAGTTTAAATTTATATTCATAGTTTTAAGCTTACAAAATATAGGAACGAGTTGAGTCAACTCAGAAATCAATAATACAAAATTGCTGATTGGAAGAAGCATGGGAGTTCAATTGATAAATGAATGAGGCAGATTTTTTATTGGCCAACATTTCTTTCAACTTCTACAAACCCAACTACCAATTATTTGTTTTTACTTCAAAATCTCGAAAAATATCCGACTCCTTCACACAATAACCAAAGGGGCATTGCTCTGATGGTACCCCAAGCGCAAACACTTGGTTGATCCGATAATCAGGACCTTTTGAAAGAAACGAATTGGGTTCAATCCCAACACATACCGATTAGTCATCGATGCGGCTGAACATCGCATGGGTTGGTCATTGAGGAATGATCTGCAGGCAGCCACGAGTGCATAGGTCAGAGTTTCTCAATCGATCTAAATCTTTTAAAGACAGTATACGTGAACACGCAATAGACGACATAACATGAATCGGTAATTCACAAGTCATTAGAATTATGGAGTATATGTTAATGAACATAATTTAATACAAAAACTGATGTTCTATATTTTAAACATATTTTTGTTTTGGGATATCGCATAGTGATCACCCTTTTAAATGTTAATCAATCAAAGAACTTTCAAGTGGTAAGTCAAAATATTATTTATATATAACATAAAAAAGTACATGTAATATTGAGAATCATTCAAACCCACTTAAGCTTATGGTAATGGTAATCGTAAATATTCGACACATCAGCGACACATCAATTTTATTTCTCCAAGACTACACACAACCACAATTTATAAATAAGACAACCGCAACTATAACAAAAAACACACCCTACAAAAACTAATAAAAAAAATACAAACATAAAAGAGATTAAATCTTTCGTTTGGTTGACAAACTATAACTTTGAAAATGTTGAGGTGGGGCTCGGTTGCATCCGATTGAGCTAATGGGAGGCACTCGGTTGGGGGTCAGTTGGTTGGGGGTATTCGGTTGCCATTAACATTGGCCTAATGCTGCATTCTCGAGTTCTTTTTTGAAAGGTAAGAAAATCAAACGATAGGAAACTAAAATTTAAATAGAAAGAAAATGAAACAGAAATGAAATGCTAGGAAAATTTCTAGCATTTTCACCAAAAAGTTTCTACCCAAATATAAGAGCGGATTTGTACGGAAACAAAACTACACCCAATCTATTGAGTATATAATGACTAATAAAACCTTTGTATTTATATGTCTCTTACTTATATTCGACTCTTGTTAGAGAATTGACATGTTCTAAATGACATAAACGTAATTATATCATCTTCTTTTCCATTTCAACTTGAGAACACAACCTTCTTTCTTTTTCTTTTTATTTCATTTCAAATCGAGAATTTGAAATTGAAAAAAAAAAAAAAAAAAAAAAAAAAACAAAAAAAACTTTTTTTCTTTACATACATATTTTTTTTTTCTTTTCTTTATCCATCATTTCTAACCTCACTTAAAACTAATCTAGAACGCAGCGTAAGTAAATATGCATGGGATCTAAACGTTTTGAGGAAATCACCGAGTAAGAACAAATGATTATATTTTTTCAAGGAATACTTCTTAACCCTTTTTTTCCATTTTCAAGTAAAAGGAAAAAAAGAAAAAAAACAACCAATAATATTTTCTTTTTCTCAAAAGAATCAAATTCATTGCTTCTTCAAATGTAACCCATCTTTGGGGTGGTTGAAGAAGGGGACCGCACCGTTGTCACAACAATCACAAAAGAAAATCATTTACACCGTATGGTATAATAGTATATGAGGTATGCCATGTTCGAGTTCTAACCAAAATCTCTCGAAATATGTTTTATGTCTTTAGCCGTTTAGTTAATATTGCAGATGAAAACAAACTACTTTGCTATTCCATAACATTCGTGTTCTCGCAACTGCAAATGATCAACTTAGTTTTAAACGAGAAAACCATGTTATACAAGATTAAGATCAATCAAAACTATTGGCTCCAAAACTAGGTAGGTTTGCTAAAGCAGTTAAAAACATCTATGAAGCTTTAATTAGTTCGGAATTCATTGTCAACAAACAACCATATTAACAAACAACCATATTAACAACCACCATTCGAAAAATAGTTTCATTAGCCTTCAATTCAAATAAAGTTAAAGTACTTTTCCGAATGATATTCGTGACCAAAAAAAGACAATAACAAACCTTTCAAAGTGTCTTTATTACTTGTAATCATAAAATTTATATATCGTGACCACCTTTACTATTACAATGACAACCTTTTATGATCACAAATTTCTATTGACTTATAATAGTTACTATAAGTTATAATCTCTATGTTATTTTTTTCTTTCACATATTGCTATTGAAGTAGTGTATGAACATCACGTATGAATCGATATTGGTGTAGTTATGGTTAGAAAATTTAGTGCACTTGAGGGATCAGTTCACATACACCCATCAGGTCCCTGACTACCCTGACTCAAATAGTGGTTAGGAGTAACTCATCAGAAGGTTTAATCCTTCACTGAGTTACTACTGCTAGTAATAAGTTAGTACTGCTGGAGCAGAGTTAATACTGCTAGTACTTTTTTAGTACTGCTGAGTTAGTACTGCTGGTACTAAGTTAGTACTGCTAGAGCAAGTTACTAAGTTAGTACTGCTGGGATAAGTATGTAACTACTTTGACCTATTCAAATGGCAGTTAAAACTGCTTTTATGACCATGTTTAATTGGTCATGTAACCACTATTGGCTATAATGGGGATAATTATGAGGCGATTAATGGGCCGATTAATCCTCATAATTTCATTTGACTAGCTGTGAGTATTTTCCTATATATTGGAGATCAATCATGCATGATTAGGAAGACAGAGAACATAAACACTTGAAAGCAAAAGGGTTATTGATTGGTGCCTAAATCATTAACAAACATTTGGTCTTATCCCAAGTAGATATTCGTGATACCCAGGCATTAGGGTCGAATAGTTTACTTTGGAAAGTGATAACACGATTTCAAGTGATATCCGGTAACCATTATTGGTACGTAGTTAGGTCATTGATTATCTTCACCCTGTTCTAGGCCAACCACACAGCCAACAATCAAAGTAAACTATTTTGTGATAATCAATGGCTGCTGCTGCTATGAAACACATGGCTTCAAACTTTGCCAAGCTTGATAAGTTTGAAGGGGTGTATGTTCTGAGCACACCCATTCCTGATGATGGTGATGATGCTACTGTGGAACAAATGAGGAAGAGGAGCAAATGGGAGAATGATGATTACATTTGCAGAGGTTTAATCCTCAATGGTATGTCTGATTCTCTCTTTGATATTTATCAGAATGTTGAATCTTCCAAAGAACTATGGGATTCCTTGGATGCCAAATATATGGCTGAGGATGCATCAAGTAAGAAGTTTCTTGTAAGTAATTTCACAAATTACAAAATGACTGATTCAAGACCAGTTATGGAACAATACAATGAACTTCTTGGTATACTTGAAAGGTTTACACAACATAAAATGAACATGGATGAGGCTATTTCAGTCTCTTGTATCATTGACAAACTCCCTCCTTCTTGGAAAGATTTCAAGCATACCTTGAAACATAAGAAGGAAGAACTGACTCTTGTTCAGTTGGGCAGTCATCTGCGTATTGAGGAATCCCTCAGGGCGCAGGACAGTGACAAGCCAAAGAGTAGCAATGCTACTGGTGCATCTGTTGTCAATATGGTGGAACATAACAATTCCACCAGGTACAATGACAACAAGGGCAAACGTAAACATCATGATAACACAAGGGCTGACCCTAACAAGAAGGCAACACCTACTTGTTGGAAATGTGGCAAAACTGGTCACATTAAAAGGGATTGCAAAGGTGTTAAGGTTGGTGGTAAAGCCAATGGTTCAGGCACTAGTGGTTCAGGGAGTGGTGGTTCTACCAACTCACTGAAAGGTCAGAATATGATGATGATGTTGCGTGGTGGGTTGACTCTGGAGCAACTGTTCATGTGTGCAAAGATAGACGCTGGTTCAAGACTTACGAGTCACTGAATGATGGTTCTATTCTTCACATGGGAAATGAGTCAACAGCCCTGGTGCATGGTCGTGGTTGTGTAGATCTTAGTTTTAGTTCTGGAAAGATTGTAACTTTGTTTAATGTTATTCATGTTCCTGATATAAGGAAGAACTTGGTTTCAAGTAGTGTTTTGAATAATCATGGTTTTAAACAAGTTATTGAATCTGATAAGTTTGTTTTGTCTAAACATGGTGTGTTTATTGGTTTTGGCTATTTGTGTAATCAAATGTTCAGGCTTAATATTGTCATTGATATTGTTAATTCAACCTTTATGTCAACTTCTAAACTGAACGACTCTACCCTCTGGCATGCTAGACTTGGCCATGTACACTATAAAAGAATGCAAGATATGTCTAAGGATGAGTTAATCCCAGCATTTGACATGAACACTGAGAAGTGTAAGACTTGCATGTTGACCAAAATAACTAAGAAACCTTTTCAGGGTGTAAAATGTGAGACTGAGCTCTTGGAGCTAATACACAGTGACCTGTGTGATTTGCATGCCACTCATTCTTTGGGGAATAAGAAGTACTTTGTGACATTTATTGATGATGCTTCTAGGTTTTGTTATGTCTATCTGTTACATACTAAGGATAAAGCATTAGATAAATTCAAAGTATTTAAAACTAAAGTTGAATTACAACTTGGGTCCCTGATCAAAAGATTAAGGACTGATAGGGGAGGTGAGTACATGGATACTCTGTATTTTCAGTCTGTTGGTATAATCCATGAAACGACTTCTCCCTATACTCCTCAGCAAAATGGTATATCTGAAAGGAAAAACAGAGTGCTGAAGGAGATGGTTAATTCCATGTTGTCCTATTCAAGGCTGAGTCAAGGGTTCTGGGGTGCAGCTATGTTAACAGTTTGCTATTTGTTAAATAGGGTTCCCAACAAAAGGAACAAGGTTACCCCTTATGAACTATGGACTAAAAGAAAACTCAACCTGAACTTTCTCAGGGTTTGGGGTTGTAGGGTTGTTGTAAGACCCCCTGATCCAAAGCAGAAAACTTTGGGTGAAAGAGACATTAAATGCATCTTTGTTGGATATGCTGAGCATTCCAAGGCATATAGGTTCTATGTTATTGAACCTAATGACTATGTTTCAATTAACTCAATAATTGAATCAAGGGATGCACTCTTTGATGAGAATAGATTCTCATCAATCCCTAGACCAAGTCAGAGGATTCCAAATGAAACTGATGACATTGGTGTATCAGAGGTCTCTAATGAGGTCCCTGATGAGGTTGTGGTTCAACAACCTGAACCTGAGCTCAGAAAGAGCAGAAGGATCAGAACTCCAAAGTCATTTGGACCTGAGTTTCAATTATACTTAATTGAAGGTACAAGGGATGAAGTCTCAGTAAGTACACCTATGAATACAACTGAGAAGCTGATGCCTAATACTGGCAAAGCTGTATCTCAACTTGAGTATTCTAGGGTGATTGGCTGCCTAATGTATGCCATGGCTTGTACAAGACCTGATATTGTATTTGCAGTGGGAAAACTGAGCAGGTATACTAGTAATCCTAGTGCTCAACACTGGCAAGCAATTCAGAGGGTACTGAAGTATTTGAAGAAAACTATGGATTATAATCTCTCATATACTGGTTATCCTTCAGTATTAGAAGGATACACTGATGCAAGTTGGATCAGTAACACTGAAGACAATTCGTCTACCAGTGGCTGGGTATTCCTACTTGGTGGATGTGCAATTTTTTGTGCATCCAAGAAGCAAACTTGCATCACCAGTTCAACAATGGAATCTGAATTTGTGGCTTTAGCAGTTGCTGGTAAAGAGGCTGAATGGTTGAAAAACTTGCTTCTTGAGATTCCATTGTGACCTAAACCTATAGCACAAATTTCTATCTGTTGTGATAGTGCAACTACATTGGCAAATGCTTATAGCCAGATGTACAATGGGAAGTCTAGACACTTAGGTGTCAGGCATAGCATGATTCGTGAGCTTATCATGAATGGGGTGGTGTTTATAGAGTTTGTTAGATCTCAACAAAATTTAGCTTGTCACTTGACGAATGGTTTAGCTCGAGACTTGGTCATAAAATATGCTAAAGGGATGGGTTTAAAGTCCAACTTAGTCACTGAATGCTAAGACACCCAACTCCCTCCTGAGGAAACTTGGGAGCTGAGTTCAATGTGGAAAGCTGAAGATTCAGTGGACTGGAGCACATGTTTTACAATCATCCCAAGGTTGTGCTCGGAACCTGCTGGAAAGGAGGATGAAGTATTTACTTCTTAATGGTTAATTTTCTTTGAAAAAGTGCTTGGTAGGAGCATGAATAAAGAGGAACCACCTATGTGAATGTTGAAGTTTTGCCGCTTTAGGAAGCTTAGGACTTTTGGCTCTTACAACATTTATGAATTGGATATGAACACATGGCTTGTATAGTGTTAGGAGCGTTTAAGTGTTTGAAAACTTGTGTGTATTTTATATTCAGGTATTCAAATGGGCTGAAAGGTTAAATTCTTAGAACACCTTGATTCTCGAATATTTGAACGTGTAATGTACTAAGATGGAAATTCAATCCTCGGGATATTTTCGTTTATGCACTTGTTTTCTTTAATGTTTTATTTTCATGCAAAGGAAGTGAACTAAATTTGAGGAGGATTGTTGAAAAATTTAGTGCACTTGAGGGATCAGTTCACACCTGGTAATGGGTCAGGAGGTACAGAGTGTACACCTATCAGGTCCCTAACTCAAATAGTGGTTAGGAGTAACTCATCAGAAGGTTTAATCCTTCACTGAGTTACTACTGCTAGTACTAAGTTAGTACTGCTGGAGCAGAGTTAATACTGCTGAGTTAGTACTGCTGGTACTAAGTTAGTACTGTTAGAGCAAGTTACTAAGTTAGTACTGCTAGGATAAGTATGTAACTACTTTGACCTATTCAAGTGGCAGTTAAAACTGCCTATATGAACATGTTTAATTGGTCATGTAACCACTATTTGCTATAATGGGGATAATTATGAGGTGATTAATGGGCCGATTAATCATCATAATTCTATTTGACTAGCTGTGAGTATTTTCCTGTATATTGGAGATCAATCATGCATGAGTAGGAAGACAGATAACATAAACACTTGAAAGCAAAAGGGTTATTGATTGGTGCCTAAATCATTAACAAACATTTGGTCTTATCCCAAGTAGGTATTCGTGATACCCAGGCATTAGGGTCGAATAGTTTACATTGTAAAATGATGACACGATTCCAAATGATATCTGATAACCATTATTGATACGTAGTTAGGTCATTGATTATCTTCACCCTGTTCTGGGTCAACCACACAACCAACAGTTATCAACGTTTGACGAACAAAACTTCCAAATGTAGTCGAACTAACATATATGAAATTCATTTCCCTATTGAGTCAATGTCACATGTTTAAAATGTCTGTTTTTATAACATACTTAAGTGACAAAATATATCACGAAACCTTTATAAAAATCATTCACGTGTTCAAATTTGTATAAGGCATAAAAAAACACATATTATGCAATATTGACAAATTGACAAAGAATAAACTTGTTATAGAAAGTTATAGTACTGTTCAAGAAACAATTAAACGTAAGAGCAAAGGGAGTCATAACACCAAATAACATCAAATTCCTCACAACGTCAGCGCCACATCATTTCAACAACTAATAACATAATACCAAAAAATCACCCATTATCATAACACTAAATAACACCACATTTTAGGACCCACTTAAAAAAAAAAGGGTACAAATTACACTAACTTGGCTTAACATTGCCATAACACAGGATGGAGGAGTCATAACTTGGCCATAACTCAAGTTATAACTTGAGTTACTAACTCAACGCAAGTTGTAACGCCTTGGCAACGCCACCAATGACGGAATGGTTAACACGAATTAACGTGAGCCAGCTCGACCATAACGCAAGTTTTACGTTACCACTCCTTTTGCTCTAATACTCAAGTACTCCGTAACAAATTAACTAAATAAATTTCTATTACCAAATCGTGAGAATATAAAAATGCAATGACAAAAACATTAAGACTAGTATAATGTTATAATTAACGTAATTTATACCACATATAATGCATCAATTACATTTTTTATATTAAATTTCATAAAACATTTATTAATGCATTTTTAAGAAATATAAATATTAATGCATTATATATGCACTATAAATACTTGTATTAGATTATTTCACACAACATTTTAATAGCTCGTTATTATTCATTCTAGTATACTTATTTATGCTAAGAAAAAAAAAATCGATATAATTTGTGAATGGATATTTTTTCTACATATTATCTATACTAGAGTAAATGTTTTCTATAAAAATTGTGACGAATTATAATATATACTAAGAATGGAAATGTAACAAGCAAAACAGTAAATTCTTAGGGCCCGTTACATGTTAATTTAGCCTAGTATTAGTCCATTTAGGGCCCGTTTGGTTTGTTAGTATGAATCACAATGGGTATGGGTATTGGTATAGGGTGGAATGGGTATTGGAGGGAATGAGGAAAACCCCCACACACATCAAATATGAGGAAACCCATACCCGTGGGTATCCTCATTCCCATTCCCCCCAACCAATAACCAACCAAACAACATGAATGACTTTCAAAGTCATAGATTCATTCCCATTCCCCCCAACCAAACGGGCCCTTAGTGTCATTAGGTTTGCTAATAGGCCCAATAGTGGTTTAGCTAATGCACTGTCATCATGAGATTCGTGGAAAGTAGTTTGCAATTCTACTATGCAACCCCGCTTTCCCGTTATGATTCTGTAATACCAAATACAGCTTTATTAGCCACCTACTGCAGACCCAAAAAGAATCCACCGCCTCTCATTTTATCTTCTCCAAATTTCTCACAGCACCTAGAAAATTCCATAGCTTCATTCTTCTCATCCATCTCTTCGCCACCAAAGAAGAACCACTTCCCATTTCCAAAATCCGCAAAAAAAAAAAAAAAAAAAAAAACCCTTAATCTTCTTCCACAAAGTGAATCTCCAAAACTAAAAACTGATTCAGCTATCAATAGAAGCCCGAATAACGACACTAAGATATTTACTTAAACTTCTTAAGTAAGTTTAACTAGATATTTAACAATTTCGGTTTTAGACTTAACGTGCATTTAACACCAATCGACACTAGACTAGACCCAGTTTACACATTATAAGCCTTTTAGGATCATTAAAATTATATTTGATATATCACATTTCACTTTTTCCATTTTGACATAAACCTTGTACGTTTTACGTTTTATGCGTATTTAACCTACGTTTTAGGTTTTAACAACGTTTACGCGCTCCATTAAACTTATCACTCATTTTAAATATTAATATTAAGTATATTGATAAGTTTAATCATTTTTGTAAGTTTTATTATTTTTACGATACCCGGTTTTAAGTTTCGTGACTTAAGGATTTAAAGTTAGTAATTACCGGGGCAAAACTCACTCCGTAACTCAAGATAATATCAAAACTCATCCAAATTCACTTCATTTTAGAAGTGGTCGACATATTGGATGTGTCACCAAGAATTTTGAGTCTTGGTGACGATTCATGTGTACACTTGTAAGACTTCCTAGTTAAGACTCCTAAAATATCTAGATCTTTATATTTCTCATTTCTCATTTGATAACTAGACTTCAAAAACTCTTCATTTCTCTCGATAACAAATGATCCATCATCATCATCATAAACTATCCATCTTTGAATTCAATCTTCAAGTTTCATACCAAAGTTAGAGGCCTTGGTGTTCCATATATGAATCTAGTGTTACTTTGGTGATTTCTTGGTTCAAAAAAGAGCTATACAAGGAAGGTTAAGGGCTAAAGTTATAATCTATTTACAAGGGTCTTCTAAGGGTTACAAATCAAGTTGGTTAAGTCTTGGAAGCAAGGGTTAAAGGGTATAAGTGATTAGGAGTTAGTTAGTGTCCTTGATCTTGTTAAAATTCATCACAAACCTTGTAAGATTATGCTTACGTTCTTCCTATTATTTCAATATGGTTGTAATATCTAGATGTATATTTGATGTATTTATATGATATATGTATGAGTATGTATATATTTGATGTTGTATACAAGCTCTAAAACATGAAAATCAACTAAAACAAGTCCTAGTTAACCTTTTGAAAACTAAAAATCCAAACAGTCCCTTTACACGAATTTTCTAAAACAATAAGGGAACCATGAAACTTAGGGAATATAATAGGGTGGTAGAGCTATGTCTTGTGGTCGTTTTTCCGCTTGGTTCACCTTGTAACTCATCCGTATGAGTAAATTAGAGCCAAAACGGTAAAAGGTGTCGAAAACTGACCAACAGATTTCGTTGGACTAAACGGGACAGTTCTGGTCATTTCTGGAACTCGTCGTGCGTTTATGAAACGTAGCTAAGACATAAACTTAAACGTAGGAAAAAGCCTCGCATTCTAAAGAGTTGTAGAACTCAAAATATGGTCTTTGCCGCGGGACTGTTGAGTATTGTCCAAATTTCTGCAATAAAGTAAATAAGGATATAAAGTCACTTGGAATCATATACACATTATATATATTATACATTTAGCGGGATCATTTAACCCATTTCTTTGTCCCACCCGCTCCATCCGTGACCCGGCTACTAAGTTGGTGCCCCGCCCTGTTCATCTTCACTCACACCCATTGTATATCTTTTAGATCCGAAAGGTGCTGCCCTAGGACTAAAACCTGATGGCTATTCAAGTTTCACCGATCTGACCTTTGGCAGCTACAGTTGCCTGTGAGGGGGTGAACAGGGTTAGGAATAGTAAACGCAAATTTTTAATGCTTTTGTGGCTGTTGTTGCGCCATATGTTACTGATACAGTATCTCTTTAGTTAAAGCCACAGGTTTGAATCTAATTTTACCCAAATTCCTCATTTTTTGCTCAAAAAGGTAGTTGACCTTATTGTCTAAAGATCCAGTGTGAATGAATACGTTGTGGGTTTCCCTTTCTTATTATATTTTTTTTTTTGTGTTTTGTTGTTGTTATTCGTAATGTTCTTATCTCATATTTATGCTCTTGGTTGGTTTAATTGTTGATCTAAATGTTATTCGTAATGTTCTCATCTCATCTCAGATTTAGGGTCTTGCTTCATTTAATTGTGGCTGTTATTGTGTGGTGGTGTATGCAAGCAGATGACTGCTATTATTTTAGGGTTCCAACTATTGCTAATTTTTGGATCTTAGATTTAGGGTTTTGTTGTTGTTATTGCTTGATTTACAGTTTTGGTTTATTTAATTGTGGTTTTTGCTAATTTTATTTTCTCAGGTTTAGGGTTTTGTTGTTGGTATTGGTTGATTTAGGGTTCTACGGAATCACTTGGTTACTTATGTTTGGGTGACCTTATTTTAAGCGCATCATAGCTTATTTTAGTTGTGGAAAGAAATGAACCACTTTGAATGTGTTTGCTAGATCTTATGTCAAAAGTATTATCATTTTTGTCAACCAGATACGATAACCATTGTTTTTTGCCTCATTTATTGAAGGTATGGTTAGATTATCTTATTTTGTTAACTTATGAGCTAACGCTCATGTGTTTGTTTTATGTCGTTTGTAGAAGTTTTTAACTTTTTACCATGTTTGGTTTGTAGGTTAATGTTATGTTAGTGGAACACTAGCTTTTCACAAAGATTTGTGGAGCTCATTGCGCTGTCAATGGGTTTGATGGCATAAAAACGATGGTCGTATTCGTTGCAATAACGGATTATGAGTCTGCGGGGTAAGGGGATTAAAGTTTAGATGGTCCACATCTTGGCGGGGCAGCTCACTAGACTTGCAGCCTTGGTGGCCATATCCTCTTTTTTCGATTCTTAGCAGACTTATTAGTTGTAGGTGGCTACCAGTTTTATTCACGGGGCAAGGACCGGATGGCATGATTATGCAACCGTGTTTCTTTGCAGCCATGACGGAGTCTAGAAGTTTTTCACCCTATTTGGTTTAAAAATCTGAGCCTAATAACTGCTACCCTATGTGTTATGGACGGAGCGGGTGGGACAAAGAAACGGGTTAAGTGATCCCACTAAATGTAATATATATATATGTATGTATATATATATATATATATATATATATATATATATATATATATATATATATATATATATATATATATATATATATATATATATATATATATATATAATATATATAATGTTATGTTAGTGGAACAACAGCTTTTTACAAAGATTTGTGGACCTCATTGCGCTGTCAATGGGTTTGATGGCATAACAACGATGGTCGTATTCATTGCAAGAACAGATTCTGAGTCTACAGGGTAAGGGGATTAAAGTTTAGATGGTCCACATCTCTGCGGGGCAGGTCACTAGACATGCAGCCATGGTGGCCATATCCTCTTTTTTCGATTCTTAGCAGACTCATTTGTTGTAGGTGGCTACCAGTTTTATTCACATTTGTTTTGCTCCAAAACACCTTTTTTTGCTTCACGTACGCTAGGGTTATGATGATTAACACCTATTTCCTGACACAAATGAAGTGGGTCATGAAATATTGGACCCGTAACTTGGCGGGGCAAGGACTGGATGGCATGATTATGAAATCGTGTTTCTTTGTAGCCATAGCGGAGTCTAGAACTTTTTCACCCTATTTGGTTTAAAAAATCTGAGCCTAATAACTGCTATCGTATGTCGCCCTGACGCACGACATAGATTTGTAGCTGTTTCTGCGTTGGGTTCTTATGAATCCGAACTTTTAAACTCTTAGAGATGACAACCTTTTGATTTCGTCAAAGGTCGTTCTTCGATTTACTTATGACTATTGCTTCTGCTTTTGTTGTCAGCAAAACAATTCTTTTTTAAAGTGGGTACCTATGTAATGCATGATGAATATCACAGGCAATTATGAGAGTTCTTACTACTTCGTATTTGGGTAAGTGTAGTTTGCCATAACCCGTACCTTGGCATAGCGATCACATGTGTTGATCCCAGTTGAGCTTCACGATCTTATTAATTGCTTTAGATAAATCAAAGACAATCAGTATAGAAACTGATCTTGAGTAGTATATCAAATATTATGCGGAACTTAATATTTGCTCTTAAGAAGAATTAAAACACAAACGAATTCTCAAACAACACTTCAATATATTAATACGATTGCTCGACAGCAATAGGGTTACAAGAAACCTTGAAGTGTAAACAATAATACGTATGCTAAGATAATTGATATCTAACCCTAACCCTAGAATCTCCTTTTATAGCATAAGGAGTCCTAGTCGGTTTACAAGACTTCCTATACAAGAAAAATATCTTACGTATCTTTTCTATAATTATCCTTAACATACTATACATATCTAATAAGCAGCAAAGTAAATCTTCTAGCAGCAGAGTCTTCGTGAGCTAGCAGCAGAGTTACACTTTGCTTATTATCCCAAACCAGCAGAGTCACAAACAGCAGAGTCATTATACTAATCAGCAGAGTCACATAACTATTCAGCAGAGTTATGTTTCTCGAATCAGCAGCATCTTTTAGACCCAACAACATGTTTGCAGCCAATGCTGGTTTTGGTTACCACTTCCGTAATCGCTGAACTGAGCCTTATTATCTATATTATCATCATGCATTATCTGTAACGCCCCGTACCCGTTTTGACTAAAATTTAAAACTTTTGACGCGGAAACGTTTGACTAAAGCATACATACGTTCACTCTTCGTTCAAAGACAAGAATCTATAACATTTAACCCCTTTTTTAAATTACTTACAAGAACATATACTCGAAAACCTTTCAAAACATTTCACACAATTTATAACACAACCGAACAACCCTTCTGTGACCACCGATACGCCGTATCCTTTTGAGGGATACGCCGTATCACAACTGAGAGACCATGCGCCGTATCCATCTAAAGTGATACGCCGCATCACCTTAAACTTCTGATACGCCGTATCTAATATACTAGATACGCCGCATCACCTTAAACTTCTGATACGCCGTATCTAATATACTAGATACGCCGCCTCGACCAATTGAGACAGAACATCAGCAGGAAGACCTGCATAAACCCAATACTCATCCACAACTCAATACAACACTATAACTTGTATCAAAATACTCACTTTACATTCAAAACCATAACAAACTGTAATACGCGGCAAATGACCCGTTTACAACCCAAAATGGGTAATTCCCTACATAAACCAAACACCCCTTTAACTTTACTTAAAACACATAAAACATGCTTTGACTCACCGTTAGACCACCAAATCGTTACCCGACCTTGACACGCTTTATACGACTCATAAAATAGACTCTCGGGGTACAACTTTGACTCGAGCTCGGTATTCTACCTAGCTCCTAATGCTTGTTATCTTCCCAATCCATTCCAACTCCTTATGCTACAATCCAAGCCTTCCATTCCGCCGCGCTTAAGCCTACAAAAACATTAACAACTAAAAGAATAAGCTTACGCTTAGTAAGTAACCCGTCATAAAACATATATCATACACATATTCTCACATAAGCGTCATAATCGCACAAAAGCCTCTAAGCTACCACATGCCACTCATGACGTACACAACTTCTTGACATAACCACATTCATTCATCACAACCATAACCAACAACATACCTTAACTAGTCCAAAGCCGATAACTAACCTACTCCTATCCAAGTCACTAGCCATCCATCCTTAGCTCACAACCATACTAATCCAACTCTTGTACACTTATATCACCACAATCATACATGATAAATACATACATAACACATGATTTAGGGAGAGTTACTTACCTTAGCTCCACGCTAAGCACATAATTAATATCATCAACATCTATATCATCAACATCATCATTATCCTCATAAGCATCCTATAATACATAATCATACATAACATATAATACATAATCATTAACTATAACCATGATTAATACAACCATAACTAACCTCTAAACACTTCTAATCATCATATAATCATATATTGATTATATGATAATCAATCCCACCATTTACTAACTTAAACCCATTATAAACTCATCACATAATTATCATTACCTCTTAATTATCTTAAAACACCATTTACCCTTTAATCCCAAGTTAGGGTTTACAAACCCTAATTTCATAATTCATCAATTAAACACTAATTAAGCATCATGAACATCATACCTTATGTAAGAAACAAGCTATAGGCTTAACCCTTGAATTATTACCACTATACCATCATCATCTCATCACCAAATGCTCCATCATCTTCCCTCTCTTCTCTCTATCTCGACATCACAGGAACACCCAAGAATTGTGTGGAGATATCTAGAACCTAACACATATAAACTAGCTGAGAGGGCATTTCTGTCATTTCTGCTTATTTAAGGTCGATGCGCCACATCTATATTTTAGATGCGCCGCATCTTATATACGCCGTATCTCCTTCTCCAATACGGCGCATGGACTATAACAAGCCGGTTCTACTTTCCATTCTACCATACGCCGCATGTAACTTCCTGGATGCGCCGCATCTAGGCCTCATCAGACCTCCACTTAAAAGACTCAGCCACATATCCTTGGTCAAACATACTTAGGTTCGGGTCAACTTCATCTGGGGTGGGGCCTATTTGTATTCCGGGAAACGGGTCTAACATTATCGATAATCTCCTTTTCAGACCTAACATACACCTTGCATTAATTGGCCTATTTACGCCGTTTTTTTCTTTTAACACCAGGTCCATTGACACCCCGGATAATAATTCCATTTTTATTGTGATATTGATTACAAAGAACTATGACGAGTGTACGAGGTTAGGCCATTAAAGTTGAGATACTCCACATGTTGGCGGGGAAGGTCGGTCGACTTGCAGCCATAGTGGCCATATCCTTCTTTTTCGATCCTTACCAGACTTATCTTTTTTAGGTGATTACCAGTTGTATTCACATTTATTTTCCTCCAAAACACCTTTGGGTGCTTCACGTAGGGTAGGGCTGTGATGATTAACACCTATTTTCTAAGACAAATGCCGTGGGGTGCCAAACATTGGATCCGTAACTTGGCGGGTCAAACACCGGATGTCTTGATTACACAACCGTGTTTCTTTCCAGGCATGGTGGGCTCTACATCTTTTTTCCCTGTTTCGTTTAGAAATCTGAGCCTATTAACTGCTACCCTATCTCGGCCTGTGTTAATGGTCGTTATTCAGTTTAGTTATAACTGTTGGTTCTGACCAAAGCATGCCGTTTTCTCGGCAGGTAACTATGTAATGCATGATGAATATCACAAAAACCGTCTTCAAATACAGGTTTAGAGCCGGAATTGAGCTCAGGAGATTTCAAACCCAGTTCTAGACCTGTATTTGAAGACGGTTTAGATCTGAATATTGATGGGATAGAAGTTCATTCTACTGCTGGCAAATCAGCTTGGGAATCGGGTCCTACTCCCGAAGATGGCGGCAGTTGGGGATGTTGACCTGCGCAAACCATGGAGGAAAAAAGAGGCATGGTTCAGCTACTGGTCGATGGGCCTCTAAGAAATCAGACGCCACTTGGTTATAGGAATAGCTGAAGACAAAGCTGATAATAAGTGTCTAGGTGGTGATCTAAACTATTATGAACTAGAGGATAACATTATGCTTCAAGTCAGATCGAGGTCCACTGCTGGTCAGTTTTCACATATATACTTTTTATGTCTAAGTTGCGTTTACCAGTTTTATATCACACTTAGGTTCACTCCTACAAAAGGCTCTGATTATCGGCCGCGCGCATTTGACCAAAGATAGATAGGAAATTTAAGAGAATGTTGTGACAAGTGATTTGGTGCAAATTACTTTTGTGCACCATCCTCTTTTGTTACCCATCTATCTTTGAAAATTGCACCCTATTGTTGATCAGAGGCTTTTGTTGTGCTGGGGCTGAAAATATACAATAGCAAATTTACTATCACAGACACGGAACATCAACTGTTAATATTGACAGATAAACAATACCATGTACTCTTCATTTACTAATATTGACACACGGGCTAGCAGTACGTCTGATGCAGACCATTGTTTTAAGACTGTTTAAATAGAAAAAGTGATTTGAGGGGGAGGTCAGTATAACGGCCTAAACTTTCGAATTTAACTTTTACGTGCGATGCAACCTAACATAATATATAAACTATACGTTATATTTAAAATATGGAAAACATATAAAACCTAAACTATACAGGAAGGAAATAAAATAATCTAAGTTCTAAATAAATCAAATATATCACGTGTGGGAAGGATATGCATAGACTGTGTAACAATTCGCATTTTCAGGTTACTATCCATTTCCGAATTTTTACTATTCATTTTTACTCTTCACTTTCACTATTCATTCCCGAAAATTTTTATTTCATATTCTCGTAAGTTAAACTATTTTAATGATAATCCGAGAGTTTGACACTCGTTGGATCATTTCTGCAAAAATATCTAAACACTATTCATCCAAAATATCTAGATACTATTCATCATTTCTGCAAAAATATCTAAACACTATTCATCCAAAATATCTAGATATTTTCAGAAATTCACTAGTCGTGTAAATACTCATTTCTCGTAGAAAAATTATTCTAAATACAATGGTACTAATTTCGTGTCATAAATTGAACGTTATCAAGCCTAAATGAGTCTCAAACCATAATTACACAAAATTTACAATAATGACCCCTGTAAAAATATTTCTCGTTTTATATATTCATTTTGTTGGAAAAACTATTCTAAACGCAATGGCGTAATTTTCGTGACTTGAATCAAACGTTTGCTAGCCTAAATAAGTCCCGAACACGAAAAGCAGAAAAGTTACACAATTTGTCCTCGGTTGAAATTTTCCTATAAATAGGAGGCATAAGCCTTCATTATTTCTTGCACCACCCCTCTCTTTATCTCTAAAGTCCTTAAACCCAAGGCGATTCTTAGCTATTTTAGCTAGTTTCTTTCAAGAACGTGCAAGCGTTCTTGAGCAAAAGCTAGATTTTGATCTACTTTGCTTCGAGTTTTCAAGAAAGGCGTCGTTATAATCTTCAAATAACTTCAAGTCTCCAAAAAGACTTTGTTATTATCTTATTTTAGTATCGGGTACTACAACACTAGGGAACTTCATGTGAGGGGTTTCATTTGGGTAAACGGATCGACGAGTTGCTGGATTTACGAATTAAAGTGTCCTAGCTCCTCGAACGTTTACTACATGACCTCTGAATTATGATGGCCCGAACGGTAGTTACGCGTAGAGACTTCCTGGCTTAATCCATCAATCCCGTTATACGTGGTGATATCATTAGTTCAAGGTGAGTTCTTAGCCCCTACTTTTATACTCGTTTTAACTCTTTGGGGGAGATACATGCTTAACTACTTTCAATTACTTTTACAAGTATTCCAAACCTTTACATATTACTGTGAGTTCTTAGCCCCTACTTTTATACTCGTTTTAACTCTTTGGGGGAGATACATGCTTAAATACTTGTTCTTATTTTCATACATGCTTAAATACTTGTTCTTATTTTCACAAGTAAACTAAACTCTTATACTTTACCGTGAGTCATAGCCCCTACTCTTTTAATACATGTTTTATACTTTTGGGGGAGATACATGCTCAAACTATACTTTTACAAATACACGTTTAACTTTATGATACAGTTAGTCAATGATTCAAATCTATGTGATACTTTTATTCTTTTATGCTATTTATATGTGACGTCTTATTATGTGATACACTGTTATGTGTAAATCTATTAATGTGGATTGGAATTATCAAATACATGATTTATGCAATTACTTAAATGTTTATACTTTTATACGATACGCTTTCATACTTGTCTTTGGGAAGTAGGCACCCAGTAATCTTTGGGAAATGGCACCCAGTATTCTTTGGGAAATGGCACCCAGTAATCTCATGATGCATTGATATGCAAGACATCTACCCTAGACATACTATGTTAGCAGTGGGTTGTAAACACACAGGTTGCAAGTCTTGTATGGCGGGGCTTGGAACTGAGTGGATTTACAAGGCCTTTGCTGGGGAAATCTTTATTCAAATACTTTACTTTTAAACTAAACTCTATGAACTCACCAACCTTTGTGTTGACACTTTAGCATGTTTATCTCAGGTACATTAGACGATAGCTAGATCTTGAAGCATAGAGTCGCACGACATATTTTGAAGACTTATGCTATTATCATTTACCATTCGAAACATTTTGTATACATTTATGTATCATACTTTGAGATCTCATGTTTGTAACTCTGAATTCATTAATCGAATGGTAACTTTTCAAAACGTCTCATTTAGAGGTCGTTTTCTATAACTTGTACTTTGTATTATGAAGTAGCACCCCAAAGACACAATCTTCCGCTGCGATATTTTGGGGGTGTTACAGATCGACTATATATATATATATATATATATATATATATATATATATATATATACTATATATATATATATATATATATATATATATTGTACACTCTTTTGGAAATCAATATATGGAGACTAATAAAGTGATAATCACCTCCTCTATTCCCACATAATTTTCGGCATATCTCACCCTAACTAACCGATCAAATCATCTCAATCACAATCAATTTGTAACTTGCCGAAATTATATACACGTTTGTCCTATTTTTCTTGTGCCGTATATTGTGTTTTTCTCCCCCATCCTTTTACACCAAACCAAACCAGAAAACTCACACACAATCACATCATCTTGCTGCCAAGAAAGGAAGAGAAAGAAGCTAGGTTGGAGGTACAAGTCGTTGGTGATTATTCCTTTTGCAATCCGAGCCATAATTTTGATCTCCATTCGGTTTCTTTTTCTCAAGTCGACACAGGTTTTGTTCCCTCTTTGTTTCTGTTTTTCCATTCAGCATAACACAGGTCTAAACAAGATTAAAACCATGTTGGAAACCCTAGAATTAATTGTGAGTCGATTAGGGCTTATGAGGGTTAGGTTTGTGTTGTTTCTGTCTCGCTTACATGCTGACCAGAATGTGGGTCGGATTCAAAGGGGTCTAATTTAATGATGCCAATGTGTTTTTGTATGATTCTTGAGTCTAAAATTGAGTTTGAGTTGCCTACTTTCTGAATATCAAATTTCTTGGTCGATAGAGGTCGGGAGAGTAGTCTTTTGATTTTTAGAAGTTTAAGTTTTAAATCTGAATATTAGGTCTAGAAAATCAGTCGGTTCTTATGATTTTTAATATCCAAACCGTAACGAATTAGAACCCCCAATTTTTGAAGGTGAATATTCAATATGTTTATTAGTTACTATAATTTTCATAAATTTTTTCTGGAAGGCTTAGGTATGTTTATAAAATACAAACTTTTCGGGTATACCATCAGGTCACATTCTGGAACAGGTTTGAAAAACGATTTTTCATTAGATACTTACACTAGGAGATAAAATCTATAAAATTTATGTAAAGTATTAAACATATATAGGTATCTCTGGTAAAAAGTTTAGAACCACATGAGCTTGTTTATTGTGTCTTTAAAAGCATAAGAAAGTGGACCAGAAGGTGAAAATAATGTTGTGGTTTAATGTTTTTGGTCTCATTAGGGCTTGCGTTGCGTCATTTTATGTGGGCTATTTGTGTCGTAAATTCGTGTGGGTGTATGCATGATTTTGTGTCGTTCTAGGGGCTGTTATAAGTGTGTTATATTGGCTAAATAAACCTATGAAACATATGTGTTAATCGAGTCTAAAAAGAATTAGACATAGGTGATTGCTTTGGTCTCATTTAGAACACATATGTAGCTCGTTAATATTGTTGTCGTGTGTGTGATTGTGATTGTGATTTAGTGTGTGTTTATTGGGGTCTTAAAACTTGTTACAATCTGAATAAAATGGTTAATAAGTCATGGTAATGGTTGGTTAAACGTTTGGTTAAACTTAGGTCATTCTCTGTCTCACTTTCCATGCTGTCCGGGAAATGGGTCGGATTGAACGGGGTCTAAACTGATAATGCCAATGTATTTTTGTGTGATTTTTGAGTCTAAACATAAGTTCATGAAGCGTACTATTTGAATAACAAGTTTTATAGTCATTGGAGGTCGAGAAGATGGTCTTTTGATTTTTACAAAATTAAGTGTCAAAACTGCATTTTGGATGTCTGAAAATCGGTTGTTTTTTATTTTTATTTTTTAAACCATAAGGAATTAAGAGGTCTCATTTGACAAGGATAATTTTTAAGATGTATATGGCTTATTGAAATTTTGATGGATTTTTATGAAGTGTTGAAATGGGTTGGTTAAGGGAAAACTTTCTGAGTGTCTGTGCAGTTATTTTTCTGGGCAGGTCTGGGAAAATGATTTTTGTTTGGATACTTGCCCTTTTAAATAAAATACACAAAAATTAAAGTAATTACCTAACAGGTATAAGTATCTACGATAATTATTTGAGCACATCAGTAAGTGCATAAGTATGGTTTTAAATTCATAAACAAAGGGACCTGAACGCGATAAAATCTGAATTATAACATAAGCTAAGGGTTTGGTTTAACCTAACATGTTTTGCTCCTAATTCATTTGAAAACCAATCCGAGATACTTTTAAACCTATGTTATGAATACTTACTATTCCACATGTGAAACCCTAAAACGCATTAATGAATGAGCTAATAAATACTTAAAATCCGTTATGATATTAAATAAGCGTATAAATAATATATGATTATAATTCGTATAGATTCGGTGAAGAAGGAGTGATCCACCTTTCTTTGTGTTCTTTTCCATTTGCTTTCAATCTCATAAGGTACAGATATTCTATCCTTTATCAGTAAGGATTTCCTCATGACTCGTTTCGTTATGATATGGTTCGATTCGTTCGTGACTTTAATATTCGCATTTGAATCCTTTGATACTTTATAATGCATTAGATATTATGACTTGTATGAAAAACCTTTTTGAATATATATCTTGATGATGGTTTTGAGAAATACTATTTAAAAAAAAAAATGATTTCTATGACTACGAGGTAACACCACTATTTATATAGAGGCTTAATGACTCTTATGAAAACGGTTTTTAAAAGAATACTTTCAGGAAAACAACATTTAAATGATTTTCAAAATTACATAATCTGGTTGTACTCTATCCTTAAGGATTTTCATGACTCATTGATTTCCTGGTATTTGTTAATTGTTATGCTTTGATACATATTTGTTTAGTTATTCGTTTGATTATCCGTTTCATGCTATATTCATTTCGTATAGCTATTATCTTAGTTGGACAATTTATAATTGTCCCTCATCATTATATTGTATGTTCTTTGCCAATTATGTTGCCCATATTTGTAGCCAGTCATGGGGAGTCCATGGCATTGCCATTGATGCACCAATGGTATTGACACTATCTGTGGAGGTGGGTTTTTGTCCATAGCGTTCCCACTTATGCTATATAGCAACCATGGCCGCCATATTTATTATTATATTAACGTATGTATGCATAGTCTCGAACTTGTATATGTATATCTGTTTTGCAGGGAGCGTATGGATGCATCCTAGGTACTTATTTCAGTTTAGATATATATACTTGTGAATGGACTTGAGTGTGTGCAATACCCCTCATTTCACTATTTGGTACATTGAGCTAGCTACTCCATGTGCATTTTGTTATATGATTTGTTGGGCATTTCCTTTGATATTGATTTCCACTTTATGCTCATTATTATGCTTTGATCCCTTTCATATGTTCCATATTCTGTTTTACATCTTGTTTAGCAGGTTCTCTTGGATTTATTCGCTTATTTATTTCGTATACGCTTATTACCTTTTATTTATTTATATCTGTTCACTGAGCGTTAGTGATGTGTTTTTTATAGTCTATAATTTTTAACCAAGTTTTAAATTTATAATTGCCGAACTAACCTATAGACTCTAAACACTCACGAGCAGTGTACCTGATCAATGTAGATAGTTTTTAGGTAAGCAAGGGTCGTTCACTAGGAGCGAAGCTAAAGTGATCTAAAGGTATTCTAATTACTAAACTAACTAACCTAGAAAGCAAGTAAATATTTTTGGGGTTTTAGCCTGAGAGGCTATCACGATTTTATGTGTTTTAATTAAACTAAATACGAGAAAATAAATATTAAACTAATTAAAAGCAAATTAAAGATAGATGAAGATAGATAGGAAGAACGGGTTAGCCACGTCTAATCCATTTTATAGTTATACATGCTTATGTCTACTTGTTTTAATTCATTCAATTGTTTTGTCGCCAATCCGATTATTAATCCTGTCACGATTAAATAACCTACCATCGTGGTGGGAAAGAGGACATGATCATAGTGACTCGTCTAGCATCAATACTAACTTATTGCTTTAAACCATCTAACCTAGTTCGGTATTACACGCTACTAGTCCTATTAGGTTGTAGACACGTTCCGTTTATGCCAAACAATGATTCCTAATAGAGATTCGGGTTAACACGCAAATAACTCAACCTAAGAAACCACAATTACAGGTAGTTAAGTGACATCAATTAAAGTTATAAGGATCATAACCTAGTTACATAGACTTCTATTAGTTATAAGCAATAAACGAGTTTTTATCGACAAGCACCCAATCCAATAACAAAGCAAACACATCGACAAAATCATAAAAACTAATAAAACTTCATAAACATGGCTAACACCTAATGGTGTTAGCCCATAATCTCAGTAACAATACACAATGTTTGAATCATAGCATAAAAGATAGAAATCATAATGAAAACTACACGCTAACCGAATGATTAAACAAAGTAAATTGGCTTCAGATGTTCTTCGTGGATGGAATGGATCTTCAATATAGTCTTCTGCTGTTTTGGGACGTTTACAGACGCCTGGGAATGATCCCGAGGGTCCCCAATGATGCCCTAATTCGTTAATGAGTTCGGTATTTATAGATTCTGAAATATGGGTCGATACGGCGCATCTAGAGAGTTAGATGCGCCGCATCTATAAGTAAACGTAGCCTCCAAGTCTGAAACTGACCCGATATGGCGCATCTATAAATCTGATATGGAGCATCTCCCAATACGGCGCATCTAAAGACCTGATGCGCCGCATCTCCTTCAGATACAGGTAGATCTCCTTTTTCTCTTTCCGTGGCCGCTTGAATCAACTAAAACGGAGTCCGGATGAAGATTTTATGGCCAAAATACGAAAGCATCTTCAAGTGTCGACTTGTAATCTTGACTTCTTCATTAAGCTTCTAATCTCCACTTGATTTCTTGGTAAGGATTGTGTATGGCCGATACGGCGCATCGGATTGGTTCGATGCGGCGTTTCTTCGTTGACCAAAGTTTCATATGCGACGCATGATAAAATCAGATGCGGCGCATGCTTCAAAGTCAGGCAATGGTCTTTAATCTCTTCAATTCAGCAGACTTTTCCAATCTTGATCATTTTGCTCCATTTTATGTCCATAATCATTAACTTTCACCTAATGCTTGTTTATAACTGAGAATTACAAAAGTAAACGATTAAGTATCAATTCTCATATAAAGTGATATAAAACAAGTCAATAATATAGGATAAATGATGCTAATAATATGTCGTTATTTGATGTCATCAAATATCCCCCCACTTGAACTTTACTTGTCCTCAAGTAAACCTTAGATTAAAACTTATGAAAATGTATCCTAAAAGATATTAGGATTTATTTGTTATATTTAAGCATTTATTCGTTTTATCATAATTGCACAACCAAACACTTAACGAATTAGAAACAAAATAAAATATTTCGATAAAAGCAAATCTAATCGTTTAACTGTCTAGTCGTGACGAATATTCTATCATAAGCTTGGCAATGATACACATCTCCCCCACTAAAGCTAAGGAGTAACAAGTCTAAAGCGGTAAAAAGGGTTTTTTTTTGGTTAAGGGTTGATCATCCTTTTTAATCTCTATCGATCTCATATTCCAGAAAAGGCGACAAAATCACAAATACATGATCGAATCCACGAACACGATACTTGCAATTGCTCAAATCCTTAACTCGAATAGGCTAAAGATAGGACCAAGTAATCTTCACCAATAATATTATATCAAAAAGGGCGACAAAATCATAAATACATAGCCGAATCCACGACTACGATACTTAAGATTGCTCAAATCCCTAATCTCAATAAATCAAAGGTTTGGATAAAGAATGATATAGGGTATGGATAATATTTGGGATACAAATTGGTGTAAAATGAAAAATAAACAAAACGGATAAATTAAAATCCTAAGTGTGGTAAATTGCTTTCCCAACCATCCCATGAATAAGACTCATATCATTGAATAACTCACGCTTTGACACTTGAAACTCACGCTTTGGGAAGACACGAATTTGACTCAATAAAATCTCAATCAAAGAATAAACCTTAGTTGGCGTTCCCATAACGGCCAACTCCCATTCAATCCATAAATATAATATACAACAAATAGTGGTGATATCGACCACTTAATACAAAACTTTACATAAGTTGGTTAAAACAAACTTCCAACTTTTCATTTTTCATTTTCATTTTTTTTTTTTTTTTTTTTTTTTTTTTTTTTTTTTATCAATGAAATGTGTAAAATTTCACAACTTTTCTATCACTTTCTTTCCGGATAATTTTTCCATACTTTTCATACTTTCAGAAATAACTGTAATAGCGAAAGTAGTAAATACACGAAAAATAAACTCAAAGATATACAATATTTACTTTCATACTAATTGCATTGTGCAATTTCTTGACTCAACCAAAAATAATGAATTATGCACGCGAACACAGGTAATGTAAGAAAACACACTTTGCCTAAAACAATTAACCAACCACGGATTTTAATCTACAGGGTAGGCTAAGGTGTAAGGGTGTTAACGAAACATTATAACAAAGGTGTAAGAAACGAAAAGAATGGCTCTGAGTGTTTTTCTAGGGGTATCTTACTCTAAAAGTGAGAGTAAACAAAGGGTTTATACGGGGGTTAACTAACCAGTGTAGTTAGTTAATAACACATAACATATAATAGGCTTTTTGGGTGAAATCCTAGAAATTTACCAAGTTAGACAAGTCACTCCAATTATATCAATAATACTCATTATGGTGGTCTCGAATAATATACAAGCCAAGTTCTAAAGTTTACAAGTCACCGGCACACTCATAGATTTGTGAATTTTGATAAGTTCACAATTTTTGAAAATAAAATTATGTATGCAGCTATGCAACTTAGATTAAACAAAAACATGCTAAAAAAAATTAAATTTTGATAATTAAGCATAGATTAAAGCATATTTTTGAAAATTTAGGACAAGTAACGTTCTAATTCTCCATCCCCCCACTTAAGTTAAACAACGTCCTCGTTGTTTGTATTTAAAATTAAAAACAAGAGATAGAAAGAATTAGAACGGAGAACTCCCTTGAGATTTGCTCGGTATGATCTTCCAATGTAAACGTGCGAGCGTATATAATGCGGGAGTCCATCAACCTCTTCAATTGTCCAGACCTGTAAAAATATAGAGACCATAGAAAAAGAATCTCGAGAGCATCTCGTTAATCATTGGTTAGGAAAATAAAAATACGAAAAAATTACAGGTCAGAGTGTCGATGCGCCGTATCCATGGAATATTGGATACGCCGCATCAACAACCTGTAGGAAATTCTAAAATGCACGTCATGGGTTAATGCGACGCATCTACTAAAAGTGCATGCGTCGTATTTGACCAACTGACAGAAATACGAAAATAAAAATAAACTAAAAACAAAATAAAAGACAAGCATGGGTTGCCTCCCAAGAAGCGCTTGTTTTTGTTAGAGTCACGAGCCTGACTCCACCCTTATTTACTAGGCAATAGGGTGTTTTTCCCCCCACTTGCGGTCAAGTGCGGGTGATAGTAGCAATAAGCACCATAAAGGTGTAAATTTGCTACTAGAGATGGATAGAATATGTAAAGATAATACCTTGGCAATATGTGTACTTCGTTCATTACCTTACCCGGTTTGGTTGTTAAATTGGATGAAATGAACATTACATGTGAGAGAGTAGTATGTTGAGGATTAATGAATCTCCCTTCTTCTTCGTTTGTTCTATTGGTAGTAAGGCGTCCCTTGACTTCCATAAAAGATGAGAAAGGGTCTTTGGCGAGTAAAAGTTCGGGTTCCTCTATATCCTTCATAGGATTGAAATCATCCTCTTCAATCATGGTCGTGTCCATCAGCTCATCCTTGAATTCTTTTTCTATTTCAACCAAAAATGGGTTGATAACAGGTGCTTTATATTCATCATTAGTAGGTGTAGTAAATTCCACCTCATCATTCTTTCGTTTTGCAACCTGTTTAGGAAAACTAGCAAGATTATTAGTAACGGGATTAATAATATTAAATAAATTAGTACCACTTTTTGTTGTAAGTGACTCCAATTCATCTTGTGAGTCTCCATCTTCAACTAGTGGTCTTGTAATTTCATCCTTTTCCCGAATAGCCGCCTCAAATAAGTCATCCCACATTTCTTCAAAATCCTTTGTGGGGTCATAATCTGGCTCATTTGTTCCACGCATGAATATTTCATTTTGCTGTGGCAATTGCGGTATGGCATCGTACACAATACAATCAAAACTTTCAATATTAGAATACTCATTATCTTCATCCGATGGAATATCATCATGGTGTTTTTGATATGATGAGAATATATTTTCCAACTCGGGTGAAAAATCACAAGTAATAGCACCATACACCATTGTTCCACATTCATCTTCATTTTCATCATAAGCACTTTCGGATGAATAAGCTTCTTTGTAAACAATTGCCGGATTTTCATTCAAATCAAACACTTGTGACTCTTCTTCATCTTGGGCAACTTCCGGAGAAATAACATCATCAATAACTATTGCCGGAAACCTAATTGCACCAAAATCGTATGATTCTTCTTCATCATCATCATTGGATAAAGTCCAAGTGTGTCTAAATCGCAATGTCTTTCTTTCTTTCCCTGACTCTTCCTGCTTTGATAATAAGAACTCTTCCATCGTGGGTTCTTTATCATTGATGACTTGTGCACCATATCTTGCTCTTTCCCAATCGTAAACCTTTTTATTGCTCAAGGATCTTTCATTGTTAAGCCTAAGATATTCTTCCATAGTTATGTCCGGATTATCCATCATCATTATTACCTGAAAGATAAACAACCAAGAACAGCAGTAACCGAAACAAAAACAATAAAAACTAAAACGAAAAATAAAAATTAAATAAACAAAAATAAAGAAAAACGATAAAAAAAATTGGTCACAGAACGTCAATACGCCGTATACAATTGACCTGTATACGCCGTATTGATATAAGACAGATACGCCGCATCCACAGACAAGGATACGCCGTATTGCCTTTCTGAGACAGAAACACAGAAACAAACACACAGAAACAAATAAAACTAACTAAACTAAAATACCAATAAATCAAATTAAAACAATCACTCCCCGGCAGCGGCGCCAAAAACTTGATGTGTTTTTTATAGTCTATAATTTTTAACCAAGTTTTAAATTTATAATTGCCGAACTAACCTATAGACTCTAAACACTCACGAGCAGTGTACCCGATCAATGTAGATAGTTTTTAGGTAAGCAAGGGTCGTTCACTAGGAGCGAAGCTAAAGTGATCTAAAGGTATTCTAATTACTAAACTAACTAACCTAGAAAGCAAGTAAATATTTTTGGGGTTTTAGCCTGAGAGGCTATCACGATTTTATGTGTTTTAATTAAACTAAATACGAGAAAATAAATATTAAACTAATTAAAAGCAAATTAAAGATAGATGAAGATAGATAGGAAGAACGGGTTAGCCACGTCTAATCCATTTTATAGTTATACATGCTTATGTCTACTTGTTTTAATTCATTCAATTGTTTTGTCGCCAATCCGATTATTAATCCTGTCACGATTAAATAACCTACCATCGTGGTGGGAAAGAGGACATGATCATAGTGACTCGTCTAGCATCAATACTAACTTATTGCTTTAAACCATCTAACCTAGTTCGGTATTACACGCTACTAGTCCTATTAGGTTGTAGACATGTTCCGTTTATGCCAAACAATGATTCCTAATAGAGATTCGGGTTAACACGCAAATAACTCAACCTAAGCAACCACAATTACAGGTAGTTAAGTGACATCAATTAAAGTTATAAGGATCATAACCTAGTTACATAGACTTCTATTAGTTATAAGCAATAAACGAGTTTTTATCGACAAGCACCCAATCCAATAACAAAGCAAACACATCGACAAAATCATAAAAACTAATAAAACTTCATAAACATGGCTAACACCTAAGGGTGTTAGCCCATAATCTCAGTAACAATACACAATGTTTGAATCATAGCATAAAAGATAGAAATCATAATGAAAACTACACGCTAACCGAATGATTAAACAAAGTAAATTGGCTTCAGATGTTCTTCGTGGATGGAATGGATCTTCAATATAGTCTTCTGCTGTTTTGGGACGTTTACAGACGCCTGGGAATGATCCCGAGGGTCCCCAATGATGCCCTAATTCGTTAATGAGTTCGGTATTTATAGATTCTGAAATATGGGTCGATACGGCGCATCTAGAGAGTTAGATGCGCCGCATCTATAAGTAAACGTAGCCTCGAAGTCTGAAACTGACCCGATATGGCGCATCTATAAATCTGATATGGAGCATCTCCCAATACGGCGCATCTAAAGACCAGATGCGCCGCATCTCCTTCAGATACAAGTAGATCTCCTTTTTCTCTTTCCGTGGCCGCTTGAATCAACTAAAACGGAGTCCGGATGAAGATTTTATGGCCAAAATACGAAAGCATCTTCAAGTGTTGACTTGTAATCTTGACTTCTTCATTAAGCTTCTAATCTTCACTTGATTTCTTGGTAAGGATTGTGTATGGCCGATACGGCGCATCGGATTGGTCCGATGCGGCGTATCTGGAGTAGAACAAGTTGGTTCTTCTTCGTTGACCAAAGTTTCATATGCGACGCATGATAAAATCAGATGCGGCGCATGCTTCAAAGTCAGGCAATGGTCTTTAATCTCTTCAATTCAGCAGACTTTTCCAATCTTGATCATTTTGCTCCATTTTATGTCCATAATCATTAACTTTCACCTAATGCTTGTTTATAACTGAGAATTACAAAAGTAAACGATTAAGTATCAATTCTCATATAAAGTGATATAAAACAAGTCAATAATATAGGATAAATGATGCTAATAATATGTCGTTATTTGATGTCATCACTGAGCGTTAGCTCAGCCGCATTTTCTTTTCTCTGCAGCAGGTTATAAGTGGGACGCTGGGCATGATTGTTGAGAGTAGGAGCTAGAGGACCTACCCATGATTAGTTTCCCCATTGTTGGATTATAATTATGCTTTGGATATGTATTTCTTTTTAGACTATTGTTTGGATTATATTTTGGAAGTCTTTTTAATTCTTTACTTAGTATTCTAATAAGAAGTCTTCCACTTGGGTTTATATGTTCTGATTGACACCATAATGTTACACTTAGGCCCTTTTCGGGTTGGGGTGTTACAGTCAGTCTTTCCAGATATGTTGACATTTGTTTGTTAGATTGAAAGTTGTAGCCATAACTAATGTAGATACTGTATCCCTAACATATGACATGAAAACAATCACGGAAGTGTTTAAAATAAAACTAATGATGTACCCTCCGAACGGGTCGAAGGACTCCCCTTCGAACCTGTATGAAGCATTCTCTTCGAAGGCCCAGGTTAATCTCCTTAAACATTTCATTGGCATAAAACCGTTCAACTATGAAGTGGTTACCGTGTGGGGATCCGCCAATCGAAGCCCTAAGCCCTTCGGGGTATCTCCTTCGAAGGAATTAGAACAGAGAACCATCTTGACCTGGTCACACCCACGTTCTCTCTTCCCTTAGGCTTTCCCGTCAAGGACGAGATCATGGGTCACAAAGCCCTAGCGGTTACCACAAATCATGGGACGCCCCCATGATCTCCGATTTATGTGCAAGAGCTCTCTAAAGCCTATTTGCTCACCTATAAATAGCTTAGACGGGAAAGAACAATGGTATGCTAACTCGACTCTCTCAATTTACTACCAACTTATCATAACACATACTTATTCACACGCCGGAGGTGGTTCGCAGGGTCCAACCCCTGTGCAATCACTTAACGTAATGTCTTAGTATTTCTTATTTCAGGTTAAGAACAAGCTTGGCGCAACCTCAACACCCCATATATCCTTTGATCATCATCGAAGGCCTGGTCGTGCAATTTATTGTATAATCAGTGGCGCCATCCGTGGGACCGCTACAATTGGTCTTGTTATTTCCAAGCTTATAACCAACCAACTACTTTCACTATATATCCATCATGGATCAAGGGAGAGAAGATACTCCCCCACCGGGTTTCTCGACCTTGGCGCCAATACCAATTAACGACTCCAACAATCTTCCCCCAATAACCGCTTCCACGTTCACAACACGTTCTCACCCAGAAATAACACCCAACCATCATGCTTCGACATCAGCCAATCCGGAACCTGTTATCAGCCCAGCCTTTGTCGAAGCCAACCACGAAGCATTGGAATCCCTCTTAAGGGCTCGTAGAAGGCAGGTTCGGAATACTGAGATGCGAAGGGAGTTGGAATACTCAAGTGATGACTATGAGGAAGAGATGGAAATGGAGCCTAGGCCTCCGACGCAAGGAGCAACACTCTCAGCCCTAAGGATAGGGTCACCAGTTGGTCGAAGGCCAAGTAGAAGGTCCGTTGGGTTCGAAGGAGTCCCGGAAAGGGCTCTGAAAAAGAGAGAAGGAGCGGTTGCCGAAGGTTCTAATGGGAGGAGCCAACAAAGGGAAGAGACGGGGGTGAATCTACCTCCATTGAAACAGGGGTTCCGTTGCAGCCTTCTCACGCATCAGGCGTAGAAGGCAATCCGCCTACAATTAATATGGGAGGAAATCTTCCACCCAATGGTATGTACCCCTCGTTCCAAACTCAGTCTTATCCTCAAGGTTTATATCCTCCAGTAAATGGGCAGCCTAATAACCCAAGTCTCCCTCAACCTTATGGGAGCATACCTGATGAGTGGCCTTTTACTCATCATTTTATACCCGAAAAACCCCACAAAAATGACCAAAAACACCCAAATAGACCCAATATTGTTACAAATATCCTTGGATTGTGTTTTATGTGTTTCAGGTACAAAAGGATTGAAAACGGGGCAAATACGGACAAAACCGAGCTTGGAATGGAAAAGAGCTGAAAACCGAAGCCGGGAAAGATATTTTTCATCAGGATTTAATTCGAGCTCAAAAATCCCATTTTGAACCTTGGATTATTCTTACTTGGCAAAAATTGACCCTTGATTAACTTTGAAGAATGGCAAATTTGGTCCCCACAATTTCAATATTTACACCTTTGGTCCTTGTGTTTTAAATCCCATGTATCTTATACCAAATAACAACCGGATCCCTTAAATAACCCACCAAAACCCTTAGCCCAACAACACATAAGCCCATCCCCTTATCCCTCCTTAGTTAACTAAAAAAAAAAAACATACGGGGTCAACAACCAGTTTGATCAAAACCAACCCATAAATACTATTCATCATCTTCTTAATCACCAAATTCCCGCCTAATCACCTAATCAACTGTTAACCACCCAACCATCACTTTCACCCTCGCTACCAGCCAAAGAAACCCACATGGTTGTGTTCCCCTCACCCCTTTGCCACCTCAGCGATCCAAAGGGACAACCTATCATCTACGGCACAGATTTGAAGTTGTGGGGAGCAGGCAAATCCAAGGGACAAGAAAGAAGCACAAGAGCTCGTTTGGGATTTCCCTCACAAGACAAGCACAAACCCAGTAGAACCCTAGATAGTTTTTTAGTATAAATAGTAGTTGTTGTTACTGTAGCTAGGCAGGGTTTATTTTAGCTTATTTCTAAGGTATTGTAACTTTTTAAAGCTTATTTTTATTGTAATGTAACTCTGGTTTTATTATTAATGCAGTTTTAGTTCAATCATTCAAAAATCCAAAAAATAGTACTATTTGCTTATTGCTTATTTATTTGCTTATTGTTCTAATTAGTGCTGATTTAGATGTAATATGGATATTCTGAATATAGTTTAATAGTATGAGTTGGTTTTAGTTAGTCTTGCCTTAAAAATACTTAAAAAGCTCAAAACAGTTTGTTTAGAGAGTGTTGGCACAAGCTTTTCTTTAGTCAAAACTTGTTTCTGTCCAAAAAATCTGAATTTAGATCAGCTTTAGATTAGTGTAGTTAGTAGATTTAAAGTAGAATTTAGTATTATTGATTAGTCTTAAAGCTTTTTAGCTAGTTTCTAAAAGATTTTAAGTTAAAACTGCCCAGATAAGTAGAATAGCTTAGAACCTAGATTAGGCCATATTAGTTGTAGTCTTTGCTTCAAATCAGTTCAATATAAATCATAGTAGTAATTGAATATCTGGTATCATAGAGTTTAAGGTCAACCTTCAATTTTTACCCATTTTCAAAAGTAATCTGCTTAGTACCACATCAGTCCTGACCCAGTTTTCTAACTAATTTTTAAGCTAGTCATAATAGTTTCTAAATTCTAATTTTTGTTTTACAAATAGCTTATAGGATAGGCTCAGTATGTTTTAGCTTATTTTTGACTTGGGAGCTTATTAATCAGGTTATATTAAGTCTGCAAAAGTAGCACTCAGAATAGCAGTCTGCAATTTTAAGTTTTCCCAGTTTCAGCCCTACTTTGATGATTTTTAATTTATTAGAGATAAGCTGGTATAAGCTCAAACTTGGTACATTTGGACTTGGCTTGGTAATCTAGCTAATAGTATTTTTTCTAGATTTTTAGAATTTTTCTTGCACAGCTTTTTAAGAGCTTAAAAAACACCACTTTTGCCCTGTTCTTGAGTAGATCAGCAGACATCAGTGTTTCTTTTGGCTTATTGAGATTTTGTTAGTGCTTATTAGCTGTTAATTTAAGCTCATTATGAGTTGGTAGGATTATTTAGATTAGGTTTTAATAGAAATAGCTTTTTCAGTCCTCATCTAGCTTAGATTAGCCTTTTTTGTTTAGCCATTTCTTTTGCTCAAAAAGCCTTTTGGACATTTCTTTTTTTTTTTGTGCCTACTGATTGGAATTCATAAGCTGTTCCTCAGCTTATTGTTAGTTTTTAAAATATTTCCAATTTCAAAATAGCTTATTAACTAGTGCTTATCAGATTTAAAAAAAAAAAAGATTTCAAAAAAAAAAAGTGACAAAACTGGGGTTCGAACCCCAGTCTCTCTGACCAAACACCAACACCTCACCCAACACGCCCTTGGGACTTCATCATTTAATCTTTGCAAAATTAATTAGTTAACCTTTCTTGTTTCACTTTAGCTTATTTCCACTGTTTTGCTTATTGCAGCTTATCTGTATAAGCCAGCACCCATAGCTTATTTTTCCTAGGACTAGCATCACATTTAGGACTTTCCTGCAAATTTTTAGATTTTTCCATTTTCATTTACTATTTTTAATTAATTTTCCCTTTTAAAGTAGTTTTTAATTCATATATAAAAATATAAAAGTCAAAAAAAATATAATTCTTTTTTCTAAAATTTTCTTTTATTAATTAGGACTTAGGAAACTTAATTTGGCATCCCTAGGATTTTTATTTCACTTTTATAGCTTGGGATTAGCCCGGGTTTTGCGCGTTTTTAGGTTTTCTTTCACGTTTGCCTTAGATTAGCATTTCCCTTGCGTTATTTATTGTTTTTAGTTTATATTTCATATTTTTAGTTTAAAACCACAATCTCACTTTTATTCACCATTCACAACACGTTTCACGAACCCAAATCACAATTCCATTCAATCCTCGTCGGGATAACGAACACGGGGTTTTACACATACTTCACATGTGTGTAATTACTTCCTCCTTTCTGGAAACATAATTTCAAACACATCATTTGGCACCGCTGCCAGGGAGGTTTGACGTGAATTCGTGATTTTCGTTTATTGATTCGTGTTTTTCTCGTAAATATTTTCTAAAATCCAAAAACCAAAGAAAAAAAAAAAGAAAAAAAAAAACCAAACCCTTTTCCTAAAGTGTTTAAAAAAAATCCAAAAATATTTTCATTTTCAAATTTTGTTTTTCCTTTTAAATTTTTGTTTCTTTTTGGTGTATGAACACCCGTTCTTCTTCTTCAAACGATCTTCTTTCACCTCTTTCAAATCCCGAAAGAATTATCCGTCATAATCACCGTGTTGATTTCCCAACCGTTGAGGAAATAAACAACAACGATCAACATCCGCCGATGGATGATGAAAATCCTAACCCAATGCCAGCTCCCGATCTCCGAACGATGGAGGAGTTGTGCCAACCCACAATGCACGGACGTGGTGGCCCGATTGCCCCCGTCAATATTCAAGCCGCAGATTTTGGACTTAAACATCACATGATCCAACAAGTCCAAAATTCTTGCCAATTTCACGGTTTGCCGGGTGACGATGCAAACAAGCATCTTGACAAATTTATTACCGTCACCCAAAGTATGAAACACAATGGGGTCACCGATGACGCCCTTCGTCTCTATCTCTTCCCATATTCCTTGACGCATCATGCCACCGCTTGGTTTGATCGTCTTCCCAAGAACTCCATTCACACTTTTGATGAGATGGTTTCAAAGTTCTTGGCAAAATATTTCCCACCGTCAATGGTGACGAAATTGAGGAATGAGATAAGTAACTTTCGCCAGCTTCTCGACGAATCTTTATTCGAAGCATGGGAACGCTATAAGCTTTCGATTGATCGGTGTCCAAACCATAACATGTTATTAGTTACCATCATAGATACGTTCTATAATGGTCTAACATTGAGACACCGTGATACGATTAATGCTGCAGCCGGTGGAACCTTTATGAAAAGGCGACCCGAAGAGTGCTATGATCTCATTGAAAACATGACTACCCATCACAATTATTGGGATTCCTCTGCCGAGAGGAATGAGTCTACTAGATCTGACACTACTACTTCTAACCCCGAGATAGCCGCTCTCTCTAAACAAATGAATGATATGTCCACTGCTATCTTAAGAATACATCAAAGTATGAATCAAAACAACAACAATCAGCAAATCAATGTTGTCAATCAAAGTTGTGAAACTTGTGGTGGTCCCCATCCATATTTCGAGTGCCCAGCCTCCGGTGGCTACACTCAAGAGAATGTGTATGCTGCTATGGGAAATTTTAACGCGGGAGGTAACGGTTACCAACCACAAGGAGACCGTAATCTTCTCAGCTACCATTCTAACAATTATCTTGGACCACCCGGTTTCAATTCAAATCAAAATCAAAATGTGCCAAATAGAAATAATCAAAATCAAAATCGGGTGACTCATGGTAACCAAAACCAAGGAAATTACAACCAAGGTCAAACTCATGGTTACCAAAATCAGGGAAATTATAATCGAGGCCCTAATCAAGGAAATTTTAACCAGGGAAATTTTCAAAACCAAGGAACTTTTAATCAGGGAAATTTTCAAAGTAACAACCAGGGTTTTAATCAAAACAACCGAGGGCCAAATCTTAACAATAATCAAAATCAAGGATTTGTGCAAAACCCATCGCCCTCAGATGAGTTGTTGAAACAACTAATTCTTCAAAATCAATATCAACAAAAAGCCCAGGAAGAAACAACTAGGATGTTGATTAATCAGATCTCAGAAATTAAAAAGTCTTTAAATGATCGACCCTCGAGCTCTGGAACTCTTCCTAGCAATACGATCGCTAACCCGAGGGGCGATGTGAAAGCGATCACTACAAGGAGTGGTGTATCATATGATGGACCCACGGCTCCGACTACCTCTTCTTCTCTACCTCCCAAGGTAGTCGTCCGTGAGACCGAGGCAACAAAGGACACGGAACTTCCTACTAATAACGGAAGAACCGAAGACGTCCAACCTCCGGTTGTCCAACCATCAAAACCAAGGATTGTTTTTGAGCCCGAAGAAGCTCCCATCAAAACAAAACTTCCTTATCCATCTAGATTGAACGATCAAAAGCTCCGCAAAAAAGCTTCAAATCAAATGGAGAAATTCTTTCAAATCTTTCAAGATTTGCATTTTGATATAAGCTTCGCGGATGCTTTACTTCTCATGCCTAAGTTTGCTTCCACCATCAAGGGTTTATTGAGCAACAAGGAAAAATTATTTGAACTAGCAAAAACTCCGTTGAATGAGAATTGCTCAGCGGTTCTCCTAAAAAAGCTTCCGGAAAAGCTTGGAAATCCCGGAAAATTTCTCATTCCATGTGATTTTCCGGGGATGGGTGAATGCTACGCCTTGGCCGATCTTGGTGCAAGCATCAACCTAATGCCACTATCCGTTTGGAACAAGCTTTCTATCCCAGAATTGACCCCTACATGTATGACTCTTGAGCTAGCCGATCGGACGATTACTCGTCCTAAGGGTGTAGCCGAGGATGTCTTTGTCAAGGTGGGGAAGTTCCATTTCCCCGCCGATTTTGTGGTGGTAGATTTTGATGACGACCCCCGCGTTCCTCTAATTCTTGGACGATCGTTCTTGAGGACCGGGCGTGCTTTGATTGACGTATATGGTGAAGAAATAACATTACGAGTTGATAATGAGGCCGTAACCTTTAACCTCGACCGAACTTTCAAATACTCCTCCAATCACGATTCCGTCTCGGTTAATCGAATTGATGTGATTGATGTTGCCTCGGAGGAGTATTCTCAAGAAGTTCTTGGATTTTCTGATAAATCCTTGAGTGGCAATCCCACTCCTTCTTCTCAACCTATTCTTTCCGACCCTTCCCCATCCCTCACTCCGTTTGAGGGAGGTGATTTCTTCTTGGAAGAGGTCGAGGACTTTCTTGCTATTGAAACACCAACTTCACCGGAAGTTGATGATTCTTATCTTGATCCGGAGGGAGATATTCTTTTGCTTGAAAGATTATTGAATGAAGATCCGACATCTTCTCTCCCTCCGATGAAAATTAAACAAGAAGAAATTAAAGAAATTAAGCCGTCTACTGAAAATCCTCCGGAGCTCGAGCTCAAGGATTTACCTCCTCATCTTGAATATGCTTTTTTAGAGGATACCGACAAATTACCCGTCATTATTTCTAAAGAGTTAAAAGATGAGGAGAAGGCTCAACTTCTTGATGTGCTTAAAAAGCATAAGAGTGCCATTGCTTGGCAACTCTCAGATATTAAGGGTATTGACCCTCGGTTTTGTACTCACAAAATTTTAATGGAGGATGACTTCAAACCCTCGGTGCAACAACAAAGAAGGGTGAACCCAAAAATTCATGAGGTGATCAAAAAGGAAGTTCTTAAACTCCTTGATGCCGGAATGATTTACCCTATTTTTGATAGCCCGTGGGTTAGTCCCATCCATTGTGTCCCCAAAAAGGGGGGGTATGACCGTTATTGCAAATGAAGAAAATGAGTTGATTCCCACACGTCTCGTCACGGGATGGAGAGTGTGTATTGATTATCGAAAACTCAATGATGCTACTCGTAAAGACCATTTTCCGCTTCCTTTTATGGATCAAATGCTTGAGCGTTTAGCGGGAAATGAATTCTACTGTTTTCTCAATGGCTTTTTCGGGTATTTTCAAATACCAATTGATCCCCAAGATCAGGAAAAGACCACCTTCACGTGCCCCTACAGAACGTTTGCCTACCGACGTATGCCTTTCGGCTTATGCAATGCTCTGGGCACGTTCCAAAGGTGCATGATGGCCATATTCCATGATATGATCGAGAAAACAATGGGGGTCTTTATGGATGATTTTTCGGTGTATGGAAATTCTTTCTCCTCGTGCCTCTCCCATTTAGACAAAATGCTTCAAAGGTGCGAAGACACCAATCTTGTGCTAAATTGGGAGAAGTGCCATTTTATGGTCAAAGAGGGCATTGTCCTCGGCCATAAAATTTCTAATGCTGGGATTAAGGTAGATAAATCCAAAGTCGATGTAATCGTAAAACTACCTCATCCCACCACTGTAAAAGGAATCCGAAGTTTCCTTGGTCATGCCGGTTTCTACAGACGATTTATTCAAGACTTCTCTAAAATCGCCCGGCCTCTGACCCGTCTTCTTGAAAAAGATGCTCCGTTCTTCTTCTCTCCCGAATGCATCGAAGCATTCGGGGTTCTTAAAAAGAAATTGACTGAAGCACCAATATTGGTTGCCCCCGATTGGGACTTGCCCTTTGAGCTCATGTGTGATGCAAGTGATTTTGCTATTGGGGCAGTCCTGGGGCAACGTAAGTCCAAGTATTTCCAACCGATACACTATGCTAGCAAGACAATGACCGATGCTCAATCTCATTATACTACTACCGAGAAAGAGTTATTGGCCGTTGTCTATGCTTTTGAGAAATTTAGACCATATCTCGTCTTATCCAAGACCATAGTGTATACGGATCATTCGGCTCTCAAGTATCTTCTTGCTAAGCAAGATGCTAAGCCGAGATTGCTTCGGTGGATTCTCCTCCTACAAGAATTTGACGTCACTATTCGTGATAAAAAAGGAGCGGAGAATCTCGCCGCCGATCATTTGTCTAGACTTGAAAATCCTCATCAAGGTGTTCTCGAGAAAAAGGAAATTACCGAAACATTTCCTCTCGAGACACTTGGGATGATTTCATTAAAAGATGATCCGAGTACCCCATGGTTTGCCGACTTTGCAAATTACCATGCGGGGAATTTTGTTGTGAAAGGGATGTCGTCCCAACAAAAGAAGAAATTCTTTAAAGATGTTAAACATTATTTTTGGGACGACCCCTACTTGTTTAAAGTTTGTGCCGATCAAGTGATTAGACGGTGTGTTCACGGCCAAGAAGCCGTTGACATTCTCACGGCTTGCCATAATGGACCCACGGGGGGACATCATGGTGCCAACTACACCGCTGAAAAAGTCTTTGATTCGGGTTTCTATTGGCCAACTATTTATCATGATGCCCACGACTTGGTGAAGTCATGTGACTCTTGCCAACGTCAAGGAAAAATCTCGCAAAAGGACGAAATACCTCAAAATGCAATTCAAGTTTGCGAGATCTTTGACGTTTGGGGCATCGATTTTATGGGTCCGTTCCCGTCTTCACGAGGGAACAAGTACATACTCGTGGCGGTCGACTATTTGTCTAAATGGGTTGAAGCGAAAGCGCTCCCCACCAATGACGCCCGAGTAGTTGTGAAAATTTTAAAATCTCTCTTTGCTCGGTTTGGAGCTCCTCGTGCTATCATTAGTGATCGCGGTACGCACTTTTGCAATGACCAATTCGCAAAGGTCATGCTTAAGTACGGTGTCACTCACCGTCTTGCTACTGCGTATCATCCTCAAACTAGTGGGCAAGTGGAAGTCTCCAGGTTTAAAAAGAATTCTTGAAAGGACCGTAGGAGAAAACCGTGCCTCTTGGTCGGACAAACTAGATGATGCACTATGGGCCTTCCGTACGGCTTATAAAAAACCCATCGGGTGTACTCCTTACAAGCTTGTGTACGGAAAGGCGTGTCATCTACCGATTGAGCTTGAGCACAAAGCCTATTGGGCCTTAAAACAAGTAAATTTTGACCTAAAGACCGCGGGTGATCACCGAAAGCTTCAATTGAATGAATTAAATGAGCTTCGGGATCAAGCCTATGAGAACTCGTTAATCTATAAAGAGAAAACAAAGAGGATTCATGACTCTAAGATTAAGAACCGCATTTTCAATGTTGGTGATCGAGTCCTCCTCTTCAATTCTCGATTAAAGATTTTCTTGGGCAAGCTTAAAACCCGTTGGTCTGGGCCATTCACCGTTGTTCAAGTTTTTCCATATGGAACCGTAGAGCTATCTCAAAACGACGGTCCAAACTTTGAGGTGAACGGTCATAGGTTGAAGCATTATTTTGGAGGGGACATACCATCCATGGTTGTCCCGGATCTCCAAACTTTCCCCATGGACAATTAAATTCGGGGACGAGTCAAGCTTAGCGACTCGACAAAAACAAGCGCTTCGTGGGTGGCAACCCATGCTTATCATTCTATCTTTTTTCTTATTTCTAACACTAAGTGTGAGGGAATTCCTCTACTTGTTGCTTTGTTGTTGTGTGTTTGCCTTTTTTTTCAGGATTCCCGTAGATCGTGATGATTGATGCGCCTGTTTTCAATCCAGCCGCCCAATATCCGATCTTTATGTTTATGTTTATCCAGGGATATCTTATTAATCCTTTTTTGTGAAAAAGATTCCGTTTCCACACTTAGCTTGTAGTATTACCTTTTTACGTTCTATAGTGTCGGCTTAGGCCGGTACTTTGAATATTGAGGGCAATATTCAATTCTAAGTGTGTGTGTGGGGGGGGGGGGGGAATTCTTGCGAATTTTGACCCAAAATTTTTAAAATTTTCACATGTTGTACCTACTAGTCCCCTAGCACCCCCGTTTTGACCAAAATTTTAAAATTTTTATCGTCTTTTAAAGAAAAAGAAGTGCTTTGCACATTAAAAAAATAATTTGCTATACATTAATGCTTCGGTATTAGTGGAAGTTTAGACTTGATTAGGCTAGAACAAGGGGAATCCCGACTCTGCTAGAGTGTTGATCTAGCTGCTACCCTTAACTTTTAGGCTAAGTTTTTACGAATTGTGCAAATGAAAATGCTAAGCGTGGAGTAGTTGGTTCTCTTTAGAGCTTATATAAGTAATCTATGGCTTTTCCTCTCAGGAGCTCCTAATCTGACTTAATAAGTGCTTATTTTCAAACGATTGAACACAAAAATTATTCTGTTTTTATACGATTTTGACAAGTACTAGTTCAAAGTTTTATTTAAATTTTGGAACAAGCATACTTTCTTAAAAACATAATAAGAATGCAAAATGAAAGTGAGACGTTGCTTGAAAGTTGCAAAAATCAAAGTTTTGAGTATGAATAAATAAGTCCTAAGCTACGGTTCGAGATCGGTCCTTGGATCCTTATTTCCAAAAGGCGTTTAGGTCTTGGCTACCCTCTTACACCGGCCCTTGGATCTTTATTCAGGAAGGTGTGAGGTCTTGGTCTAACACCCTTGGAACCTCATTTTCGGAATGTCTAGAGTCTTGGAACTCTCCGTTGTAACGGCCCTTGGATCCTTTATTCTTAAGGTATAAGGTCTTGGAATTTCCCCGTGAAGCTCCGTAGTTTATGGTCCAATTAGAAGGGAAAAAAAATGATGAAAAATGAAAGAAAAATGTATGTTTATGTTTGTTATGAATAAATGTGCGAAACTTGCTTCTTGCAAAATTTAAATCAACCTTTCAACTAGTATTCGTCAAAGTCTTATAAAAATGTTGATTTTTCCGGTCAAAATTTTGAAAACAAGCACACTCACACACCTAACTTATGAATAATTGTGGGAGCGAAAAGTTAAGTCTCGACTTACATAGATTACTAATATAAGTAGTGTCAGCATTTTACAAAAACGTTTGCGCAAGGGTTTTAAACTTAGTAGGGGAGTATAAAAAGAGGATGACGATTACAATTCCCCGGAGTCACCCATTTTGTGTGATTCCCGTTCCATGATGCCATTTTTGATAATCAAGCATATTATTTACGTTTGTTCTCGTTTTAATTTACTTGCATTTTATAATAAGTCAAAACGGGATATTTTTGGTAACCTTAATATTCTTTTGATCCTTTCATTACTTTATATAATCGGATTGCTAGGGACTAGCAATTGCTTAGTGTGGGGGGGGTGATGAGTGGCCTTTTACTCATCATTTTATACCCGAAAAACCCCACAAAAATAACCAAAAACACCCAAATGGACCCAATATTGTTACAAATATCCTTGGATTGTGTTTTATGTGTTTCAGGTACAAAAGGATTGAAAACGGGGCAAATACGGACAAAACCGAGCTTGGAATGGAAAAGAGCTGAAAACCGAAGCCGGGAAAGATATTTTTCATCGGGATTTAATTCGAGCTCAAAATCCCATTTTGAACCTTGGATTATTCTTACTTGGCAAAAATTGACCCTTGATTAACTTTGAAGAATGGCAAATTTGGTCCCCACAATTTCAATATTTACACCTTTGGTCCTTGTGTTTTAAATCCCATGTATCTTATACCAAATAACAACCGGATCCCTTAAATAACCCACCAAAACCCTTAGCCCAACAACACATAAGCCCATCCCCTTATCCCTCCTTAGTTAACTAAAAAAAAAAAAAAAAAAAAAAAAAAAAAAAAAAAAAAAACATACGGGGTCAACAACCAGTTAGGTCAAAACCAACCCATAAACACTATTCATCATCTTCTTTATCACCAAATTCCCGCCTAATCACCTAATCAACTGTTAACCACCCAACCATCACTTTCACCCTCGCTACCAGCCAAAGAAACCCACATGGTTGTGTTCCCCTCACCCCTTTGCCACCTCAGCGATCCAAAGGGACAACCTATCATCTACGGCACAGATTTGGAGTTGTGGGGAGCAAGCAAATCCAAGGGACAAGAAAGAAGCACAAGAGCTCGTTTGGGATTTCCCTCACAAGACAAGCACAAACCCAGTAGAACCCTAGATAGTTTTTTAGTATAAATAGTAGTTGTAGTTACTGTAGCTAGGCAGGGTTTATTTTAGCTTATTTCTAAGGTATTGTAACTTTTTAAAGCTTATTTTTATTGTAATGTAACTCTAGTTTTATTATTAATGCAGTTTTAGTTCAATCATTCAAAAATCCAAAAAATAGTACTATTTGCTTATTGCTTATTTATTTGCTTATTGTTCTAATTAGTGCTGATTTAGATGTAATATGGATATTCTGAATATAGTTTAATAGTATGAGTTGGTTTTAGTTAGTCTTGCCTTAAAAATACTTAAAAAGCTCAAAACAGTTTGTTTAGAGAGTGTTGGCACAAGCTTTTCTTTAGTCAAAACTTGTTTCTGTCCAAAAAATCTGAATTTAGATCAGCTTTAGATTAGTGTAGTTAGTAGATTTAAAGTAGAATTTAGTATTATTGATTAGTCTTAAAGCTTTTTAGCTAGTTTCTAAAAGATTTTAAGTTAAAACTGCCCAGATAAGTAGAATAGCTTAGAACCTAGATTAGGCCATATTAGTTGTAGTCTTTGCTTCAAATCAGTTCAATATAAATCATAGTAGTAATTGAATATCTGGTATCATAGAGTTTAAGGTCAACCTTCAATTTTTACCCATTTTCAAAAGTAATCTGCTTAGTACCACATCAGTCCTGACCTAGTTTTCTAACTAATTTTTAAGCTAGTTATAATAGTTTCTAAATTCTAATTTTTGTTTTACAAATAGCTTATAGGATAGTCTCAGTATGTTTTAGCTTATTTTTGACTTGGGAGCTTATTAATCAGGTTATATTAAGTCTGCAAAAGTAGCACTCAGAATAGCAGTCTGCAATTTTAAGTTTTCCCAGTTTCAGCCCTACTTTGATGATTTTTAATTTATTAGAGATAAGCTGGTATAAGCTCAAACTTGGTACATTTGGACATGGCTTGGTAATCTAGCTAATAGTATTTTTTCTAGATTTTTAGAATTTTTCTTGCACAGCTTTTTAAGAGCTTAAAAAACACCACTTTTGCCCTATTCCTGAGTAGATCAGCAGACATCAGTGTTTCTTTTGGCTTATTGAGATTTTGTTAGTGCTTATTAGCTGTTAATTTAAGCTCATTCTGAGTTGGTAGGATTATTTAGAGTAGGTTTTAATAGAATTAGCTTTTTCAGTCCCTATCTAGCTTAGATTAGCCTTTTTTGTTTAGCCCTTTCTTTTGCTCAAAAAGCCTTTTGGACATTTATTTGTTTGTGCCTACTGATTGGAATTCATAAGCTGTTCCTCAGCTTATTGTTAGTTTTTAAAATATTTCCAGTTTCAAAATAGCTTATTAACTAGTGCTTATCAGATTTTTAAAAAAGAAAAAAAAAAAAAGATTTCAAAAAAAAAAATGACAAAACTGGGGTTCGAACCCCAGTCTCTCTGACCAAACACCAACACCTCACCCAACACGCCCTTGGGACTTCTTCATTTAATCTTTGCAAAATTAATTAGTTAACCTTTCTTGTTTCACTTTAGCTTATTTCCACTGTTTTGCTTATTACAGCTTATCTGTATAAGCCAGCACCCTTAGCTTATTTTTCCTAGGACTAGCATCACATTTAGGACTTTCCTGCAAATTTTTAGATTTTTCCATTTTCATTTACTATTTTTAATTAATTTTCCCTTTTAAAGTAGTTTTTAATTCATATATAAAAATATAAAAGTAAAAAAAAAAATATAATTCTTTTTTCTAAAATTTTCTTTTATTAATTAGGACTTAGGAAAATTAATTTGGCATCCCTAGGATTTGTATTTCACTTTTATAGCTCGGGATTAGCCCGGGTTTTGCGTGTTTTTAGGTTTTCTTTCACGTTTGCTTTAGATTAGCATTTCCCTTGCGTTATTTATTGTTTTTAGTTTATATTTCATATTTTTAGTTTAAAACCACAATCTCACTTTTATTCACCATTCACAACACGTTTCACGAACCCAAATCACAATTTCATTCAATCCTCGTCGGGATAACGAACACGGGGTTTTACACATACTTCACTTGTGTGTAATTACTTCCTCCTTTTTGGAAACATAATTTCAAACACATCAATACCCTATGGACAACCTACGGTGTACCCTCCGTACGCCATGGGAAACGGTTATCTGTTCGGCATGAACACATCTTATCAGTCCTACCCTAGCCAAACTCCTATGGGAGTACCCCCAAACCATAATCTATATAATGTTGTTCCTATGTATGCACCACCCTATAATTACCTATATTCGGACCCCATGGGTTCGGCTACACCTTTCGTTAGGTGGATAGAAGACTACCCATTGCCTGATGGGTTGAAAATCCCTAGCATATTAGGACTTATGATGGGAAGGGGGATCCAGACAATTTCTTACATTTGTTTGAAAGGGCCATTAAGATGAAAAAGTGGGTCATGCCTGTAGCCTGTCACATGTTTACATATACCCTACGGGATTCTGCCCGTATTTGGTGGAATGGGCAAAAGCCTGGCAGCATTGTTAACCTCGACGATCTCAAGGCTAAGTTTCGATCACACTTCTGTCAGCAAAAGAAGTTCACAATGACCCATCTGACGGTGCACAACATTAAACAAAAAGAAAATGAAAGCACAAGGGCTTTCGTCACCAGGTACACCGATGAAACTCTGCAGATTTTGGGTCTACATGAAGATCAGTGAATCTCTGGCTTCGTACATGGCCTGCGAAATCGAAGTTTGGTGGAATTCTTTTCCACTGACCTTCCGACAACTTACAAAGGGTTAATGGAAAAGACATATACTTGGATTGAAGCAAAGGAAGTGTCTACCAATGGTGCTCCGATCGATAAAGAAAAGTTTTCGAAGCATTCTACGTGGGAAGGGTCCAAGAACAAGAACAAAAACGGAGATAGGTTTTCTCCGTACAACAAAGGTCCCAACCACAGTTTGCTAGGAAGCCTAATTAAGTCTCCAAAGGAAATACTTGCAATAGAGAGGGCTGCTAAAACTTTCGAAGCACCCCCTCGCATGACAAGCACGGGTAAAAACAGGGATACGAGCAAGTATTGTCATTTCCATGAAGATTATGGCCATGATACGAATAGTTGCAGGGAGCTAAAGAAGCAGATAGAAGAAACTGTAAAGTCCGGGCAGTTAGCACATTTGGTGAAGGGTATAAAGAAGGGTTCGTTGGGGCAAAACAAGCTAAAAAAGAAAGGTGAAGGAGCAGGAGATAAACGAAGTAGGGGAGGTAACATTTCCTCCTATTACAGGCCATGTCCCTTCGAACGACCCAGTGGTCATCAAAGTCATAATTTCCAATTGAGAAGTGAATAGAGCCTACGTGGACTGTGGAAGCTCTTGCGAAATCATATACGAGCATTGTTTCCTTAAGCTCAAGCCTTCGATCAGGTCTCAACGGGTTGATTCGAAGATACCTTTGGTAGGATTCTCCGATGAGCATTCATGGCCTTTGGGAGAAGTACCATTGGAAATAACAATTGGAGTAGGCAAGCTCGCAAGGACAGAAACCCTCACATTCGCTATCGTAAGGTCCGGCTCTCCCTACAATCTATTGATAGGAAGGACCGCCATGCAAAAGATGGGTATTGTAGTCTCTACCATACATGCAACGGTAAAATTCCATACACCTTATGGGATAGGAACCATATTTTCTAGTTAAAACCTGGGAAAGGCAGGAGACGCTGGCAAAAAGATCAAAGAAAGTCTGGAGGAGCCTCGGAAGGCCATTCTAAGCTGTACAGATGCTGAAGAACGCATTGTGGTAAATGAGCTCTATCCAGAGCAAACGGTGGTAATCAGAAAGCAACTCCCTGCCAACTTCAAGGCAGATCTGGAGAAGCTACTCAAAGCCAACAAGGATGTGTTCGCATGGACGTACTCAGACATGAAAAGGGTCCCCAGGACTCTTATGATCGATGGCAAGCCCTTCAGCACAGACCATAAGCTCAATGATTTCAATCACATTGATCCAATTAAGCAGAAGCGACGAAGCCTGGCACTTGAAAGGAACGCAACCGCTTGCAAAGAGGTGGATGAACTTGTGCGAGCAGGAATACTTAGGGAAGTAAAGTACCAAACCTGGGTAGCTAATCCAGTTATGGTAAAAAGAGTGACGGAGGGTGGCAAATGTGTGTTGACTTCACCGACATCAACAAAGCTTTCCCGAAAGACTGCTACCCTCTACCAGAAATTGATTGGAAGGTCGAATCCCTCTCGGGGTTCCGTTTGAAATGCTTTTTGGATGCCTACAAAGGGTATCACCAAATACAAATGGCGGAGGAAGAGGAGGAGAAGATAGCCTTCTACACAAGAAAGGGTGTCTATTGCTACAAGAAAATGCCCTTCGGTTTAAAGAACGCAGGGGCAACTTATCAACGGTTGGTAGACAAAGCCTTCCACAAGCAGATATGGAGGAAGTTGGAAGCCTACGTTGATGATATGGTAATAAAAAGTAGGACTGAGTAAGACCTACTCTCCGACATTCAAGAAACCTTCGATCAATTGAGGGCAATCAACATGATGCTTAACCCTATGAAGTGTTTCTTTGGCATGGAAGAAGGAAAATTCTTGGGACATCTGATAACGAAACAAGGGATTAAGGCTAACCCTTCGAGGTCAAAGCCATCACTGATCTACAAGCTCCGAAGTCATTGAAAGAAGTACAAAGCCTAAATGGAAAACTCGCAGCACTTAGCAGGTTCCTGTCGAAAGGTGCGGATCGATCTTTGCCATTCTTCAAAACACTCAAGGGGTGTACAGATAAGAAGACTTTTCAATGAAGTTATGAGGCAGAAGCTGCTTTTTAGAAGCTGAAAGATTTCATGGAAATTTTACCAACACTTACAGCCCCAATCAAATGCGAAGTGTTATTCATGTATATTGCGGTAACCTTCGAAAGCATCAGTGCTGTTCTCTTGGTAGAAAGAGATAAGAAGCAAGTACCGATCTATTTCGTTAGCAGGGTCCTGCAAAGGGTTGAATTAAATTATCCGGAGTTGGAAAAGCTGATCCTAGCCTTGGTTTACGCCGCGAGGCGCCTTCGAAGGTACTTTTAACCTCATCCCATCACGGTATTGACTGGCAAGCCGATTAAGCAGATACTGTTGAAGCCTGAGAAATCAGGCAGGGTAGCCAAATGGGCTATCGAACTGGGAGAACACGAGATAGAGTACAAGGGTCGAAACTCCGTCAAAGGTCAGATACTTACAGACTTTCTCGCGGAAACACCTTCCGGACCTAGTCAGGACAAAGAAATCCCAAAGGAAAAGCCCTCCAAGGCGAAGGAGGGGTGGAAATGGTACACAGACGGAGCCTCAAGCTCCGATGGTTCGGGAGCAGGTCTAATGCTGGTCAGTCCGGAGGGAAAGGAGTACACTTATGCATTACATTTTGAGTTCGAGGCTACAAACATTGAAGCTGGGTACGAAGCTTTGCTAGCTGGCTTCCGACTTGCAAAGGACATGGAGGTTCGTGACCTCTCCATTTTTGTGGACTCGCAGCTAGTCGCCAACCAAATCGAGGGCTCTTACGAAGCAAGGCAGCCCACCATTAAACAATATTTGGATAAAGCTAAAGAACTTCTTCACGGGTTCGAGTCCTATGATATAGCACATGTTCGCAGAAACCAAAATAAGAAAGCAGATGCCTTAAGCAAACTGGCCTCGATGGCATTTGCTCACCTAACAAAGGAGGTTTTAGTGGAAGTATTGGCCGATAGGTCAATCAAACGAGGTGAAGTGTCTGACGTCATACTTGAAGAAGGCTCCAATTGGATGACTCCAATAAGGGAGTACTTGATCAGTGGTATTCTGCCAGAAGATCCTAAGCTTGCAAGAAAGGTAAGGGTCAAGGCTCCCCAGTATAGACTTATTGGGGATAATCTCTACAGGAGATCTTTCTTGTCTCCATGGCTTCGTTGTGTGGGGTCAAAGCAAGCTTCGAACATCATCTGTGAGGTACATGAAGGATCCTGCGGTTTGCACGCAGGCCCTCGCTCCGTTGTCTCAAAAATAATGAAGCTTGAATATTACTGGCCATCCATGTACAGGGATGCAACTGAGATAATACAAAAATGTGAAGCATGTCAGATCCACTTTAAAGTTCCAAGATTGCCTAAGCAAGAAATGACCTCTGTCACTTCAGCATGGCCTTTCTGCCAGTGGGGAATCGACATAGTCGGACCTCTACCAGTAGCTCCAGGAGGGGTAAAATTTTTGGTCGTAGCCATAGATTACTTCACCAAATGGGTTGAAGCCAAGCCTTTGGCATTGGTAACAGGAAGGCATATGGAAAAATTCATGTCGGAACACATAATTTGTCGATTTGGGGTTCCTTACATTATCATCTATGACAGCGGAAAGCAATTCGCTGAAGGAGTGTTCCCGATCTTCTGCGAGGGCCTAAAGATCAAACAGTCATTCACTTCCGTGTACCATCCTCAAGGTAATGGGCAAGTTGAAGTCACCAATAGGGATATTGTTAACGGAATCGAGAAGAGGTTAGGACGAAGCCATCATGGGGGTAAACGAACTACCCCAAGTTCTGTGGGCGTATAGGACGCAACCCAAATCAAGCCATGGGGAGACTCCTTTTAGCCTTACTTATGGAACGGAGGCTGTTATACGCTCTGAAATAAGCATTGAAACAGAACGCATTGTGAACTTTGAGGAAAAGACAAATGAAGAAAGGCTTCGGAAAAACCTTGATCTTCTTGAAGAAAGAAGAGAAATAGCCTCAATCAGAGAGGCTACCTATAAATAAAAGTTTGAAAAGTACTACAACAACCGAGTTCGACCCTCCACATTCAAGCCGGGTGAATATGTCCTTCGGTTAAACGGTGCAAGCAAGGCTGAGTACGAAGGAAAGCTAGGGCCCACATGGAAAGGACCCTACGTCATATCAGAAGCCTACGGCAACAAAGCCTACGGCAACGAAGCCTACAAGCTTGCAACGCTTAAGGGAGAGATCATGGATAGAACTTGGAATGGTACCAATCTTCGTAAGTTTTACATATAAGACTTACTACTTTTAAAACACTTAGCTTGTTTTTTCAAATTCGTGTAACGCATTCTTCTCACTTGGGGAAAGAAGCATTAATGGTAGGTGTCTTAGTGTTCATTTCTTAAAATGATGTAATTCTCCCTACCCAATTAATGATATAACACATTTCCCTCAAATCTCTTGTTTCGTTCTTTACAACAAAGATTTGTTCAGCCAAGTACTTTACAAGTTTCAATGTCGAAGGATGAATCAGGACACATGTCCTGTATACAAAAAACATCCATTACAATTCACATTAACTTTCTTATAAAGACTTGGGGTACTTTAAGCCCTTTGCATCTTAAGGATAAAGACGGAGTGGGTCGCGACCCTCTGTAGCAGTCAAATTATACGATTGCTAAAAATATTGGTCCAAAATACACACAATAAGGTGATAGCCTTAGGTTGTATGTGTACGTTTATTGTAAGCGTAAGAGAAGAAAAACATGACATTCAAGACGGGACATTATCCCCTAACTGGCATTACTAAGACTAAACGTGGTCAAAGCCAACAAAAAATACTCAAGCAATTATTTGAAGCATGGGTCGAAGCCCAGCATGAAGCAAAGATAAATTGTTTATAGGCACATGCCTATTAAAGCATCATGAAAAATTATCCAAAGGGTACATACCACCCTGGGGGCCAAATTACTGCCAACATGGCAGCCTTCATACATTTTTCAAGGACTGGATCCTCTTAATGTGGTTTGGCAGAGGCAGTCTTCCTGGTTGGAGTCGGAGGCTGAATTTTTAGAGGCTTTTTTGAGAGGAGATCTTCTATTTGTGCTAAGGGATCCTTTCTTACTTCTGTAAGAAAGGGGTGCTCCGCTGAAGTGAACGCATTGCCAGCATCATTATACTCTTGCTCAGAATTTGGACGATAGTAAGGTACCTCCGACAAGACCACAGGCTTCTTGGTCTGGGCAATTTCTTCCAATGTCGTACATGTACCATGGAAAATGGCCGCGTTCACCAGCCTCCCAATGCTCTCCCCCACCCCATCACTGTGGTACAATTCCATTGCAACATAAGGAACAACCTTCGACACCACCTCAGCTCTGTCCTTCTTCAAGTTCTTGCATTGGAGTTTAAGTTCATCCATTTTCTCACAAAGCTTGACCTCCTGCTCAACCAACCTAGCCCTTTCGGCTTCGAGCCCTGCACATGTGGACTTTAGTGTAGTAATTTGCGCTCTATAACCGGACACCTTAGCCTCCTCCACCCTTAATCTGCCACATTCTGCTTGAGATTCCCTCAATTGTCCTTCGAGACTATCGATTTTTGCTCGCATGTCTTGGACAATAGGATTCTTCTCCAAATCCTCCATTGCTTCTTTACACTTGGCTTCCAACTCAGAATACTCATGATCCCTGTCCTTTTCTTTGGCTAAGATGGCATCCATCTTCCCTCTCACAGCCATAACTGTCTGAACCAGTTCCCTTGCTTGAGAATTAAGATGATTATCTAACACAACTTGTCTAGTATAACTCTTGGAATGAAAGTTACAAAGCTCCTTCATGGACATGTTATCCAAAATCCCTCTCCAACTGGCAGGTGTTATCTTGTCAACCAAGTGGTGACACGCAAGGGCATTCGAAAGCTCCTTTATGTCAGGCAGACCTGCGAAAGATAGGACAGTCAACTATATGAAGTATAATGTTCATTATCCATGGAAGATTTCCACTTACTAGGAGTTTCATCTTCGGGGATCCTTAGGGTGGTAGGTGCGAAGGTTTTAGCATGGGAGCCTTTAGGTTTCATCGTTCTTGTCGGAGAGGTTGGGAGAGATAATTTCCTTTTCAAAGGAGCTTTTACAAACATAGCAATTCTTCCTTTCCTACTCTTCTTCTTGTCTGACATACCGGAAGACCCTATGATCGTCGCCTGATCACCCTTGGAAAGGGGATCATCAGAATCTGCTACATTCTCCACAAGATGTGGAGTCTCGTTATTGTTAACTGACATCGACAGAGAGCCTACTCCGTAGCTCACATTCTTTGGATCTTGGGGGATGAAACTAACCTCTCTAGTACCACGGGCTACAACGAAATTTTTGAACGCCATTCCTGCAACAACAAAGGAGAAAAGATAAATAACAGCAGATAAGTTATTCACTTTATTTAAATGGAATTTACATACTTTCACCTTCACATATTATCTCAGGTTTCAACGCAGAGCCTTCCCAACGATCAACAATGCCCGCCATGTACAGAATCGGCTCAGGAAACGTTTGAACATCAAATGGATGGCATGCAAGACGCTGGTACAGGGGATTGCTTCTTATGTGGTATGGCAAAGGGTCATTAAAGCATTTCTCATCAAACCGGAATGCTTTATCCAACAAGGCTGGATATTCGGGAGGTATGATTGTGTTTTGTACATAGAAAAACAGACCTTTCCAGTTTCTTATATTGGCAAAGGGTTTAGTTATTAAGCAAGGCACATCATGCTCGCTTCTCTTGGCCAAGGTTATCCAATCACCGCCAGGATAAAGATTAATAAAGCCTCTAAGCACAGTCAGTGTCGGCTCATAGCCATAAGCTTTGCATATAACAATGTAGGTGGTCAACTTGGCTAAGCCAAAAGGATTCAGCCTGGAAATATGTACTTGGTAATATTGTAAAAACTCTAGGATTAGGGGATGGATTGGAATCCTAAGGTTGGATTCTGTAAATGCATGCACATAAAGCCCCACATCCCTCGTTGGAGCGTCAAAGATATTTTGGGTTTCACTCGGAAGCATCACCTTAAACTCCTTGGGTATAGGGTATTTATCAAGAAATTCCGATAACGCTTGTTCTGATAGGGTACATTTTTGTTGCCTGATAATTCTTTTGGCTGCCATACTCATCTTGAACTAGAACAATGACAGCAAAAGTCGAAGAATTGGTGAGGGAAAATTACCTTTAAACTCAAACGAAGCACGAATCACAGTGTTGTGTATGTGTACTTTGGGCGCGAGAGAAAAGTAATCTAGGTTTAGGATTATGAAGGGTTTATATATCCCTCGTAGTTCTTATCCTAGCCATCCACGTGCAATCATAATTTGATCCCTACACGGACTTCAATCAATTTTTTAAATTTTGAAAGGACGTTTGTGGTTACCGAATTCCTAGCTGTTATAGCCTAGGGTGCGGTAGTTCGATGCTCAGTAAGCGCATTTATTGCGCAAGTTGTTTAAGCACTTATCCTTTGTCTGTCCGATTTTGTGACGAAGAGGGTTGAGTGTACACTGATCTTTGAGTCGAAAGCAATATATACTCGTACGTATATATCACTTTTGACTGGGGGGCTTGATGATGTACCCTCCGAACGGGTCGAAGGACTCCCCTTCGAACCTGTATGAAGCCTTCTCTTCGAAGGCCCAGGTTAATCTCCTTAAACGTTTCATTGGCGTAAAACCATTCATCTATGAAGTGGTTACCATGTGGGAATCCACCAATCGAAGCCCTAAGCCCTTCGGGGTATCTCCTTCGAAGGAACTAGAACGAAGAACCATCTTGACCTGGTCACACACACGTTCCCTCTTCCCTTAGGCTTTCCAGCCAAGGATGAGATCGTGGTTCACAAAGCCCTAGCGGTTACCACAAATCATGGGATGCCCCCATGATCTCCGATTTATGTGCAAGAGCTCTCTAAGGCCTATTTGTTCCCCTATAAATAGCCTAGACGGGCAAGAACAATGGTATGCTAACTCGACTCTCTCAATTTACTACCAACTTATCATAACACATACTTATTCGCACGCTGGAGGTGGTTCGCAGGGTCCAACCCCTGCGCAATCACTTAACGTAGTGTCTTAGTATTTCTTATTTTAGGTTAAGAACAAGCTTGTCGCAACCTCAACACCCCATATATCCTTTGATCATCATCGAAGGCCTGGTCGTGCAATTTATTGTACAATCAAAAACCAATGCTTCTTTTATTATTCGTCCACGCACAGGCAGCTACAGTTGCAAAACAAACATATATTCGGATCGGAGAAACTTGAATGGTCGGCAGGTTCCGGTGTCGATCTTGCACCGTTTGGATCTGAAAGCAACAGGATGGTCGTGAGTGAGGATGAAGAGGTAAGACCAGCCAGTTGTTAATCGGCCTGTAGATGGACCAGATTGAAAAAAAAAGACCTAAATTAGGTCCACATCTTGGCGGGACAGGTGACTAGACCTGCAGCCATAGTGGACATATCATTTTTTTCCGATCCTTACCAACCTTATTTGTTGCACTTGGTTATCAGTTTTAGGAACATTTATTTTCCTACAAAATGCCTTTCGTTGCTTAAGCTAGGGTAGGGCTATGATGATTATGACCTATTTTCTGAGACAAATGAAGAGGGTCGTCAAAGATTGGATGCGTAAGTTGGCGGGGCAACGACCAGATGGCATCATTATGCAACCGTGTTTCTTTGCAGCCATGGCAGGCTCTAGGTATTTTTCACCCAATTTGGTTTAAAAATCTGAGCCTAATAATTGCTACACTATCTCCACCTATCGCACCCAATGAGTTTCTGACTGCTTTTATGTTGGGTTCCTATGAATCTGAACTTTTAAACTCTTATGAGGCTAACTTACCCCGTTTCTTTGTCCTACCCGCTTCATCCATAGCCCGACTGATAAGTGGGTGACCCGCCCTGTTCATCCTTACTCACAACCATCGGTTTTCTTTTAGATCCGAAAGGTGCCAGGTATGTTGACATTTGTTTGTTACATCAAAAGTTGTGGCTATAACTAATGGAGATACTGTGTCCTTAACATATGGCATGACAACAATCAGAGAAGCATTAAAAAAATAGTCAGTGTTGCTTCCGCTGTTCATGCCCAAACAGGAAAATATAGCTGTCAAAAAACCCATATATGGATGGTTGTGAGTGAGGATGCAGATGTACTTGGCGAGGCAGGTGAATAGACCTGCAGTGATGGTGGACATATCCCCTTTTGTTGATCCTTACCAGCCTTATTTGTTATAGTTTGTTATCAGTTTTATTCACATTTATTTTTCTACAGAACGCCTTTTGTTGCTTAAACTAAGGTATGGCTATGATGATTAACAAATATTTTCTGAGACAAATGAAGTGGGTCGTCAAAGATTGGATCCGTAACTTGGCGGGGCAATTACCGGATGGCATCATTATGCAACCGTTTTCTTTGCAGCCATGCCGGGGTCTAGATCTTTTTCATCCAATTTGATTTAAAAATCTGAGCCTAATAACTGCTACCCTATCTCCACCTGCCGTACCCCATGAGTTTCTGACTGTTTCTGTGTTGGGTTCTTATGAATCTGAACTTTTAAACTCTTAGACATGACGCCCTTTTGATTTGGTCAATGGTCATGCTTCGATTTACTTATGACTGTTGCTCTTACTGTTGTTTGCAGCAAAACAATTTTTTTTCCGCCAGGTATCTATGTAATGCATGATGAATATCACAGGCAATGATGAAAGTTGTTACTATATCCTATTTTGGTAAGTGTAGTTTGCCATAATCCGTGTCTTGGCATAGCAATCAGATGTCTGCAGCCAAGCATGGTTTTGGGTACCACTTCTATAAACGCTGAGTTGAGCCTCATTAAATATATTATCATCATGCATTATGATTCATCCATCATTGATCCTCTCTTACTGTTTACGTCAAGAATTGTTCAGACACTTATGTATTCTCTTTGCAGCTCTAAACTTTATGTGTGGCTGTCTTTCAATTCATTTGCGATGTTGCTACATAAGTAGACCAAACAAAAGATAAGTATTGCTTAAATTTTTTTATGCCATAGTTTAATATGAAACTGTTGCTTTTGTATAGGTATGCTTGTGGTATCTTAAATTTACAGGCATGATCCACTTTAGTAGACGATTCTGCTTATATTTTGTTTTCTGCCAATGGGGTTTTTATATTCAACGACCTGATTGCATACCATGGACATAAGTTAAATATAAAAAATAGACGGAATATCAATGATGGATGTACGGAGACCAACCCCAACTATTACTAAATTCGTATGGTCTGTGCATCCATCATTGATACTTTGTCAAAATTTTTGTTGCACCCAGCTTTTCGCATTCTCCTGCCTGAGCACATTATGGTTCAAGTAAGATCGAGGTGGACTGTTCCTAACTTTCCATATATGTAGTTTGAATGCCTGCCTTTTGTTTACCGGTTTTATATCATACTTAATAATACAATCTTCTCTCCACTTACAGGATTGCACACCAAGGTATACAAGAATGCAAAAATTCGTTCAAGAACCCAACAGTAGAAGCATCAGGTCATTACTCCAATGCCAAGTGACCAAGAATCTTTTAGTATAAAAAGGGTTGAAAATGAACCAACGCCTTCGGTTCGACTGGAACCTCTCCCCAATTCTGAAATCAAAACTGAACGCCCTTCTCATAATGGCCCTCCACCAGTGGCTACCCATGTAAAAAGACTAAAGCATGTTCAAATTTTTTGCATGTCTCGATTCAGTTTATACACTTTGTATCAACAATGTACCCAATTTCCCAGTTCTTTTTCACTCTTTTTATGAAGATGTAATGTATATCCCTTTAAACTTGAGTAGTCTTTACCAACTATTGATTGCAAATACGTTAACTATACAAACATGTTACTATCCTGTATGAATAAACTAACGCACATAAACCTTATCTATACAAAAAGGCATCACAATGTTGAACTATTAAAATATTTTTTCCCTCATTTCAAGCTTGCAACATTAGCAACAACAACATAAACTACTTCTTTAGCAAAATATCCTGCTGCGAAACGCGAGTTTCCCACCTCGTTCAAATACAATTTCAAAGACATAAAAACCGATTCATGACCTTTTATGTGTTAATAACAACGTAGACGTAAAGTTAGAATAACTAAACTTTTAAACCGAAACGTGACGAAAAATATAAGTTTTGACATGTAAGTTTATATTAGAAATATGTTAAGAAAGGGTTAAATCAACTAGACTAATAAAACTTATACATAAATACCTATTTGAGAAAATAAAAACCATGCCATAATCCTTTATGACAAAAAACAAAATAGATATTCATAGCCAAAGTAACTTGATAAATAGAAAATTAACGTTAGCAAATAAGTATAAATTGAAATCACTTGACCGTTTTTACTTGCAAACCGGAGTGGTAGGATCCACTTTCTAAAAATAGACCATATACATTACCATGAAACTAATAAGCTTAGACAGAATTAAACTTGGAGAAGTGGACTAATAAAGGTGACGTAAACTCGAATCTGAGACTAATTTCAAATAGGGATTTGTTAATATTCTGAAAACTCAACTTTGACACATATTTAACTTTATAAATGTGTACAATATCTGAATATTATAAATACTTATATATTAGCTTATTTCGTAAACTCTCGTCGTGTATAATAAACTATTATTTCGTAAACTCTCGTCGTGTATAATAAACTAAGACGCATATTAATCTCTATGCTATCACTAAAGCTTGCGGTCTCTCGATACATCTTATATCATTGTACAATACTACTGATCACTACGGTGAGTTTATGGTCCCATTTTTATTCAATTGTTTTATAACTCCTTGGGGGAGATACTTGCTAAACTATTTTACTATAGACAATTATTTACAAACTGTATGCTATCCGGATGTATTATTGCCTAAGTACCGTATTGCCAGAAAGTCCTTCCATCATGAACAATTAATCACTTATGTGAGCGCGAATATTGTGGATAGGCTTATCGGGATTGACGAATCCCGTTTGAGTTGTTTAGATAGTTCAACCAAACGTACTATATTTGAGATTTACTAGGTAAATGGCAAATTACCTACATTAAGGACATGTTACTTTTATCATTTTTATGATAACCCCAGTTAAGCATTGAGTGTCATGAGCTTAGCGCAATAATATCTATTTTTTGATAATTGTGAACGTAACAATTATCATTATAACTCTGAAACTGTTTGTTCATTTCTACGACTATAAACTCTATGAATTCACCAACCTTTGTATTGACTGTTTTAAGCATATGTCTGAGGTCCATAATGATCGAGGCTGGTACGGAGGAGCACGGATACATCAAGAAGGCTATAAATTTTATTATCATTCGAAAACTTATTTTTGTAATTTTTAAACCTTGAAACTACTGGGACCTAATTTTGTAAACTCTGATATTTATATAATTCGAATGATATATATTTTAAAATGACTCCATTAGAGTTCGTTTTCTATTGTTATAACTGTTGTGTCATGAAGTAACACCCAGTTTGAATTCCGCTGCGTATCACGAAATTGGGGGTGTTACAAATTGGTATCAGAGCTATAGTAATAGAGAAACAGGTCTAATCAAGACCTAAACTATAGCCACTTTAACACAAAAATATTTTATAGCCTTACACTCTCCATGCCTTCCATCCTCCAAACGATTATGTGACTTTTAGGCATTTTATACTACACGAACATATCAGTATATTGATATATACACACTTGACATACTTTCCATCATTTTATATAAACAATAGACTAAACATATCTGCGTATTCCTATTCCAGGGCATTTTGGCATAACCACATTTTCTCGATCATATACCTACTCGTACATTTTGTGATTTACGAAACCTTCCCAAGACCTTGTAACCAATTACAATGGCCTCTATCATTCCTCAGTCATTTTGAGAAAACTATTTCATAACCTTATATAATATCGTTTCATATAATAACGAAACCTATTACAAGTTTATAAATTTCTCTGGGTAATTTTACTCCACGTACATTTATAATTTTCCAAGCATTTATGCCTATTTTCAGAAACATCATTATTGACACTATTAATGTCGTTGTTCAAATCCTACCATATATATAAAATATTTATATAAACGTTGTACTATCACAAACAACGGACATATCATGAGTATAACTAAGTTGAGTATTTAAAAATTCATCAAACATCGGTTAAATAGTTTAGTCACCTATATTTAACCTATGGACAGTGGAACATATTCTGACTACCTATATTCAACTTACAAATGAATTTTTCGATACTAGGAATAGTTGTACTAGGGTTATGTTCTGATTAATTTCTACTTGGTTTTCAAGAATCGCCACAATTTTTGTAAGTTTAAACAATTCATGGGCATGCGTACGATCGAACACAACAACTAAGTAGATTATTATTCTACCTGTACCACATGTAGCCAACCTTACCCTACACCATATTCCGAGACGACGAGAATCGAACTACATCGCTTGTTATTCTAGACTTCAGTTCACATGAGTGACCACACCTCTTCACCAACACCACTCCGACAGATAAATCGAACTCGATAATCATCATAATTCATTACAAAGATCTAGAGACAAGATAGTGTCCTACCACTCAACAAAAACCTTGAAACCTTATTTGTGCTACCTAAATTCATTCTTGAAGTTTTCATACATGAGATAATCCAAACTACTATCTTGGGATAGTCATCAAATCTTCTCGTTATTTCTTAGAAGTACTAGCCTGTTTAGGTGCAAAAGGTATTATTCCACCATCATCCTTTAAAATCTCCTGAAGATATTAAAGCAAACATGACATCTCTACCTAAAAATAATAGTAAGCGTACACTATGCTCTTCTGTTCATCAACATATCACATCATTATCTGAACCCCATTATAAGTCAGTATGTAAAACTTCACAGTATCATGTTTCTTTCAAATACTAGTTGACATAGACATTATATGATATTGCCTTCATCCTGAAACTACCTAAGACATAATCAATTTTGGAAACGGTTTGGATAACTACTTGCCACTAGCTAAACTTCCCTACAACAACAATTATCACAACATTGCAATGCATTCACTTCAACAATATCTCACCCTTCTGTTTAACAACAGTTACATGATCCAGAGATCATCCATGAAAAGACTGAGGGAAACCATACAAATATCAGGCTGCATGCCGCACACTATCGTCAGAAAAGTTACAAAGATGTAAGGTGTTAACTTTCAAAAACTCCATGTTAGGAATTGAGATTTTGTTGAAAGCCTCGATACAATAAGATTTGATTCATTTTGAGAAACGGGAAAATCCAAACTTAAGGTATATTCGACTTTATAAGATTTTAGCAAACCCTTTAGATTACCAACTTAAGCCGTCACTGAAAACTTAAAAGGTACATAACACATTCTATGACTAGAAACTTGGGAACGTGAAGATTAGAATTCGCCGCATATACCCACACTCTCTCCTAAACACTTCAACATCGGATAAAACACATTGAATCCCAGGGCGAAATTCCCATTAAGTTGGTAAGACTATAACAACTCGAAAATTTCATGTTAATATTATATTCTAAATATAAACATTTTTATCCCAAAATAGTGTAAAATTTTAAATTTTAAATATAACCGTTTAAGTTGTCTTACGCATAACGAAAACCGGCTCAGAATATTTTTATTACGTCAGATTAATTTTTAGTTCACTCATAATCATTTATGAAATTTTTAAAATTTAATTTCAGATGTTACCAAATAGACCATGTAAATTTACGTTTTAAGCCTTTTTACTAATGCGCGAACTTAACCTATACTTGCACCGTTTTTTTAAGACGTTTAGACGCTTTTACATTTTTGGAAAATTCAACATATTTTCCCCCTCCTTTGACCATAAAATAAACACTTGATTATTAACACTAAAAATTACAAAAATATCTCCTAAACTTAACTATCCATTTTTAGTCCTTATCATCAAGCGAAGTTCCTAGATATTTCCAAAACTTAATACCTAAGTAACTAAGATATTTACTTAAACTTCTTAACTAAGTTTAACTAGATATTTAACAATTTCGGTTTTAGACTTAACGTGCATGTAACACCCCAACCCGACAAGGGTAAAGATGTCACAATAATGGTTTCATATCAGATCAAACCAAAGCATACATCCATAGTAATACAAGAAATCTCAAAGGTTACAAATGAATTATTGAAACTACAAGGTTACAAATGAGAATTCCAATAGATACAAATTCTAAAATATAATAACTTCTAGTCATCTCTGGTCCAGAATAGGTATCAAGTTCTTCTAAGTCCAAGATACTCTCCACTCATAACCCAGCTTCCAACTAAAAACCTGCCGCAGGAAAAGAAATGCGGCTGAGCTACGAGAGCTCAGTGAACAGATATAACGATAACAAAGCAGTAGTAGAGAAAAGTGAAAAGTAAAAGATGTAAAAGTCATGAAGATATAACAAGAGCCAAGGGATGACAAATGGACAAGAATTGTTGGGAACACGTTTTGTATTATTCAAGTATTGATCATATTGTATTAAGGTTGCTTAGGCCTTTAGGTTTGCTATTAGGCCCAGCCCGTGTAGAAGGCCCATGGGCTGTGTCGTTTATTTAGTTTATCATGTTTATTTATTTATTTTTAGAGTAATTAGGGCTATAAACCCAAGTGCATGTAAAACTATAAATACCCCCTCCCACCTTAGGGAGAGGGGTTGGTTGATGAAGTTTAATCAATTTGTTATTAATGTGTGTTTATCATCTCCCATTCTCTCTTTCTCTCTCTAAATCTAGTAGGTAATTAGTGGTTAATTATAGTAGCTTAATTCTTAAAAGTATTTAGAACATCAAGTGGTATCATTCGCCTAGGGGTAATTTAGGTTGTTAGAAGATTAGATTTACGCAAAAAAATTTAAGAAATCCGTATATTTAGAGTCATCAGACATCTTGCTGTTTCATCAGATTTGTTTTTAGTCGAACGAAGGTTTTTTTTTTATCGAACGAGTAAGATCTAGGTCGAACGAGGTTTGGTGATCGAACGAGCATCTTGATCGAACGGGCAAATATAGTCGTAGCAGCAACTTGATCGAAGGAGCTTTCATCGAATGAGAAAAGGGTAGTCGAGTTCGACTTACTCTTCCAATTGATCGAACGAACTTGTTGATCGAACGAGCATCTTTGATCGAACGAGCAAACTTGATCGAACCATCAAATTTGATCGAACCATCAAATTTGATCGAACGAACAACTTTGATCGAACCATCAAACCTGATCGAACTATCAACTTTGATCGAACGAGTAACTTGATCGAACCACTAGTTGATCGAAGGAATACTTGATCGAACAAGTAACTTGATCGAAGGAATCATTTGATCGAAGGAGCACCCTAATCGAACGAGTAACTTGATCGAACGAGTAACTTGATCGAAGGAGCACCCTAATCACATATGTAATCGAACCAATACTCTTCTGATCAATCCAAATCCATCTTGATCGAACTAGTTAAGTTATTCGGACCAGTTCTTTGATCGAAGCAACTATTTCATCAAACCAATTCACTTGATTGAAGCAAATATTTAGTCGAACCAATAAGTTCAAGTTCATCGAAGCAACTTTGTAGTCGAACCAGTGAGGCTTCTAATCCGTTCTTTTTCGATTTTTCTTACCTTTTACCACGTTTGTGAGATCTATCAAGTTTCAAAAGAATATTTCGAGTTTCTAGTGTAAAATCCTCCGAGGTTCAACGATTGAATTCTCTGAGTTTCTAGAGTAAAATCCTCAGAGTTTCTTCAAAGTTATTCACCGCTCAAAAATCTAATCTACAACAACCGTTATTATCCTTTAAAGATCCTACATCCACAAGCTACTTCAAGATTAATATTTCCTCGTTTCACAAGGTACTTCAACAACTGATCTTCGACCTGACACATCAACTTTACGCATTTTAGTTTGATTCTTCCGATTTCATCGCAATAATCAAGGGGGAGAGAAAATGCATCAATCAAGGTCGCAAATTAATGAACAGATGTCACCTTTCTCTAATTTTTCACCATCAAACCTTGTTTCTCAAAGATCTCAAGAGAGCGATACGCAAGAGCTATTAATGCAAGAAAAAGAGAGAGAAACAAAAGAGAAATGCATGGAATGTTTCAGATTACTTCATTCACATCTTAAGGCCCTCTCAAAAAAAGAATTAGTAGGAACTCGTACCGAGTATGGATTCGAACGGGCATTTTCAACACTCTTTGAAGAAGACGTTGAAATTTTCACAAAAACGATGTTCCTCAAGGTGGATCAACTGCAGAATCAACTTGAAAGAGATGAATTTCACGAGAATGGATCCATGGTCGCCTTTAGAGTGCTCAAGGAACAATTTCAGCGGTTCAGCATTTCCTGGTTATCATCAGATTTTGACAGTGTCATGACATGCAAGTATTTTTTGGATTACACTAGAATCGAGGTTAAAACTTTCAAAGACACGCTGACCCAACGAATGGATTCGATGGAAAAGTCAATTGCTGAAAGAGTACTTCACAGACAATAGTTTGACAAAAGAGTGAAAGAAAAGAAGCTGCAGATTCAAGAAGAGCAAGCTAATATGCTTAAAGCATTGGAAGCTGAGTTGGTTGTTACAGAAAACAACGGGACTGAATCAGAAAAGCAGGATGATAACAGCAGATCATGGAATGGTACAGATGCTGATTGTGCAGATGTCAGACCCACATATGACACAGAGCCTATATTTGACAAAGAGCCAACGGCTAAGGATGACAGCAGCAGATCAATGAGTGATACAGATGCTGATGATGCATATGTCAGACACACACGTGATTTAGAGCCCATATTTGACGAAGAGCCAATGGCTGAGGTACAATCAATTGTCAATAATAGTATGTCTGCTCATGATCGCCAACTTACTGAACAACCTGAATTCAGAAATGAAGGAGGGGTTGATCAGAATGTTGACGAACATCTTGTCACACAACCTTTGCCTGATCCATTAAATGAAAACAAAACAAATGTGCCATCAAATCAAACTCTCGAGTTTGAAAATGCTTGTCTCAAAAAGACCATTGCCCAGTTTCAAAAAGATTTTTCAAAACTAGAGGCACATTGCATCTCACTTGAACTTAAACTGCAAAACTAATCTCTAACTTCGGGCAACAATGGTAAATCTTTGAATGAAGAAAGTAAATGTATGGATACATTAGTTAAAGAAAACGAATTGTTGAAAGTTCAAATTCAAGCAAAGGTGTTTGCACATGCTGCATTGCAAAACAAATTAAGAAGATTGACTGGCCAAAGTGTGGATACTAAGTTTGCAAAACCATCAATCTTGGGGAAACCGCCTCTACAACCTATCAGAAAACAATCAGTGGTTAGACAACCAACTGCATTTAAATCTGAACGACCTAAATATTCAAAATCTAGGTTTGCCTCCCAAGTTGTTGTGAAAAATGATTTGACAAAACCAGTCACTCCACATTCTTGGCCTAAGAAAAATGCATCTGTCTCTGCTATACCTCAACAAGTGTTTATATCTGGCTCATCTAGGATTAGTTCAAAAACAGTGTCTAAAGCGAACATTAAAAGTAAAGAGTTTTATGGCATAAATGACATGAACAAGAACTATGATCTAGAAAAGGCTAGGAAAAAGGCACTACTTCTAAAGGATGGAATTCTAGGTTCAAAACCTTGTGTGATGCCTTCCACTGTTTTACAGAACACTGCTGATAGTTGCAAACCAATACCTAGGAGCACTCAACAAACAAATAGGAATTGGCTAGCATCTAAGAGTAGTTGCAATGTCTGTGTGTCAAAATATCTTCATGAAGTGAATTCATGTGCAAAGGCACAATCGACTAAGACAATCAAACCAAACAAACCCGTTGAACCAAAAGAAAAGAATCAGAAACCTAAAAAGTGGATCAATATAGGACATAGGTTTTCTCAACTAAGTGATGCTCCCACATTTCATTCCACTGCATCTAGAAGGAAAACATCTCCTAGATCTAACCTTAGGTGGGTTCCCACGGGTAGAGTCTTCAAAACGATTGGTCTTAGGTGGATTCCTACTGGAAAGATTTTAGACAGTTGCACCAAAACGAATGTGAATTCCACAACATCTATCCCTGAGGCTTGAAAGAACACCATAGAAATCATGTGCTCGGGTGTCAAGAAGATAATTGACACAACAACTTCATGCTTCTAACATCTGGAACCCAATTTCCCTTGGGGATCCATGTGCTCTGTTTGTCTCTTCTTTCTTTTCAGATATGACTATGGCTTCGGAACAACTCAGTTTCGGACCCGTGCTTAATGTTATGGCTCCTGAGTAAAACAGCTTAGGACCCGCTACTAACCGTCAGAACCTCCCTAATCAATCAGCTGCACCTCTATCTCTCAACCGTAAGGATTTGGAAGACTTGTTTGCTCCATTGTTCGATGATTATCTTGTTAGTCATGCACCAGATGTATCCACCAGTTTCGCTGCACAACCTGTCCAAATTCAAGTACCTGATACATCTGTTACTACAACAACATCAGTTGCTGCAAATGCACATACAACAGAATCATCATCAATAGTAGAACAAACTGCCTCCAATACTGAGTCTGCAGCTGAAGATCCCCCACTTCATGAAACACTCACACCATCCAGTTATGACGACAGAGTTGTCAACGAGCTATTTATGGTACTTCACACATCTTCGACTAAATTGGACATACAGGGTTTACGCTGCCTCCGTTTCCATCGTAACCATAGTGTGTATGCTTCCGATTCCGCGAAGACATCGTGGGGGAAGAGATAGTAGATGTTCTTTGACTTTTCCTTCATTCTTTGATGTTTTTTTTGCGAAAACGCTCTTTTCCCACATGTATCTACAATTAGGGGGAAGAAATGTGCACATCGGGGATGCTTAACAGACTCACATGATCGAGCTAACAATTTTATTACTACCGAAAAGATGTCCGCAGAGATGATCAGTGGTTCAGTTTTGTGATTTTGGTGTAATCATTTCAACTTTCACTGGTTGTGATGTGTGAAGTAGCCTACTTATGAGAAAAGATCTTGCTGATTTCTTGCATGTTACCCCCCCAATCGAAGTTTTCGCATTGAGTATAATCGTTACTGAGTGACTAGTCAGATTTGCTTGGTGTGGTTTACGATGTCATCTACAAATTCCGCTGTGTACTTAAAACTTCAAAAGTTAGAAGACATGGTAACTACATCAAAATTACGAATCTGCGAAAGACGGTTGTCAGTTTGGGGGGAAGCTGATTCAGAAACTTCGCCGAAAAGAAGCGTACGAAGAAGCTGCTAAAGACATGCAGCATAAACTGGATTAACAGTCAAGTTCTTGGCTCCAATTGATCACCGACTGAAGTTTCGGGTGCAGATGAGAAGCCTAGAGAGTTACATGGGATGACGAGCCAGAATTCCAAACATTCTCAATTTTCGACGTCCTAGTAAACTCAATGGTATTACTTGTCACAAATTTGTCATTATCTCATCATTTGCTTTTATATGACAACGGCTTGTGCACACATAACAGTGTACAACCCGCTCTTGTATAGAAAGGACCCTGAGGTACGCTTCAGTGCCTCAATCCTAATCTAAGAAGCGAAAGCTTCTTTCTTATGAGCAGAATTAAATCAGAATGTTTTATCAAAGCTTTTCAACAATTCTGCTCATAAGGACAAGTACTCCCTTATTAAGGGGGAGTATTTGAAAAATCTTTGTTCCAAATCTACAAACGTTCTTGACATTCTTCCACAAACACCTCAAAAAGAGCATATTTTAATCAAAAGTTTGTCAAAAACAACATAATTATGCTATTTTTGAGGGGGAGAATGAAAATGTGATTAAAATATGGTGGAAGCAACGATGATATCTCATGAGTATAAGACTCAAGAATTGACCCTCGAATTGACGATAACAACAGTCAGTAGTCGAAAGGACATATCCTGGACGGGTAATAATTTCAAGCCAGTTTATCTGGTGATGTAAACGTGTCTCGCAATGGATATGTCTGAGTAGAATGTACCAATTTCGAGCGATGATCTTTGAATCTGATCTGGACGGGTAATAATTTCAAGCCAGTCCAACTGGTGATGTAAGCGTGTCTCGCGATGATCAGGTTCACTGAAAATCTATCAATTCAAAAAAGTGCCAACTCTTCCCGACATGTGCAGATTTTACTTTAACGAATATGAGCACATGTTAAGGGGGAGTTCTTCTGAAAACAACAAAACTCTCAAAGTATTAACAAAATGTGTTTTACAATCATAAACACTTTGAGAGATTTTCAAAAGGTTTGGTATATGGCATCAATAGGATAGTCATGGTGATATAAGGTGACTAAGGTTAGGAAAAACCGTCCTATGATCCGCCAGAGCCGGAGGGATCTACCCAAGGACAACACCAATAGTTTAGAACTAGAAAGTCCTAGGTACGATTAAAAAAGGAGAAGTGAAATGAACGGAGAAAGAAGGGGTTGAAGAATTAAAAAGAAAAGCAAAAGAAAAGGGTGAAAAGAAATAGCCCTCCATTTGTTCAACCTTAGGGCAGACACCGGGTTCAATACATAATCTACTGGTTGACCGAGGATCACCGGTATTGAAGAATAAAGACGTCATGGACCCAGTGACGCACTGTACTAAACCTTCTAAGCCACTCAAGTGTCTCTCAAAAGGCACTTGTTTCATTCTCACGGAGAACCCTTCATCATCTATCGACCTCTCATTCCGAGTGTGTTGATATTGAAAAGGAGGCACTCTGCTCAACGCCTCCGATGACCAAAAAAATGTGCACTTATCAAGTCTAGAGCCATGAGATTCATCAAAAGATCTCTTAGGAACACTTAGTATTACTCTGCTGTTCTACATCATGGGCAGCAGTTGTAAAATTAAGAAAGAGTCATTCGCAGATCTTAGCAATCTGCCAAGAACATTCTTGAGAGAATCACACATGTGAGTCTCAGTGATAGAATGGAAATCCTGCCAGGGTCAACATCAAACAGCCCTGACAGCAGGTCACTTCGGTAACTCCTTGTGGGTTACGCTTAGTGATGGTTCCAAAAAGGTCTACAGTCGTGGGGTGATCTCCAGCGACTCACTGAATCGTGGGTGCACTTCGGTGTGTCCGTGTTAGCCCTTTCGGGGGTATCCGGTTCAGAACGGCCTGGGCAAGGATTAGAGAAAGTCTTCACTCTATGCTGTTGACGATCTCGAAGTCTGAGCCTGTAAGTGCCGGTTGGTTTGTGCTGCTGCTGCGAAGGAGCTTGGAGACCTGGAGTTCAACCACCATCAAGACTCCATCATGCTCATATCCCAAAGAGAAGTTCTCACAAAGACTCAGAAATATCAAATAGTTCAGAATGGTTAAAGAAAAGTCTAAAGATTCAAGTACTACAACCTTTCACAAAGTTAAAGATTGAAGAAGTGAGAACAAGTTGAAGAACCAAAGTCAAAAGATATATGAGCATGGTGGAGAAGACGTGAAGACCTCAGAAGCAAAGATCGTTGGAGAACGGCAGATTACTACCATATCGTATCACATCACTATCAAGAACAAAGAACAAAGATTTTGAAGACGTCAAAGCCAAAAGAAGCAAAGACGACGTCAAGCAACCTTGATGACCAATACTTAGGGGGAGATTGTTGGGAACACGTTTTGTATTATTCAAGTATTGATCATACTGTATTAAGGTTGCTTAGGCCTTTAGGTTTGCTATTAGGCCCAGCCCGTGTAGAAGGCCCATGGGCTGTGTCGTTTATTTAGTTTATCATGTTTATTTATGTATTTTTAGAGTAATTAGGGCTATAAGCCCAAGTGCATGTAAAACTATAAATACCCCCTCCCACCTTAGGGAGAGGGGTTGGTTGATGAAGTTTAATCATTTTGTTATTAATGTGTGTTTATCATCTCCCATTCTCTCTTTCTCTCTCTAGATTTCTCTCTCTAGATCTAGTAGGTAATTAGTGGTTAATTATAGTAGCTTAATTCTTAAAAGTATTTAAACATCAAGAATAAAAGAAAAGAAAAAGGTTATAAGGTAAGGAAACAGTAATCCACCACGAGCCCAGACAGATCATATCATATCATAATAAATGTAATCCATAAATTTTCATAAGTAATTTTAAATAATATAATGGAGTGATCAGCTCCCAGATATGTGAAAGACGTGTATCGCACACACCATCAGTCACCAAATAACAGACAAATAAACAAAAACATGTCAAATCTAGGATGCATCCATACGCCTCAGGTGGCCAAATACTGCCTCTACATAACAAATCAGATCAAGTCAAAGGGACGGGATAGGTCATCTATCTCCTACCCTAGAGTCAAGTCATCGGTGCATCAATGACAAGGACATGAAACCCTCATGCCTAGTGAAATGGCTCGGGTATCAAACCGTGGGTCAAATGTCAAATCAAATATCAAATATCAGATATTAAGTTTCAAAATCAAATGGTTCAAATCAAGTTTCCATTTCAAGTGATTCAAATCAAATTTCCTTTTCAAATATTTCATATCAAGATTTTAGTCAAGGTTCAAAATGAGAGATCAAAACAAAGGTTCATGGCAAGGTTCAAATCAAATGGATCATATCAAATGATTCAGAAAAATATATCAAAGGTTTATAATCAAAATTTCATAGCAAAAGTTCATTTCAGTAGTTTTCTATCAAAAGTTCATTTAAAGCAATCCTTTAATAATGGTTTTCATAAAAATGATCTTTTAAAGTAGTTTCCATAAAAATGATCTTTCAAAATCGTTTCATAAAAATGATCTTTCAAAACGGTGTTTCATAAATATAGTCTTTAAAATAGTTTTCATAAAAGTTAGTAAAATTTCATATAAAGGCAGTATTGTGTCGTACTCATAAACATCATTTTAAACAATTGATTTTTCTCAAAACATTTCCAGGTCATAATTAAAAAGGTTTTCACAACATAGATTCATATCAGAGTTCAAAACAAAGGAATTCATAAAAAAAAGTTCAAAGCAAAGGGGGTCATAGCAATGACATCAAATCAGAAGCTAAATAGATCAGAATATGAAAGAGTTCATAGCAAGGTTAACAAATCAAAGGGGCAAAGCAAGGTTCACAAAATAAGGGGAACATAGCAAAGTTCAAGGGAAACAAGATGTAAAAGAGAAAGAGTTCATGAGAAACCTGTGAGAAGGTCAGAATATCTGTACCTTATACCGCAAGTGAAAACACAACAGAATTATAAAGGTTGGAAGCAAACTCCATCGTCAGCGAATCTACACGAATTCATGACTGTCTTATTAATAGCTTATTTAATTCAGATTACTTATTTTAGTCGGCTTTCCATTTTTAATAACTTTCCTTTTCAAGTAACTTTCCAAAAGTAGCAACTTTCCATATTTAGTAACTTTCTATTTTTTAGCAGGTTCCCGAATTAGCAGGTTTACATAATTAGCAGGTTTCCAAAATTACACAATACACTCATTACATTAATATTTGGTACGAAGCACCCTCAACTTTCCAGAATTTACAAAACAAGTCCTTTTAATTTATTAATTTACAAATCGCATAACATTTTATATGACTTACCAATTAAACCTTTTAATTACAATTTTTACACATAACACCCCTTACATAATTTACTATATGAGACATCCTTCAAATTCCAGAATTTACAAAATAGCCCCTCCATTTTAATTAATTTCCAATTCGAATCACAATTTTACATAATTTACTCATTAAACCTTTTTCTTACAAATTTTACACAAAATACCCTCATGTCATAATTTTTTACAATTCACCCCTGGTCTAAACTACCTTACAAAAATAACCCATAAGTTTAATAAATTACAAAACACACCCTTTTACTTTCAAAATCCAATCGGTAAACACTTTTTATGCATAAACCCTAACCCTAATTTTCCCCAATCATTAACAATCATTAATACAATCCTTAAAACACATTAATTGATCAGATCTAACATCAAAAGTCCAAACCCTAACCCATTCGACATGTTTTCTCATTTTTAACCCGTTTCTCTTTTTATTCAGTTAACAAATTAATTCGCCACGGTTGTTTTAGACTTCGATCAATGTAAATATCATTTTTCCAGAATCATATGACATGTATAGAACTCAAATAAAATATGTTTGAAACCCAGAAAAATCGTATGAATTAATTTTGGTTTTATTCACGTTTTTAACATCTATAATTAACACGACTAATCTAGCGTGCATGGATCGATCTACCTATTTTATACGAATCATATGTGATGTAATGAGTACTAGAAAAATACCAGATGGATTTTAGGACGTGTGAACAAGGCGTATGAGTTTTGTACTTCTCGGCTAGAAAACTCGACAACACCAAAACTCCCACGAGTCAACCTAGCGATCCAACGACCCTGGCACTATTTTTCCCACCTTCCTTGGACTTAGATGAACACCAGAAAATAATCAAAAGCCTCCAGAAAATCGTATGGATTAGAGAGAGTTTTGTTTGTGTGATTTAGGGTTTAACGATGGAATGCAAGTGGGAGAATTAATAAAACCGTGTGAATGAGATGGGGAGGGCATGATTTTCGGTAATTTGGTTGAGGGAATCAATTTGCTGAATTTTTGAATTGTTCCCATATTTATTTTGATGATTATCTCAAATTATTTGATTTTATACTCTTTTAAACGTAAAACAATAATTAAAATACATATATATATATATATATATATTTTCGGTACAATGTAGTGTGACAAGTATTTTTGTACATTGTAAAATGTTAAAATGTAGTTGCAAAATTATTCTTCATATGTTGCTCATTACCAAGAGTTTGGGATTTTTTTGATACTTTATGTACTTATTAATTGAATTTTAAAGTTTCAGGGGCATTTTGGTCATTTTGCATGTTTTGAAATTTTGGGTATTACAACTTCTTCCCCTCTAAAAGAAAATTTCATCCTCGAAATTTGATGTCGCAAGGTTAGACGAAGTCGTAGCAAATCGCAAAAGACCGTTACAAACATCCTCACGCCCGGGGATGTTCTTCCAAAAGAATCTTCAAACCAAAAAGTTTCTCATGACTAAATCAAAACAAGGTGGGTTCAAATTTATCAGAAGGAGATAGAATAGGTTGATTCAGAACAAAAAGGTCCATGCAACATAAAATGGGCGATAGGTGAATCTTCAGAAAGCTCATATGGAATACGAACAAGATTTCAAATCAAATTAACTGTATCAACAGTAGAGAGTTCTACAAAGAGTTCAAGATTTATAACTGAGGTCCACGAAATGCAAAAAGAAATTCCAATTTCCTCCAGATGTCTAATGAACGAAAACGGAGTATACGCATAGGTAGAATGAACCTAAAGTCTCACTAATCACGGATAATCCAACGGAGGTCAAATTCTAAACTTCTTAGGCACTCCCCGAAATATCCTATGCCCACAACAAGTGCACGTTATATGATGTAAGTATTATTATGTTGGCCAGACGTCATAATACTGGCATCATATAATATGCCCTCATGATGGTCATACTTTATCTCAAGTCGTGAACAAAATCACCTATCTTAATCCACCTAGTCCAACTACAGTTTCAGAGGTCATCAAAATCAAACAACATGACCAAGAGGAGAACGAACTACTCGAAAGAGTAACGGAAATCTTAGAACGTCTATCGGAATTAAGGTATGTCGTTAATAGTGTCAATCCTTCATCACTCACCAAAATCAACTCAGACAATATAAGTGGTTGCTTAAAAAATCCGCCCATTTCTGGACATAAATCTCAAGGTTCCTTCCACAATTCGTCAAAATTCGCATAACAAAACCATCAGTCTACATACGCAGAATGAACGCATAACGGAATTACTAATAGAGAACCTAAATCATTCAAGGATCTTGTCATTAGGAAATGGAAATTTAAGTAAGTTAAGAGGAAGTGAATTACGTCATCCATAGCTTCATCCTTCACAAACGTTCGCTTCAGAATTTTCATCCATTCAAATACATGAATCTTAAACCTCTTCCAAGTCCAAGCAGTCTGTCTACGTCTGTCCATATGATCATAGGGTGGAAAGGAATTATAAACTTGAGTCTGGTCCCTCAAGCCTTCGGCACTTCTTCTTGGAACTGTGGTGTAGTAACGTGAATCTCTGACATGGTCACTGTGCATCTTCCATTCGCGAGTCTGCTCCTGCTCTCAATTCATCTTAGTACAACTAAATGAATAGAGAAGCAAGACTGCGTGTCTTAGGCAGGTCTTCCAGCACAGTTCGGGATTCGCCAACTCAAACTGCTATCATCACAGGATACATGGTAGTGTTGTCTGTTACAATCTCTGGACGCCAATCAAATCTACTCTTCCAGAACAAAGGGTCATTCTACTTAATACAAAGATGATCTACATGTCCCTCGTTCGTCTCTGAGCACAAACATACTGTCATACTATGACAATTGTCCAAATACTCGCGAAAACATGATTCTATAAGCCAATACAATTGGCATTATTTAAAACTCATAATGATCACAACGAGTACGAAAGCAGCTTCATGAATCGTCTCAGGGAAAACTTCGTATCTACTTCACATCACCAATCTTCTTCCTTATGAATAAAACTGAAATGCTTCACGGACGTTACTCTCAGTTAGTCATCTCCTATCTTAGAAGTTCTTGTGGTTGCTTCTTCAGTCCTACAAACATTAAATGAGGCCGTCTGATACGGAATTTACAAAGATAGAACAAATCGATCATTGACACGCGGAAATGAAAAATGATTACGGGTAGTGATACGGTTAGGTTTACGATAGTCGATATGCTGACGAAAAATTTTCTCTTTCTTCTTCATAAACTAATAGCGGTATTCAAAGGGAATCCTGAGGTGAACAAAATCATATTCCATCTGCTCCTTCAATTTCTCAACTTCTATGGCATCATGGTTTCGTTAATTGAGATTGGTTCAAGGTCAATTTTACTTCTCAAGCAGGAGGGAATTCCAAAAAGGTTCATCAGAAAACACCAGAAAATTTGTACAACAAAACTTCCAATGCCAGAGCTTTCTAAGGGTGGATACTAATAGGTGTCAGGAGAAATTTGAAAATGAAATAAGGTCGAGGCAAATGTTTCCAATATAATGTGAGATAGATAAGCGAACCCTTCAAGGTGTTGGAATCTTGTTTAGCTATATAGCATAAGTGACAGGTAGGGTGTACATCATTGGTAATACGAACATCGTATAATTTGTCAAAAGTGAGGCGTAAGGAATATCAGTTATCAGCATCATCATGCTCAGTTGACAATTCCGTACTAAGATAGTATTTGCATCAAATCCTTCTGAAGGAAACTGCTTGGCAGGCAAGATTCATTATTCAAAGGGAGGAAATAAACTTCCTATATCCATGGTTAATAATCACCAGAGTTCTCATAGGAGTAGTAATGGATTTTGCAAGACAGAGTAGTATCAGATGATACATTTATATCCATCACTGGAAATGAATTAATAGGATGTGTCAGACACATTGGGGTTAAATGACCTTTGGGATGGTGGAGAGGTATCAAACTGTTTGTCAAACAGATCGGAAGTGAAGATCAAAATCAGGTAGTGAAACACGCCCAGAAGATATACTTAAGCAAACTCACTTCCTGGTCTTCGGTTGCTGCTCTTCCTGGTTGCTCAAATCAACTGGTATGATCCGAAAGACATCTTCGCTTGGTGGCTAGACAATCTCTCGGTATCATGTCAAATCCTACTTCACATTCCGGTGGAAAACTTGGTGGTTCAACCAGGAATCATATTCGGAAAACTCAGGGTGCCAATTAATTCTCAAGATAAGGTTCATTCATTGGTGTACGAAATGGTTTCTAGGAAAACTTCATAACCGCGAAAGTAACACACGAGTCTCCAGGGTAATAGTGATAGCAAGGAGTTTAACAATCGGTAATCATGGTAGGAAGTTCAAAATTGTTTCAAACGCCAAAGGTGAGACATAGGAGGATAGTTGTCAATATTTTGAATGTTCAATCAACCAATCCCTTATTAGAATAAAATCAAGGTTAACTATCCAAAGAAGGCGGATCAGCGAAGCAAATCTTATCATTCAACAGTGAGAGGGAAACATTTTTATACTCGTGGTTAAACACTACAAGGCCTCTCATAGGGACGGAGATGGGTAAGACAAATCAAATAGCGTCGGAAGATTCATAGATGCTTATCAAAAGCAAAAGAAAATAACAGAATGTATCAAGTATGTCATCGTCATGGAGATTCTCATAATGCCCGAAGAGGCATCAAAATGATTAACAAAAGGATCAGAGGTCGGAGTCGGGACCTGAAGACAAGGATCAAATAGTGTCAGGCAATTACTATGCAATTCTCAATGCTTTCAAGATTTATTTAGGTTTCAAATCTTAGGTGGTGCAAAGCGTAAGCTTTCAATTTCCAAAAGTGATCTCAACAAGCTTTAACCAAAAGCAAGGCACGAATCAGAGTGATGCGGAAGCAATGCTACTTAAACAAATGCCTTATAGTCTACCCATTCCTCACCGGTCAGAACTTAAGTTCCTATAGGGAAATCCTAAAGCAAATTCTTACAGGTTATCTTATGAGCGCCTACAGTGGAAACCTAATGGTCCAAACTTCACAGGTCAAGGGTAAATGTATTACAAGTCGCAGCCTGTCTCTCTGATACCATAAATTGTAACACCCCAACCCGACAAGGGTAAAGATGTCACAATAATGGTTTCATATCAGATCAAACCAAAGCATACATCCATAGTAATACAAGAAATCTCAAAGGTTACAAATGAATTACTGAAACTACAAGGTTACAAATGAGAATTCCAATAGATACAAATTCTAAAATATAATAACTTCTAGTCATCTATGGTCCAGAATAGGTATCAAGTTCTTCTAAGTCCAAGGTACTCTCCACTCATAACCCAGCTTCCAACTAAAAACCTGCCGCAGGAAAAGAAATGCGGCTGAGCTACGAGAGCTCAGTGAACAGATATAACGATAACAAAAGCAGTAGTAGAGAAAAGTGAAAAGTAAAAGATGTAAAAGTCATGCAGATATAACAAGAGCCAAGGGATGATAAATGGACAAGAATAAAAGAAAAGAAAAAGGTTATAAGGTAAGGAAACAGTAATCCACCACGAGCCCAGACAGATCATATCATATCATAATAAATGTAATCCATAAATTTTCATAAGTAATTTTAAATAATATAATGGAGTGATCAATCCCAGATTGTGAAAGACGTGTATCGCACACATCATCAGTCACCAAATAACAGACAAATAAACAAAATCAGGTCAAATCTAGGATGCATCCAACGCCCCAGGTGGCCAAATACTGCCTCTACATAACAAATCAGATCAAGTCAAAGGGACGGGATAGGTCATCTCTCTCCTACCCTAGAGTCAAGTCATCGGTGCATCAATGACAAGGACATGAAACCCTCATGCCTAGTGAAATGGCTCGGGTATCAAACCGTGGGTCAAATGTCAAATCAAATATCAAATATCAGATATTAAATTTCAAAATCAAATGGTTCAAATCAAGTTTCCATTTCAAGTGTTTCAAATCAAATTTCCTTTTCAAATATTTCATATCAAGATTTTAGTCAAGGTTCAAAATGAGAGATCAAAACAAAGGTTCATGGCAAGGTTCAAATCAAGTGGATCATATCAAATGATTCAGAAAAATATATCAAAGGTTTATAATCAAAATTTCATAGCAAAAGTTCATTTCAGTAGTTTTCTATCAAAAGTTCATTTAAAGCAATCCTTTAATAATGGTTTTCATAAAAATGATCTTTTAAAGTAGTTTCCATAAAAATGATCTTTCAAAATCGTTTCATAAAAATGATCTTTCAAAACGGTGTTTCATAAATATAGTCTTTAAAATAGTTTTCATAAAAGTTAGTAAAATTTCATATAAAGGCAGTATTGTGTCGTACTCATAAACATCATTTTAAACAATTGAATTTTTTAAAAAATTTCCAGGTCATAATTAAAAAGGTTTTCACAACATAGATTCATATCAGAGTTCATAACAAAGGAATTCATAAAAAAAAAGTTCAAAGCAAAGGGGGTCATAGCAATGACATCAAATCAGAAGCTAAATTGATCAGAATATGAAAGAGATCATAGCAAGGTTAACAAATCAAAGGGGCAAAGCAAGGTTCACAAAATTAGGGGAACATAGCAAAGTTCAAGGGAAACAAGATGTAAAAGAGAAAGAGTTCATGAGAAACCTGTGAGTAGGTTAGAATATCTGTACCTTATACCGCAAGTGAAAACACAACAGAATTATAAAGGTCGGAAGCAAACTCCATCGTCAGCGAATCTACACGAATTCATGACTGTCTTATTAATAGCTTATTTAATTCAGATTACTTACTTTAGTCGGCTTTCCATTTTTAATAACTTTTCTTTTCAGGTAACTTTCCAAAAGTAGCAACTTTCCATATTTAGTAACTTTCTATTTTTTAGCAGGTTCCCGAATTAGCAGGTTTACATAATTAGTATGTTTCCAAAATTACACAATACACTCATTACATTAATATTTGGTACGAAGCACCCTCAACTTTCCAGAATTTACAAAACAAGTCCTTTTAATTTATTAATTTACAAATCGCATAACATTTTATATGACTTACCAATTAGACCTTTTAATTACAATTTTTACATATAACACCCCTTACATAATTTACTATATGAGACATCCTTCAAATTCCAGAATTTACAAAACAGCCCCTGCATTTTAATTAATTTCGAATTCGAATCACAATTTAACATAATTTACTCATTAAACCTTTTTCTTACAAATTTTACACAAAATACCCTCATGTCATAATTTTTTACAATTCACCCCTGGTCTAAACTACCTTACAAAAATAACCCATAAGTTTAATAAATTACAAAACACACCCTTTTACTTTCAAAATCCAATCGGTAAACACTTTTTATGCATAAACCCTAACCCTAATTTTCCCCAATCATTAACAATCATTAATACAATCCTTAAAACACATTAATTGATCAGATCTAACATCAAAAGTCCAAACCCTAACCCATTCGACTTGTTTTCTCATTTTTAACCCGTTTCTCTTTTTAGCCGGTTAACAAATTAATTCGCCACGGTTGTTTTAGACTTCGATCAATGTAAATATTATTTTTCCAGAATCATATGACATGTATAGAACTCAAATAAAATATGTTTGAAACCCAGAAAAATCGTATGAATTAATTTATGTCTTATTCACGTTTTTAACATCTATAATTAACACGACTAATCTAGCGTGCATGGATCGATCTAGCTATTTTATACCAATCATATGTGATGTAATAAGTACTAGAAAAATACCAGATGGATTTTAGGACGTGTGAGCAAGGTGTATGAGTTTTGTACTTCTCGGCTAGAAAACTCGACAACACCAAAACTCCCACGAGTCAACCTAGCGATCCAACGACCCTGGCACTATTTTTCCCACCTTCCTTGGACTTAGATGAACACCAGAAAATAATCAAAAGCCTCCAGAAAATCGTATGGATTAGAGAGAGTTTTGTTTGTGTGATTTAGGGTTTAACGATGGAATGCAAGTGGAAGAATTAATAAAACCATGTGAATGAGATGGGGAGGGCATGATTTTCGGTAATTTGGTTAAGGGAATCAATTGTCTGAATTTGTGAATTGTTTCCATATTTATTTTGATGATTATCTCAAATTATTTGATTTTATACTCTTTTAAACGTAAAACAATAATTAAAATACATATATATATATATATATATATATATATATATAATATATATATATATAATATATATATATATATATATATATATATATATTTTCGGTACAATGTAGTGTGACAAGTATTTTTGTACATTGTAAAATTTTAAAATGTAGTAGCAAAATTATTCTTACTTCATATGCTGCTTATTACCAAGAGTTTGGGATTTATTTGATACTTTATGTACTTATTAATTGAATTTTAAAGTTTCAGGGGCATTTTGGTCATTTTGCATGTTTTGAAATTTTGGGTATTACAATGCATTTAACACCAACTGACACTAGACTAGGCCCAGTTTACACATTATAAGCCTTTTAGGATCATTAAAATTATATTTGATATATCACATTTCACTTTTTCCATTTTGACATAAACCTTGTACGTTTCACGTTTTACGCGTATTTAACCTACGTTTTAGGTTTTAACAACGTTTACGCGCTCCATTAAACTTATCACTCATTTTATATATTAATATTGAGTATATTGATAAGTTTAATCATTTTTGTAAGTTTTATTATTTTTACGATACCCGGTTTTAACTCAAGATAATATCAAAACTCATCCAAATTTACTCATCCAAATTCACTTCATTTTAGAAGTGGTCGACATATTGGATGTGTCACCAAGAATTTTGAGTCTTGGTGATGATTCATGTGTACACTTGTAAGACTTCCTAGTTAAGACTCCTAAAATATCTAGATCTTTATATTTCTCATTTCTCATTTGATAACTAGACTTCAAAAACTCTTCATTTCTCTCGATAACAAACGAGCCATCATCATCATCATAAACTATCCATCTTTGAATTCAATCTTCAAGTTTCATACCAAAGTTAAAGGCCTTGGTGTTCCATACATGAATCTAGTGTTACTTTGGTGATTTCTTGGTTCAAAAAAGAGCTATACAAGGAAGGTTAAGGGCTGAAGTTATAATCTATTTACAAGGGTCTTCTAAGGGTTACAAATCAAGTTCTTGGAAGCAAGGGTTAAAGGGTATAAGTGATTAGGAGTTAGTTAGTGTCCTTGATCTTGTTAAAATTCATCACAAACCTTGTAAGATTATGCTTACGTTCTTCCTATTATTTCAATATGGTTGTAATATCTAGATGTATATTTGATGTATTTATATGATATATATATGTATGAGTATGTATATATTTGATGTTGTACACAAGCTCTAAAACATGAAAATCAACTAAAACAATTCCTAGTTAACTTTTTGAAAACTGAAAATCCAAACAGTCCCTTTACACGAATTTTCTAAAACAATAAGTGAACCATGAAACTTAGGGAATATAATAACGTGGTAGATCTATGTCTTGTGGTCGTTTTTCCGCTTGGTTCACCCCGTAACTCATCTGTATGAGTAAATTAGAGCCAAAACGGTAAAAGGTGTCGAAAACTAACCAACAGATTTCGTTGGACTAAACGGGACAGTTTCGTTCATTTCTGGAACTCGTCGTGCTTTTATGAAATGTAGCTAAGACATAAACTTAAACATAGGAAAAAACCTCGCTTCCTAAAGTATTGTAGAACTCAAAATTTGGCCTTTTCCGTGGGACCGTTGAGTGCTGTCCAAATTTCTGCAATAAAACACAAGTATAAACTAGTAACTTGAATCATATTATGAGGTAAATAAGGATATAAAGTCACTAGAAATCATATACACATTCAAATACAATTTCAAGGACATAAAAACCGATTCATGACCTTTTATGTGTTAGTAACAATGTAGACGTAAGGTTAGAATAACTAAACTTTTAAACCGAAACGTGACAAAAAATATAAGTTTTGACATGTAAGTTTATATTAGAAATATGTTAAGAAATGGTTAAATCAACTAGACTAATAAAACTTATACATAAATACCTATTTGAGAAAATAAAAACCATGTCATAATCCTTTATGACAAAAAAACAAAATAGATATTCATACCCAATGTAACTTGATATATAGAAAATTAACGTTAGCAAATAAGTATAAATTGAAATCACTTGACCGCGTTTACTTGCAAACCGGAGTGTTAGGACCCACTGTAAAACCCAAAAATTTGGACTTACATTTTTATTTGACCATTTGAAGTTAACCTAAGTTTATTAAGTTAAATAAGTAAATATAAACTATATAATTTGTACACATTTAAGTATATATATCCTATGTAAATAAAATACAAATCTTATGCCCTAATCTTAAAAATATAAACGGCATGTAAATATGTGTTTGTATAAAAAAAAATATGCATCTTTGTCCTAGCCATTAAAACAAACGATACACTTGAATTCTTTTGGGAGATGTTGCACGTTTGAAAAGAAAGAGATAAGAACACACAAAACACTATGATTATCCTAACAATATAAAAGATTTGGTGGTCCTACTTCCCTAAAACAATCACACGACATTCCCTAAACTGAATATACGTTTTTTTTTCCTTTCTTGATATCCTCCTATATCACGAATCAATATTTTTTTTCATTCACTCTTCACCATACGACTTTCGGAAACAAAACAAAAAGGCTTCCTGGCATTTATTTTTTCTCTCTACAAAGATCAAGAAGAAGTGGTCAAGTATTGCAGCCCCTTTAGTGATCGATTGAAGTGTGTAGCAGCCTTGTTCTTATCATTTGTCCTTGTGTTTTGTCTTGTTAATCTGCCCTATAGAAGGTACTCATATCAATCCATCTTGTCGTTATAATAATCACCATGAATCGTTGAGGATAAAGGAAACCTAAAACTATATGAAACCTGTGTTTGTTTGTTATCATTAAAATCAGTAATAAGAACATAAATTAGACATTAATTACATGTTGGAAACCCTAGAATTAATTGTGGGGCGATTAGGGTTTAAAGGGTTAGGGTTTGGTTGTGATTCTATGTGAACATGCTGTCCAGAAAATGGGTCGTTTTGCAAGAGGTCTAATTTGATGATGCCAACGTGTTTTTGTATGATTCTTGAGTCTAAAATTAAGTTTAAGTTGCCTACTTTCTGAATATATAAATTTCGTGGTTAATGGAGGTCGGAAATTCAGTTTCTTGAATTTTAAAAGATTAAGTGTCAAAACTGAATGTCGAGTCTGGAAATTCAGTCAGATTTTATGATTTTTCGTTTACAAACAATAAGGTCTGGGAAGCCCAATTTTTGCAGGTGAATATTTAATATGTTTATTAGTTACTGTAATTTTTGTAAATTTTTCTGGAAGGCTTAGGTATGTTTATAAAATATAAACTTTTCGGGTATACCATCAGGTCACATTCTGGAACAGGTTTGAAAAACGAATTTTGTTTGGATACTTTCACTTGGAGATAAAATCTGTAAAAATTAGGGGAAGTATTAAAGATATATAGCTGTCTCTGGTAAAAATTATAGAACCATAGGAGCTTGTTTGATATGTCATAAAAATCATAAGAATATGAACCAGAATCACATGAGAAACCCTAAACATTTTATTAAATGACAATAAGTACTAAAATCCGTTATGACATTAATTGAACACATAAGTATTAAATGATCCCTAATCCGTGAAGATTCGTTGAAGAAAACATGACATTGTTTTCCTTGTGATCACTTTTCCATTTTCTTTCATTTCATTTGCTAAGGTACGAAAATTCTACCATTTCTCAGTAAGGGTTTCGCATTGACTCTTTGATCCTTGACTTTATTTCATTCGTTATAATATTCGTTGTTGATTCCGTTTGATATGATTCCATTTGATATTATTCCTTATGATATGATATTCAGTTCTACGTCATTTAATATGGCATTCATTTCAGTTAATATTCTTTTGTTTAAATATACTATAATTAATTCGTTATGATGTGATGGCTTGTTTATTCTGTTAACCAAGCTAACTAGTCATAGAGGTACCATGGCCATGTCATTGAGGCACCAATGGCATGACACAATCTGTGGCGGTGTGATTGGTCCATGGCGTTCCCTTTTGATATGTATATCATTATTGAGCTCGTGTAATTATTTGCCATTTTGGTACGCCAATATATTTGTCAGAGTACAGGTGTATGGTGGTGTACATGTTTTGTTTTGCAGGGAGTGTATGGATGCATCCTAGGTTTGTTTTGTAATATGTTTCTGATATGGCTTTGTAGTGAATGGTTTGTGTGTGCCATACACCCCATTACACTTTTGGAAGTTGATCACTCCATTTGCTATGACTTGTTATGACAAGATATGATATGATTATGTGGTTAAGGAGGTGGCATGTTGTTGTGCTCGTGGGCATTTTCCTTAAGACTTTTTGACTTCCTTATCATTCACTTGATTCATTATTCAATGATTCTCATGACCTATGACATCTTGTTCAGCAGATTCCTTTGACTTCATTTTGTGTACTTATTCATATTCAGTTTATTATTTTATATTTGTTCACTAGGCTTTTTAAGCTCAGCCGCATTTTCTTTTTCCTGCGGCAGGTTTAGGTTAGAAGTTGGGGATTGAGTGAAGTGCTGTTACACACCGTGCCCGCCTAGACCAAAAATTAAAACTTTTTGTGCGGAAACGCTTGACTTTTACGGATATCCTGTTACTCTTTTGACCATTTATTAAAATACATAAACACTCAGAACTTGAGACTATTTTTAAATGAAACTAGACTCAATTACCTTCAAAACGATGGGTGGCGCGACCCATAATAACTTACGGTTTAAAAGATATGATTTTTCGAAAATCGCCAAAAACTAAAAAAATGACTCCCAACAGCCGGTTGGGCTCCTCAGAGAGTCCCAACCGCCCCGGTTGAGATCCCAGCCGCCGGTTGGGGTCTGCAACTCCAAAATACTTTTCGTTTCTAGCCCGTTTTCACTATATACAACCCATACGACTTCCGTTTTACATCAAACTTGGCCAACTTCATTAACTTAACATAACAAACATGTTCCATCGACACTTGACCCGTTTACAACCCAAAATAGGTGTGTTTACACTTCAACCAAACGCTCCTTAAACTTTACCCATTAACCCATAAAACGTACTTTGACATACCGTTAGACCCGCAAATCGTTATGACATCTTTAACATACATTTTGACACTCGACTTTACATTACAAATCACTAAAAGACTCTCGGGGGTACAACCTTGACTCGAGCTCGGTATTCTACCTAGCTCCTAACATTTACTATCTTCCAAACCGCTTCCGATTCCTTAAGCTATAATCCAAGCCTTACTCCTTACTCCAAGCCATAGTATCAACATACGAACCTACAAAACATTGAAACACTAAAACGTAAGCTTTCGCTTAGTAAGTAACCCAACATAAAACACATACCATATACATACATTCACATAAGCATCATGACCACTTCAAAGGTTCCAATCTACAACATTCAATCCATATCACACATAACTTCATAACATAAACCAATACCAATTCACAATTTCCATAATCCACTACATACCTTAATTAGTCCAAAGCCATCAACCTACATACCCTTAGTTAGAATCATTAGCCACCATTCCTAACTTACAACCAATCTAAAACCAAGTCTTATATTCTTATACAATCATAATACATATATGATACATAAACATATAACACATGCTTTAGGGTGAGTTACTTACCTCATATCCAAGCTAAATACCATTCTAACATCACCATCATCATCCACATCCTTATCATCATTATCATCATCATCAGCATCCTAAGTTATAATCACCATAAACATAAACACTTGAACACATAACCAAATAACCATAATAATGGTTACTCTAACCATATCTCTTCTCTAAACACCTCTTACTTAGCTTATACGACATACTTTAACACTAGCCGTATAACTCTTAGCTTATTTTTATTACTTCCCGCTTACTTCTATAACCATATAACTCTTACTTAGCTTATTACCTATCACGAGGCATACTCACTAGAACTAGTTATCAATCCAATCCATTCTATTACCGTTACATCACATTCTCACTTGCTTTATCCTATATTCTCATTCTTTGACTACATGTTACTTGAGAAAATCGTACTATTTGACTTTACATAATTACACTCGGCTAATACTTTCATATTCTATCATTACTACTTAACCATTCTTTTAACGTTTTCTTCAAACACCTCGGTTCTTCTACTTACATTTATATATTATTCTCTTTTACTATTATAAATCTTATAGGAATTTTCCATACTTTGACCTTATACGACATACTTTAACACTAGCCATCACATCACCCATGCCACTTATCATCCATTATTTCCATTACTCACATTTTGTACCACGCCACAAATACGTATTATAACATTTTTAAGCATCATTATAATTCTTTAATTTCTTCAAGTTGTACTTAACACTCAAAACATAGGTTTCTCATAAATTTCCCAAAAAGGCGTATTCTAATTTTAACCCTCCTATCTTAGTCCTTATAATTTCTAACTAATTCTAGACTTCCGCTTTCTACTTCCCTAACCCTACTCGTGCCATGTCGGAAACACATAAGCCCACTTATTCATACTTCCTCATTTATATGGAAAGGCGTCCAAATCTATGTAAATCAAGAAACATGAATTCATGGTTACATATTCCCAACACAACACCAGTAACCCTATTTCCTAGTTTAACTTTTATTCTCTCATCATTTTTTTTAATACTTCACATCTCCTTTTTAGACTTGGATCCATATCATTAACACATTCATTATGGGGATATTTTTATCGCCAAGGATGAAGGCAACCCCATTTGCCGATTAAAGCAAAACATTTTAACCCGAAGGATCTTTAACATATCTCGAAGGATCCTTTAACATTCATTAGCTCGGTCATCCCGAAGGATACCATCTTTAACGTTCATCCCGAAGGATCATTAACATTCACACTTTATCACTTTAACAATGGGTCGAAGTCATAAGCACCTCACACACATTATTACATTCATTTATTTTAGTGAACGCAAGCGCATAGAGCATATGAGCCTGCTTATTATAATTACACACTTCTATGTGTTTTCACTCTTCATTCTAAATCCGCTTTAATCATTTTCACATCCTTACTTTACCCCTTAGCCTATCCGACTTTCTCCGCATTTAAACCTTACATAGGTTAATTACATTCCTTCGTTAGCATCATTCGTTCATTTGCATATTTTAAGTTATTAACACATTCTTATCATATTTAATTTTCACACCTCATACCTTCGTTCCTACTTGCACCTTTAACTCATCACATTCACTTTCTCGTATGTTGTCTTACTTCTTTTACTTTTCATGTTTTATTTACCAACACTTTCGTTTTGATAATCACCGCTAATGGGGCACATTAGTTGTGATAATAATAGTTTCAGGTCATTACCTTCACTTCATACATACTCATATCATTTTGCTTTAATCTCATTCTATAACCTTTATTTTATTAGACATTTATCAATCAATACATCAAGTCATTCTCACCTTCATTACCTATCACCATAACATCGTTATCATTTCTATACATTCATGTACATACTCAATCCTCCTACCTACTCATCTCATTCTCATTTACGTTCTTAACTTATCGCATTTAACTTTTAGCATTCAAACTTTTTCGTTTAATTTCCATCCTTTATATACCAACACCCTTTATCACAACTTCACGTTCAAACTTAAACCTCAAGTACTTTACCCTTCTGTTATCCCGCCTCTATACAACTTTAACATTAGTCTTTAGTCACTAAAATATAATGAGACCATATGTTGGTCAAATTTTATGCCATCATTCTCTAACCTCATTCTTTAACCTTCAAGTTATTAAACACTTAATCATTACTTTGCTAGTTTCATCTTGTCTTTTCACGCTATACCTTAATACACTTAATATCATTACGATCCACACTTAAAGCGTCATTACTTAATTCACTTACTAGCCCATCTCTAATACCACTTATCATTCCTACTCATTTTTCATTGCCGTTACTTTAATATACATTCATATGATCACAATATATCCACCGGCACTAACCAAAGTGCACGGTAAACAATTTTACCACGTGTCATCACCAATCAGTCGCTTCTAATTCATCGATTCTATGTTCACTAACTATTCATTGTTCAAGCATTTCTTAGACTAACACTTTTCCGTTTCCTTTTCTCCTTGTCTTACACATTTTTAATACCCACCTATCACCTTTCATTACTTGACACCATCCTAGTAATACTCATCTTTTTTCATACTTCCATACATACAATTATACACATTATATTTCATCCGAGTTGTCACATTACACTTATCGTCATATTGTCAACCCCAAGTTGTCCTCTTATTTTATCTTACGTCTATAAGTTATTTTAATGTTTACTTACTTTAATCCCATTGAATCGTCTGCTTTGGATTCCTTTGCATCACACTTCTTTTATACATCACGTGATGAGTGTGTAAATACTCATCATTTTACACCCGATAAAGACACAAAAATGACCAAAAACACCCAAATATATTGCAGATATCCTTGGTTTTGTGTTTTTATGTATTTCAGGTACTAAGGATTGAAAACGAGGCAAATATGGACAAAACCGTGCATAATTTGGAAAAGAGCCGGAAACCGAAGCCGGAAAAGACGTTATTTTAATTCGAGCTCGGAAGACCCCAAAACAGCCCTTGGATTATTTTTAGTTGGCAAAAAATGGTCCTTTGAAGAACTTTGAAGATATGGCAAATTGGGTCCTTGAGGTTTCATAAATTATAACTTTGGTCCTTGGTTTAAACCTCAATATATCCTAACCCCTAAACCTATTACATAACCGGATCCACAATTCACTCACCATTACCCAACCAAACCCTTCTACCCATTAAACCCTCGTCAGTTCAAGCATTTTAATACCGAACCGAAAACGATATCCTCAATTTCACGCCTCGTTGGGACTACAACCCGGGTATTCTCTTATCCGGTATATTACAATCGAGTATCGCGTCGAGCCGTCGCGAGTTGACTTTTCTTCGTGAAAGGTTTAGCTTGTGACGCGTTTCGCGCGATATGAAAATGGCGCTGCTGCCGAGGAGGTGTGTTGCGACAATATCGTTACGGTTTGACAATTAGTGACTTGGAGATCCTTCCTCGTGAAGTTATCGTTTTCCTCGTAAATATTTTTCTTATAAAAACCCAAAAAGATTTTTCTTTTCAAAATTTATTTTTCCTTTTTCTTTTGTGTTTTTCAAAATGTTTCTAAAAATCCAAAAATAATCTTCTTATTCCTCTTATTCGTTTAATTCTTTATCTCTCACCCTCTGTCCGTTTGATTCTATTTTCTTCTTATCCCTCCTTAATGTTTAATTCTTATGTCGTCACCCGACTATCACTGTTTTCATTGTAAAAGTATATTGGGTGATGATCATCGTTGTTACAAGTGTTTGTGTGAGCGGTGTGGAGGTTATTGTGGTAATTGGTGTGAATTACCATTAAATCAAATCCTGATTCCTTCAATAATTCTCAAAGTCTTACCGACTACCCTCCACAACCCCAGCCATCTTCACTCAAACAGCAAAATTGCTGTGTATGTGGAGATTCGTTGGGAGACAATTCACTTTGTGAACGATGTTTTTGCAAAGGATGTGAGTTTACTCACGGACTTTGCATGTGTTCCACTTCTGAAATCGAAAATACATTCACTTATTCAAATTTTCAAAACGATTTCAGCTACCTTCCTCAGAATTCATTTGAGCAAGAACCGTGTTATCAAAACTTCATTGATACATCATTCCAAAATGCTCTGAATATTCCTTGTGCGAAGTGTGGGGGTCCTCATGACGATTATCAATGTCAACCGTGGGATCAAGAACCTAATCCTTGGTACAATACTCCCGGTTTTGACAATGTCCAACCCCCACAGTTATCCATCATTCATCCTCATGAAAAATCTATGGCAGAATTGCTTGCCGAAGAACGTGCAGCGGAAACGCATGCCAAATTTCTTAAGGCTGCTATTCTCGATGAAGATGATGAGGATACCATTCAAATAAAGGAATATTATGAGAATTCTTCACCTGCAATCACACCTGTCCAGAAAAGGCAGGAGGACAAAAGTATTGCAGAATTGCTAGCAGAAGAGTAAATGGAACGTATAAAATCCATTTATGCTAGCAATATTGATGAGGAGGACGACGAGGAGAGTGTGATTCCTTTTAGTGAAATTATTTCTCAACTCCCTCAGTCTATTGCAATCACATCATTCTTTCCATCTATGAACCCTGATGACTCTCCTACTATGGGGGATGGGCATCTTAGCACTGTTCCTGAAAAGGAATCGGACGAATTCATAAAGTCTAGTGTTGAGATCCTTATCCCAATCCCAAGTGAGTCTGAGGATATATCGGATGATGAATGTGATTTGTCTCTTTGTAGTGATCATCCTCTTGACACTACTGATGATTTTTCCGGGACGTTTTCTAACCCTCTTTTCGATTCAAATGATGATTTTTCCTCTAGTGATGACGAATCACTTTCTGATGAGGACGTTCAAAATGAAAGTCTCGAAGTCTATTCAAATTCTCTTTTTGAATTTGATGACGAGTACTTTTCTAGCAATAATCCTCTCTTTGATGAAGAGTTAGAGAACGATGAGGTCAAAGATTCTATTATTTCTAATCTTGATGATATGACCTCGGTTCTTAATCCCGATGTTCTTTCTCCGACATATGTGACTTTTCCTTCTGTGGATCGCCACTATATTGACGTCACATATGTCGTTCAAATTTTTCTACCTTTCTGTGCTTATAAGGTAGCTTGTCCTTCCATTCTCTCATTTGGGAGTGAGGACAAAGTTTTTGACCCCGGCATCTTCATTTATCATTCTTTTGAGCCGGATGTATTTCATCGGAGTGGAACTTTCATGTACTTCAATGTTTATCCAAACATTTCGAATGAAAGTCCGATGGAGATTTTCTTTTCCACATGCTTCCCCAAGAACAAATGAATCCGGGGTCGAGTCAAGCTAGTGACTCGGTTAACAAAAACATTAGCATCACATGGGTGACAACCTATGTTTCTGACTTCTTTCTATTTTCTGACACTAAGTGTGGGGGGATGCCTCTACTGTGCTTTGTTTTGTGTGTTGTTTGCTCTTGTTTGCAGGTTTCCCTTAGATCGTGATGATTGACGCGCCTGTTTTCAATCCAGCCGCCCAATATCCTATCTTGTTGCTAATGTTTATCTAGGGATATCTTTTTAATCCTGTTAGTGAAAATGGAGATTTCCGTTCCACACTTGGCTATTAGTATTACCTTTTTACGTTCTAAGTGTCGGCATAATAGCCGGTACTTTGAATATTGAGGGCAATATTCAATTCTAAGTGTGGGGGGGGGGGGGGGGGGGAATTCTCTCGAATTTTGTCACATTTGTACCTTCTAGTGCCCTAGTACCCCCGTTTTTGGCCAAAAATTTTAAAATTTTTGTCGTTTTTTGCAATAAAAAAGTAGTGTTTAGTCTTGATTAGGTTAGAACAAAGGGAATCCCGACTCTGCTAGAGTTTTGATCTAGCTGCTTCCTTAACGTTTAGACTAAGTTTTTACGATATGTGCAAATGAAAATGCTAAGCGTAGAGTAGTTGGTTCTCTTTAGAGCTTATACAAGTAATCTATGGCTTTTCCTCCCAGGAGATAACTAATCTGATTTAATAAGTGCTTATTTTCAAACTTTTGAACACACAAAATCATTTTTTTTCATACGATTTTGAAAAATACTAGTTCAAAGATTTATTTAAACTTCGGAACAAGCATATGTCATAGTAATGTAAAAGTTAAGTAATAAATAAATGTGCTAAAAAGCTAAGGTTCAAGATCGGCCCTTGGATCCTTATTTCCGGAAGGCGTTTAGGTCTTGGCTACCCTCTTACACCGGCCCTTGGACCCTTAATTCTGTAAGGCGTTAAGGTCTTGGAACTCTCCGTTGTAACGGCCCTTGGATCCTTTATTCCAGGAAGGTGTAAGGTCTTGGTTCCCGTGAAACTCCGTTAGTTTATGTTGCAAAAAAAAAAAAAAAAAAAAAATGATGAAAAAAAAAATGAAAAGAAAAAAAATAAAATAAAATGGAATGATATTGCAAAATGCAAAAATGGAATGATATTGCAAAATGCAATAAGTTTTGATGTATTTTGAAGCTTGCTTGTTGTGAATTTTAAATTTATCTTTTAACTAGTATTAGTCAAAGTTTTATAAAAACGTCGATTTTTGTTATCAAGATTTTGAAAATCAAGCACTGTCACCTAAACTTGATAAATGTGGGAGTGAAAAGTTAAGTTTCGGCTTACATAGATTATTAGTATAAGTAGCGTTAGCATTTTACAAAAACGTTTGCACATTGAGTTTAAGCTTAGTTGGGAGTATAAAAAGAGGATGACGATATCAATTCCCTGGAGACACCCATTTTGTGTGAATCCCGTTCCATGATACCATTTTTGAAAATCAAGCATGTTATTTATTTTTGTTTTAGTTTAAATTTCTCGCATTTAATAAAAAATCGAAACGGGGTATACTTGGTATTCTTTTGATCCTATCATTAGTTCATATGATTGGATTGCTAGGGACTAGCAATAGTTTAGTGTGGGGGATTTGATGAGTGTATAAATACTCATCATTTTACACCCGATAAAGACACAAAAATGACCAAAAACACCCAAATATATTGCAGATATCTTTGGTTTTGTGTTTTTATGTGTTTCAGGTACTAAGGATTGAAAACGAGGCAAATATGGACAAAACCGTGCATAATTTGGAAAAGAGCCGGAAACCGAAGCCGGAAAAGACGTTATTTTAATTCGAGCTCGGAAGACCCCAAAACAACCCTTGGATTATTTTTAGTTGGCAAAAAATGGTCCTTTGAAGAACTTTGAAGATATGGCAAATTGGGTCCTTGAGGTTTCATAAATTATAACTTGGGTCCTTGGTTTAAACCTCAATATATCCTAACCCCTAAACCTATTACACAACCGGATCCACAATTCACTCACCATTGCCCAACCAAACCCTTCTACCCATTAAACCCTCGTCAGTTGAAGCATTTTAATACCGAACCGAAAACGATATCCTCAATTCCACGCCTCGTTGGGACTACGACCCGGGTATTCTCTTATCCGGTATATTACAATCGAGTATCGCGTCGAGCCGTCGCGAGTTGACTTTTCTTCGTGAAAGGTTTAGCTTGTGACGCGTTTCACGCGATATCAATCACGTTATAATAGGTATTCTTAAATCACCCTGCTTATGACAAAATTAACACTTAATACATAAACATCAAGCACATTTATACATACTTAATCTCATATATACACAAGGTCTACTCTCAACATTCTTTCCATAAAATAAAACATTACTAATCACTTACGTTTCATTAGTCTATAGTTAATTATAATTTAAAACCATTAAACATGCCTAGGTTATACCATTTGTCTATTATCATTGAGGTAATTACTATTTCATTTTACCAATCTATGCATTAGCTATTTCATATATCATTCATTACTTACGCATTTCTAAAATATCTTACAATTACACATTTTAACCATACGCCTATCTAAGCATCTAAGTCCTCGCCATACACACATCCTCATATATCTTGAACATTCACATAAGAACATGTCTTACTCAATTCTATAACCCTCACTAGGTCATTATTCGTTCGAGCACGATACAAACAAATCATTCGCCAAACCGTAATTAATGCCATCTAAAACAATCTTTATCTTCTACGCATTATACCATAACATTTTTCTTTCTTCCAACCCTAATCACAATGTCACCATACCAGTAAACACATTTTAATAACTTCGCCTACGACTCAAAACTTTAAGACATCAAACCGCTTTGATAAAACTTTATTTTATGCAAGAAGCAAAATACACTTACATGTCACCTAGCATAATATAATCCACCATAGCATTATATCACATATATGTTAACACCATAAAACACATACAACACTTATTAACTTGAATGGGTATAACATATCATGCATTCCATCCCATAATTTAAACAATCTATAACTCGCGTCTAACTCATCACTTCTACGACCACTAAATTCACCTCACATTTTTCACGTTACCTATTTGCTATAGCCTAATCCCAAATTAAAATAAGCACTTCTACATCCTACCATTAAGGCATCAATTTTCAACATTACTTAAACTTATATTCAACGCATCTAAGAGTGGTTTAAGTCTAGGAACCCTAAAGTGGAAACCTAATTCACTTAAACCAAAGCTCTAATACCAAGTTGTTACACCCCATGCCCGCTTAGACGAAAAATTAAAACTTTTTACGCGGAAACGCTTGACTTTTACGGATATCCTATTACTCTTTTGACCATTTATAAAAATCCATAAACATTCAGACCTTGAGACTATTTTTAAATGAAACTAGACTCAATTACCTTCAAAACAATGGGTGGCGCGACCCATAACAACTTACGGTTTAAAAAATATGTTTTTTTGAAAATCGCCAAAAACTGAAAAAATGACTCCCAACCGCCGGTTGGGCTCCTCAGAGAGTCCCAGCCGCCGGTTGGGGTCTGCAACTCCAAAATAATTTTTGTTTCTAGCCCGTTATCACTATATTCAACCCATACGACTTCCGTTTTACATCAAATTTGGCCAACTTCATTAACTTAACATAACAAACATGTTCCATCGACACTTGACCCGTTTACAACCCAAAATAGGTGTGTTTACACTTAAACCAAACGCTCCTTAAACTTTACCCATTAACCCATAAAACGTACTTTGACACACCGTTAGACCCCCAAATCGTTATGACATCTTTAACATACATTTTGACACTCGACTTTACATTACAAATCACTAAAAGACTCTCGGGGGTACAACCTTGACTCGAGCTCGGTATTCTACCTAGCTCCTAACATTTACTATCTTCCAAACCGCTTCCGATTCCTTAAGCTATAATCCAAGCCTTACTCCTTACTCCAAGCCATAGTATCAACATACGAACCTACAAAACGTTGAAACACTAAAACGTAAGCTTTCGCTTAGTAAGTAACCCAACATAAAACACATACCATATACATACATTCACATAAGCATCATGACCACTTCAAAGGTTCCAATCTACAACATTCAATCCATATCACACATAACTTCATAACATAAACCAATACCAATTCACAATTTCCATAATCCACTACATACCTTAATTAGTCCAAAGCCATCAACCTACATACCCTTAGTTAGAATCATTAGCCACCATTCCTAACTTACAACCAATCTAAAACCAAGTCTTATATTCTTATACAATCATAATACATATATGATACATACTGTGGAATGTTTTGTTTGTTTGATTTGAGATATTTATGTATTGAATGTGTTTAGCATGCGGAATCTACTACAACACACTTTAAAAGAACACAAGGTGGTGAGTTTATGTAAACGTAAGTATGCAATGAACAAAGAACACAACTTTGGTTAACACAAAACGATTCAATATTATTGATGAAATAATACGGATGATCTAAATATCACCGGGATTACAAAGTAATCTTGAATCTAAGATTGTAAAACGATTTGTGAGTTTGAGTAACTAAGTTACTTGAGAGATAGTTCGGTTTTGGTTAATGATTGAGGAGATGCATGCATGAAGTGGTGACTAAGATATCCTTTTATAAGATAAGGATATCTTATTACAAGATTTTCAAGTGGTTGAATATAAAACTATACTTTGACTATATTGGCGCCTACAATTAAATACAACTACCAATGTACAACTCTGCCATATTCTTCTGTGAACCACAGAGGACTAAACTACTTCTACATAACGTATAACAATGTACAAAGACTAATAATTCAACTAAATATCTATTACAAAATATCTAATCGACTTGACATAAGCTTGGCAGGCTCTTCATCAACTACCAGTACCTTCTACCCAGAAGGTACTGGTAGAACATCTTCATACACTTCAAAATCAATTAGCAGGCTCTTTAACATCTTTGGCAGGCTCTTTGACTTGAACATTTTATTCCCAACAATCCTCCCCTAAACTTGTTATTTCCTTTAAAATACACAAGTTTTTGATGAATAAAATACATACCTTGAGGATTTGAGGGAACTCTTCCAAAAACCTTCACTCTCTGTTCTTCCTTTTTCTTTCATATTGCTCAGATATGCTCCTCAGCAAACTCTGAACAATTTCTGAATTCTCTTCATCTTTGTCACACCTTAATCTCTTAGAGATCATAGTTTTAAGCACTTCATAACTAAGTGGATACTCTTTCTCAGCCAACATAAAGAGTTCTATCCCACTCTGTGTGTAAAGATGATGAATATTGCTATGGCTTAGAAATTCCCAAGTTGTTGAAGGATCATAATAGGGAAATTTCCAATGAACATCTTTGGGTTCAGGATCAAACATCCTATTGAATTCTACCCATAGTTCCTGTTCCTTAGCATCTGAACTAGAAGTTGTGTCTAGCCTAATCTGCACTAGATTCCACAATTCTTCCAAGTCTGCTCTGTCACATGCTCTAACTAAATTTTCAAAATTCTTAAAGATAGCAAACTGTCCTCCAACCCTTGTTATTTTCCATGATTTTCCTAATCTATCATGGTTGAACTCCCAATCAATAATAGGTCGTCTATAGCTAATTGGATCAGCATGTATGATAGTAGGCAAAGTAATCAACATTTTACTTACTTGCTCTGTGTCTAATTTTGCTACTTCTTTCTTCTGAGCATCTTTCTTCTTCATTAAGGGGTGTACATCAGATGGAACTTTATAGTAAAGACTATTGTAGGCTTGTAGATACAGGAAGAAGATTTCATCAGCAGATTTCTTCTTTAGTTGATAATCAGTCCAATTTGCCTGACCTTTCAGAAATCTTTTCATAAAAATCACCTGATCTTTCTGAGATTGACCTACCTTAAAACCTCTTTTCTGACTTTCCTTCATCTTTTCAAAAATGTCAGCCAAAGCTGCTTCTTTATACTTCTTGTTGATGAAAGATTCAAGTGCTTCTGTTTTCTCATCAGAATTGAGATTCTTGTCATTTACTATAATTGCTGCTTGACCTTTCACAATTGGATCATTATTAATAATCCATAGCATCTGAGCATCAAAGGTTTCTTGAGCAATTTGAGTATCAAGAAGAGTCTGAGCAGCATCTTCAGCATCTTTCTGCTCTTTCATTACTTCAAGCATTCTTGAAGCTTCAAGTGCTTTTAGCTCTTCTTCATGAACTCTTTTGGCCTCTTCTTCTCCTAAAGCCATCTGAATTTGTTGTGTTCTTTTCAACTTCTTAGACTTAGGCTCATCTTCAATCATAATGCTTTTGCCCTTATCCTTTGGAGTTGGTGCTTGTGATGGAGCAGAAGATTGCTCATCAGCAATTAAATCCCTCTTTCTCTTGTACACTTTCTCAGCAGACCCTTTGTACCCCATAGCCAATAGCCTTTCTATCCTAGCAGGCTCTTCTTCTGGCCTAGCAGGCTCTTGCCCTGCTCCAACAGGCTCTTCATCATAAACTTGAGTTCCATCATGGAATTCAAATTGAGCCTCTTCCTCATCTTCAGAACTATCCATCCTCCCCTTTTTAGAAGAGTGACCTATCCTATCATCATCTGACTTTGAAGAACTAGATAAAACAACCTTTGCAGATCTTTTACCCTTTAGCTTCTTCACTTTATCCTCCAATTTCTTTACCCTCTTTACTAATTTGATGTTGATCTCAGAAAACTTCTTGTTTTGACTTTTAAGAGCTTCTTCTAAGATCTTCACCTTCTCCTTTAGTTCTTGCATTGTCTGAGGTGATTGGGTGTGTGATACATGATGTGATGATGTTGGTGGTGTTCCTGATGGTACTGGAGATGGTATTGGTGATGTTTGATGTGTTGGTGAAATGTAACCATGTGAAGAACTGGATGATGGTGTATCAGCTGATGGTGTTGGTTCTTCTGGATGTTGTGGTAACATTTCATCAAAAAGTGGTATATCTTCCCCTCTAAAATCAATTCTCATATTTGAAAATACTTTGTGAGAAAATTTTGGTGTGTCATAAATTGAGTCTATGGGAAGTAACAAATGTTTTAATTTTCCAATGATGCACCCAATAAATCTTGGATACATCAAAAACTTTGTTTCACTTTTCACATTTTTAATCAATCCCTCAAAAATATGTTTTGAAAAATTGTATTTTCTGTTTGTAGCTAAGCAAATGAGAGCAGAAGCCATGTTTCCACTAAATTGCTCCCAAGAGGTTTTCTTCTGGCTCAAACAGTGAAGGATTGTGTGAATCAAAAATCTCCATTGTGGAGTAAGATGCTTTTTCAGAAAAGTGAGTTTGTTAGACTCAGCATGATACCCCATTCTTTGTAAATTTTCAAAGATCTCAGTATCTGGCAATTGACTAATACCATCAGAATCATCCAAATGAAGATGTCTTCTTATGGATGACTCAGTAAGAGTCAAATGTTTACCATCCACTTTGGCCTTAATTCTTTGTTCCCCGTTTTCAGAAGTTTTAATTTTAGCAGATTGCCAAAATTGTAAAATTTGAGTTTCATAAATAGTGGGATTGACTAGTAAAGTAAACCTGATATAGGAGTTATTTAAAAAGTCCACTACTTGATGAAATGAGGCATTATCCTCTGACTTCTCCAAAAATGCTAATTGATTGTGACGTTGGACAAAGTTTAGAACAACTGTGGAATCCATAATGAAAATTTTGAATATGTTGGTGGGATTTGTTGGTAGTACTGGTAGAAGATGAAAGGTGTATGTGAATTATGATAATGACTGATGAAAGAAGATATGAGAGAATTACTTTTAACCGACAATAAGAAAGATTATAATAAGTGAATTGAAAAGGCGGTTAAAAAGATCTTTTATATATGAAATATAATATAATATAATCATCAGTAATTTACATAACTACCCCAACGGCTAATTTTAACTACCAGGCCAAACGGCTAAAACTTTTTCTGACAGGCTCAACGGCTATCTAGCAGTACCATTTTACTCTAGCAGTACCAATTTTGAACTACCAGTACCTTTGAAAGTTTTTAAAAAATCCCTTATAGTTTTTAGCAAACTACCAGCTATCAACGGATTTGAGTTGTCTTTACCAAAAGCCGTTTGCTTAAGGACTAGCTAACTATTTACAATTAAGTATGGTTAGTTAACAACCATATAGTTTTTGGTAAACTATCAACCATCAACGGATTTGAGTTGTCTTTACCAAAAGCCGTTTGCTTAAGGACTAGCCAACTCTTAAGTTTGTAAAAACTTGGTGAGTGGAATACCAAAAGCCATGATGGCCCAAAGATGGTGCAATTTCCTTGGATGGAGGAAATTAAAAAGGCAATGATGCTGTGTATCTTGGATGATTGGTTCAACAAGTGAAATCATCTAATGTCATGCCTTTGAGTTGAAACTTTCCTTAGTTTGATCTAGATAGAACTTTCTCCTTGAGAAATGCTTCATCCCTTCTAGATATGTGATCTAACTCTATCTTTTTCAACCTTTGCATCATCTTGTATGCTCTTGTCTTTTCTTTCATAAATTGGTGTTTCTTCCATTCTGAGCTATTATATCCTCCCCTGAGATGGTTATATCTCCTGAGATTAATATAATATTGGTTGCCCCTTTTTAATTTGAAAGATCTCTTGTTTTGTTATCAACCTGAAATGTGTTAGTTGCAAACCAAAAGAACAAAGTGCAAAGCACTTGATCTATAGTATTTTGAACATTCAAGCAACAATATGAACAAAACATAGGAATTTTATATCAGCAGGACCAATTTTGAATAGACAGTACCTTTGACTAACTAGCAGTACCATGTTTAAAAGCCAATACCAGTTAATTTTATGAACAAAAACACATGTTTTTCAAAGATTTATCATTCCAATACCTCCTACAAGATATTTGAATCTACCTAAATCAAAAGCTTTGGTGAGAAGGTCTGCATAATTCTTTTCAGAATCAATTTTAATTACTTGAATTAATCTTTTCTCATTGCAATCCCTTATGAAATGGTGTCTGATTTCAATGTGTTTTGTTTTTGAGTGTTGAACTGGGTTTTTAATGATACAAATAGTACTGCTATTGTCAATATAAATAATGGTGTTAAGAAAATTGTACCCATAGTCAAGCATTTGATTTTGGATCCAAAAAACTTGCCCACAACAACTTGCACCAGCAACATATTCTACTTCAGTTGTAGAATTGGCCACCATTGTTTGTTTCTTGCATTGCCAAGAGATTAGTCTGCAACCAAGAAATTGACATCCACCAGTTGTGGATTTTCTGTCTAGAGTTGCACCAGCATAGTCACTATCTGAATAAGCCACCAATTCAAAAGATGATTCCCTTGGATACCAAAGACCCAACCTAGGTTGACCCTTAAGATATCTAAAGATTCTTTTGACTGCTGTGAGATGAGAGATTTTGGGATGTATTTGAAACCTTGCACACACACATACTGAGAATATGATATCTGGTCTTGAAGATGTGAGGTACATCAAAGACCCAATCATTGATCTATAATTATGCAAATCCATATCTTCTCCTTCAGCATCCTTGAGTAGCCCTTTGTCTGGATCCATTGGTGTACTTGCAACTTTAGAATCAGCAAAATTAAATTTCCTTAAGATCTCTGCTACATACTTATCTTGGCTGATGAATATGCCTTCTTTGGATTGTTTCACTTGGAGACCCAAAAAGAAAGTAAGTTCCCCCATGGAACTCATTTCAAACTTACTATGCATAAGTTTTTCAAATTGTACACACAAGTCTTGGTTTGTTGATCCAAAGATAATGTCATCAACATAAATCTGCACTAGCAAGATGTCTTTCTTTGTTCTTTTGATGAACAAAGTGGGATCAATCCTGCCTCTTTGGAATCCACTTTCTAGTAGAAAACAAGCCAATGTTTCATACCATGCCTAGGAGCTTGGTGTAGGCCATACAAAGCCTTGGTAACCTTGTAAACTTTGTCTGGATACTCTGCATCAATGAAGCCTGGAGGTTGAGACACATATACTGGTTCTTCAATTTCACCGTATAAAAATGCATTCTTAACATCCATTTGATAGACAGTGAAGCCTATGAATGAAGCATAGGCCAAGAAAAGCCTAATTGCTTCAAGTCTTGCAACTGGAGCAAACACTTCTTCATAATCTACCCCTTCTTCTTGAGTATATCCTTGTGCTACCAACCTAGCTTTGTTTCTGATCACTATACCCCTTTCATCTTTCTTGTTTCTGAACACCCATTTGGTTCCAATTGCCCTATGACCTTTGGGCAAATCAACCAATATCCAAACCTTCTGAATCTTGAATTGGAGAAGCTCTTCTTGCATTGCTTCCACCCAACTTGCATCATCTAAAGCTTTGTTTATGTTTTTGGGTTCAGCCTGAGATAGAAAACATGAAAACAGGCATATATTGGAAGTATCATTATTCTTTTCTTCATAAATAGAGGAGATAAACCCTTCTTCATCTGAAGATAAGACTTGAGATAAACCAACTTGAGATCTTGTTCTAACACCAGAATTTATGCTTCCAATCACATCATCAGTTGAGTGATCTTTGAGAATTCTAGTGTTTGGTGTTTTTGGAACTTCATAGGTAGATGGAAGATTGCTAATTCCCACCTCTTCTGGGAAAGAATCATCTATTTGAACATTCAATGGCTCAGCAGTATCAATACTTGAACTAGCAGGACCATCTGATGAACTAGCAGTACCATTGTCATTAGCACCACTTTCTTGATTCTCTTGATTCTGAGTTCCATGATCATCTTCATTGCCTTCATTATTTGAGTTTGAAGGTTCTTCTTGACTTGAAGATAGATCCATACTTTTCCAAATTGGTCCAATTCCTTTCACATTTGTTAGTTTCTCTTGAAACTCTATGTGAAGATTCTCTTCCACTAGCCTAGTGCAAGTGTTAAACACTCTATAGGCCTTACTCTGCAAGGAATACCCTATCAAATAGCCAACATCTGCTTTTCCATCAAACTTGCCTAAATGATCTTTGGTATTTAGAATAGTGACATGACAACCAAAAGGTCTCATAAAACTTAAAGATGGTTTTCTACCAAAGAAAAGTTCATAAGGTGTCTTTCTATGTGGTTTTGTCACAAGAACCCTGTTTTGTACATAACAAGCAGTACCAACTGCTTCAGCCCAAAATGAAATAGGCAACTTAGAGTCTACTAACATAGTTCTAGCAGCCTCTATAAGTGTTCTATTCTTTCTTTCTGCTACTCCATTTTGCTGAGGTGTTCTAGCTACACTAAACTCTCTTTTTATGCCTTTTTCCTTGCAAAAGTCATCCATAACTCTATTCTTGAACTCTGTCCCATTGTCACATCTGATGACTTTGACCTTCTTATCAGATTGGTTTTCTACCTCAGTGATATATGTTTTAAGTATCTCACTAGTTTCATGTTTAGATCTTAAAAAGAAAACCCATGAAAATCTGCTATAGTCATCAGTAACAACCAGACAATATCTTTTACCATTCAAGCTGCACACATTAGTAGGACCAAAGAGATCCATATGAAGCATATGTAAAGCCTGAGAAATAGAGTTTTGGGTCTTGGGCTTACAAGAAGTTCTATGTTGTTTGCCATTCAGACAATCAACACAAGAATGGTCGTTTTGGAAAATCTTTTTGGGTAAACCTCTTACTAAATCATATTTTGCAATAGTGTTGATTGTTTTAAAGTTTATATGACCAAGCCTTCTATGCCAAAGCATAGATTCATCCAATGAGGCTTTTGCTACCAAACAAGTTAGACTCTCCTTAGGATCAATATTCTTTAAATTGACACTGTACATATTGTTCCTTTTTGGAATTTTAAGAAGGATCTGACTCTCATTAGGCATCTTAAAATCAGAAGAAAGAACCATACATTCATTGTCAGTAAATAGAACATTGTTCTTTTTGTCACACATTTGTGAGACACTAAGAAGATTAAACTGAAGTTCTTTCACAAAATACACATTTTCAAAATCTAGTTTACTGGTTTTGATAGTACCTTTACCAGTGATCTTTCCTTTTATTCCTCCCCCAAAGGTAACATATCCTCCATCAAATGTTTTGAAGTCTGAGAGGAATGACATGTTGCCTGTCATGTGCCTTGAACATCCACTATCTACATATCCTTGATCTTCAATATCAGATGAATGTTCCTGCACATGAATAAACATATTAGTTTCCTTGGGGTACCCAAGCCATGACAGACTTGGGTTTGCCTCTTGCATCAATGAAGTCAAACCTTTTCAGGATTGTTGATGCACCTTTTGATTGGATTGGTTTCCAAATCCAACATGCTGAGGACTTAACAGCACTTTCCCTTTTAATCCATTGTGTGGTCTTTGGTCTATCAGTACCAATTTTGGCAATACCAATTTTGGCAGTACCATTTGGTCTAGCAGGACCTTTTGGTCTAGCAGGAACTTTGGTTTTTGGTTTCCAAATTTGTGTTTTGACCACATATTTCTTTTGAATAGGACTTTTCATAACTTTTGGTACACATTTGAAAGTGTTTCTTGTACCCTTATCAGTTGGTTTTGCAATAACAGGCTTATTTTGTCTAACAGTATGTTTAACATTTGTGGTGTTAGACTTAACAAAACTTTTTCTGGGGTGAGTAACATTTGTTTTAGACTTTGATTTACTCCCAGAAACCCATTTATTACAATAAGCATGAAGATGATTAAAGCTACCACAATAATAACAAGCCTTATTGAACATAACAAAGTCATCACCTAGTTGTTGTGACTTAAGGTTGTTCCAATTTCTTTGACTTCCTCTAGGTTTGTTATTACATTTTTCACAACTTTCAACTGTTTTCAAAACAGCTTTAGCCTTAGCTTTAACTTCTACTTTCTTAGGACTGATTGATCCTACTTTGATTCCTTTGATAGGAATAGTCTCATCTTCATCATCATCAGATACCCAATCTTCAATAATTAGGACATCTGGTCTCTTATTAGTGAGCACCTTGGAGAGTGAGGCATTCTTAGCACTCTTAGAAGGTTCACTTATCACTACAGGTTTAGCTAATGGTTTGCTAATGATTTCATGTAAACCTGATGCTGCAAGATCACTACCTTGGGGACAAGGAATTCCTCTATAAGGAGGTGGACATTCATTGTATCCTATCCCTGATTTTATTCTTTTATTCAATTGATTTTCAACTATGCTTCTTGTGCATTCAGAAGCAATTTCAAATTTAGTAACAGTCAGTTGAATATTATCTCTAGCCAATGTTACTTTAGTACACTCAGTCCTTAACATTTCTATTTCTGAATCTTTCAAAAATATTTGTCTATTAAGAGCAGTTTTTGCATCAGAAAAGGTGAGTTCATTTTCTCTATAGTGAATGATTTGTTTTTCTAGTTTGGCCATTCCACACTTATGATCAAATAATGTTTGATGAGTTTTTCTGAGTTCTAATGATTGTTCATCAAAAGATTTTCTTATAAATTCTAATTCCTTAAGAAATTCACAATTATTGGAACATTTGATAGTTTGTACCTCAGGAGTGGAGAATGCCATTAAAGCCAATTCATCAGAAGTTGACTCATCTTCACCCATGAAACTCCAATCAAAACCCATGCCATCAATAGCAACCATTGCTTTTGGCTCAACAATTTCAACAACCTTACTTTTGCTTTCAAAGCTTCCTTTCTTCTCAAAGCTTCCTTTATTCCTGTTGTCAAACCCTCTACCCTTGTCATCCTGCTTCTTAGGTCTTCTACACTCTCTAGAGTAGTGACCCTTCATGTGGCAGTTGTAACACTCCACCTTTGACTTATCATAGCCAGCAGGCTCATTTCCATTTATCATTATCTTCTTGCCAGTCCTCATCAACAACTTCTTGGCTCTAATGCTTAAAAGTGAAAGTTGTCACTTTATGTCCATTTCTTCAAGATCATCTGTCACACCCTGAATTTACCTGTTAATGGCAGCGGAATTGAATACCTTGGTGTGACTTTCATGGCGTCTCATACAATGGATATATTGAACGACCTAAAGTGTCGTTTTGAAAATACACGTTTGATCATAAATAAAATCAGAGTTTACAAAACATAGGTCCCAAATGATGTTGCAAGTTTATAAAACAAAACCATAATCGATCAAACGGTTACATAAGTGCATAAAATGAAGTGATGCAAGTCGACCCTGCGACTCCAAAACAATCCAATGCATGCCCACATGATAGCTAATAACCTGAAAATACATTGCTAAAAACGGTCAACATAAAGTTGGTGAGAGATCATAGGTTTAATAAAATGAAGGTATACGATAGCCACAAGTATAAAGTGTATGACATAAGTCACATAAAAATGGTGTACAATAGACTTAAGCTCATGACCCCGAAACTATGACTGAATCTGTGGTGCCCCTCAGAGTGTTTTGCCAGGCACTCTAATAAAAAGACATGAAATGCATCCGCTATCGGTTGTTGGTCAAAGCCAACACGGATGGAGGCGTCACCCTCGATAGATCTATCCACTCACTCTCGCTTACAGGTAAATTAACGGTTCATGATATAGGGGACTTTCATATGGCAACAAGGTAACTTAATCTATGTACAAGGAATTTGATACTAGGGCTCGCATATAAATATGGTTGCAATGTATTCTCCCCCGTGGGATTTGAAATGAAATAATAAATTGAAAAACGGGGCTATGAAAACTCACCTGAAGTGATGATACAACAATGCTATGAAATCGGAATACTTGGAATAACAAGGCGCGAACACTAGCCGCTACCTAAAATGAATATGCATAATCTACTTAGATTATGAGGCAATGTAGTGCATGTACATGTATATGTAACCTATACCACTCGTACTTTGAAAATAATAGTTATCGTTAATATGTAAGGTCCTTCCAAAACTTGATATAAATATGTTAACTTGTTTCGTCAAAACTAGTCATGTAATAAAGTGTATAAAACGTTCGTGTTAGTATCGGCGTTTTGAAAACATGAAATGTAATATGATAGTCGTGTTAATAAGTCTTTGATCGTACGTGTTCCAACGGGTAAGAATTGCGGTTCTCCATAGTCGTTATGTGAAAAATATAGTTTCTAGTACGTAAACATTTTCTAGTTAAAAAGCTGTCAAAATGAAAGGTATATTATTGATGTTTAAACGCGTGTATCTTGTTCGTTATTAGCTCGTTTTCGACGTTCTTTATATCCGTGGGTTCGTATAAACATGTACTAATATATTTTCAGTAGCTCGGGTCATCTAGGTCGCGTTAAACGCCTCAGTTTGTCCGCCGAATGTTACCAAACAGCATGCAGTTTTTCCGGAAAATAGTTTTCGTCGTTAAACTTGTAAAAATCATATCTCCTTCGTTATTAACTCGTTTTTATCCCCGTTTTCGGCCACGGCTTCGTCTCGGAATGTATTTTCTAAATATTTGGCCAAAAATTATCTCACACCTACTGATTTTCCCACGTTTCACTTTTAAGGACAGAATGTTTTATATACTTGTTAAAACTTGATTTTCTAGTTAGTAACTTGTCCAAAAATGTCACAAACAACAACCAATCTTTCTAAAACTTACCATATATCTTTTTAAAGTGTCAAGGGTCCTAAACATCATCATCCATGTAGATCTAACAAGGATCTAAGTATAAAACACATCTAGGGCTCATAAGTTGCAAAAGGTTTAAAAAGGAGTGGTATAGCTAACATATACTTGCAAATCTTGTACAAAAATGATATAAACATTATATTAACTTGGAAAAATTATGAAAATGGGTGTTGACAACTTACTTGAAGTATTAGTGGTGTTTTGATGGTGAAAACCTAAGTAATCCTTGAGTTTGTATTGCAAAACCCTTATAGGAATACTAGTATAACTTGTTTATGTAATAATCTTGCAAAGTTTGATGTTTTCTTCCTCTTGTTCTTGTTATGCCGAAACACACACACACACATATAGAGATGAGAGAGTTTTTCTTGAGATATTATCTAAAATGAAGTGTATTAGGGAAGTTAAGTGTATATATTTAGACAAGATATGATGGGCATTAATTGAGATAGGAAGTTAGCAAGTGATGGGGTGTTTTTGGGGCTCATGGCCGGCGCACAAAGGACAAGGGGGGGGGGGGCCTCTTGATTAAACCATGTGTTGATTTTGTATGTTTAAGTGTAATTAAATTAGTTTTAGGTGTAATCGGGTACCGCGTTTGCTAGAAATAAAATTTAACGGAGTTAGTCGGGACTTGACGAAGTCATAAAAATTACAAAAATATGTTGGGTACAAATATTGGGTGTTCGGGTAATTATTGTTTAGTTTTTACGAAAACCGTCGTAATTATATTAAATGAACGATATAAATTAGATAAATTCGCAAAATACCGGGTAAATGAATTTTATAATTTTCTTGATGTTAAAATGAGTATAAAAATATATCGGGACCATCGTGGGGATTGTCGGACGTGTTAGTCACATTTATCGATCGCGCGTTAACGTTTTAATTAAAAGTAATTATACGTAATACGTCAAATGTAATAAAAATATCAATTTGGTAAACCTACGAGTGGAATAGTATGAAAATGTAAATCTAATGATATGCAGACTATTCCTAGTCCGTATGCAGTGTTCCTACTGATGATGCATGAATTTCGCAGTTAAACCAAACCGGTTATGCGAATATGAATACCCGTAAACTACGTTTACGCTGAAATGGATAATGAACATGAATAGTGATTCCCTCCCGGGGATGAATAGTGTCACATGAATAGTAAAATTTCCGAACGCTTCTCGAAGTCTCAAACTGACTCCAAAAACGATGAATAGTGAAATGATGAATAGTGATCGGTGAATAGTAAATGATGAATAGTAACTGATGAATAGTGAATTGTCGAGGTTAGGAAAGTGACCTGAAATCTCGGGTTGTTACATCATCAGGATGAATCTCTTGAAGATCTTCAAATGATAATACAGACCCATTGTGTTGAGATGTAAGAAAAGCACACCCAATTGTTTCATCTAAAATGGATTTAGTACTACTAGAAGTACTTGCAGTACCAAAGGTTGTGTTGGCAGTACCTTCTTCTCTGCCACCTTTTTCTTCATTATCAACCTTTGAGATGCTTGTGTCGCAATTGGTCTTCTCGTTCCCAAGTAAACTCGGGTCCTCTTCGAGAATTTCAGCGAACTTTCACGATAGGAATTCGACTCTGCTTCAATTGTTTGGCCTCACGGTCCATGATTTCGACGGGTTCTTCCACAAAATTAAGCTTGTCATCTAGTTGAATTTCTTCGAGTGGAATAACGGACGACTCGTCGGAAAGACACTTCTTGAGGTTTGAAACATGAAATGTGTTATGAACGTTGCTGAGTTCTGGCGGAATTTCAAGTTTGTAGGCCACCAGACCAACCCTTTCTATGATCTTGAATGGCCCAATGTATCACGGGTTTAGCTTCCCGCGTTTCCCAAATCGGATCACGCCCTTCCAAGGCGAAACCTTCAACATGACTTTATCTCCAACTTGAAATTCCAATGGTTTGCGTCGAACATCTGCATAGCTTTTCTGTCGACTTCTAGCTATTTCGAGCCTTTCTCGAATTTTAACAATTTTTCTCGGTTGTATCCCGTACCATCTCTGGTCCAGTACATTGTACATCACCGACTTCGGCCCAACAGACCGGTGAACGACACTTACGACCATAAAGTGCCTCAAATGGTGCGGCTTTGATGCTCGAATGGTAGCTGTTGTTGTAAGAAAATTCGATCAATGGCAAATGATTAGCCCAACCATTTCCAAAATCAATCACACACGCTCTAAGCATGTCTTCTAGTGTCTGAATCGTTCTTTCACTCTGACCATCAGTCTGAGGATGGTAATCAGTGCTCATGTCTAACTTGGATCCAAAAGAATCTTGTAACGACTTCCAAAAGTTCGATGTAAAACGGCTATCTCTGTCGGATATGATGGAAACTGGTGCTCCATGTCTTGAGATTATCTCCTTGACATAAAGTCTAGCGAGTTGGTCCATGGAATAAGTCTCTCTAATCGGTATGAAATGGGCTGATTTGGTGAGACGATCTACTATACCCCAATTAGCATCGTAACCACATGAAGTCTTGGGGAGTTTAGTGACAAAGTCCATTGTAATACGCTCCCATTTCCATTGTGGAATCTCCGGTTGCTGAAGTAGTCCTGACGGTTTCTGGTATTCGGCTTTCACTTTAGCACAAGTGAGGCATTTGCTGACATAAGTGGCTACTTCTACTTTCATGTTTGGCTACCAATAAAACCTCTTGAGGTCCTGATATATCTTATTAGAACTTGGATGAATAAAGTACTTCGACTTGTGTGTTTCATTAGGAAAGTACTTCTTGAGGTCTGAAAGGTGAGATGAGTAGTATATATGTTGCTGAACTCTGGTGGAAACTTAGGTTTGTATGCCAACTGACTGGTTCTGACTAGAATCTGAAATGGTCCAATACCGAGAGCTCAATCTATCGGGTTACCAAAAATTGTATCATGCCTTTCCAAGGCAAGGCTTTCAACCATAGTTCGTGCTTCTACTTGAATCTAGGAGGTTCGTTGTTCAAGGGTATCAATTCCGTATGATGTGCATCATGCATCGACCTAACTTCCATTGTTTTCTCATTTCTTGTAACTGATTCTTGACTTGTGAAATTCCCTTTGTTGTTTCCCGGTTTAGTTCTAGGCCCGTGAATTTAACTTTCCAAATTCGATATATAAATATGTATATGGTCACTTCGGCCATAGGGTGTCTTAAATGGTGCCTTTATATATTCCCGTGATGGTTATTTTTGCTGATGATGAAATTCGTCAATACTCGAAAGATTATCCTAATCCATTCAAAGTTGGTTATGTGGTGTTGAATAAATCCTATAGTGTTCAGGTAGTTCTCTTAAGGATTCGTCGGGCTAACTATGGTAGAGCGTGTATATCCAATTAGAAAAGGAATATCTTAAAGGAATTGCTAGAAATCTGAGGGGTATCGTCTATCCTTTCGTCGTTTCTATGTCATGAAATATCCTTCATAATGTAGAGTCTCTCCTAGAGAAGTCAATGGTAAAATTCAACTTAATGGCTGAGTGAGTGCTGAGTGGTGTAAGTATCCGGTGGAAGTTTGTTAAAAGGGGTGTTCATGAAAAATTCCATTTGTTTACAAAGCTTTTGAATGAAGATTGTTATTAATAATTCCTGAAAAAAGTGACTATTTTCTTCACGGCATAATTCCTCCTGAATTATACATAGGTGATCAGGCTATGTATAATTGAGGACCAACGATGCGATGCTTGGTTAAATCGAAACGGTATTACTTTTTCCCAAAAGTTTTAGATGGTGTTCAACGTGTTGTTTTGATAAATGGTTTTCTAGATATTTCCTTTGAAAGTAACATGAAAATTGTCTCGCGTAGCGGTAATAAATACTTGATAAAATGACAGAAAATCCATTTATAGGGTGGTACAAAATGGCTTATTTTGAAAATTCTGAAAAACAATTCTCCCGTAGGGTAGTAAAATAACTTGCATTATATTTGTTGAATGGTTCATTGGATACATGGATGAATCTTTCGAAATGGTAATAGTCTACTAATCTGCCAAGAGTGAAATCAGTTTAATCCCTAATAGGATAGTGGTATGTTGTTGTGGAATGATTGAAAATGGAGCAATTGAAATAGAAATGGAATAACCCAAGGTTGTGAGTATCAGGGAAATAGCAAAAGATAGTTATTACATTGGATAGAAGAGTGCTTATACAACTAGGTCAGGTCAACGTACCAACGGAAAATTACAATGGATAGATACGACCCTGAGGGCTCGAAATACGGTTTATGATATAAGGCAGGAATTCCTTTCCTTAGAACCTGTGCCATCAGTTTCTGAGCCATCCTGTTTGCCTCATCACATGTTTGCGGGTCAGAAGAGATCACATCTCCACAGATGTTTTTAGGTAAACCACCAATGAAGTTTTCCAACTATTTCTCATTATTAGGAACCATAGACGGGCATAAAGCAGCCAACTCTTAAAATCTTCTGAGGTATGTCTCAATGTCATTACCCAATGTCACTAGTTCATAAAACTCGACCTCCAACTTCTTCACTTCCGTGCGTGGACGAAACTTCTTCGTCAACAAATTCTTGAATTCATCCCATGTATGCTTGTATGCATTATCCTTTCCAATGAGCTCGGTGTAGGAATTCCACCATGATATAGCTTCATCAGGGAGTATACTAGCAACAAACTTTACCTTAGCTTCCTCAGGACAATAGCATAGGTGAAATACAGATTTGGTATGCTCAAACCAATGAATCATAGCAATGGCTTCTTCAGTACCTTTGAATTTGATGGGATTACCACTTTTGAAGTCCTTATACGTACACTTTCTTCCATTAGTTCCATTACTAGCTTCCCCAGATGTCTCTATCTGAGGAGCAGCCTCAACGGCTCTTTCAACCACTAGTGTTTCAGGAATACTATTCTTAACAAGCTTTTGGATAGCTGCTTGCGTCATGTTCGGTGTAGCCGATGTAGTCTTAACTTTCCTTGGTGCCATGTTTCTTCAAAACCATAAAAGAATACAACCATGAGTACTCGTAATAGCAACGATCATTGTTCACTATGTATACCACCACAATCATGCGTATATCCTCATAACACATGAATACAACACTTGAAAATTTCGGTCTACATTGACCGGTGTCATAGATAGCACAACCATACCCATATAGTAAAGTCAATACTTGGGGATCTCGTTGTACAACAATCAAAATACCACAAGCTTCTTTGAACTACGCCACACTTCCCGTGGCTAGGATGATAGTAAAAGCGAGTAAAGGTAAAAGCTAGGATGATGTCCTTTTCAATGAATCCAGGGTTGTGGCGTCATAAGGTTAAGATGAGTCCTGAAGTGAGGTCCAGGGTTGTGCATCGATTCATGTCCGAGATAATGTAGATTCCAATCCATTCTTGAGGAATCTAGTGATGTTCCTGTTGAGTCCGTGATCTTGGTGTTATCCACAAAATGTTATTTAATTCATGTCAAGTGAGAATGGGAAAAGGGAAATGACAATGGTCGTACTGAAAGGCAAGGTTAGGCTCCCGAATCTCGAAGGTCTCGGTGTCATATCTGATTGGTGGGGTGTTGTTACGATGACCAATGATGAAATCCAACTCATCGGCTTAGAATGTGATGTAATCAAACTTGGTAATGAGGAGGGTGTTGTGAAGAGTTCTCTTGTGGTGGTGTAATATTGCTCAAAGCATCTTGTTGGTTCATTATGTCATGGAAGTATGAGTCGGTTATACCTGAGATAGTATAGAGTCCTTGCGAGGAATGCCACTCTTTGGCGATTTGTTGTTGCTCTTGTTTGGTTTGTGGGGCATCTAAACCCTCACGTGTAGTCTCAATTAATTAGAGATCATCATCTAACGATGAAGAGTAGTAGGTTGTCTAACAGTAAGGGCTCTCGAACTCTCATCAACCTTAGTCTATAAGGTGGTGTAGTGTCCTTAGTGGTATATGGTAATGGTGTATCAAATCACGTACGCTTCTCGAGCGGTAAGTTAAGTATGTGGGTAGAGTCCCTGAGATGTGATGGTATAAATGGGGTTCCATATGATGATGATGAAGTCGATGGTGATAATACTGAAGGAATCACTACCCTCTTTTACGCTATCTTGCGATGTCTAAGCAGTAAAACTGGAGTATGCACTATGGGACGACCAATAGTGGTATGAGTAGCTGATAATGGTGGTAATACATGAGTGGTGAGTGTTCTAACAGTGAGGGAATGAAGATATACTATCTTTCTTGTAATAAACATCCTAATAGGTCCATAAGTACTAAGCATGTACGTCTTATCAAATGGTATACTCTGTATGGGCTGAAGTAATAGGGACATCCCTGTTCCTAAGATACCTTAATGGTGATAATGATGGTGTAGATGCGACTTTACCCTCCTCAAGGGCTCGGTCTCGGCATCGGATGTTATCCATAGTGAGTATGATGTAAGGTCAACTGGTGAAAGAACGATGTGATGTATGAGTAATGGGCACCCTAGGAGTAGAGGCAACAAAACGTACGCTCTTCCTAGGACCCCCGATCGTCTTGCGACGTCGGAACATAAGAGTTGGATTCTGTGGAAACCGGAATAGTATGGGATGATGAATCTGTAGGTGCACGAGTAACCAAAGGTGGTGCAATAAGTGAAATCTGAGGAGTAGGTGCAACAATGGGAGTAGTAGAAGACATAGTGTCCTCGATGTAAACATCAGAAAGTATAACCATAGGGTGGGAATTGGAAGACATATCTCTGTGGCAACAATGCAAAATGAAATGAATAACCCATGTAATGAATCCTCGTAAATAATAATGTGCACTTATGATGTAATGATGAGACGCTACCGTTGGGGTAGTTATAGTCTAGGGTATGAGGACAACCTAGTTCGCTATAACCATTGCTCTGGTACCAAACTGTCACACCCTGAATTTACCTGTTAATGGCAGCGGAATTGAATACCTTGGTGTGACTTTCATGGCGTCTCATACAATGGATATATTGAACGACCTAAAGTGTCGTTTTGAAAATACACGTTTGATCATAAATAAAATCAGAGTTTACAAAACATAGGTCCCAAATGATGTTGCAAGTTTATAAAACAAAACCATAATCGATCAAACGGTTACATAAGTGCATAAAATGAAGTGATGCAAGTCGACCCCGCGACTCCAAAACAATCCAATGCATGCCCACATGATAGCTAATAACCTGAAAATACATTGCTAAAAACGGTCAACATAAAGTTGGTGAGAGATCATAGGTTTAATAAAATGAAGGTATACGATAGCCACAAGTATAAAGTGTATGACATAAGTCACATAAAAATGGTGTACAATAGACTTAAGCTCATGACCCCGAAACTATGACTGAATCTGTGGTGCCCCTCAGAGTGTTTTGCCAGGCACTCTAATAAAAAGACATGAAATGCATCCGCTATCGGTTGTTGGTCAAAGCCAACACGGATGGAGGCGTCACCCTCGATAGATCTATCCACTCACTCTCGCTTACAGGTAAATTAACGGTTCATGATATAGGGGACTTTCATATGGCAACAAGGTAACTTAATCTATGTACAAGGAATTTGATACTAGGGCTCGCATATAAATATGGTTGCAATGTATTCTCCCCGTGGGATTTGAAATGAAATAATAAATTGAAAAACGGGGCTATGAAAACTCACCTGAAGTGATGATACAACAATGCTATGAAATCGGAATACTTGGAATAACAAGGCGCGAACACTAGCCGCTACCTAAAATGAATATGCATAATCTACTTAGATTATGAGGCAATGTAGTGCATGTACATGTATATGTAACCTATACCACTCGTACTTTGAAAATAATAGTTATCGTTAATATGTAAGGTCCTTCCAAAACTTGATATAAATATGTTAACTTGTTTCGTCAAAACTAGTCATGTAATAAAGTGTATAAAACGTTCGTGTTAGTATCGGCGTTTTGAAAACATGAAATGTAATATGATAGTCGTGTTAATAAGTCTTTGATCGTACGTGTTCCAACGGGTAAGAATTGCGGTTCTCCATAGTCGTTATGTGAAAAATATAGTTTCTAGTACGTAAACATTTTCTAGTTAAAAAGCTGTCAAAATGAAAGGTATATTATTGATGTTTAAACGCGTGTATCTTGTTCGTTATTAGCTCGTTTTCGACGTTCTTTATATCCGTGGGTTCGTATAAACATGTACTAATATATTTTCAGTAGCTCGGGTCATCTAGGTCGCGTTAAACGCCTCAGTTTGTCCGCCGAATGTTACCAAACAGCATGCAGTTTTTCCGGAAAATAGTTTTCGTCGTTAAACTTGTAAAAATCATATCTCCTTCGTTATTAACTCGTTTTTATCCCCGTTTTCGGCCACGGCTTCGTCTCGGAATGTATTTTCTAAATATTTGGCCAAAAATTATCTCACACCTACTGATTTTCCCACGTTTCACTTTTAAGGACAGAATGTTTTATATACTTGTTAAAACTTGATTTTCTAGTTAGTAACTTGTCCAAAAATGTCACAAACAACAACCAATCTTTCTAAAACTTACCATATATCTTTTTAAAGTGTCAAGGGTCCTAAACATCATCATCCATGTAGATCTAACAAGGATCTAAGTATAAAACACATCTAGGGCTCATAAGTTGCAAAAGGTTTAAAAAGGAGTGGTATAGCTAACATATACTTGCAAATCTTGTACAAAAATGATATAAACATTATATTAACTTGGAAAAATTATGAAAATGGGTGTTGACAACTTACTTGAAGTATTAGTGGTGTTTTGATGGTGAAAACCTAAGTAATCCTTGAGTTTGTATTGCAAAACCCTTATAGGAATACTAGTATAACTTGTTTATGTAATAATCTTGCAAAGTTTGATGTTTTCTTCCTCTTGTTCTTGTTATGCCGAACACACACACACACATATAGAGATGAGAGAGTTTTTCTTGAGATATTATCTAAAATGAAGTGTATTAGGGAAGTTAAGTGTATATATTTAGACAAGATATGATGGGCATTAATTGAGATAGGAAGTTAGCAAGTGATGGGGTGTTTTTGGGGCTCATGGCCGGCGCACAAAGGACAGGGGGGGGGGGGGGGCCTCTTGATTAAACCATGTGTTGATTTTGTATGTTTAAGTGTAATTAAATTAGTTTTAGGTGTAATCGGGTACCGCGTTTGCTAGAAATAAAATTTAACGGAGTTAGTCGGGACTTGACGAAGTCATAAAAATTACAAAAATATGTTGGGTACAAATATTGGGTGTTCGGGTAATTATTGTTTAGTTTTTACGAAAACCGTCGTAATTATATTAAATGAACGATATAAATTAAATAAATTCGCAAAATACCGGGTAAATGAATTTTATAATTTTCTTGATGTTAAAATGAGTATAAAAATATATCGGGACCATCGTGGGGATTGTCGGACGTGTTAGTCACATTTATCGATCGCGCGTTAACGTTTTAATTAAAAGTAATTATACGTAATACGTCAAATGTAATAAAAATATCAATTTGGTAAACCTACGAGTGGAATAGTATGAAAATGTAAATCTGATGATATGCAGACTATTCCTAGTCCGTATGCAGTGTTCCTACTGATGATGCATGAATTTCGCAGTTAAACCAAACCGGTTATGCGAATATGAATACCCGTAAACTACGTTTACGCTGAAATGGATAATGAACATGAATAGTGATTCCCTCCCGGGGATGAATAGTGTCACATGAATAATAAAATTTCCGAACGCTTCTCGAAGTCTCAAACTGACTCCAAAAACGATGAATAGTGAAATGATGAATAGTGATCGGTGAATAGTAAATGATGAATAGTAACTGATGAATAGTGAATTGTCGAGGTTAGGAAAGTGACCTGAAATCTCGGGTTGTTACATCATCAGGATGAATCTCTTGAAGATCTTCAAATGATAATACAGACCCATTGTGTTGAGATGTAAGAAAAGCACACCCAATTGTTTCATCTAAAATGGATTTAGTACTACTAGAAGTACTAGCAGTACCAAAGGTTGTGTTGGCAGTACCTTCTTCTCTGCCACCTTTTTCTTCATTATCAACCTTTGAGATGCTTGGTGATGAAACAAATGCCATATTTCCTGAGCTTGACCCAGTAGTCTTCTTTACTTCATGTTCTACAATTTTGAAATTGTTGTAGAGATCATTAAGACTCATCTGGTCAATATCTGGCTTGTTCTTCCAGACAATGACATGCATAGACCATTCTGAAGGTAAACTCCTAAGAAATTTAGAGTTTAGATCTTCTTGAGTTATCATCACTTCATGGATGGCTAACTGACTTGAAAGCTTCTGAAGTCTATTGAACATACTATCCAAAGACTCATTGGTTGTGGCTGTGAAGTTCTCAAATTGTTGTTTGAGAAGGGTTTTCTGTGTTTTCTTGGTAGCATCATTACCACCAAATCTAGCCACAATAGCTTCAAAAAGGGTTTTGGCATCTTTGTATTTGTTAAAGATCAAAAGTTGATCATTTGGAATAGTCATCAGTAACATACTCCTTGCTTTTAGATCATTTCTCTTCTGAACTTTTTCATCTGCATTTGATGGTTGGTCTTGTATTTGTGTTACAAGAGCATCATTTACTGTTGTAGTGGTGATTGAGGGTTTAAATGAGTTGCCTTGTTCAATGATCTCCCAAAGTGCATAGTCCTGCACTTGAAAGTATTTTTCTACCCTTAGTCGCCACATTTCAAACTCATTTTGCTTAAGTAATGGAAGTTTAGCTGCAACATTTGTTTGAATATGTTCAACATCCATTGTTCTTTAAAATTAGTAAATATCAAGCCTAGCTTTGATACCACTTGTGGAACGTTTTGTTTGTTTGATTTGAGATATTTATGTATTGAATGTGTTTAGCATGCGGAATCTACTACAACACACTTTAAAAGAACACAAGGTGGTGAGTTTATGTAAACGTAAGTATGCAATGAACAAAGAACACAACTTTGGTTAACACAAAACGATTCAATATTATTGATGAAATAATACGGATGATCTAAATATCACCGGGATTACAAAGTAATCTTGAATCTAAGATTGTAAAAGGATTTGTGAGTTTGAGTAACTAAGTTACTTGAGAGATAGTTCGGTTTTGGTTAATGATTGAGGAGATGCATGCATGAAGTGGTGACTAAGATATCCTTTTATAAGATAAGGATATCTTATTACAAGATTGTCAAGTGGTTGAATATAAAACTATACTTTGACTATATTGGCGCCTACAATTAAATACAACTACCAATGTACAACTCTGCCATATTCTTCTGTGAACCACAGAGGACTAAACTACTTCTACATAACGTATAACAATGTACAAAGACTAATAATTCAACTAAATATCTATTACAAAATATCTAATCGACTTGACATAAGCTTGGCAGGCTCTTCATCAACTACTAGTACCTTCTACCCAGAAGGTACTGGTAGAACATCTTCATACACTTCAAAATCAACTAGCAGGCTCTTTAACACATGCTTTAGGGTGAGTTACTTACCTCATATCCAAGCTAAATACCATTCTAACATCACCATCATCATCCACATCCTTATCATCCTTATCATCATCATCTTCACTAGCATCCTAAGTTATAATCAACATAAACATAAACACTTGAACATATAACCAAATAACTATAATAATGGTTACTCTAACTATATCTCTTATCTAAACACCTCTAATCATCATATAATCATGATATGATTATACAATGATTAACCTCATAAATCACTAACTTTAACCCAAGATTAGAGTTACTTACCTCATTTAAATACTTGATAAATCTTAAACTCATGAAGTGGAAGCCTAATCTCTTCATCAAAAGGTCACCAAGTCTTTTTCTTTCCCTCCCTTTTCTTTTCTAGACCGACACCCACACACACTCTTGGATAAGATAGAAATGTTTAGAATTTTCTAGGTAATTAGATATTTGTTGGTGACAAGTTTGGTCACATGACACCTTAAGCCCCTCAATACATTTTCTTTTTACTTTGGCCACACTACACATATAACTTATTTAACACATTACAACTTAAGTCCCTCAAGTATATTTTCATTATATATACAACACATAATACTCTCCAAAACCACATTATACAATACTTTGGCTATCGGGTTTGACCGCTACACAACTCCCGTTGACAATCCAATTTAAACAAGCCTTATTCAACTCATTTAGAGTGGGTTCTAGTTGCATACGGGAAACGGGTCTAACAACTGTGCATTGAAGCTCTTAGTGGACCACCCTGACGATAGATCCCCTTTGCATTTGAATTAGATTTTGGAGTTATCTTACATTTAGATTTGTATTCTAGTTTGATAGTCATTATTATTTAGATTTATTATGTCCTTAGTTTCATTTTGAACTTTTGTAACCTTAGTATTTATAAAAGTCTTCCGCTTGCGTATATTATATTATGATTGGCACCATAATGTGATATTTTGACCCTTGTCGGGTTGGGGTGTTACACCCACTTTCGGAAAATAAACCATATACCTTACCATGAAGCTAATAAGCTTAGACATAATTAACCTTGGAGAAGTGGACTAATAAAGGTGACGTAAACTTGAATATGAGACTAATTTCAAATAAGGACTTGTTAATATTCTGAAAACTCAACTTTGACACATATTTAACTTTATAAATGTGTACAATATCTAAATATTATAAATACTTATATATAAGCTTATTTTGTAAACTCTCGTCATGTATAATAAACTAAGACGCGTATTAATCTCTAGGTTATCACTAAAGCTCGCGATCTCTCGATACATCTTATATCATTGTACACTACTGCTGATCACTACGGTGAGTTCATGGCCCCATTTGGGTTAATACATTCGGAGGTTACTAAATTTTGCCAAAAATTTGAAAAAAGTTACTAAAGTTTTTTTTGGTTGAACCGAGTTACTGTAGTTTTCCAAAAATTTGAATTAAGTTACAATAGTTTCCCAAAGATGAACTAAGTTACTATAGTTTCCCAAAAATTTGAATTAAGTTACTATCCCAAAAATTCAGTAAAAGAACTGGGAAACTAGTGAAAATAGGCAGGCTAGAAGGGGAAAGACGAACCGGGAAACTATAGTAACCTAATTCAACCAAAAAAAACTTTAGTAACTTTTTTCAAATTTTTGGCAAACTTTAGTAACCTCCGGATGTATTAACCCGCCCCATTTTTATTCAACTGTTTTATAACTCCTTGGGGGAGATACATGCTAAACTATTTTACTATGGACAATTATTGACAAACTGTATGCTATCTGGATGTATTATTGCCTAAGTACCGTATTGACAGAAAGTCCTTCCATCATGAACAATTAATCACTTGTGTGAGCGCGAATATTGTGGATAGGCCTATCGGAATTAACGAATCCCGTTTGAGTTGTTTAGATAGTTCAACCAAACGCACTATATTTGAGATTTACTAGGTAAATGGAAAATTACCTACATGAAGGCCATGTTACTTTTATCATTTTTATGATAACCCCAGTTAAGCATTGAGTGTTATGAGATTAGGGCAATAATATCTATTTTTTGATAATTGTGAACGTAACAATTATCATTATAACTCTGAAACTATTTGTCCATTTCTACGACTAAAAACTCTATAAATTCACCAACCTTTGTGTTGACTGTTTTAAGCATGTATCTCAGCTCCATAATTTTATTATCATTCGAAAACTTATTTGTGTAATTTGTAAACCTTGAAACTACTGGGACCTCATTTTGTAAACTCTGATATTTATATAATTCGAATGATATATCTTTTAAAATGACTCCGTTAGAGTTCGTTTAAAATGAAGTAACAACCAGTTTTAATTCCGCTGCGTATCACGAAATTGGAGGTGTTACAGGTATGCTATGTGAAAATGTTATCTTATATATGTATATATATATATATATATATATATATATATATATATATATATATATATATATATATATATATATATATATATATATATATATATATTATCTTAGATTTTAGATTTATTGCATCATATAGTTAAAATTATACACTACGTGTATGTGAGGTTTTTATGAGGTGAACGTGAGGGTTTTATGGATGTAGTGAGGATGAGTAATCGGACGGTTGATTGGGCGGACAACTATTATTTCAGTAAGTTTATGATGAGCCTTTTAAATGCTTTTGTCTCTTTTATCGAGGGGGGTGTTTGGGATTACTTAGTGAGAATGCTTAAGTGATAAGTTTGGTTTGACAGAGCGGAGAAGCAGTTTGAATGTTTTTATGGAGGGGTAGTCAATATTGAAATCATTAGAATTGCGTTTTCTTTGATTCAAAATTCTTAAAAAATACAAATGGTTTATTAAGTTGAAGACAAGTACGGTATTATTGTATGCGCTAAACCCTTAATCAAATTACTATAAAGTTTTTGATAATCAAGCTTAAAAAAAAGGGCTAAGCTTGGCCTTTATATTCTCTTTTTCGCGGCTGATAGGTTATTTGGGATTAGGAGAGGATAAGACCGAAGATTTTGACGAATTGAAATTAGTATACGAGTAAAAAGGTAATAAACACACTCCATTCATCATTTCAGTTTCCAAAACCTTCGGCTCACCAACATCAAACCATAAACCCCAAATAGATTTGATCAGCTTCTTAAAAATCTCAAACACCATGTAAATTAAACCATCTCTCTGTGTATGTGTTCCACTCAGATCAAACTTTGTTGAGTCGTTATCATCTTCCCACAAACTAAAGTCCTTATAAAAAAACAGAGGTCATGTAATTTGTGTAAGGTTCATTAAATTGAGTGGATGATAAGATGTAACACCCCCAATATCAGATCGCAGTGAAAATAACATCTGGGCTGCTACTTAACTGGATCATAACATAAGTATTAGAGAACGAATTTATCAAATCCATTTTAAAAGCTTCATTAATTAAAACATAAGTTTTACAGAATTGAAATGCGGAAAACAAGGCCCATTATTGTTATTAGTTGTCCCATAGTACAAAAACCTTGGTCATGAGTGCTATTTGTACACTCCAAAAGTGTGCCTATGCCCCTGCCATTTACTGCCTTGCATCATCATATAGTAAATAGCTAAATACCTGAGAAAAACATGCTAAAAGTGTTAATACAAAGGTTGGTGAGTTCATAGGTTTATTTAAAACAGTAAAGTTGTATCATAAGTGAAGCATGTGACAATTACCCAAATGACACATCAATGTAAATGTCTAGTACTAAGTTTATGCAACCGAAATGGTTTTCAAGCTATGTATAGGAGGTTACACTCCCTGTAGGTATCAAAATACCCAAACGTAATAGGTGGTACGCACCCTGAAGTGTAGGTAGTTACGTACCCAAGCAATGTAGATATCTAGTACCTAAGTAGTGTAGGTGGTTACGAACCCTGAAATGTAGGTAGTTACGTACCCAAGTAGTGTAGGTGGTTACGCACCCCGATATGTAGGTAGTTACGTACCCAAGTAGTGTAGGTGTCTAGTACCCAAATGATGTAAGTAGTTATGCACCCTGATGTGTAGGTAACGAGTGAATAGTTATTGTACACGAATAATCAAGCAATTATTTCGATAGACAAGAAACATTTTGAGAAATCAACCACGTAAAGCGAGTAATGAGTTTAAGTAAAACGAGCATGTATCTCCCCCAAAGAGTATAAAGCTATTAAACAAATAAAAGTGGGGCTATGACTCACCTTTAGTATACCCAGCAAGGTGAAATATGAAATCTAGTAAGTTATGAGAACGGCTCCAACACACGACCTGAATAATAGTGAAGTATGAGTTTCTAACAGTTTTGGCTTTATACGAATGATGTGTGTGAAAATGAGTAACAGATACGAATTGGTTTGGGATGTGTGAGTTTTATATGCTTAAAATGCTTAAAGTTCAAAAATAATATTATATATAATATTATCGTGTTTTTATGTCATTGATTCCATAATTATCGTTTCCTCGAGTGTCGTTGAATTAATACGTTAAGTTATTTGTTAAAAGTTCGTTATATAAATATAACCATAACGAAAAATAAATATACTGAAACAAATGACAAAATGCATATGAAATGAGTAAAACATGAAATAGAAATGATTATAAATAATGTTACTGTTCAGCCCTTGGTCTTTTACAGTATTTACAGTTTTTACCCTAACGGTGTAAGTTTTGCAACATTAGTCCTCCGTTAGTTATGTTTTACAAATTAAGTCCAAAAGTTTCCGAAATGACAATTTATGCTTCCTGTTTACTGGATGATCAATATCTACCCGCAGGTTACCAAATTTACAGTTTAGAACCTAATTATACAAAGTTGACATATTTAACCAGAATAGTAAATTTTGTTTGCAAAATTAGTCCAAAAATCACAAAAATAGTGGGAAAAGTTTTCTTAGTGTTTTAATAAGTTTTAGAAAGCTTATTTGACTTCTAGCAAATTGCTTATTATAGAAAGGAGCTTATTTTCCGTTTAATGGGATTTTAACGAGTTAAGTAAAAGCCCATTAAGAATTTGAGATCCGATAGGTCGTGAAGCAATTCGGGCTTATATTTGGGCTTATTAAGTGGTCTTAAAAACAAGTTCAAACTGCTTATTTCTCAGCTTATTTGCTTAAGCTTATTGGGATTATTTTGGGTTTAAAGCCCAATCCGAAAAATATAAAGGATTTTTAGTGGTTCGATTAGCGATAAGTTTGATGATTAGAAATGACTTTTGAGAGCTTATCATGGGAAACTCAAAACATCGAATTAATAGATGGTATTGTAAAGAATTAGTTCGAACAATAAAATCACTATAGTGTATGTTCAGATTCGATTTAATATGGCCAATCCTTATCGATGCAACATGATCTAAAATAAATAAAAATGACATATATATAAATGAGTTATGTTATATACGGTTAGATATATGAACAAAATGAATTCGATAAGCAGTAAAATGAATATGTAAACATAACATGAATGTGTATATCGTAATTCTAGCCATCCATGAAGGAGGTTAATGATTTCGTACGTAAAATGAATAAATAGAACTTGAAATAAATGTGCAAAAGTAAAATACGATCGAAATAATGAAATATAATGCATGAACTATTGAAATTGATATATAAGTATAGGAAATGAATTAGAGAGACTTACAATCACTTTAGATGGTTTGTTATACATTTAAAGTGATCAATAACATGTATGATCCTTAAGGTCGATCACAAAGGGTTCAGATGGAGTGTACATGAACGAAATATGGTTCGAACGGCTTGGGAAATTGTTTCTGGTACTTTGATGATCTCGGAAAAGGGCTAGAGAGGAATAATTGAGTATGTTTAAGTGTGAGATGAAGAGTATGTATGTGTGTAAGTCGAAGTATATATATATGCATGTACTTAGAACTTATATTATTTTAAATTGCAAGTTGTGAGAATTTTATTCTCTAGCTAGATTCTTGTGAGATTTCCAGGAGATAAGGTGTGATTATGGTCAAGTGTGAATGCATTAGGAGGCGGTTTCACTAGCTTGATTCGGTTATGATCACATTATATGTTTATATGTCTCAAACGACATATGCAAGGGTCCGAATGAGTTTCTAACGTGACCAAAAGCTAGAAAGTGGTTAGAAATAATGTCCTTAGCTCATAATTGACTAGAAAACATAAAATACATAGGAAAAATTTAGGTTTGATCGAGTTTTATTAAGTTGGACAAATGTTAGTCGAATATGTATATCTCTCGGGTGCCTTTTACTTTGCGTTTTGCTCATAGATCAAATCTTCGAATTAGAAAATGAGATTGGTTGATCCTGATTGTTCGTAGTATGAAGAATCGAGTGGTGTAAAAATTCGTAGGTGTTATGTATCGAAATTAAGAGAAATCAAGGCAAGGCTTGACTGCTTCAGTCGACTTGTATATAACCAAATTATAAAGGTGAGTTGGGCCATGAATAGTAGCAGTCTCAATTTTTGGCCCAATCATGTAAATAAGGATTTGTTTGGTTTATAATTGGTTTAAATGATATTCGTGGTCCGTGTGTGAGCTCGTTCCAATGCATTGTATCATGTATCAATGTTTTTGAGTTATCGTAGTGTGATAACGTAATTAAATGAGATAATCCCTCATTAACCAGTGTCAAAAAATAAATAATGCACATTTTCTGATAATTAATTATAATTAATAAAATAGAAAATTACCATTTGTTACATAATAATTTTACTCTTTATGCTTTATTATGGTTTAGTTGTAGTTAATTCATAATTTGTTTGAGGTCTTTCTTTTAACTTTTTTTTTTAATTTTAAAATTAGGGTGTCGTTAATTTGGGAGTTTTGTTGATTTCTTTTGCAGGTTGCCTTGCTGATGATGTTTGCAGCTAAGCCTTTTGAGGTGTTTGTTTTCAAATATATATATATATATATATATATATATATATATATATATATATATATATATATATATATATATATATATATATATATATATATATAAAATTTTTTAATAGTTTTGAAATTTGTGTTTGGTAATAATTTAGAGGTTTTGTTAATTTTTGGTTATTACGTTTTCCAATCAGTTTTTATGAGACAAGAATGTTGCCGTATAATTTGGTTATTATGTTTCAATTAGTTTTTATGCAATTAAAATTGTGGTGATATTAGTTGTGACAGGCTGTGATGAGTAGGAACAGCTTCGATGAAACTGAGATAGTCCGCGTCATAGTGCTCACATGTGGTGGATTGTTTGATGCTTAGTATGGCATACCAACTGAATTTTTTTTTTTTTTTTTTTTTTTTTTTTTTTGCATAACAACTGAAATTTTTTTTTTTTTGTGGTGAAACAGGCTATAGAAAGGAAGAAGAAGCTCGCTGAAAAAAGCAGCAACAAAAGAAAAAAAAAATGAGAAAGAAGCTGAAAAACCAACAGAGAAGAAGGTTAACGTAATAACTATTTTGAAATTTTAAAAGATGGTCCATTGCTGATATTATTTTAATAAGGTGTACCTAATCACTTACTGAAAAAGGAAAACGATTTTTGTATCAGATCATCATGTAAACATCGTACAATCACATTTTTATTTTTTAATCATTTTTTCAGGTGCCTTGAGAAGGTGACGATTCTAATGATGATACATGTGGTTTGTGTGGGAATAGTGGCAATTTTATATGCAGTGATGGACGACCGTCTACTTTTTATGTTCTTCAATATACAGGTACCATATTGATCACTAGATGAAACACGTGTTCCACCTAAAACGTTTGAACACTATATTAAGCTTTATCTTGAAACATCTAGCAATACTATGAGGTTCGTTTAATATTCATGATTAATACTTTTTCACATTTACCATACCCTCACATAAACCCAAAAGGGTATGGTAAATGTGAAAAGGCAAGTAGAACTAAGAAAACAAGAAAGGAAATTAAAGGTGTAGCAACAGAGAGTTTAAATGTCATTTAAAAGACTTTATTACACAGAAACCAGCTGCCATACCAACTAGCTTTTGAATACAGATATGCAAAATATAAATGCCTCTTTTTTTAGTCCCTACTGTAAATATCATCATACTTAGTAATGTTATCAACAATTTGATCGCAAACTTGGACTAAAATTTTGTTAAGGACTTGAATTTCGAATAAAGAGTAATAGCTTTATGAGTACAGATTCTAAGGTATATGCATTCTGTATAACATATGTTATCGTACATATAAATCCGAAAAATAGAAATTAAAGCAACTTATAGTGTATCTGTTTGTTGTGATTTTTGAATAAATGCAGCTCATTAAGATTAATTGAAGGTAGAAACAGAGAGGCTTAAGCAAATGTATTATCACCTATTCCTAAGAAAAACCTCAAAGTGGATACACCGACATTATTGGCATTAAAGCCGACCAGTGTTCACGGTGATTTCTTTTAGTCGTTTGGTTTTTCACGATTGGCGACAACTTCTCAGTGGTTCAAGGTTTGCCCCTCTCTTACAACTCAGCTTTTTTTTTTTTTTTTTTTTTTTTTTTTTTTTTTTTTTTTTTCACATTATATTGTTGTGACAGATGCATAGTGTAAAGTCTTAGGATACATTAGTATGCAATGGTTCAAGGCTGCCAATGTTTCTTTCGAACTATTATAGAAGAAAAAAAGATTAATTTGAATATAATATGTGATTAAAATTTCAGATAAGTACTCATATATAACATAGTAAGAAACCTCAAACTTGATATTCATGACAGCAATTGATTTTTTTAGTTTTCTCAAAATTACGGGTCTGATAAGATTTTTTATGTCAAGAATTTTCCATACTGTAAAAAAAGTTGAATGCACCAGTTACACACCGTAATCTACACATGTTGCATTTTCCATGAAAGTTGACAAAATTAGTGGGTCTAATATGTGCATTATGCAACTTATTACTAATTAGGATGATTAGTGAAGCTACTGTAATATACTTTTGAGGATAATTAATTAAGTTAATTGTGTTATACATGCTAAGTCAAGTTACTGAAGAGTGCCTAATGGGCTGACATTAATTTGGTTAGTTATGAGGCCACAAATTATTTGAAATGGTCAGTTCAAATCAATGTTTTAGTTACATTTTCAGGTTCTTAATTTTCTAAAATTGCAGCTGAAACTGAACCACAGAAAGTTGCCGCACCTAAACCACCTCCAATTGGAACCAAAAGAGGAGCTAAGGTAAATGGTTCATACGTATCACAATATATGTAATTTAAAGAGTATTTGGGGATTTGTTTTAGGAGTGTTAAATGGGATTCAGATCTTGGTGGTCAAAATATGGATTTTACTTTGCAGATGACTTTAAAAAACAGGTTGGGAATGTGTTTGATGTCAGGCATTTTCCTAATCCAAAGACCGAATCGTATGAGAAGGTTAAGCGCACAGAAATTATACGTGCAAATACTGCACCACCGTTCCCTGAATCCTGTTATTCTTCCTTAGATTATGTATTGCATGTTCTTTCCCTGCAACCTCTGATAGTAGTATAGTTTGAAATTTATATTAGTTCAAACACTTTTATCTTTTTTTAGAAAGCCTTATATTACTTAAAATCAGTTTGAATCATGTAGCGAGATACAAAGTCGAAATAAGTATTCACAAGAGGGAGTGATTGAAAAAAGGATATAAACTTCATTGGTATTCCAAAAATGTTATCCTAAAAACTGTTGGTGATTTATGCTTATAGCCGCATTCAAACGACCCATATACTATACAACCATGTATTTACAAATCAAACTCAAAGATGGTTTGCACGCCCATTGCTAAAACAAATGTAGTTGCTAAGTACATTGCAAATAAAAAAGCTACATCTTGGTTCCCTTATAACTGAAACATTAGCATAACCTGAGGTTGAACCCATTCTTTTGCTGATGAAATGTTTTGCACTTAGATATATACAATATGTTTTTATATACGGCCACAAGCTTTTGGTGACTCTTTGTATTTTAAAGTTTTTTTATTATTAGTTACCACTATTTTTGTAACCTATACATATTGCACAGATAATCTTTGCCACATGAATAAGTTAGAAACTCGACTTTAATAAAGTTCATACTCAAATGATCCCAAATACAACTATAAATGTCACACATACTGAGACCACATAACTTCGAACCATTGCACCTAAATAAACTTTACCACATTTGTTCTATACATCAACACAGCATCCCCGCAGCAACGCGCTGGCAAACACGCTCGTTTATATCTATACTACATCAAGACACCTTTTGAATTTTTTCAAAAAAATCAACCGCAAAAACAAATATCTATACTACATAGAATGCATGAACGATATTTTCTCTAATAAAATTTGTAAGACACTCATTAATGCATTTTTAAGCAATACAAGTGTTAATGCATAATATACACACTACAAATTATTGTATTAAATTATTTTACATAAAATTTTAATACACACTACAAATGATTGTATGACACCTTTTGAAATTTTCAGAAAACATCAACCGCAAAAACAAAATAAATGTTTTCAATAAAAATTATGACGAATTTATTAAAGACAAATGATACAAACATGTTAAGTGCTAAGTCTATAATTTAATATATGTTATGTTACTCATATATACATGGTTTATTAAATATCACTTTTCATAGTTAACTCACCATTATTTTAAAATATGAGTTTTATTTGCATTTATAAGCACACTTTTACTTACTCACACATATGTGGGAGAAATATAATAAAACAATATTTTAACAATACCAACAAGTACAACAAAAGACAAACTTTAAATGGTATGTATTTGTAAAACTATTTTTTCTTAACATGATGCAAATTTATTTTTTAAAACGATATGGTGCAGAAAATTTATAATAAAATATAATGTTTAGTGATTAGTAGTTGTATATTTTTATACCGTATAAATGTAATGAATTGACATTGTCTCCTACTCACTTTTAACTATAAGTCAATGTCAACCAATATAATCTCATACATCCATAATATTATCAGCTACCACCTTTGTATTGCTGCAACATCATGAAATTAATCTACAGTCTTTATACGAGTTAGTTTGATAGAGCTTATTTTTATTCAAAAGCATAATTGTCATCATCCGTAAACTTTCAGTATCGGGAAACATCGATATACATTTCTCGCTGAAAATTTTAATTGCAGAATACCTGCCGCCGTAACGCAAATGCTTGGTTTAAAAATACGCGTATCATTGCACAAATTGCATGCATCATTGCATTGCATTTAAAATTTCGCATAATGATGCCTAATGCAAGGCCATCCCAGATTGAGTTTACATTAGACCGCAATTTACCACATTTTTGTAATACTAGCAAACTGTCGCAATCTATAATTTATGTCATTTTTTGCCAAAAATAAACCATATAAAAAAACCAAATATTTTAATGGACTTTTAAGGATAAAAGTCGTTAAAGGACGTCAAAAACAAACACAATAACGAAGATATAGTATCTTGCATTTTGCTAAGTGTTTTATGTCAAACTTTACTTTCGCTTATTTGTTTTACAAATATCGATTATATGCCTAATTTCAATACGCTAGTAACTTATTTTGTAAGTTATTTTTAGGTAAAGGGCCTTCCACTCGGTAAAATATATTACTAAAAAAACAGCTAAGTACACTGGAATGTTGCTGAAGTACCACATTAACCTCTAACAACTAGTTGAACAACCTCTATGTGGAAAACTTGAAGGGGGGGGGGGGTTGAATAGTTTTACCGGTTTTTGATTTGTTTCAAAACTTTACTTGTGAAAAACTTTGATTCGAATCTTTTTTGTAATCAATCAACACCAATATGAACACTAAACTATACTATCTAATATAAACAATAAATGTAAAGAAAAGAGATGGAAAGATCAAACCGGGACAAAGAGATTTATAGTGGTTCGGTCACGAAGCTCTTCTTCGCCCTACTCCACTCCCCGAGTACCACACTCGAGAGTTCTAAGCACTATGTCAACAAAGCTCCCTTCAGGTGGAGAAAACCGTACAACGTCGCTTATCCTTATTTCCGACACTAAGCTAAATGTCGAGTACTAATCTTAGCTAGTACCAATCTACCACGATCCACACGATCCTTACTGCTTCACACAATCAACACACTAGACTCGATCTACCCTTGATCCACTTGATTAACACACAAGCCCACAAGCTACAAGAGATTTCCAAGATCTCAACACGATCACAATGATCTACTCTCACTTGACTCGATCTACCCTTGATCAACTTGATCAACTCACAAGCTCACAAGCTATAAGAGATACTCAATATCTTTACAAGATCACAATGATCTACTCTCATAAACTCTCAAAAGAAAAATGAACTTGATGTGTGCAAGGATACAACAAGTAAGTAACAAGTGTTACAAGTGCACTAACTATAACTACAACACTTTATATCTTCTTTGATACCTTGTGTTCTTCTTTTGCACTAGTAGAGGAATGAAGGTGATCACTTGGTTGGATGATTGGATCACTTTTTAAACAAAAGAAAACTAAATTAAATGATCAAGAAGAAAAGATGTGGAAAGAGTTTTAAACTCAGAAAGTTGTGTGTGAAAAAGGATGCCCAAAAACTATGAAGATGGCTGGCATTTATAGGCAGAAGAAATCTAGCCGTTAGAATAACACAGTACCACTTAATGTCACACGGTACCACTAAATTTAGTGGTACCGTGCCAGACAAGAACACTCAATTTTTTGTTTTTAGTGGTGAAAGTTTATTTGGAGAAGTTTGGGGCTGATTTTGGGGGGTAAAATAGCTGTTATGATATTTAAACTTATTTTTCCAATAAAACATTTCTTAATAATTCAAAAATAACTTGTAAAGTATATTTTTGAAAAAATGTTTTGTCACATTAAAGATGTGAAGCTTTAAACACAAATTCACTTCTTTGATCATTTGTCAAGTTGTAAATTTGTTTGTTCATACCTAGAGTGATTTGCGTAGAAATGGGATCTTTCGACTAAAAACTTGTTTACGTTAATTTTAACGTAAAGTGTTTTCACATTTTGTCATCATCAAAAGGTGAAGTTATCGAAAGATATAAATAACGTTTTTAGAACATTATTTGCATCAACACTCTAGATCATTCATGACAGGCCACAAATGATCAACTAGCTACAAACAACTAGAAACCAATTCAAAGACTAGCATAAACTAAGACACATCAAACTTTATGCAAAACAAAAGAAAAACAACCTATCCAAGTCTAATGTCACGGATGTCAGCAGCTCTTAATTGAACCGCAGAGAGACCACAATCATCCAAGTAATCATCTTCATAAGTATTGTAATAACTAAAATTTAGAAAGCATGTAAAATGACCAAATTGCCCCTGAAACCTTAAAAGTTAATTAAATCACTTATAAAACACCAAATTAATTTCGAATTTCTGGTAATGAACTACATATGAAGTAAAATAATTCTGAGACAACATGTTCACATTTTTACATGTCCAAAAATTATTATTGCACCCAAATAAATATATATATATACCGAAAATAAAATTTGTTTTAATTAATTATAATTATAAATTCATTTAAAAGGGATAAATACCAAAATAAAATAGGAAACAAATTACAAATCAAATTCCCTTGATATTATCTGATATGGGCCGACCTTTAAGCAATATTTTCCCCCTCCTATGTCGGTTATATCATTATATATCAAATACTATTTATTTTGTTTTCAAAAACCCTAACCGAATAACTATAGCCGACAAACCAAAATCCATATCTTCTCCATACGATTTTCTGGGCAAGTTCAAGTAATTTTCTGGTGTTCATCTGAGTTTAAGCAAGCTAAGAAAAATAGGTATTGGATCGTAGGAGGTCTGATTCGATCGTAGGACATTTGTTGTGTCGAATAAATCCATCCGAGAGGTAAGTAATCTTCACGACTAATTCTTATGTTGTAAAATTAATCTAGCATTTTTATAATGATCCTTAGGTCAAATACAACTCAGGAAAAATAATAAACATGAATCATGCAAGCTTAATTAAGCATACGAAATTTAAATAGCTAAAACACACTTAATTCCCAAATATTGTTATACGATTTTTCTGGAAGGTGTTCATAATTTTTACATGTTCTAATATGATTATATAAGCCTAGAGAAATAGCCATGTGATTTTTAGAAGCTTATTCGAATTGATCTTGAATTTTGTTTGAATCGGATTTAATGGAAAAATAAAAAAGAAAAAAAAGGGGAAAAACCCTAGAACCGATTAGGGTTAGGGTTGTTCATGTCAAATCTGATTATTAAATTCCTAGTAATGATTGTGTAATGATGGTATAACGATTTGATGAATTAGGGTTTGATTTTTGCAAATTAAAAAGTTAATCCGATTGGTTTTTAAATCATAAGGGTGTGTTTTGTCAACTTTGAAACTTGTGGGATATTTTTGTAATGTTATATAAGTCTGTGGGAATGAAGGAAAAATATAACTTGAGGGTCCTAAGTGTAATATTGCAAGAAAAGAATTTAATTGTATTTATAAGGGTCGATTTGTAATTAATTAAAGTTAAGGGACCAAATGTGTAAATTCTGAATTCTGAGGGATCTGATTCGTACTATACATAATTCTGAGGTTACATTCTGTAATTTTGTAAAATGGGGTGCTTGTTTGGTAATTGTGAATATTGTAGGGATTTAATTGTGAATATTGTAAATAGAAGGTTTGTTTTGTAAATTATATAACTAGAGGGGTATAAAGTGTAAATTGTGAAACATAAGAGATTAAAATGTCATTCTGAATAATATGAGTATTTAATTCAGTAACTTGAAGTATTTTCATTTTATACCTTTGAATTTGATGAATTTACAATTAAAACCCTAAACTATGTAAACCTGTCATAAATAACCTTAAACTTTTGTAACTTTATAAAATATACCTTAATTCCATAATAATCCTTAAATAAGGACTTAACTTAATCTGAGATATTAATATCTTGCTAAATGTGAAAATCTGTTAATTCTGGAAACCTGCTAAAAATAGAAAGTTACTAAATCTGGAAAGTTACTTAAAATGGAAAGGTAAACTAAAAGTAATAATCTGAGTTAGACTATTTTGTAATTCCGTCCTCTACTCCTTTAGGTGTGAAGAAGGAGAAGCCTTGATCTGTTCAGTGTTTGTTTGCTTTCTTGTTTATCTGCTTTGCTAACAAGGTACAGATATTCTGACCTTCTCACAGGTTTCTCATGAACTCTCTCTCCTTTCTGTCTTGTTTCCTTAAGCCATTGCTATGTTTCCCTTGTTCTGTCAACTCTGCTATGATCCCTTTCATATTCTGATTTGTTTTAACTTCTGATTTGATGCCATTGCTATGAGTTCCTTTGCTTTGAACCTTTTCTATTGATTCCCTTGTTATGACCTCTGATATGAATCTATGTTGTGAAAAACCTTTTAAATTATGACCTGGAAATGTTTTGAGAAGAGTTATTTGTTTAAAATGATGCTTATACTTTTACTTGAAATTCTACTAACTTTTATGAAAACTATTTTAAAGACTATCTTTATGAAAAACCGTTTTGAAGGATCATTTTTATGAAAACAATTATTAAGGGATTTCTTAAAATGGACTTTTGATAGAAATTTCTGAAATGAACTTTTGATCTGAACCTTGACTTGATTATTGATATAAACCTTGATCTGATGAACTCTGATTTGAACCTGATTTATTCTGAACCTCTGATATTTAATTCTGAAATAATTGACATGAACTTTATGCTATGAACCTTCTGATATGACATTCTGATTTTGACCTGATACTTGATACTTGACCCTGACCACGGTTTGATACCCGAGCCACTATCTGTATCACTAGGCATGAGGGTTTCATGTCCATGTCATTGATGCACCGATGGCATGACTCTAGGGCAGGAGAGTGATGACCTGTCCCGTCCCTGACTTTATCTGATTTGGTGTGTATTGGTAGACTCTGGCCACCTGGGGCGTATGGATGCATCCTAGATCTGATATGTTTCTGTTATCTGTATCTGTTTATCTGTTATATATATCTGGTGACTGATGGTGTGTGCGATACACGTCTTTCACATATCTGGGAGCTAGCTACTCCATTTGAAGAATGAGGACACCCCTCATATTATCTGATTATCTGAGAGGTCTCCCCTCTCTATGATTTGAAGTTTTATGGTTACGATATGGTATGATCTGTTTCTGGGCTCGTGGTGGATTACTGGTCCTTTTTCTTTTTCCTTTATTCTTATTCCTTTACTTATTCCTTAACCCATATTACATCTGTGTAACCTTTATTTCTGTTACTTTCTACTGTTCTCTGCTACTGCTTTGTTATCGTTATATCTGTTCACTGAGCTCTCGTAGCTCAGCCGCATTTCTTTTCCTGCGGCAGGTTTTAGTAGGAAGCTGGGAATGAGTGGAGAGTAACCTGGATTTAGAAGATCTGATAGCTATTCTGGATTAGAGATGATTAGAAGTTGTTATACTTTAGAATTAGTATTTATCGGAAGTTTCATTTGTAACCTTGTAGTTTCTGTATTTCATTTGTAACCCTGTAGTTTCAGTATTTCATTTGTAACCTTTGAAAATTCTTGTATTACTATAGATGTATGCTTTGTTTTGATCTGATATGAAACCATTATTGTGATATCTTGACCCTTATCGGGTTGGGGTGTTACAATTTATGGTATCAGAGAGACAGGCTGCGACTCGTAATACATTTACCCTTGACCTGTGAAGTCTGGACCACTAAGTTTCCACTGTAGGCGCTCGTAGGACAACCTTTGAGAATTTGCTTTAGGATTTCCCTATAGGAACTTAAATTCTGACCAGTGAGGAATGGGTAGACTATAAGTCATATGTTTAAGTAGCATTGCTTCCGCATCACTCTGATTCGTGCCTTGCTTTTGGTTAAAGACTATTGAAATCACATTTGGAAATTTAGAGCTTATGCCTTGCACCACCTAAGAATTGAATCCTGAATAAAACCTGAAGCATTGAAAATTGCATAGTAATTGTCTGACACTATTTGATCCTTGCCTTCAGATTCCGACTCCGACCTCTGATCCTTTTGTTAATCATTCTGATGCCTCTTCGGGCATTCTGAGAATCCCCATGACGATGATATACTTAATACATTCTGTTAGTTGTTTCTTGCTTCTGATAATCATTTATGAATCTTTTGACACATTTTAATTTCGTCTTAACCATCCCTGTTCCCATAAGAAGTCTGGTGTTCTTATAAGGGTTGATTGACTGATCATTTAATATTGGCAACTATCCTCCTATGTCTCACCTTTGGCGTTTGAAACAATTTTGGAACCCCTGCCATGATTACGGGTTGTTAAACTTTTGCTGCCACTACCTGATTTTGACCTTCACTTCCGACCTGTTGGATAAACAGTCTGATATCTTTCCGACCATCCCGAAGGCCGTGTAACCCTAATGTGTTTGACACCTTCTATAAATTCATTACCGTACTGGATATAAATGTATCATCTGATACTATTCTGCCTTGCAAATCCATTACTACTCCTATTAGAACTCTGGTGATTATTAACCTTGGGTATATAAGTTTATTCCCTCCCTTGAATGATGAATCTTATTTGCCAATCAGTTTTCCTTTGGAAGGATTTGATGCAAATACCATCTCTGTATGGAATTGTAAACTGAGCATGATGATGCTGATAACTGATATTTCATACGCCTCACTTTGACAGTATACGATGTTCGTATTGCCGATAATTCGCAACCTACCTGCCACTTGTGCTAGATAGCTAAATAAGATTCCAACACCTTGAATTGTTCGCCTATATATCTCCACACTATACTGAACCATGTACTTGACTCTGACATATGAACTATCCGTTTGGTTTAGTGACCATATTCGTTCTGCGGATCTGTTTACTATTGATATACTTGATTTTGGAGATCTTTTGGTTATTGATTGGCTGGCTCTTCGTAAAAGCTACCATAAGACTACCGTATTTGAAATGTGATCCTTAACAATCTGCTCCACCCTAATTTTGTTATGATAACCGTTAACCGCTCAAATCTGCTAAGCTTAAAACTGCTATGGAAATACTTACCCTGATCTCATTTGATCGTCAAATTCTCCTGACACCTATTAGTATCCACCATTAGAAAGTTTTGGCATTGGAAGTTTTGTTGTACAAATTTTCTGGTGCTTTCTGATGAAACTTTTGGGTATCTCTCCTGATTGAGAAGTAGAATTGACTTTGAACCGATATCAGCTGACGAACCATGATACTGTTGAAGTTGAGAGATTGAAGAAGCTGATGTAATATGTTTTTGTCCACCTCAGTGTTCCCTTCGAATACCCTATTAATTTATGAAGAAGAAGGAGAAAATTTTGCGTCTGCATATCAACTATCGTAAACCTAACCGTAATTCTAACCATAATCACTTTTCATTTCCGAGTATCAATGATTAAATTATTCTATCCTTGTAAACTCTGTATCAGACGACCTCATTTAATGTCTGAAGGACTGAAGAAGCAACCACAAGAACTCCTAAGATAGGAGATGACTAACTGAGAGCAACTTCCGTAAAGTATTTCAGTTTTATTCGTAAAGATTGGTGATGTGAATTAGATATGAAGTTTTCCCTGAAACGATTCATGAAACTACTCTCGTACTCATTGTGACCATTATGAGTTTTAAATGATGCCAGTTGTATTGGCTAATGGAACCATGTTTTCGTGAGTAATTGGACAACTGTCATAGTATGACAGCATGTTTATGCTCTGAGACGAATAAGGAACACGTAGATCATCTTTGTATTAAGGAGAATGACCCTTTGTTCTGGAAGAATAGATTTGATTGGCGTTCAGAGATTGTAGCAGACAACACTACCAGGCATCCGGTAACAACAGCAGTTTGAGTTGGCGAATTTCGAACTGTGCTGGAAGACCGGTCTAAGACACGCAGTCTTGTTTCTCTATTCATTTTAGTTGTACTAAGATGAATTGAGAGCAGAAGCAGACTCGCGAATGGAAGATGCACAGTGACCATGTCAGGGATTCACGTTCCACACCCCAGTGTCCAGAAGAAGTGCCGAAGGCTTGAGGGACCAGACTCAAGTTTATATTTCCTTTCCACTCTGTGATCATATGGACAGACATAGACAGACTACTTGGAATTTGAAATCATGTAATGAATGTATGATATTTCTGAAGCGAACGTTTGTGTTTGGAAGAGTTGAATCTGTGAAGGATGAAGCTATGGATGACGTAATTCATTTTCCCCTTGACCTACTTAAGTTTCCGTTACCTGATAATAAGATCCTCTGAAAGATTTTGTTTTCCCTACTAGTAATTCCGTTTTGTGTAGATTTTGCGTATGTTGGATGATGGTTTGTTATGAGAATTTTGAAGCAACCACTAATATTGCCTGGGTTGATTCTGGTGAGTGATGAAGGATTGACGCTATTGGCGACGTATCCAATTCTGATAGACATTCTGGATCTGTTCCGTTAACTCTTTCGAGTAGTTTGTTCTCCTCTTAGTTAGGGTATTTGATTTTGATGACCTCTGAGACCGTAGGAAGTTTAGGTGGAATAAGATAAGTTGTTCTGTTCACGACTTGAGATAAAGTATGACCATCATGAGGGCATATTTATATGATGCCAGTATTATGACGTCTGGCCAACGTGATAATACTTACATCATATAACATGCACTTGTTGTGGGCATAGGATATTTCGAGGAGTGCCTTAGAGCTTTGGAAATTCTGATAACTGTTGAGAGTATCTGCATTAGTGAGACCTTAAGTTCATTCTAACTGTACGCGTAATCTGCTTTCACCGTTATGTAAATTGATACGTCTGGATTCTCGTCACGCATTCTGCTGACCTCTGAACTTCCGATAATAATCTTAGGTTCTGTTATAGAACTTCCGCCAACTGATGTTATCAACAATCTATTTTCTGTATGTCCTCATCTGATTTGTCTAATCAAATTCTGTGGACGGCATATCCGTCAAAATCCTGTGTAGTTCTTACGTATCTTCCGAGAAAATCCGATTATCATCTGTTACGTTCGATATATTATTCTTTTGATCTGGATTCGGTATGATTTGTCTTTCTGAGGAAACCGAAGTTTTGACCTACAATATAGAGTCATGAGAAACAAGTCCTTCGTGTTTCTGTTCACAGTCAGTTGTGTTTCCGTTTCGTTCACCTCAATTTTCGAGGACGAAAATTTCTCTTTTAGAGGGGAAGAAGTTGTAATACCTAAAATTTAGAAAGCATGTAAAATGACCAAATTGCCCCTGAAACCTTAAAAGTTAATTAAATCACTTATAAAACACCAAATTAATTCCGAATTTCTGGTAATGAACTACATATGAAGTAAAATAATTCTGAGACAACATGTTCACATTTTTACATGTCCAAAAATTATTATTGCACCCAAATAAATATATATATATACCGAAAATAAAATTTGTTTTAATTAATTATAATTATAAATTCATTTAAAAGGGATAAATACCAAAATAAAATAGGAAACAAATTACAAATCAAATTCCCTTGATATTATCTGATATGGGCCGACCTTTAAGCAATATTTTCCCCCTCCTATGTCGGTTATATCATTATATATCAAATACTATTTATTTTGTTTTCAAAAACCCTAACCGAATAAATATAGCCGACAAACCAAAATCCATATCTTCTCCATACGATTTTTTGGGCAAGTTCAAGTAATTTTTTGGTGTTCATCTGAGTTTAATCAAGCTAAGAAAAATAGGTATTGGATCGTAGGAGGTCTGATTCGATCGTAGGACATTTGTTGTGTCGAATAAATCCATCCGAGAGGTAAGTAATCTTCACGACTAATTCTTATGTTGTAAAATTAATCTAGCATTTTTATAATGATCCTTAGGTCAATTACAACTCAGGAAAAATAATAAACATGAATCATGCAAGCTTAATTAAGCATACGAAATTTAAATAGCTAAAACACACTTAATTCCCAAATATTGTTATACGATTTTTCTGGAAGGTGTTCATAATTTTTACATGTTCTAATATGATTATATAAGCCTAGAGAAATAGCCATGTGATTTTTAGAAGCTTATTCGAATTGATCTTGAATTTTGTTTGAATCGGATTTAATGGAAAAATAAAGAAAAAAAGGGGAAAAAACCCTAGAACCGATTAGGGTTAGGGTTGTTCATGTCAAATCTGATTATTAAATTCCTAGTAATGATTGTGTAATGATGGTATAACGATTTGATGAATTAGGGTTTGATTTTTGCAAATTAAAAAGTTAATCCGATTGGTTTTTTAAATCATAAGGGTGTGTTTTGTCAACTTTGAAACTTGTGGGATATTTTTGTAATGTTATATAAGTCTGTGGGAATGAAGGAAAAATATAACTTGAGGGTCCTAAGTGTAATATTGCAAGAAAAGAATTTAATTGTATTTATAAGGGTCGATTTGTAATTAATTAAAGTTAAGGGACCAAATGTGTAAATTCTGAATTCTGAGGGATCTGATTCGTACTATACATAATTCTGAGGTTACATTCTGTAATTTTGTAAAATGGGGTGCTTGTTTGGTAATTGTGAATATTGTAGGGATTTAATTGTGAATATTGTAAATAGAAGGTTTGTTTTGTAAATTATATAACTAGAGGGGTATAAAGTGTAAATTGTGAAACATAAGAGATTAAAATGTCATTCTGAATAATATGAGTATTTAATTCAGTAACTTGAAGTAGTTTCATTTTATACCTTTGAATTTGATGAATTTACAATTAAAACCCTAAACTATGTAAACCTGTCATAAATAACCTTAAACTTTTGTAACTTTATAAAATATACCTTAATTCCATAATAATCCTTATATAAGGACTTAACTTAATCTGAGATATTAATATCTTGCTAAATGTGAAAATCTGTTAATTCTGGAAACCTGCTAAAAATAGAAAGTTACTAAATCTGGAAAGTTACTTAAAATGGAAAGGTAAACTAAAAGTAATAATCTGAGTTAGACTATTTTGTAATTCCGTCCTCTACTCCTTTAGGTGTGAAGAAGGAGAAGCCTTGATCTGTTCAGTGTTTGTTTGCTTTCTTGTTTATCTGCTTTGCTAACAAGGTACAGATATTCTGACCTTCTCACAGGTTTCTCATGAACTCTCTCTCCTTTCTGTCTTGTTTCCTTAAGCCATTGCTATGTTTCCCTTGTTCTGTGAACTCTGCTATGATCCCTTTCATATTCTGATTTGTTTAACTTCTGATTTGATGCCATTGCTATGAGTTCCTTTGCTTTGAACCTTTTCTATTGATTCCCTTGTTATGACCTCTGATATGAATCTATGTTGTGAAAAACCTTTTAAATTATGACCTGGAAATGTTTTGAGAAGAGTTATTTGTTTAAAATGATGCTTATACTTTTACTTGAAATTCTACTAACTTTTATGAAAACTATTTTAAAGACTATCTTTATGAAAAACCGTTTTGAAGGATCATTTTTATGAAAACAATTATTAAGGGATTTCTTAAAATGGACTTTTGATAGAAATTTCTGAAATGAACTTTTGATCTGAACCTTGACTTGATTATTGATATAAACCTTGATCTGATGAACTCTGATTTGAACCTGATTTATTCTGAACCTCTGATATTTAATTCTGAAATAATTGACATGAACCTTATGCTATGAACCTTCTGATATGACATTCTGATTTTGACCTGATGCTTGATACTTGACCCTGACCACGGTTTGATACCCGAGCCACTATCTGTATCACTAGGCATGAGGGTTTCATGTCCATGTCATTGATGCACCGATGGCATGACTCTAGGGCAGGAGAGTGATGACCTGTCCCGTCCCTGACTTTATCTGATTTGGTGTGTATTGGTAGACTCTAGCCACCTGGGGCGTATGGATGCATCCTAGATCTGATATGTTTCTGTTATCTGTATCTGTTTATCTGTTATATATATCTGGTGACTGATGGTGTGTGCGATACACGTCTTTCACATATCTGGGAGCTAGCTACTCCATTTGAAGAATGAGGACACCCCTCATATTATCTGATTATCTGAGAGGTCTCCCCTCTATATGATTTGAAGTTTTATGGTTACGATATGGTATGATCTGTTTCTGGGCTCGTGGTGGATTACTGGTCCTTTTTCTTTTTCCTTTATTCTTATTCCTTTACTTATTCCTTAACCCATATTACATCTGTGTAACCTTTATTTCTGTTACTTTCTACTGTTCTCTGCTACTGCTTTGTTATCGTTATATCTGTTCACTGAGATCTCGTAGCTCAGCCGCATTTCTTTTCCTGCGGCAGGTTTTAGTAGGAAGCTGGGAATGAGTGGAGAGTAACCAGGATTTAGAAGATCTGATAGCTATTCTGGATTAGAGATGATTAGAAGTTGTTATACTTTAGAATTAGTATTTATCGGAAGTTTCATTTGTAACCCTGTAGTTTCTGTATTTCATTTGTAACCCTGTAGTTTCTGTATTTCATTTGTAACATTTGAAAATTCTTGTATTACTATAGATGTATGCTTTGTTTTGATCTGATATGAAACCATTATTGTGATATCTTGACCCTTATCGGGTTGGGGTGTTACAAGTATTGTAGTCACATGTACCATCTTTCCATTGCACCAAAAGACTCTTCGTGTTCCCTCCACTACCAAAATAACTAGTTGTGACAAATGGCAAATTTTCACCATTAATTACATAATAAATGTTAATTTATTAGTACCAGACCAATGAAAATTAGGCATGCATAACCATTTTGGGAAAACAAACCCGCACATTCTAGCATACATTAACTCACCAACACTATTAAATCTCACCAGAACTGTAAATTTTCCCTTATCACATTTTACAAATTATAATGTAGTAAAAACGGGAGGTTATCTCATTTTTACTCAAGATGAAACCACACGCATACCTATATCACACCAGTAACAACTTTAAAATTCAAGAATTATTTGAATTCATAAAACCCTAAATTCATTCAAGTATTATAAAATCGTCTCTAAAAATCCATCCATCCATATTCACATCGGTTCCGGGAAGGACCCGAATTCAACTCAGTTCAGTGGGACGCGGGTATAATTTACCCATTCCTAAATAAAATCAGCCCGTATATACATTAAAATAAAACTCCACTCACAAAGTTATCAAAATTATTGTCTTCTCCCCTAGGTTTTTTTCCGCCTCCCTCCTTCCCCAAAATAAGATACGATCCATCACCATCCACCATCTCTGTCATCCTCTTCTTTTCGATCTAAACAATCGCCATCGTTTTCATAGGTCTCGATTTCCCCAAGTCAAACCTAGAAGACTACATAAGATGAGGAAAGAACACTCGAATGGAAGTGTTGGTTCTCCCAAATCCGAAAGTAGTTATGGAGTTACTCTCCATTTTCTTCTTTTTAAGCCACTATCCCAGAGACATTCGAATCACACCTCATCAATTATACTCAAAGTTTCTGAGAAGATCAAGAACACTCAAGGAAGAACAAGTGGGTGAGGTGGTTGTGGTTCGATTTAGGATAACTGGGTTTTCGGATTGAGTCTTGTTCGAGTCTCCTGAGTTCATCCTCTCGTCCGAATCATTGTAAGGATTAAACCTTATATTAGAAATCTTTTTAATCTATTCGTGTCATTTTAGATTAATTTGGTAAATTTTAGATCGAAGAAGAAAAGATTTAAGTTGTAGGATTTTGTTGGTTCGATTATTACTAAAGGTTGTCAAGAAGTTAATTGTTGTTGTTGTTGTTGTCAAATTTTAGATGTTGTTGTTGTTGTTTCGTGTGGCATAGGATCTGTGAATCTAGAAATCATTGTTGGGATTGTTGAAATTTCATCCTTAGGTCGTAGAAACCAAAAAAACCCTTAGGATTGATATGGTAGTTTAGCCGAATGATTGTAGGTTGATGAGGTATTGGGTACTAGAACCATTCGTAATGACCAACACTTTGGGTTAGTAATAATTGTCTCGGTTGTAAACCTTGATCATCTATGGGTCGATTGGGAAACACCCAATGCAGGGTGTTTGGATGATGATATAGGCTGAGGGAAAACCACCCCCACAGGGGAGATTCTGGCCGAATCTGTGTCGAGTTAGACTTACCCCAGGCAGCCACCATGGAGGTGAGCTAGCCATGGGTTAAACCTCACATTAAGCAAAGAGAAATAGCTTCTCAACTCCCCCCCCCAGAAATACACCATTTAGAGCCGAGAATGAGAGGCAAGAGTTAAGGGGCGTACCCTTGGTTCGAGTCCAAAATGTACCCACTTTGACCCGAGGTCGAACCCCATTCGGAATGGAACCTCTCTTGCTCATTTCGAACCCACAAATACTGTCAACACCATAGATTGCCTTGTGTTGGTTTGCTTTAGGCTAAAACACAATGATGTGCCAAGGGTCCTCTTTTGTAATAAGAGTTGTGCACACTCGTTATTAGTCGTTTCCCTATCGAAACGAGAAGAGTTATGCCAAAACCAAAACTCCCCCATAACACCGAGACACCTACATTTAGGAGTTGAGTAGTACTCGACCCAAGGTGAGCCAAGTCATGAGTTTTCTAAGGCCATTAGTGTCGAAAGGTTGGTCTAAGACTTCCCAGAAAAACGCACCAAGTCTTTTGAGACTTGTATGTGCGTGTGGTGTTTTCCTTTACCAGGCCAAACCAAAACTAGCCCACTTAGGACCCATGTGCAAAGTCCAATCAAGAGCACCCTTGGTCTAGCCCATGATGTATCTGCGAAGAGTTAGCTTCGGCTAACTTGAGCCCACCAGGCCCAATATGGCTCTTGGCGGCCAAAGCAGTCAGTCCAGCCCAATGCTGATTTTCCCCCCCTCATCTTTTGACATAGTTGGGCCGCAGCCCAACAAGTGTTATAGATATATAGAAATTCAATTTGTGAATGGATATAATAGCCGTGAACCAAAACTTTATTAAAACCAAACACAAACTTTGTATTGAAACTAACGTATATAAAACTTGTGAGACACAACCTAATAATCGTCGACTAAATAATTGGACCTTTAACTTGTAATTGTCACTTGAAATTCATCATACGTTTATATTAAACTTTAGCACATAAAAGTTGACATAAAAGATATACGTCACCAAGATATGAAACTCGACTAAGCTAACAACAAATCAAATTCATATTAAGTATAGGGTAGAACACACCTTAGTGATTTGACACTTATACCGTTGTTTTGAAACTAAATCAACCAATAATCATGACATTAGCTAAATTAGAAAATGAAATTTTAATATAAACCTTACTTAAATTATTTTAACGAGATCAAAGGGTTTTCTAAACTTATAATTCATAAAAACAAGTCGTAACTCATAGTTAATAACTAGATAAACTTAGTTCATTTTAATAAACGAGATAAACCAAATTTTTATTAAACCAACTTTATATTACATTTTCTCAAAACATTAAACTATTAGATAATAAACGTCACTTACGCTTAATTTTATTTCAAAAAAAAACCTATATAACTAGATATAACGACTAAACTACACGACTTTAATATTTATATCACATCTCTATTATATCTACTCGTGCTTCAAATCGTTCATTTCATTTCCTTCCAAATTCCTTCACTTCAGATTCCTATAATATTCTCGTTTCCTCATTACCGTACATTTAAGTCACCCGTAGAGCTAAACCTTACCATTTCTTAGGGATTCATTCGTAACCTCACTTGCTGCCACACAAGTGGCAACAACATAATCACTTTAAATAGAATTAAATTCTGAAAAGACTTAAATTTAATACTTGAAACTAAAACATGGTTTATTAATCTAGGTTGCGTGTTGGTGCCATACACTTCTTAATTTCACAGCATTCACTATTCAGACCATTAAAGGTGAGTTTATAGCCCCTCTTTACTTATACTTATTTTATATGAATGGGGTGAGAAACATACAAAACCAATTTTATGGACCATTAATACTATTTTTACCAAAGTTATTGCACAGTTAGCCTAAGCCCTGTTATGTCCCCTACTGCCCGAATTTCATGAACCGTTAATTCCCGACAGGAAGTGTGAATGTTATAAATAGATCTATTGGGAGTAACGTCCCCGTTCGGTTTGACCGGATAGGCAAACGAATGTATACCATATCAAAGTACAAGTGTCTGGGATACACACTTGCCAGGGCATTTATATTTAACATGCTTCTAGAGCATGCAGACCTGTTATAGCTTCGGTTGCATGAACTTAGTGCTAGCGTAATAAAATATTAATGTGACATTTCTATGCTCAGAAACAAAACTATTGGCCCAAATTGATTATAATTAAACCTATGAACTCACCAGCTTTTTGCTGACTTTTAGCATGTTTTTCTCATGTATCTAGACAAATGCAAGTTGTGGCAAGGTTTGGGAAGGCGGCGGACTTATACTATTAGCCAAAGTGTTTTAACAAATGTTTAAGACTTGTTTTTGAGGGACCAATAAACTTTTGAGCAAACTTGTAGCATAAAGATTGTTATAATTGAATTAAACAAATTAATATATTTTTACGAAGTATGTATTCGGTTCTTCGTTACCTCGCATTATGATTTCAATTTCAGTAGCACCCCATGACCCTAATGCTTCCGCAAAGTCAGATTTTGGGGGTGTTACACTAGTCACGTTGTGATCATTAAGAACTTCATCGTCATCGCTGTCAGAAATAACCACATTACCTATCTTAGAGAATGGGTTTCCCACCTTAGTTGAAGAAGTACAAGGCAGTAAAGAAGTACAAGGCTAATCAACCTGCACCTTCTCTTTCAAGTCATTCATAGGTTGATCTTGATAGCCCTTACCATTCGGTTGTAACCCATCTACATCCTCCTCCACCAACGAGTTGAAAGCATCAAAAGAATTGGAAGACTTAGTGTTCGTACCAGATTTAGCATTAGAAGAAGAAGCCTTAGTATTCGAACCTTGATTGCTATCTGTTGTCGGTTTAAGCCTCCAAAAGTTTGGTTTTGGCTTATTAAGAAGAACACCACCTATATGCCGTGCTTGAGAAGAAGCAACTACATTCTTCCCCTTATTCTTTCGATTCCGTACCTCAATCAAACCCTCTTCATGATTATCCACATGATTAAACTCCTTAGCTACCACATTAATGTCATTACGAACAGTCTCCTTAACACATTTTGGACAATCAAGAAGAGCATGCCCAAAGGAATTTACATTCACCACAATGAGGAGGCTTCCATTCATATTCGACATTAATAATTTCCCTAGTATATCCGCTACCATCCTCTTTCGGCATTGCAATAGTAACTTGGCTCTTCAATTCAGAATCCACAATTAATTCAACTAAAGCACGAGCAAAACTAATACGAACCCATGAATCAACACACATAGAACTTATTTTGTATAAATAATTTTAGTACTTCTTTTAATACTAAATAATTTTAGTACTTCTTTTGTATAAACTTATTTGGCAAGTTTATTACATTTACTTGGTACTTGGTAGAATATACTTGTATAAAAAATTTTAGTATTTTTTTAATACTAAACGCATCGCGTCTAATATGCACTCGCATTTGTCTTTGAGACCTTTAACATATCGGATTGAAAAAGCATTTTGAAATCGAACGCGCAACCCCGCTAGTATGCAAAGACCTAGACATCAATGTGTGAGACATTTAATATTAATGAATTCTTAAGGTATTCAATAACCAGCTAGTTTGAAAAGATGGGTTAATGATTCATTAAATCGTGACATTAATTAAAGCTAGGTCATTATATTTAAGTTGTAACATAATATTAGGGATGTTGACTAGGAGAAACTTTTTCTGTTCGCATGCTTTAAAAACTATGGTTTAAATGCTACTAGATAATACTCCGTATTTGGTTGAGTGATTTAATATGGTATATTAGGTGACCTAACCATTAATTAGTTTATCTAAGTTACCAAAACCAATACAAAGTTTCATTACAGCATTTATTCTACATTGTTTATCAAGTGATACACGATTTTTGTAACATTTATATTATTTCTGAACCTTTGTAGAAGAGATTCGCGGCATATTGATGGTACATTAGAGGGGACATTTTGCAATTTCAAAACAAATATTCTGCAATCGTTTATGGACTTTCATTGGGAGAAGAAGGACGGCAATGGCTCTCGTGCTGTCTCGGCCATTGTGCGGAGGAGGCAAGGTGGTCAGCGGTGTTTTCCGAGCACTTGATCTACGAGATATTCTCTGAGTTTGGGTTGATGCAATCTTAAGTTTTTAACTTTAGTTTGACCACTTTCTATGCTTATTAAACTACTCCAACATGGTGTTAAAAAAAACCTACTCCAACATGTGTTTTTTTTTTTTTTTGCAATGCTGTTTTTAATCAACAAGTGTGACAAGGTTTAAATTACTTGTTGGGTCCCAACGAGTTGACTCGTAAATAACCAAGATAGGAATTAAATGTGATGAAATTTAAGAACTTCCAAATAACCTAAATAGGAACTAACTATCGGGTAAGTAAATCCCGATAGATTAAATCTCTTGATAAATACTGTAACGAAATAGCTTCTATAAGCTCAAGTTTTGGCGGTGTCAATAGACTCGATACATTATATTTTATATGAGATAAAACCAATGCAATAACAACTCAAAGATGCATATTAAGTATCAATAAGATGATTAGAAGATAATTTCAAATTGTGAAATAGATGGAGATGATAACTAACAAAAGACGAATGGATATTCCTCTTTCCATACATCTCACAAGAACTAACACATTATTTTGATAATAAAATAATAAAATATGATTACATTTCTAAAACACAAAAAACTACTCCCTCCGTCTTAAAATTATAGTCACCGTTTGATTTTTTCGATATTTCATTCTCAACTTTGACTTTAAATATATTTGATTATGTTATACAATATTTGATGAAAATTATACGAATGAAAAATATATTTAAAACTCAATCCATTCATATATTTTGCATAAAGTATTATAAAATATAAACAAAAATATCTAAAGTAAAAGTTGAAAAATAAAAACCGAAAAAGTTAAAATAAGACTATAATTTTGGTTGGGAGGGAGGGAGTATTATTCTATGGATATGAAGTAACTTTGCTTATTCTTGGGTCTTCCTTTTTGTGTGACTTTTTTAGTTTGACCACTCAGATAGGAGTATGGGTTGATAGTTGAGAACAACAAAATTTCTTGGTGAAAGATGGAAAAAAATCGTGAACGTAAAGCTTTCCACACATGGTGCGCGCAATATGCAAATGCATTGAGTGTATCGTTGTATATACTAAATAGTCGTAAAAAAGTTTTATTCACACATATGTAGACCATTTTGCTTATTTTTACATATGATAGGTTGTGTAAACTCGTTTAGAAGTTGTAAGATTTTGTTGCGTAGTTGAGAATGTGCATGTAACTATATAATTTATAGGGCTAATTCCATAAAAAAATATTATAGTTGTCAAAAAATCAACTTTAGAGTAGCGAACTAAAAAAAAATAAAAACTCTTTTGAACACTAATGTTGACATTTTTGTCTTCATGTAAGTAATAAAGATAAAAAAAATCATGTAATAACCATTTTAACCCTTGAATTTTTGAAAATTGCATCCACCGTCCCTAGGGTAAATTACATAAATGGTCCCTATGGTTTAGCGAAAATTGCATCCATAGTCCCTAATATTTTTTTTGGATCCGTAACGTTTTTATATACGTTTTCATCTATGTTTTTATACGTTTTCGTCCATTTTTATACGTTTTCACCTGTTTTTTATTCACTTTTGAATTTTCTTTTCTTTTTTTTTTGTCACAAGTGAATTTTTTTATTAGAAAATATTACAAAAATAAAAAATCCAAATCAAAATTTTTTTCACATGTCACGAAAAAAAAATCTAAAAAAATTATTTCAGAAAAAAAATTGAAAAAAAAATTTAGAAAAAAAGAATTTCAAAAAAAAAATATAGGGACGGTGGACGCAATTTTCTCCAAACGACAGGGACCGTTTACGTAATTTAGCCTAGGGACGGTGGATGCAATTTTCGCAAACCCGCATGGACTATTTATGTAATTTGGAAGGGTAAAATGGTCATACTACTTAAAGAAAGACAAACGTGTCAACATTAGCGTTTACGAGAGTATTTTTTTAGTTCGCTACGCAGAACTGCCATTTTTGACAATTATGGTGTTTTTTTAGAGAATTAGCCCTAATTTATATAGTCTTACATAGTTCTAAGTGTGACGGGATCTTTTCCTGTTGATCGTTATATTTCTTTTGTTGCGTTTACTTGAATGTTGTACTTGTATAGGATCGTTTAGTTGCAAGTATCGATTTCGATTCTAATAGCTAAGGTCGTGTTAGAGGGTCGTTTGGTCGATGTGATTATTTTATGGTCGCTGTATCTCCTACTATCTTTCTAGTTTATTATCAATATAATTTATTCTCTTCTGAGAAATAATTTGTATGACAATGCCACCCCTAGTCCATTAGAATGTATATATATGACTCATTTTTTTATCTAACACATTTTGCATAAATTAAAGTAATTATATGTCAGCTACACGTATGTTGGCTGCGCTTCGCGTCATGATGAAACCTCACGTACGTTCGGCTTATCACTTTCTTATTTCAGATTTTCGCGCGTTCATGTATTTTAGTTAAATACTGGTTCGCAAATGCAGATGGCCAGGTAATGGATGCATATACATGTATAGTCGTCACATTAAAATACATCCTACATGATCATAAGAAGGCGCACGAAGGAAGGGGGTAGCACTAGCTTGAGAATTTGTTCCGAGGAATGAAAAATAGCTGGACTTATTATTGAAGGGGGCTCTAACATCATCAAATTATGTTATTTAACCCCTGATTAATTATTAATGAATAGCACAGAAGGCCACTAGCGCCACAGAAATGGTATATAAGTGGTTATCCTTAGCAGAGTGGTGGTACTGGTACGACACTTCTTATCTACTATTTGACGCAGGTTAAAATGATCTATCAAAGTTCTTAAAGACATGTCAGAATATAACTTCCATTTTTATGGAACGAATGGATAGAATCGTTACGATATGCGTTTTGTATACTATGAGGTTTCAGAGTGTTGGTGAGGACGTGAGGTTTTTGTTTTGACATATTATTAGACAAAGTCACAAAGCAATTCACACATATTTCAAAAGTCTTTGTTTTTTAGCAGTATGGTCATTGTTATATAGTTTAGGATTTTAGATCTATACCAACTTTTGCATCGTTGGCTGTAAATATTGTGATTAATGTGAGTTTGACAAATTACAATATATTAGCATAACGAACTACATCAAAGTTGGTTAAAACCGGTTCTAGTTAGATTATTTACATAAGGGGAAGAGATCTAGAGATAAGAAATTTTTAAATGAAAAAAAGTTTTAACCACATATTTCAAATAAACAGAAGAAATTTAAAAAAAATGCATCTATTTTTTTAGCTGCATCTGAAATATGCGATTACGATTTTTTATTACCCTTCTCATTTAATTTTATTTCTGCTCCTCATTTAAAATGTGTAGTTTAAATAAAATTTTCTTCTCATTAAATTTTTTCTATTTAGACTATCCGGAGTGGATGGTGAGTGGGTCAACATACCCCTAACTGACGGGCCACTCACCAAAACGGATGTTCCACTCATTACCAAATTTGTGTGTTTATGGTGAGTTACTTACCATAGTACTTATGTGGGCCCAAATTCAAAAATAATGTTTTTTTATTTGTTTTGTAAGTGTGTGGAATATTTAGAGGGGTATATTTTATATAAAGTAAGTATTTTAATAAAAGGTGAGGTATGGTGACCAAAACAGATGTATGGTAAGTGGGAGTGAGTGGAAGTGAGAAAAGATAGAAAGCTGAGGTGGCGCTGAGTGAGTCACCACCACTACTTTGAGCCTTACATTGGGTCAAATACTTAAATGCACACAACTTAATTTAGGGCAAAAGATATTGAATCCTCATGCGGCTTAAAACTCAATCACCACGCCAAAACAATCCAACAAAACGCTTGATTATTGGAGGAATATATATGGAAGGCCCAATAATAGTGATAATATGCAGCAAATGGAATGGCACGAATGTATAATGTTACATTTGCATGGAGATGAGCTACTCCTTCCGTCCCAAAATAAGTGTCCAGTTTGATTTTTCAGAGTCAAATTGGTTCAACTTTGATCTTAAATATTTTTTTTGCGTTATATAATACTTGATGAAAAATTATACCAATGAAAAATACACTTAAAAACCAATTCATTCATATATTTTGCATCAAGTATTATATAACACTCGAAAAATAGATAAAGTCAAAGTTGAACCAATTTGACTCTGAAAAGTCAAATTGGACACTTATTTTGGGATGGATATACTACTTTTTAGTGCTATGAGTATGTAATATTGAACAACAATATTCTAACTTTAGCATGGAAATATTGAATTTGACAATACAATTTATCATATCGTCTATATATCAAGTTATCAACATGAATATTCAAGTCATGCATGTGAATTCAACATAGAACGAGTCTGGTTGTCTAGTTAAGTATATAAAACTTGGCATTGACATTTATACGGCTTACGAAATCGGTTTGCCAACAAGAAAGGTGTTGAATATTTTGGCTTTAGGAAAGATTATCTCTGAAGCTAGAAAAATAATGTTAAGTTTCCGTTATCCTTATCCAAAAATAATCTTCTCTGATGTGTCTCTTTTATTATCATAATAATCATAATTGCTACTTATAGTTTTACTATTATTAATTTTTAATTAAAGGAATCACTTGAAACATATTTCGTGATCTGACAAGTACCGAACTTCATAGGCTACTTCGTAAGACTTATTGAGCAAGGTAAATTACTAGACACATCTCGACATGAATACGACAGGTAAGTCCAAGAACTTAAAGCTTGCGAGATTGGAACTTTTATTTAATCTCTCGAACCCTTGCCTTCAATTATTTACATATTTACTCTACACTCTTCAATTTTAGGTTAATTAGCTTATAAATTTCACTAATTTGCCATGCTAGAAATAAAATATAGCTCACTCGAGTTACCACCAATAATAGATAGAATAGAACGAGCGGGGTAACCCGCGCGTTGCTGCGGGAGTATTTAGGTATATGTTGTTTGTTGTACGATTCTTTTTTTTTTTTGACCCGTTACCCATGTCTAGTTGCTCACACTGTGAGTAAAGGAAGCTGAAACGAACTGCCTACCTGAATCAATATAGCCGAAGGAATCGATTAGAGTTAGTTTTATCACCCCTGGAACAACATCACCTATAACAAAGTGAATTAATGAGTATCTATGTGTTCCTTAAACCGTTTTGTCATTTAATCATCGCAAGTAGATACAGCATAAGAATACTGGAACACTTTCTTCTGCAGCCCGTCTTCGAACTACTTAATAACATATGCATGACTACATTAGCATTAAGGAACTGGACCTCTAGGTTATGAAATCCTAACACCAATTCAGCAGTAAAAATGACCCAATAGAGCAGCAGCCTAAACGGACTAATATAGCAGCTTATGTTGACTTGAAACAACCACACAAAAAGACACAAAGTTAAGGCTCATGAAGTTACTATCTTGATGTTGAATATGGAACTATTAGAGATTAAGATATCATATCGTATATAAAATTTAATTTATATTATTTATACATTGCCACATTACATTAAGGCAAATTTAACTACTTTTGTATGTAAAAGATAATAAATCCCATGATTCTCGCAATCAGTTATTATGTGTATCAATTAGTTTTTATGAGCATTCATTTGTATTTATTTGTTTCCTCTTTTGTACCATGTAAATCAAATATATAATATCATCAGCTCTCTCTTGATTATTCAGAGAGAATTAACCCTATCACATGGTATCAGCCTGATATTGATCCCCCCTTTTTTTCTCTCCCTTACCGCCGCCTTCTTCTTCTTCATCATGACCAATTCTTCTTCTTCCACAAACACCACCGGAAACATTCTCCCCATGGCCACCCTTCTCCACATGATCACAGTCAAGCTTTCCTCTTCTAATTACCTCATGTTGATACATAATCTGGCGCGGACTGATTAGACGACTCTCCCTGGGCCGTTAGTCGTCTTCTCGAGCCCTGAGTAGACCTGTTCAACAAAGAGAACCCGTTAGGAGTGGACCCGAGGCCGTAGCCCCGGGATCCACCTCCGACGGTCAAGTTAGTCATGGTGCGATATAGCGTATGAGAGTTAGGTTTAGGGTAACCTGTTTGGTCGTAGTGAATAAGGAGATCCTAGCCTTGTATTTATAAGGCATGGATTAGGGTTTAGGCGTAGAGTGGGCCGCTATCTGCCGGGCCTGGCCCACTTGTCGTGGGTCAGTCCAGACCACACGTCTACAAGCCCCCCAAGTTTAGTATGACATAGCGCGTGGCTATGTTATGCTAAACTTAAGTTCTATTCATGGCCGCGTAGGCCCAATCAACCATGATGGCATGACCATAACGCGCAGCCCAAATGCGACAGTGCGCACTGGGTCTGTGGTGCAGTGCGTGATGACCATGTTGGCGCGTCCTTGTTGGCGCGAATTTGTAGGCGCGTCCTTGTAGGCGCGACCTGAGTAACATTGACATTGCGATTGTGATTGTCTCACAATGGTGAAGGTGGATTCCGTATGCTGCATCCTGGGTAAGGGCGTGCCTTTTGTACCAGTAGCGGTGCAGCATGGTGCGACAGAAGACGTGCTTCTGTGGCAGAGGTGCGCGCTGTGCGCGACAAAGATGTGCGCTGTGCGCAGACAAGGTGCGAACATTACATCCGTCTTTACAACCAACAGAGGACGTCTCCCCTGCGGCAATATGGTGCGAATATTTAAATCCGTCTTTGTACCGGGCTTGCAATACCTCTTACGTACGATCTGCTTCCAAATATACCTGCGTGATGCGTACTCACACAGTGCGTATCCTGATAGCCCCCCAAGTTTGATGGTGCTACTCATGTAGGAGCATTAAACTTAGTTATTCAAATCCTAAAAAAAACTCAATGCAAATATTAGAAGTATATGCTGCGCATCGCAACATATAAAAGATAATGAAATAAAAAATTAGCGCATAGCATATATATAGCACGTAGCATGTAAAATTAACACATAAGAGAAGTAGTAGTGCGAATTACACCTAGCGTGAGGTTTTACAAACTACATAAAAGAAAGTAGCACGTAGCTAATCTACGAACGCAGTACGCTCATGATCGTTTTCTTTTTTATTATAATAAAAACAATGGCGCGGATGGATGTACCATGACCGCGACTAGTAGTTTCAATTGCACGCACAGACGCAGATGGATGTATCGTGACCGCATAGACTCTAACGTTTGTGGATGATCGCAGATGACCACGGCTTTTGTCCAGTGCGCTCATGGCGATTGACTAGCATCGTGGTGCCTGTACGTGACAGTGCGCTCATGACGCCAGTCTGCGAAGATCTCTATACGCACGGCCTAACGCGGGTAGATTTATCGTGACTGCGCTGTTCGCGGCTAAAAGATATAGTAGGTCCGATCGTGCGGACTTAGTGCGTTATAGGTAAAATCGTGTTTACCAAGTTAAAAGATTTACATAAAATCTTTACCGATTTAAAAGATAACATATCTTATTACCAATTAAAAGATATGCACAAAAATATTGATTTACAATTAATTGTTATCGTAGCAGAAGACAACAAATATCGACTTATAATTATAATTAATCGTTATCGATGGTGCGCATGGCAAAGCTTTTTGACCAAATTGATTTACAATTGGACTGTCGCATGTAATAATTGCAGTAATAAATAGGATACTTTTTCCAGTAATGTACGAATCACATATCTAATTAATGATGTCGCACGTTTAATTAATGATTCGCAGTACGAATAAATAATACCGGCTTTTGAACCCGATGGTTGCTTTCCGGTGACGTGAGATCACGAAACTTGTCGGGTCCCACGGATGGCGCCAACTTGTTGATACATAATCTGGCGCGGACTGATTCAACGACTCTCCCTGGGCCGTTAGTCGTCTTCTCGAGCCCTGAGTAGACCTGTTCAACAAAGAGAACCCGTTAGGAGTGGACCCGAGGCCGTAGCCCCGGGATCCACCTCCGACGGTCAAGTTAGTAATGGTGCGATATAGCGTATGAGAGTTAGGTTTAGGGTAACCTGTTAGGTCGTAGTGAATAAGGAGATCCTAGCCTTGTATTTATAAGGCATGGATTAGGGTTTAGGCGTAGAGTGGGCCGCTATCTGCCGGGCCTGGCCCACTTGTCGTGGGTCAGTCCAGACCACACGTCTACACCTCATATGGCATAATCAAATCCTCCCTCTCCTTGCTAATCAAAAACTCATTCCTCACATCGATGGATCCCTTTCTTCTCCACCACAAACCATCACTGTTGAGTCGAAAGAACAAGACAATCCGGCCTATGCTGATTGGTTCTCATCCGATCAGCAGGCTATTCTGATTCTCAACGCTTCTTTAACCGAAGAAGCTGTTGCTGAAGTGCTTGGTCTCACCACTGCGAGACAAATCTGGACCGCTCTTGAAGCCGCCTACAGTAACACTTCCCTTGAACGAATGCATCTCCTACGGGACAATCTCCGTCAACTAACCAAAGGCTCCTCTAGTGTTGCCGAGTTCGGTCGCAAATTCAAATCGATTTGTGACCAACTCTCGGCTATAGGCCATCCAGTTAGTGAGACGGATAAAACGCACTGGTTCCTTTGTGGTCTTGGATCCACCTTTGAAAGCTGGTCCACGGCTATTCGTACGGCACGCGACCCTCTCCCGTTCCGTGATCTCCTCACCAAAGCAGAAAGTCAAGAGCAATTCCTCCAACATATTAATCCTCCCTCGACCCCCACTGTTGCATTTGTTGCTCACCATTCCAAATCCCCTGCAGCCTCTTCTAACCGATCCAAAACTGGATCCGGTTCCAGCCGAGGCCAATCCCAAACAAACTCTTCCAATCGCCCAAAACGCCCGCCCCACTGCCAACTATGTAGGACCAATGGGCATTACGCCAATAAATGTCCGGAACTTAAATCTTTTGCGGCCGCCTCTTCTTCGAGTGATGATGACCTTGCTCGTGCCTTTCATGCTAGTTGTCATGTTTCCCCTGATAACCCAGATTGGACTGCAGATACCGGGGCCGATCTTCATATGACCGATGACACCGGTAATCTTGACTCTTCCTCTCCTTATTCGGGTCATACTAAAGTTTTTTTCGGTAATGGTCATTCGTTACCAATTACACATAAAGGTCGTGTTTCTATCAATAAACATGTATCTTTAAAAGATGTATTGGTTATTCCAAATGTAACCCGGAACCTTCTTTCTGTTAGCAAATTAACTCATGACTATCCTGTCGACGTCCTATTTTCTGATTCCTTTTTTCTCATTCAGGACCGGAAAACAAGCCAACCACTCGCCCAAGGTCGATGTGAAAACGGTCTCTATGTGCTTCGGGACAAGTCTTTTGCTTTTGTTGCTTCCGTTTCGTCTAATAAAGCATCCTTTGAATTGTGGCATAATCGCCTAGGACATGTTGGTTTTGATATTGTTTCTATCTTAAAAAAAACATGGTTGTTTATCATTTACTTCATTATTGCCTAAGCCGAATGTTTGCTCTCCATGTCAATTGGCCAAAGCACATAAATTACCGTTTGATTTAAATGAAAAACGTGCATCTCATCCTCTAGATCTTGTGCATTGTGATTTATGGGGACCTTCGCCCGTTTTGGGTAAAAATGGTCATAAATATTACGTTGTTTTTATTGATGATCACTCAAGATTTTCGTGGTTGTATCCAATTAAGGCAAAAAAATGAGTTCTATTCGGTTTTGGATACCTTCTTGCGCCTTGTTCAAACACAATTTTCCCGCAAGGTCAAGGTATTCCAAAGTGATGGAGGTTCGGAGTTTGTTAATCAGCATGTCCGCAAAATCTTTGACACCAATGGCACATTCCATCGGCTTTCTTGTCCGTACACCGCCCCTCAAAATGGTCGAGAGGAAAGAAAGCATCGTCACATAGTGGAAACGGGCTTAGCTATGCTATTTCATGCCCACGTCCCCATCACCCATTGGGTCGACGCCTTTAGCTCCGCTACCTATATTATAAACCGCTTACCCACAAAAGTTTTGCAAGAAAAATCTCCATTTGAAATACTTTATTCCACCAAACCCAATTATGCCAACTTTCGTGTCTTTGGTTGTTGTGTGTACCCGTACCTACGAGACTATGCACCTCACAAACTTTCCCCTCGAAGCATCCCTTGCATATTCATGGGCTATGCCCCCCAATACAAAGGCTACAAATGTTTTGATCCATCCACGTCTCGTGTGTATGTCACTCGCCATGCTCGCTTTGATGAGACATTTTTCCCTTACAAAGACAATTCCTCACACACGAATATCACAAACCTTTTCCTATCCACCTTTAATGAACCAAACTTGCCCACACCCACTCCACCGATCCATCCTACTCCTCCATCAACCAGCTCCCCACCAACCATGCCACACCAAACACCTTCACCTCCCTGTTCTCTTTGCAAACATCCAACCGTTCCATCCGACCCACCCACAGAATCCACACCCCTTCCTGAACCGATCCCCTCATCACCACTACCTTCAGCCGGCTCCTCACCTACAATTACCCAGACTTCTGCTGCACCATCATCCCCTACCACCATTCCACCCGACCCTCCTGTCCTCCCTCCATTACCTACACCAACACATCCTATGGTGACTCGATCAAAGGTCGGTACCTTCAAGCCCAACCCCAAACATACCTCTTACCTAGCTCATGCAATGCACTCATGCTTGCACGCTTCCCTTCTCTCCACTGTTGATACTAAAGGCTTCAAAAGCGCCTCTAAACATAAACATTGGATGGACGCCATGAATGCCGAGCTTCAAGCTCTATCTAAAAATCGCACGTGGACTCTTGTACCACGGCCTTCATCCACCAATATTGTTGGGTCAAAGTGGGTTTTTCGCACTAAATATCGATCTGATGGCTCAATCGATCGACACAAGGCCCGTCTTGTTGCGCAAGGCTGCACACAAATCCCGGGACTCGATTTCACTCATACGTTCAGTCCCGTTGTCTAGGCATCCACCATACGTATTGTTCTATCATTGGCGGTCATCAATAGTTGGTCTCTTCGCCAACTCGATGTTAATAATGCCTTCCTAAACGGTTCTTTGTCCGAAACGGTCTATATGGAGCAACCTCCCGGCTTCACTAACTCCAACTATCCGGATTATGTTTGCAAGCTAAACCGAGCCCTTTACGGTCTAAAACAGGCCCCTAGGGCGTGGTTTCAACGCCTTAGCTCTTTCCTCATCTCCTACGGTTTCAACTGCAGCCGTGCGGATCCGTCCCTCTTTGTGTTTCATCAAGGTGATTCCCTCATGTATCTCCTAGTTTATGCCGACGATCTTATTCTCACTGGCAACAAACCTTCATTGCTCAATACCTTCACCACTCGGTTGCATCAGGAGTTTGCCATCAAAGATCTCGGCTCATTAAATTACTTTCTCGGTCTTGAGGTTCTTCACAACGACGGTGGCCTCGTTCTCACTCAAACCAAATATGCCAACGATATCATTACTCGTGCCGGCCTCACTCATGCCAAACCCGTGCCTACCCCACTCTCCACCACGGATGCTTTTGTATCTGATGGTGTTCCATTTAATGATCCTACCTTTTATAGATCCATTGTTGGCGCCCTTCAATACTTGACCATTACCCGTCCTGATTTGGCCTATGCAGTAAATCAAGCGTGTCAACATTTGCATGCACCAACCGAAAAACACTTTCAATTAGTCAAAAGGATATTACGATATGTTAAAGGAACCATCTCCCACGGGCTTGTGTTCACTCGTCCTACTTCTACAACTATTTTGGGATATTCTGATGCAGATTGGGCACGGTGTATAGAAACGAGACGTTCAACGTATGGATACTCAATCTTCTTAGGTGGCAACTTGGTTTCATGGAGTGCGAAGAAGCAACCAACTGTTTCACGCTCGAGTTGCGAATCCGAGTATCGGGCAATGGCTAATGCAGCTGCTGAAATTGTTTGGATAACACATTTATTACAGGAACTTCATGCGCTTCCACCATCCCGTCCGACTCTCTTATGTGACAATCGGAGCGCTTTGTTTATGAGTCAGAATCCGGTTTCTCACAAACGTGCCAAACACATTGATCTGGACTACCATTTTGTTCGTGAGTTAGTAATGTCAGGGAAGCTTCATACCAAGTTCGTTCCTACCAAGCTTCAACTAGCGGATATCTTCACCAAGAGCTTGCCTCGACCTCAATTCGAGCATTTTCGGGATCTTCTCCGGGTTCATCCGCCGCCGTTTCGCTTGACGGGGGTAAAAGATAATAAATCCCATGATTCTCGCAATCAGTTATTATGTGTATCAATTAGTTTTTATGAGCATTCATTTGTATTTATTTGTTTCCTCTTTTGTACCATGTAAATCAAATATATAATATCATCAGCTCTCTCTTGATTATTCAGAGAGAATTAACCCTATCACAGTATGATGCTGTGTACACTCGAGGCCCACTATAAAAACAATCAACTACACATAGCTTTTGCAATTTTGTTTTTGAAACTCCCTTAGAAAGTTAACATCTATAACTGCATCTATAAACAATCTTAACAAATTTAACATGTTATTGACAAAGTTTTCCTCCTTACAGCACTTCAAAACTTCAAATCAGTCTCTCTTAACTAACTCACTTAATGAGTCTTTTTACTAACTCACTTTTATATCTCCAAAATAGCAAACCCAATTAGCAGATGCTACTAAGGTTTTAAATTGCCAATTAAAGCAATGGTTCCATATATACCAAGGCCAGTTGACCTATTGTTGAATAACTAACCCGTTTGAAATCATCAACACATTATCTTAGGTCTTTAGCATTTGTAGATGAAAAATCTGAAATAGAAGATGTACATCATAAAAGAAAGTTAGCTCGAAACAAAAAATAATAAAGTAATTTTAATCAACACTTCAACATACTTTTTAGTCAACTTCATGTTAGAACATAAATATGAATTCAAAAGTGACCACATCTTTCCACATAGCACATGATCACAACAAATAATCTTTTATGTGATCATAAATTTTCAATTTTGTCTTTCTAAGTGTCTTTAAATGACTCAGATTGATACTATATATAGGCACAATATGCCACGATAACTTCACCTATGCCACGTTAACTTCACCTTTGGTCAAATAATAATTCAGGGATTTACTTGCTTGAAGATGTCCGAGAGCTTTAATCATTAGCTTATTCGTTAGGAAACTTCTAAAACAAGATACCCCATAAAAAGTTGGGGCAATTTCATATCTTATCTCCTTAAATGTTTTACCAAACACTCACAATGGCTAAAAAAAAATTTAAAAAATAATAATAATAAAATAAAAATATTACCAGCTTTAAATAAGGGGGTGTTTGCTTAAAAAATATATATATGCAGCTATGAACCTGCTCATTGTTGAGTGCTTATTTAGGGGGTGTTTGGGATTGCGTACTATACATATAATTTTTATAAAGTTTTAACATAGGAGTATATAATTGTCAACTCTATATTAGTAGAAATACATTAACACGTGTTGCCGTTTAATAAAAATATACAGTGCTACATGACTTTTGATATCAAATTGTTAAATCGAGTCACAATCGCTCCAACCTAAGATCATAAATCAAAACGATTATACGCTAAAATCCTAATGAAGTACATTGAATTTTCAGAATTTTCAGTTTAAGCTTTATTTTCAAAATGTGAAGTTTCTGGTGCAACATGATGACTCTTCTGACCACTACAATGAGCTTTTATTTGGTAATAAGCTAATCCAAACACCCTAACCGTTTACTCAAAGACTAATGTGACAACTTGACTTACAAATAGTATCAATAAAAAAAATTAACGAAATGAAGATCAGAGAAGTACACATACGGCCATACCTCGCTTTTACATTTGAGCCTGTAAATTTTTCTCTAATGATCCACCGAACCTGTTATATTTACGTTTTGCAAAATAACAAAAACCGGGTAAATTAGTCGGAAATGAAAGAATAAACACATCTTCATTAAAAAATTGTGAACAAATATAATGCATACAACCTCCAACAGATCTTCATTACTATTAATTAGATTTCTTATTCATATCTTGCACAATAGTTCTTAATTAAAATAATTCAAAACTCGAAAGAACCGTGGGTCAATTCAACTAAAAAATTACCCATCTTGACATGTTACCCAACCCACCAACTAACCCATTTTGTTGTTAGTGATATCCTGATAAGCTTTAGAAGTTACCTTGCTGACAATGTATTGCATAGCCGCTTATGCAATCCTTCTGTGCAAGACGTAACTCCTTTTACTTAATGCATAAGAGTAGGTTCATACGAAGAAGATGAATCACAATGAATTTCTCCAAGCAACAATTTATCTAAAAAATTGATAAAGACATTTCATCAAAGCAAAAACATATTCGCATATACGAATAATCAAATACAAACAAAGCTTATTAAATCAAAAGCTACATTTAAATCGGCCCAAAACAATGCCAGAAACCTCATAATCAAACGAACTAACCTTCGATCAAGAATCTAGATATAAAATTAAAATCGGTGGAGCTAAGGTAAAGACAAATGAAATGTTCTTCCTTCTCCCTTTGTTTTGTCTCAATTTTCCCAAGGTAGCTGTAATAAGGCCCGAACGCATTTAAGATCACGATTCTTTCATATCTTACGTTTGCATAATATTCGTCAATTTCTGCAAAGCAAACAGGTTGAAATGAAATTAAGCAATAGTTTCAGAAGAACTTAACCCAAAAAATCATATTAATAAAGTAAATTGGAATTAGTCAATTTACCAAGACTAGACCATTCTTCCAGAATTTGGCAAGACTGTTCAATTTTCCCTTGTTTAAAGTACTCCCTCTAATAAAAGTTACAAAGAAACCGATACGCAACTGCTATCATGCAAACTTATACAAACGATAACTTCAACACAAAGGATACAACACATGCTCATGTACATCAGTCTAGGGTCCGTATCCTAATTCCCTACATATATTACTTTCTTAGAAGAAACAATGTCTGGGCTGACCTCAATTAGGGGGTGCTTGTTTCAGCTTATTTGTGCAACAAATGAGCTTTTAGAAAGCTAATAAGCTCAATTATTTGTTATCACGTTGAGCCAACGGGTCATCGTACCACTTGATGTCCCCACATTTGTGCCCAAGTGGGGTATTTACTCCTTTTTATCTCATCAATTAGCACTGTTCATCAACTATAAGGCACTCATAGTTGCATCTTTATTTTATTTTTTTGACACTTATGTGCTATGAAAATGCAGAATAGCTTTTATTCATTCCAACATCAAATGAGCTTTTAGAAAGCTAATAAGCTCAATTATTTTTTTTGACACTACACTTGTTAATACCATTATACTTCTTTTAAGCACATAAGGCAGCCAAGTAAAACTCAAAAGTATCAATTAATTGTGACTACTAACATAGCAGTAAAATTGAAAACCGGCTACAATTCTTTTAAGCATATAAGTGAAGCCTAAATCAAATGTTTCACTTAATTCATCCAACTCAAACACAATCTCAAATGTCGGCCCTTTCTATATCCTGTTATGACCGTGCGTCGACAACCCATCCTTTGATGTCAACTAAACTTCTAACAGAAGATGCTAAAATATAAAAATGAAAATCGTACAAAAAAAAATATGAAAATCAATAAAGATTGATACTTACAAATTAAAACTCGATATATTCAATTTCATAATTTTCGTTGGCGTTTGATTAGTTCCCCTTCGAATCTAATTACTTACCCAATAATCATCTCCAAAAAAACCAAAATCTGCGAAACGAAATTAACAGCACTCGAAAAAAAAATCAAAAATCAAAAGTGCAGAACCTGGCCTTCCCTCTGCGTCTGTATTTTCAGCAAGCATATCCCTGTTGAAAAAATTCAGCCATTAACCTTTTTTCCCCTAACCAAACACAAATATAACATTAAAACATATAAAGATTAAAACCCATTTCACTCAACTAAAAACGCATATCAAAATTGATAGTGTTACACACATTATTACCAGTTCATCTGTTTTCTCCCCATCAACCGGCTACTGCGCCGGCCTGTGTCTTTTGTCGCTGCTATTGTCACTGCAAATTATAGATGAAAACAATAATCAATCATTTAGAATCAAAATCTTACAAAAAGAGCCCAAAAACACGAAAACTAATTAGAACTCGATGAATGCAATTTCATACATAGTTTTGGTGTATTGGGTGTGAGTGATATATATTTTGGTAATGGTAAAAGAGCCGATCGATGTAGTCTACAATTTTTTAGAGAGATAAAGTTTGTGTTTGCGTGTGTTTTTTTGTGAGGCGTGAGAGATGAGTGTGTTGTAATTTTTTCTTTGTGGTGCCAGAAGCTTCATGAAGATAGATGGACAAAGATAAAGAGGTGGGTGTCTGTGTGTGTTTTGTGAGGAGGAAGGCTCTAGAATGGGGTGAGAAATAGTGGAAATTCTGCCTTTTAAACAACTGTTCTGTACAATTCTTTAGAGCATGTTACTGTTCGAACCACTGTTTGAACCACTGTGCGGTACAACTTTTTGAAGCACACAAACTTCTGGGTATTAGCATATATAATGACACATCAATTGCCTAATCAACTTTATCTCTGAATGTTGAGTAGGTGAATCATTTGAATGTAACTGATATATTGAACTGTGATAATTGAATCTTAGTTGATTCTTGTCGCTACCAAAAACAATTAGAAAATGTAAAAACAAGAGATGTCTTTTTGCTGTCATCTCTTTTTTTCAAACCCTAGATCATTCTTTTTGACGTTTATCTGTGTTTTAATTCGCACATCATTTTTCAAATATCAGATCTTTTTTTTCCTTCCAAACCCTTTTTCCTTGATCCTTTTTTTTTTTTTTTTTCATCATGGCTGGTGATGGCTGAACTTGGGTGTTTGGGAAAAAGAATAAACAACAATCAAAACCTATTGACAACCCGTTTGTGAAGGACGTTGAGAAGATCCCTACGTCTTTTTTTGTTACTAATTTCCCCGAGTCTTTGGATGCTAAGAGTTTGTGGAAAGAGTTCCAACCATTTGGCCGTATTGTGGAAGCTTTCATTGCTAATAAGTGTTCAAAAATTGGTAAGCGTTTCGGGTTCGTTAGATTTTTGGATGCTCGTAATGGTGAAGAATTTGTTAAAGCCCTCTCTAATATTTGGATTGGAAGTTATCATGTTTATGTCTCTACTGCCAAATTCCTTAGACAAGCTACTACTGACTCGAATCCAAAGAAAAATGTCGGGCCTGATCCTCATACCCATGAAACAACCTTGCGCCCTAATTCTAGTAATAATGGTCCCCCTTTGTTTCCTTCAAAACATTCGTATGCTTTCTGTGGCAAATAGTGAAGCTGCTTCAAAAGGGTCTTTAAATAATGGGGTCCATGAAAGAAGCAAAAGTATTCAGTTGATCGATCAGGACCTCATTAAAGTAACCTATACTGTGTTATTGGTTAAGGTGAAAGAGATTGACTCAATTAGTAATTTGTATGTCACATGCAGAAACGAAGGTTTTATTGACTTAAAATTACATTACATTGGGGGATTATGGGTATGGTTCAAATTTGAAAATGAGAAGACATGTGAGGCTTTCAAGTTAAATGATTCGCTAAAGCCTTTTTGGGCCGCCATTAAGATTGTATCTCCCTCGTTCACAGTTGATGAAAGGCTGATTTGGATTGAGATTACTGGTCTTCCATTGTGTGCTTGGGGATCAAATGCTCTTAAAAAAGTTACGAGTTTATTTGGAAAATTCAAATTCTTTGATATGGAAGCAGAAGATATTATGAGTATGGGAAGAGTGTGTATTGCAACCAAATTGCCCTCCTATATTTCTGAAACAGTGTCAGTAGTTATTCATGGAAAGACTTTTGATGTTCACGTCAAAGAAGTGGGTACCAGGAGAACTCGTATTCTGATTGATTCTGGTGATAATGAATCTGAAGAAAAATTTGGCGACGAAGAGAGTCGTACTTCAGATGGGGAAGAAAACCCTAATGAGGACATTGATGATTACATTGAACAGATAGTGGTGGAGAATGCTAACTCTAACTCCAACTCCACAAAGGATGCTCTACATGAAAATATAGAGGGTGTTTGTCAAGAGTCGGATTCAACAGGTAGTAAACCGCCTGGGTTCGAAAAGGTTTTAGAGGAGGGAGAAATTCCGTATGTGGAACATATTACACAAGAGGCAGTGGAATGTCGAAAGGAGGATGAAGTAAAAGCTGTTAATTCCAACATTACTATTCCTCCTAGTTTCGAGTCACTCTTTAAGGGTGGAAAAGATGGTCATTCTTCTTCTAGGTTAAGGGTCAGTAAATGTTCAACCTCTTTTAGAAAACACAAGCAATTGGATACAAAAGGATTTTCTTTTATCGATGAGATGAGTAGGATGCTTGAAGTGGGTGATGCGTTAAGGTATGATGTTAAAGGATGCAAACGGTCTCTAAGAAATTGATTAATGGAATTGGTGTGTCGATGGTGGATAAATGAATATTTTGACCATAATATTCGAGGTTCAAAGAGGCAAAGGAAGCGTGTGATGTTAAAAGAGCTATGTTTCAAACATAACATTCATATTCTTGGAGTTCAAGAGTCTAAGATGACAAAACTTGAATTGTTTCAACTTAAATCCATGTGGGGCAACTTCATTGATTACGCTTGTAGTATGGCTAGCGGTTGATGCAAATAATGTTCTAAAAACATTTTTTATATCTTTCGATAACTTCACGTTTTGATGATAACAAAATGTGAAATCACTTTACGTTAAAATTAACGTAAACAAGTTTTAGTCGAAATATCTCGTTTCTACGTAAATCACTCCAGGTAAGAACAAACAAATTTACAACTTGACAAAAGATCAAAGAAGTGAATTTGTGTTTCAAACTTCACATTTTTAATGTGACAAAATATTTTTTCAAAAATATACCTTACAAGTTATTTTTGAATTATAAAGAAATGTTTTATTGGAAAAATAAGTTTAAATATCATAACATCTATTCCCCCCCCCCCCCAAAAAAAATCAGCTCCAAACTTCCCCAAATAAACTTTCACCACTAAAACCAAAAAGTGGAGCGTTCTTGTCTGGCACGGTACCACTAAATTTAGTGGTACCGTGTGACTTTTAGTGGTGTCATGTCCCTATAACGGTCAGATTTCTTCTGCCTATAAATACCAGCCCTCTTCACACTGTTTGGGCATCCTTTTTCACACACAACTTTCTGAGTTTATAACTCTCACCACATCTTTTCTTCTTGATCATTTAGTTTAGTTTTCTTTTGTTTAAAGAGTGATCCAATCATCCAACCAAAAGATCACCTTCATTCCTCTACTAGTGCAAGAGAAGAACACAAGGTATCAAAGAAGATACAAAGTGTTGTAGTTATAGTTAGTGCACTTGTAACACTTGTTACATACTTGTTGTATCTTAGCATACATCAAGTTCATTTTCTTTTGAGTAGTTTGTGAGAGTAGATCACTGTGATCTTGTCAAGATCTTGGAGATCTCTTGTAGCTTGTGAGCTTGTGAGTTGATCAAGTAGATCAAGGGTAGATCGGGTAGAAAGAGTCAAGTGAGAGTAGATCATTGTGATCTTGTTGAGATCTTGGAGATCTCTTGTAGCTTGTGGGCTTGTGTGTTGATCAAGAGGATCAAGGGTAGATCGAGTCAAGTGTGTTGATTGTGTGAAGTAGTAAGGATCGTGTGGATCGTGGTAGATTGATACTAGCTAAGATTAGTACTCAACATTTAGCTTAGTGTCGGAAATAACGATAAGCGACGTTGTATGGTTTTCTCCCGCCTGAAGGGAGCTTTGTTGACATAGTGCTTAGAACTCTCGAGTGTGGTACTCGGGGAGTGGAGTAGGGCGAAGAAGAGCTTCGTGACCGAACCACTATAAATCTCTTTGTCCCAGTTTGATCTTTCCATCTCATTTCTTTATATTTATTGTTTATATTAGTTAGTATTGTTTAGTGTTCATATTGGTGTTGATTGATTACACAAAAGAATCGAATCAAAGTTTTTCACAAGTAAAGTTTTTAAAACGAATTAAAAACCAGTAAAACTATTCAACCCCCCCTCTTCTAGTTTTCCACAATTGGTACTAGAGCCACGTTAGGCAAGATTTTAAAATAAATTGTATTTTAAAACTTGAATCGATCAATGGAGTTCGAGAAATATCAAGAAGGGAAATCTATGCAAAGACCACCACTTTTTGAAACTGATTGTTTTATATATTGGAAAACAAGATTCGAAACGTATGTGAAATCAAAAGACATTGATCTTTGGCATATTATTACCGAGGGTGACTTTCAACCGATTGAAAAGAATCCTGAAACTAAAAGGGATGAAATAGTTCCTTACAATAAACAAAGTGATAACCTTAAAAGAAAATTAGCCAAAAATGATGAGGCTAAAATGATGATTTATAATGCTTTGCCGAAAAAAGAATTTGAAAGAATTTTTATGTGTAATACGGCAAAAGAAATTTGGAAAACTTTGTTAGTCACTCACCCAGGTAATAATCAATTCAAAGAGAACAAGATAGATATTCTTGTGCAACAATATGAACAATTTTCCATTTCGGAAGATGAATCTATTGATAATGCTTTTGCTAGATTTAATACTATTATTACTAGTCTTAAAGCTCTTCATGAAGGTTATTCTAGCAAGAACTATGTTAGGAAGTTTCTTAGGGCTCTACATCCCAAATGGAGAGCAAAGGTCACCTCCATTGAAGAGTCAAAGAACTTGGCGACATTATCACTTGATGAACTAATAGGAAACTTGAAGGTTCATGAGATGATAATCAAGAAAGACTCCGACATAGTCAAAGGCAAAAACGAGAGAGTTAGATCTCTAGCATTGAAAGCCAAAAAGGAGTCTAGTGATGAGGAAAGTTCGGATTCTGATAGTGAAGACGAAGAATATGCACTAGCCGTTAGAGACTTTAAGAAGTTCTTTAGGAGAAGAGGTAGGTTCGTTAGACAACATCGTGATGAAAAGAAGTCGTCAGAAAAGAACCAAGATGAGAAGAAAGGAAAGAGTGATAGGAAATATTTTAGATGCGGAGATCCTAATCATCTCATAGGAGAATGTCCTAAAACACCAAAAACCAACAATCAAAGAGCTTTCGTAGGAGGCTCTTAGAGTGATAGCGGTGAAGAAGAAGAGAAGAAGCCCATCGATGAAATATGTCTAATGGCTCAAGCTTCGAATGAGGTACATTCCGACTCTTCTTATTATAGTGATGATAATTCGTCAATAGATGATAATAGACTATATGATGAATATAATAAACTATGTGAAGTAAGTTCTAAAATCATAAGTAGAAACAAAACACTAAAAGGAACATTGCATGAACTCGAAGTGCAAATTTTAGAACTAAAAGATCAAGTAAAAAGACTTGAGAAAAATAAAGAAATAGATATAGGATGTAGGTCATGCATATGTCTTCGAGTAGAGAATGAAAAACTCAAAGAAAATGCGTTAATAATCATACCAGAGCGGGCTTAGGATTTGATCCAAATAAAGCTTTTACAAGTGATACTAAACAAGTAAAATTTTTAAAGTCTGGAGAATCTGAAATAGCAGAGGACGGTACCACTAAAGGTACAGACGGCACCACTAAAATTAGTGGTACCGTGGTACCGTCTGGTGCTAAAGTCAGATCAGGGTCGATTTTAAAAAATAACTTAAGTCCTAAACCGAGTCACATAGTAGTTAATAATGTTGAAGTACCTATTGCTAGTAAAAAGGAAGTCAAAAGTTTTTACAGACCTTTGTCAACCCCTGGGCTTGGTTTTGTAAAACCCGATACTAGATCAAAGGCTCCTCCACCTAGAAAAACAAATGTTCCTAAACCTCGGTCAAGAACTCCTCAACCGAGAAGTAACTTTAGAAGACAAAGTTATCCAAGTAACTATCCCGTAACTTGGAATAACCGTCAACTACAGAGTTACTTACCATGGGAAATTTTTCCCCATTCCAACATCCTAACCAAATGCAACATAGCCTAAGTTGTGCATGTTGTCATCACAACCGAAACCTCATCTTCAACCTTAGGGATGAATTGAACTTCATATTCTCCTACCTTGAACACCTCCTAACACCACCACAAGGACCCATCATACCACCTCCTCCACCAACCAATAGCCCAAACAACTAAACATTTTCATGTTTAGTTTCCAAAATAAAAGCCTAGGATCCCTTTTGTCATCGAAGCAAATCTTAGGGCCTCATGTCACTAAAGATTTCTATGTGCTTCTTGTAGTTGGTTTTTATTTTTATGTTGTAGTCATACCTTATGTATGACATTTCTTTTAATGAATGGATGGGTTTATTATGTGGTTGTTTTATCTTTTATAGTGTTTGGCTACTTAGCCATTTTCTTAGTTTATGGTTGGATATTTGTTTTGGTTGCTACATGTTAGACATTGTATACGTGTCATCTAACTTTGTTTTGTAGCAAGAACCATTGCTCGATTCCTTGGTGTCCTCAAAATGAGGGGAGTATACATCAAGGGGGAGCCTTAGCAACCTTTTTGCCTCGACAAAAAAGGGGAGAAATGGGATATAAAATCATGCTAAAAACTTGTTAAAATTAATTTTTAACTTAATATGAGTTTATGCTTTGTCATCATCAAAAAGGGGGAGATTGTTGATGCAAATAATGTTCTAAAAACGTTATTTATATCTTTCGATAACTTCACGTTTTGATGATAACAAAATGTGAAATCACTTTACGTTAAAATTAATGTAAACAAGTTTTTAGTCGAAATATCTCATTTCTACGTAAATCACTCTAGGTATGAACAAACAAATTTACAACTTGACAAATGATCAAAGAATTTAATTTGTGTTTCAAACTTCACATTTTTAATGTGACAAAATATTTTTTCAAAAATATACCTTACAAGTTATTTTTGAATTATAAAAAAATGTTTTATTGGAAAAATAAGTTTAAATATCATAACAGCTATTTTTCCCCCCCCAAAATCAGCTCAAAACATCCCCAAATAAACTTTCACCACTAAAAACAAAAAGTGGAGCGTTCTTGTCTGTCACGGTACCACTAAATTTAGTGGTACCGTGTGACATTTAGTGGTTTCGTGTCCCTATAACTGTCAGATTTCTTCTGCCTATAAATACCAGCCCTCTTCACAGTTTTTGGGCATCCTTTTTCACACACAACTTTCTGAGTTTAAAACTCTCACCACATCTTTTCTTCTTAATCATTTAGTTTAGTTTTTTATTTATTTAAAGAGTGATCCAATCATTCAACCAAGAGATCACCTTCATTCCTCTACTAGTGCAAGAGAAGAACACAAGGTATCAAAGAAGATACAAAGTGTTGTAGTTATAGTTAGTGCACTTGTTACATACTTATTGTATCCTAGCATACATCAAGTTCATTTTCTTTTGAGTAGTTTGTGAGAGTAGATCATTGTGATCTTGTCGAGATCTTGGAGATCTCTTGTAGCTTGTGAGCTTGTGAGTTGATCAAGTAGATCAAGGGTAGATCGGGTAGATAGAGTCAAGTGAGAGTAGATCATTGTGATCTTGTTTAGATCTTGGAGATCACTTGTAGCTTGTGGGCTTGTGTGTTGATCAAGAGGATTAAGGGTAGATCGGGTAGATCGAGTTAAGTGTGTTGATTGTGTGAATTAGTAAGGATCGTGTGGATCGTGGTAGATTGGTACTAGCTAAGATTAGTACTCGACATTTAGCTTAGTTTCGGAAATAAGGATAAGCGACGTTGTACGGTGTTCTCCGCCTGAAGGGAGCTTTGTTGACATAGTGCTTAGAACTCTCGAGTGTGATACTCGGGGAGTGGAGTAGGGCGAAGAAGAGCTTCGAGACCGAACCACTATAAATCTCTTTGTCCCGGTTTGATCTTTCCATCTCATTTCTTTATATTTATTGTTTATATTAGTTAGTATTATTTAGTGTTCATATTGGTGTTGATTGATTTCACAAAAGAATCGAATCAAAGTTTTTCACAAGAAAAGTTTTTAAAACGAATTAAAAATCGGTAAAACTATTCAACCCCCCCCCCTTCTAGTTTTCCACAGCTTGTAGTATGGCTAGGGGTAGATCCGGAGGCTTGATCACCATGTGGCACCCAAATGTCTTCAAACGTACTAGTATTTGGTGGAGTGATAATTATGTTATTGTGCAAGGAAAGTGGATGAATTCGGTTGAGGATTATTACCTTATTAATGTCTATGGGCCGTAACACCAGCCTGAGAAGTCAAATTTATGGGAGTTCCTTCGCTCTTTCATCCTAAATCATGTCGGTAATACAATTCTTTTTGGGGATTTAAATGAAGTCAGATGTAAGGCAGAAAGGATTGGTTCTTCCTTTTCTAGGAGCGATGCTTAGATTTTTAATGCTTTTATTCATGACACGAGTTTAATCGACCTTCCTATGGGAGGAAGAAGGTTTACCTGGATGAATAAAACCGGTTCTAAGTTGAGTAAGCTAGATCGCTTCTTGATTTCAAATAGTGTTTTCCTTGCGCATCCAAATATGCAGGTGACGGTGTTGGAAAAAGTTTGGTCGTATCATAACCCTATCCTCTTGCATTGCATGAATTCTGATTTTGGTCCTACCCCTTTTAAACTCTTCCATTCGTGGTTTGATAGAAACAATTTTGATGAAGTTGTTAAAGAGGCTTGGAGTGGCCTTTTGAATGCGGATGGGGGTCCCTTATTGTCGCTAAATGGTAAAGTAAGAGGTCCAAAATCTCGACTCAAATTGTGGTTCTCTCAAACAAATGAAACCGAGGTCAGTAGAAAGAAATCTTCTTTGAGGGTGTTAGATGAGAAAATAGACGCGGGGCAGGCAAGTGAAGAGGAAAAATTGCTTCGTGTGAATACTTGGTATGAGTTAGATAATCTTGAGAAGCTTGAACCCAATGATCTATTCCAAAAAGCTCGTGTTAGATGGGATGTAGGAGGCGATGAAATCTCCAAATTTTTTCATGGTATTATAAATTCCAAAAGGAACACACAAAGGATTCAAGGCATCATGCACGAAGGCGTTTGGATTTCTGAACCAAATGCTATAAAATCAGCTTTTCTTAATTTTTACAAAGAAAAGTTCTCTTGTCATGACTCTTTGGTTAACTTCCCTCCTTTGGCGACTACTAATCGGTTAAGTGATTCGGATGCTGCTTATTCGACTCCATGGTGTCTTTGGAGGAAATAAAAAACACGGTTTGGTATTGTGGTAGTCAAAAAGCTCCGGGGCCGGATGGTTTTTCTTTTATGTTTATCAAAAAGTACTTGGATCTTTTACATCTCGACATTCAGAATTTTGTGGTTACTTTTTTCTCTACAGGGACGTTTCCACCAGGTGTAAATTCTTCCCTTTTCACTCTAATTCCGAAAGTCTCCAATCTCCTTTATATTAAAGACTATAGACCTATTTCTCTTATTGGTTTTCAATACAATATTGTTGCGAAAATATTAGCAAATAGGCTATCCAAGGTCATTGATTCGGTCATCAGCCATGAGCAGTCCGCTTTTATCTTGGGTCGTCAAATTCTTGGCGGTCCTCTTATTCTTAGTGAGGTTACTGATTGGTACAAGAAGCGGACGAAGAAGATGCTATTGTTTAAAGTTGATTTCAAAAAGGCTTTTGATTCAGTTAGTTGGAGATTTTTAGACCATGTTATGGACAAATTAGGTTTCAGTAACATTTGGCGTCAATGGATCATGGCGGGGTTAGTGTCTTCTAGGGCTTCTATTTATTATTATCATGGAAGGCCTTCATATTGCCCTTAAGGATGGTTTGTCGGCTAACATGTTTCGAAGTGTTAATGTTGGTTCCCCTAGTATTCGTTTATCCCACCTTTTTTATGCGGACGATGTCATTATCTTTTCCGACTGGAATCAACATGATATGGATAATATTATCTGTATCCTCAACATTTTCTACCTTGCTTCAGGTCTTAGAATTAAATCATTAATATCAACAAGTCGAATCTTTATGGGGTAGGAGTTTCTCATTCAGAAGTTGAGAGCATGGCTGCTGGTACAGGATGCTCGCCTAGTTATCTTCCTTTCTCCTATCTCGGTCTTCCTATAGGTTCGAATATGAGCCACATCTCGAATTGGAAAGTCCTGATTGATCGTTTTAAATCCAGGTTATCAGGTTGGAAAGCTAGCTTGCTATCTTCAGGTGGCCACCTAACTCTCATAAAATCGGTGCTTGGTAGCCTCGGTATTTACTTCTTATCTATTTTTAAAGCTCCTGAAGCGGTTATTAAGGTCTTGGAAAGTCTACGCGCCTCTTTCTTTTGGGGTGCTTCTGCTGATAAAAGGAAGCTTGCATGGGTCAAATGGCCTAGTATCTTAGCACCTCTTTATAAAGGTGGTTTAGGCATTTGTAGTCTTAAAGCCTTCAACCTCTCGCTTTTGCTTAAATGGAGATGGCGTCTGCTTAAAAACCCTTTAGCTTTATGGGTTAAAGTTTTAAAATCAATTCATGGAGAAGAAGCAGGATTCGAGTTAGCTGGCTGCCAATCAAATGGGTTATGGGCTCATATAGTTGGGTCAATTTATCAGCTTCATTCAAGCGGTTGTGTTCCTTTAAATGCTTTTCGTTTCAATGTTGGAGATGGTTCTATGAGTCAGTTTTGGAAAGAAATATGGTTGGGAGATCAACCTCTTTGAGCTCGCTATAACAGGTTGTTCCATCTAGAGAAGAATCGAAATTGCCTTATTAGAGATCGCATTGTTAATGGCTATTGGTCGTGGGAATTGTGTAGACCGGAAAATAGGGGTAGATCTCAAGCTGATTTCAATAACATGTTGGTTGATATCATCTTGTTGAATGTTGTGAATGGAAGTGATTCGATTGTTTTCTCCCTCTCCTCGGATATTAGTTTCTCAGTGAGTGTAGCTTGAAAGCATATTGATGATTTTAATTCTCCTATCTCTCTTCCATGCACAAGTTGGTTCAAAGTTATCCCTCGGAAAGTTAACATATTTATGTGGCGTTTGTTTCTTGATAAACTCCATCATCATTTGAACCTTTCTGCTCGTGGCATAGATATTGCTTCAATCATGTGTCCTATTTGCAATGGGCATGTTGAGTCGAACTCTCATATTTTCTTCTCGTGCACTGCTGCTTCAAATATCTAGAGGCTTATTTGAGGTTGGTGTGATCTAAAGCTCCCGTTGTTCTATTCTTGTGTCAACTGGGATAACTGGTTCTCTTCATGGAATGTTTCTAAAGATAAACGAGACCGGGCGTATGTCATCTTTGCTTCTACTTGTTGGATTCTTTGGCATTATAGGAACAATGTTGTTTTTAATTCTCAATTAATGAGTCTAACACACGGTAATTTTCCAAACCTTTTCTAGCCAATTATTTTAAAATTTTGCGTTACCTGAGTATTAAAAACTTTGTCGTGGCTCCCACCGCAACCACCCTCACGCGCCACCATCGCCGCTGCTACCATCACCGAGACACCACCACACCCCCCTCCGTCTTCTCCTTCGGTAAAACACACCCACGCGCCCTCATTTCTATTTTTATTTAATTTTTACTAAACCCTAATTTTTACTTTTTATTAAATCAGAAAATAAATAAGGTTTTTATTAATAAAATGGTTGTAAAACTTTGTTAAAAACTCATGTGGAACCCCCTCCCCCTTCTCGGCAGTTGACTCGGTGAGGGTTTGTTATTTTTTTTTTGTTTTGTTTATATTGTTGTTTTGATATTGCTGTTGTTATTGTGGATTCAGATTTGGATTTAAGGTTTCGTTTGTTTTGTTTCAGTCTCGACAATCGGCAAATAGCCAAGCCGAGCCGTGACTCATGGTGAGTTACGGTGCGGTGTAGTGTTTGGTTTGGATTTAGGATTAGTTTTGGTATTGTGATGTTTGTGTTTGGTTTTGAGTTTGGTTCAGTTTGGATTTGAATTCGGATGAGTGTTGGATTTGGTATGTGTTTGTGTCGGATTTGGTTGTGGCCGAGAGCCTGAACGGCTCGGGATGAGTCGAGCCGTGACTCACGGGAGGCATGGCAAAGTTTATGTACCTATCGTTGTTTATTTATTTATTTTTGTCAAGTCGCGATTATTAGTTTAGTCGTTATTTACTTATTTATTTTATTTTATTTATTAGACGTCAAGTCGTGATATTTTTAGGTTAGACATGTATTTATTTATTTGTTCGTTTGGTTATCGATATGATGTTTCGGATTATAACTTGAACATGGGAAAATAATAATTATAACGAACGGGATATATATATTGACTTGGATGTTGTGATGATGTAACATTGTTGGACATGGATTGGACGTATTAGATTTACGGTATTGGTTGATTGGACTATTATGGACCCTTTGGTACACGAGACGGAAGGATACGTTAGACTCATAAGAGCTTAACCTATCTGGACCCGAACTATACAAAATGGTCGATAAAACTAAACAACTAATATATACGCGAATAATATTTCAAATTATATATTAAAACTTGTAAAACTTGATGGTAATTGAAGTATTCAAAAGAGTCGTATGACTTGGGAACGTCTTATAAGAGGGCACTTCATGCCGAAATTTCGTGAAATAGTTTATAAACTTAAACTATTTATGATTTAGCAAATGTCTTAAAATCTTTTCAAAACTCTTATGTTTTAGCGGTTATAACATCTATTTTGGGAAAACGGGGAAAAGCCGAAACTATCTATCAATGTTGTTTATTCTTTTTCAAATTTTATTCATTCTTTCATATTTCTTTCTTCTTCTTCTCTCGTCCTTCTTGAGTATACGTTCGTATTCGCCGACTTGTTATCTTTTTACCTTTCTTGCCTTCCACACGAGACTTAAACGTATATTTTCTTTCGAACACCATTGAAACAAAAACCTTTTATACGAGTATTGTTTATTAAATCATTTCAAGTATTATTTCTGAGTTATGCCATTTAATTGATTAAGTTGTGCTGAGGTTCATTTGTTGTGCCGTACCATCTGATTGTTTTTCTCATATTCTCTGTGACTAAGGTGTGATCCATAGCCCCACTTTTAATACATTTAAATGTTTATAAATCCCGTGGGAGAGATGCATGCTACTTACTATTTTTTGAGCACAATTGTTTACTTGTATGCTATTTCCTGATTGACGCTATGAATGCTAAGTGCCTTTCTTGCCTAACGCAAGTCCCTCGATCATGAACCATTAATCACCTGCGGGTGAGCGCGGTTATAGTTTATAGGCCTATAGGATTTGACCATCCCACCATGTTGACTAAGGTTGGTAAGCATGTGATGTGCTATAATTGAGTTACTAGGTATCTAGCAAAATACTTACTTTGGGGGTAACTGTTATGATTATGAAATTCCGAGGTTACTGTTGACTTACGCCAGGGTTACTGGTGCCGGTTAACGCATTGTGTGTCATGAGCTTAGCAAGATAATCTGATTGAATATGTGACGCTTACCCGATATTTGCATTTGTTGCTTATATCTTCCAGACTAAAGTTCTTGTGCTCAACTATTATTTTATTAAACCTATGGATTACACTCAACCTTTGTGTTGACTTTTTAGCATGTTATCTCAGGTAATTGATGTATGAAGTGTGCACGAGGAATGGCTGAAGGTTAAGGATGGCTATCTATGGGACATGTTTTTACTACTTCTATCTTTACCTTCCGCTACAAACTATTTTACTTTCCGCTGCAAACTATTTTACTTTCCGCTGCAAACTATTTCATTTTCCGCTGCTAAACGTGTTATGGGTCTTTTGAACTCTGAATGTTGAACTTTGTAACTGAATGTTATGTTTTATTAAAAACGTCTCGTTATGAGATCGTTTTCTGTGATTGTGACTATCATACCCCTCGAGTAGCACCCCAAACTCAGTCCCGCTGCCATAATCCGAGTTGGGAGTGTTACAGAATGGTATCAGAGCCACCGTTTATAGAGAACGAGATCATACTCGACTATAAACATTTTTCGTGTGAGTCAAAACATTTTTTTTTGAAACCGATAGCCATCAGCCTTCCGTGCCACTTCACTCGTAAGTACTTTATTACTGTATGTTTGGATTTTCACTACTATTTCATTTTCATATGAAACTGTTTTACGAAAATTTTGGCTAGAAAATTTTATACTTGTCCCGATACCCCATGTAGAGTGTTATGGCCACATCAGTTTCTTTTGGTCAGTTACCAGATGCACCCGTTGATCACCCACTTGCACCACCTAGTCCAGAAATGGACTCACACCCTTTTAATGTACCTCACTCGGATGATGAGAATATAGGAGACCGTCAGTAGAGATTAGTGATCATCTTTATTATGGTAGTTTAGTATTGTAGTAGTAGTTTACCTTGTACGTACTGAACTGACTAGTTTCGGTTAGTAGATTTGATAAGAAACTTGTAGTTGTTTGCATATCTTGCAAGACTGATGACGAGTATCGAATCTACGATGTATTTTGGTGATGTACTATTATGATGTTGATTGGACGCTATATTATGATGTATCATTGTGTTATTTACTCTGTGTTATGATTCTATTACGTCAATAAAAATACTTACAGTGTTGTACATTGTGATGATTGATAGAATTATGCCACCTAAGAAAATGACCCCGACTGCGATCCAGAAACTAATTAAAGAAGGGATAGCTGCGGCCCTTGCCGGTCAAGCAAGTGCTAATAATCAGAATGTTGGACAGGCGAGAGTGCAACCTGTCTATGAGAGCCGTTTCTGCACTTACAAGGAGTACATGAACTACAAGCCCACTACCTTCAAGGGAATCGAAGGAGCTGTCGGCTTAACACAGTGGTTTGAAAAGACGGAATCAGTGTTTCTGTTGAGTAACCGCACGAAAGACTGCAAGGTAAACTATGCCGCAGGAACCTTGGTGGAGCATGCATTGTCCTGGTGGAATGCATATCGCAAGGATGTCGGGTTGGAGAGAGCTTACAGTATGTCTTGGGAAGATTTCAATAGGGAGATAGTGAAAAAGTATTGCTCCCGCAGTGATATGAGAAGATTGGATACTGAATTCTATTACTTGGCTGTGAAAGGTGTTGATCTTGCCACCTATGTCCGTTGATTCCAAGAGTTGAAAATCTTCTGTGCCCATATGGTGCCGGATAATGAGAAGCTGCTTGAAAAGTTCATTGGAGGTTTACCGGTCTGTATCGAAGGGAATGTGACGTCATACAATTCTCAAACTTTGGACGATGCAATCCGTATCGCTGAACGACTGATGGATCAGGCAATCAAGAATGGAACTGCTCAGAAAGGTAACAGCTTTGATCATAAGAGGAAGTGGGATGACTACAAGAGGAACAACAACAACAACCACAACAACTACAACAACCGCAACAGCAACAATCACTCTCACCATAACCATCACCCCAACAACAACAATAACCAGTACCGCAATAACAATCACCACAATCAACAGAACCAACGACAAGAGGCTGTCAAAGCTTATGTAGCTGCCCCAGCTCAAGTGGGAGGATATGATGGGAACCAACCATACTGTGCCAAGTGCAATCAGCATCATTCTGGACCCTGCACTGTGAGATGTCAGAAAAGAAACAAGGTTGGTCATGCTACTAAGAACTATAAGGGAAAGGTTGTGGCTACAGGGAGCAGTGCACATCCAGTTGTAACTTGCTTTGGGTGTGGAGAACGTGTACATTACAAGAGTCATTGCCCGAAAAATGTTGGACAAAGGACCGAAGGCGCTCGTGGCAGAGCATACGTGCTTGGCAATGGAGAGCAGTATCAGGACCCAAATGTAGTTACCGGTACGTTCCTACTCAACAACCTTCATGTTAGAGTCTAATTCGATTCTGGTGCCGAAATGAGCTTTGTATCTTCTAAGATTTCACCATTACTAAACCTCACCCCTACCACATTAGACACCAACTATAGTATTGAACTAGCTAATGGCAACCTGGTTAATACGTGCACCATAATCTGAGACTGTACTCTAAACCTCCTAGATCACCCGTTTAGCATCGACCTTATGCCCATTGAACTCGGAAGCTTCGACGTAGTTGTGGGAATGGATTGGTTGTCCGAACATCGAGCCAGTATTATTTGTGATGAACGGGTTGTTCATATCCCTCTTGATGACGAGACTTTGGTTGTCCGCGGATACCGTAGTGGAACCCATTTGAGTATCATTTCCTGCATTAAGACTCTGAAGTACATCAAGAAAGGCTGTCATGCATTTTTAGCACAAGTGTCCAAGAAAGAGTCTGGAGAGAAGCGACTCGAGGACGTCCCGATTGTGCGTGATTTCCCTGAGGTATTTCCTGAAGATCTACCTGGACTTCCACCAGTTCGACAAGTGGAATTTCTGATTGACTTAGTCCCAGGAGCTGCACCTGTGGCCCGTGCACCATATCGACTTGCTCCTACCGAAATGCAAGAACTGTCTAAGCAGTTACAAGAGTTGTTGGATAAAGGGTTCATTCGACCTATTTCATCACCGTGGGAAGCACCGGTGTTGTTCGTAAAGAAGAAAGATGGGTCGTTTAGAATGTGCATTGTCTACCGCTAACTGAACAAGTTGACGGTGAAGAATCGCTACCCGTTACCGAGGATTGATGATTTGTTTGACCAGCTGCAAGGATCAGATTACTACTCAAAGATAGATATGACACTACAAAAAAACAGGCTTTCATAGACTGAATTTCTAGGGACTGATATATCAGTCGCTGATACATAGCATCGGTAACTGAAACATCAGTTACTGATACTTTTAAGGACTGGCCTTTTATTGACTAAATTTCAGTTACTAATATGCCTGTACGGGAAAAAAATTTGGAGGCAAATTTGTTAGTGAGTGAATAAGGGTGACAATTCAGTCCCTAGTACATGTACATCATATCTAAGACTAAATTTCAGTTACAAATATATTTGCGCAATAAAAAATTTTTGCGGAAAATTTGTTAGTGACTGAATTATAGTCACAGTTCGGTCCCTAATACATGGAGATCATAGCTAAGACTAAGTTTCAGTTATAAATATGTCTACACAATAAAAAGATTTGGAGGGAAATTTTTTAGTGACTGAATTTCAATCACAGCTGCGTCCCTATTACATGGACATCATACCTAAGACTAAAATTCAGTTACAAATATGTTTGCGCAATAAAAAAAGTTTGGAGGAAAATTTGTTAGTGACTGAATTCGAATCACAACTCAGTCCCTAATACATGGACATCATAGATAAGACTAAAATGTATAAAAATAGATTAAAACGGACTAAAACGTTTAAAAACGGACGAAAACTTATAAAAACGGACGAAAACGTTTAAAATCAGACGAAAACGTATCAAAACGGACGAAAACGTAATAAAATGACGAAAACATATAAAAATGGACGTAAACGTAAAAAAGGACTAAAACGGATGAAAACGTATAAAAATGTTAAAATATAACAGACAAAAACTGATGAAATCGTATACAAACGGACGAAAATGGATGAAAACATACAAAAAAGTAAAAAAATAAAGGGACTAAAATGTGTTGATGCAAATAATGTTCTAAAAACGTTATTTATATCTTTCGATTACTTCACGTTTTGAGGATGACAAAATGTGAACTCACGTTACGTTAAAATTAACGTTAACAAGTTTTTAATCGGAAGATCCCGTTTCTACGCAAATCACTCTTGAACAAAGTTACAACTTGAACTAGTGATCAAAGAAGTGAATTCATGTTTTGAAAATTCACATTTTAAATGGGACAAAACATTTTTTCAAAAATACACATGACAAATTATTTTTGAAATATTAAGAAATGTTTTAATGGAAAAATAAGTTTGAAAATCACAACAGCTATTTTTCCCCCCAAAATCAGCTCCAACCTTCCCCAAATAAGTTTTCACCAGAAAAGACAAAATTTGGAGCGTCCTAGTCTACCACGGCTCCACGGTACCGTTAAATTTAGTGGAGCCGTATGGTATTTAACGGAGCCGTCCGTACCATTTTGAATTGTAACGTTCAGATTTTCTTTGCCTATAAATACCCACCTCTTTCACAGTTTTAGGCACATCCTCTCACACCTTTCACTTCTTAGGGTCATTTAGATTAGTTTTTCTTTGTTTCAAGAGTGATCCAATCATCCTTCAAGTGATCCTCTTCATACCTCTTCACTAGCAAGAGAAGAACACAAGTATCCAAGTTGATACAAGGTGTTGTCATCCCTCTTCATTAGCAAGAGAAGAACTCAAGTAATCAAGAAGATACTAGAGTTATAGTTGATAGGTTTTTGTAACACTTGTTACAACCTTGTTGTGTCTTAGCATACATCAAGTTTATTTTCTTTTTGTGAGTGAGAGTGAAGATCAAGTGTGATCTATAGAGATAGTGAATATCTCTTGAAGCCATTGGGCTTGTGTGATTGATCAAGAAGATCAAGGGTCATTAGGTTAGTGTTAGTTGAGTAGAGTGAAGCGAGTGTTGATCATTGTGATCGTGTTGAGATCTTGGTGATCTCTTGAAGCCACTGGGCTTGAGTGTTTGGTCACGTGGACCTTGGTAGATTGGTGCTAGCTAAGATTAGCACTCGACATCTAGCTTAGTGTCGGTAATAGGATAAGCGACGTGTACGGTTTTCTCCGCCTGAAGGGAGGTTGTTGATATAGTGTTTGAAACTCTCGAGTGTGGTACTCGGGGAGTGGAGTAGGGCGAAGAAGAGCTTCGTAGCCGAACAACTATAAATCCTCTGTCTCGGTTTGATCTTTCCAACTATACTCTTTACTTTTATTTGTTATTATTACTTAGCTTAGTGTGTAGTTCATATTGGTGTTGATTGATTACACATAGAGTTCGAATCAAAGTTTCCAATAGCATACTTTTAAAACAAGATTTTTAAAAGAAGTTTTTTAAACCGGTAAACTATTCAACCCCCCCTTCTAGTTTCCCACAATTGGTATCAGGAGCCACGTCAGTCAAGTTTTTAAAGTATATTGTATTTTAAAGCTTGAACCGATCAATGGATTCCGAAAAATATCTAGAAGGGCAATCTATGCAAAGACCACCACTTTTCGAAACCGATTGTTTTATATATTGGAAAACAAGATTCGAAACGTATGTGAAATCAAAAGACATTGATCTTTGGCATGTTATTACCGTGGGTGACTTTCAACCTATTCAAAAGAATCCGGAAACTAAAAAGGATGAAATAGTTTCTTATGATAAACAAAGTGATGAACTAAAAAGGAAATTAGCCAAAAATAATGAGGCTAAAATGATGATTTATAATGCTTTACCTAAAAAGGAGTTTGAAAGAATTTTCATCTGTAATACGGCAAAAGATATTTGGAAAACCTTGTTAGTCACTCACCAAGGTAATAACCAAGTCAAAGAGAACAAGATAGATCCTCTTGTTCATCAATATGAACAATTCTCCATTTCGGAGGATGAGTCAATAGATAATGCTTTTGCTAGATTTAATACTATTATCACTAGTCTTAAAGCTCTTGATGAAGGTTATTCTAGTAAGAACTATGTTAGGAAGTTTCTTAGAGCTCTACATCCTAAATGGAGAGCAAAGGTCACCGCCATAGAAGAGTCAAAGGACTTGGCGGCATTGTCACTCGATGAACTTATAGGAAATTTGAAAGTTCACGAGATGATCATCAAGAAGGATTCTGACATTGTCAAAGGCAAAAGCGAGAGAGTTAGATCTCTAGCATTAAAAGCCAAGAAGGAGTCTAGTGATGAGGAATGTTCGAGTTCCGGTAGTGAAGATGAAGAGTACGCACTAGCCGTTAGGAACTTTAGAAAGTTCTTTAGGAGGAAAGGTAGATTTCCTAGACAATATCGCGATGAGAAGAAGTCATCCCAAAGAAATCATGATGAAAGAAAAGGGAGAAGTGATAGGAGATGCTTTAGATGCGGAGATCCTAATCACTTCATAGGAGAATGTCCTAAGCCACCAAAATCCAACAACCAAAGAGCCTTTGTAGGAGGTTCTTGGAGTGATAGCGGTGAAGAAGAAGAGAAGAAGCCTAACGATGAAACGTGCCTAATGGCTCAAGCTTCTAATAAGGTACATTCCGACTCTTCTTATTATAGTGATAATAATTCGTCAATAGATGATAGTGAATTGCATGACGAATACAACAAACTATGCGTAGTTAGTACTAAGATCTTAGGTAGAAACACAAAGCTAAAATTAAAATTAAAAGAACTAGAACTACAAGTCTTAGAACTAAATGATCAAGTCAAGAGACTTGAGAAAAACAAGGAAGTAGACGTAGGATGCGGGTCATGTATTAGTCTTCAAGTAGAAAATGAAAAACTTAAAGAAAATGCTTTAAGAATCATTAAGTTTGATGAAGGAACTAAAAAGCTTAATGATATACTTGAAAATATTAGATATAGTGAACATGACCATTCGGGTTTAGGATTTGACCCAAATCAGGCGTCTACAAGTGGTACTAAACAAGTAAAATTTGTAATGCCTGAAAAGTCCATGTCTGAAGGTGACGGCACCATTAAAGGTACAGACGGCACCACTAAATTTAGTGGTACCGTGTGGTGCTGAGGACAAAACTGGGTCAATACTGAAAAGTAACTTATGTCCTAAACCTAGTCAAGTAGTTGTAAATAGAACTAAAGTGTCTACTCCAAGTAGAGAGGAAACCAAAGGCTTTAACAAACCATTGTCATCTCCCGAACATGGATTTGTAAAGCATGACACTAGGTCAACTACTCCTCCACCTAGAAAGGTAAACTCTCCCAAACCTCGGTCTAGAACTCCTCTACCGAGAGGTAACTTTAGAAGACAAAATCATCCAAGTAACTTTCCCGTAACTTGGAATGATCGTCCACCACAAAGTTACTTACCATGGGAAATGTGTCCTCCATTCTCACATCCTAAACTAACGCAACAAATGCGTAGGATGTTTAACTCTAACAACTTTGGACCCATGAGATATTGGGGACCAGATGTTTGAACATTTGTTTTGCTAGGAAAACATGAGTGTAAATAAACTTTGGAGTCTAACAAAAGGAGTATGATGCGTTATCAAGCATATCCGGTGACGCAATAGTCAAGTCGTGTCTTTCATGCTTAACATTTAACAAAGGTACCCTAGTCTTCTAGTTTTAAGAGCAAACACCTCAGGCACAGGTACGCTTTCTTAAAACACCCTTTGTTAGTAGTAATGTTTGGCATGAAATAGTGTAGTTAGAATCTAACATGGTAGGCACTATAACACAGAAACTCTATTCACATCTCATCATGTCAAATTCAAATTGTCCAGAAATGTTCGATGATCGCTTGAAGATCATGCGTGATAAGTTTGAATTAAGCATTGATGTGTGAATCAAGTTCCCTTCCTTGCACATATGTAATCCTGCCTAAATTAAGTATCCCTTTAAACTTATGTATACTAGATGTATGAGATACATAGTTTAAGTAATAGTCTTTATTGACAATAACGCCCATATCCGCAAATGCGAAACTCACAAGAGACGAAGAAGGTGAGTGCACGGATATAACTAGGTTAGGGGCATAATAGGTAAAGTAGTTTACCTAATGGCAAGTAGGTCCATTATCATGAATAGTGTTGGCTTTGTGCCCACTTGTAAGAAGTGTCCCAAAACTTCTTACATCAAAGTGTTAAATGTATCATATCATACATTAAAGATACTACACACTTGAGATTACGATATCTTGAGGAGATTGATGTAGAAAATATTTCTATGCCAACTCTGATAATGTGAGAGTTAATGTGGGTTGAAACATAATGAGTAATGTTTGTACCTTCATAGGTTGATTAACAAACATCTTGGTTCCCCAAGAAACAAACTACTCTTATTGTCACCACGACCGAAGCCGAGTACGTAAGCGCCGGAAAGGCATGACAACAAACACTATAGATGAGACAACTCCCTGTGAAGAGTAGCAGTCAAGATGCCATTAGACTTGTCCGGGAACCTTATAGTTTGCTCATGAACGAAGCTCGTCGAAGTACGTCATCTCCCAGCGGAAAGACATCTCCTCCGTCATGATAACGTCGAAAGAGAAATCTTTTCTTTGAAAAGTATCTCTTCTCATCTTAACCTCTACATTCTCGTCAAATGACCTCTTAATACTCCATTGGAAATATTAATGTCACCTCTCACGTCCCATCATATGACTTTTCAAGTCATTCCTCATATCCCGCTCATGACTATTTCAATATTTCTATGGAAATATTAAAGTCATCCCTTGCGTCATACCTTATAACCTTTCATCCCCTCTTATGACTATTTGAATATTTCTCCGGAAATATTGAAGTCATCTCACACATTCATCTTATTCTCGACTCATGACACTTGAATATTTCATTGGAAATGTCAAGTCATTCCCTAAACCTCATCTCATGACTTCTTAATATTTCACTGGAAATATTAACGTCATTCCTCGCATCTCGTCATATGACTTTTCAAGTCATTCCTCTCATCCCGCTCATGACTATTTGAATATTCCTTCGAAAATATTAAAGTCATCCGTCACGTCATACCTCATAACCTTTCATCCCTTCTATGACCTCTCAAAAGTTTCGCGGGAAACATTGAAGTCATTCTCTACAAATCGCCCATGACTTTTTAAGTCATATTTTTCACTCGTCACATGACTCGTGAATATTTCACGGGAAATATCAAGTCATTCCTTGTGTCGCGTACTCCGACTAATTAAATATTTCATGGGAAATATTATAGTCATCCTCCTAAACACAACTCATAACTTCTATTTATTTCACGGGAAATACTAGAAGTAAATCCTCATCCAATGACAACTTAGTCAATTTCCTCGGAAACACTAAGGTCATTTCCGGTCATCCCATTTAATCATCTTTCGTCAAAAAGTTTATTAGGTATAAACTTTTTCCTCGTGTCAAAAAGTCTTACTAAATAAGTAAGATTAATCAGCCAAAAGTCAAAACAGAAGAAAAACTGGACCATCAGACATACGGCTCCACTAAAGAGCCACGGCTCCACTAATGTTTAGTGGAACCGTGGAGCCGTGCATCTGAAAAACGCGCCCAGTTACTCTTTTCTTCTGCACAAATTTTCCAAACACACAAAACCACTTCCACTTGCTGTCAAAACCGAACCATAACACCATAATTCAACTAAACTCTTGCAAATCAAGATTGAGGCATTGGAATTAACAAATCCTAACCACAACATCATCAATTGTAAGTAATTCACTCTTAATTTCTTTTAATTTGAGTCTAGGGTTTGTTCTTGAGTATAAATCCGAATTAAGACTAGGATTAGACAATGTAGTATTCACATGATTCCCTAAACCTAGGATTTCCAAAAACCCATTTATGTTGCAAAACCTAATCCGAAATTAATCACTAAATTCGGATTATGATTGATTATTTGTAATGGAATCATGTTTAGGATGATTAAAATTGGATTAGGAACGTTCTGCATTAAAGCTTTTCAATCTTAAAGCTTGTTGGCACCATGTTGAGGCATTTGCCAAACACCCCAATTCGATCATTTTTTGAAAAACTTCACAAGTCTAGGATCATGAAACCTTTTTCATGCATTGTTGATGCAAATTAAAAACGTTTTTGCATGCATACATGAACTCTCAAATATGGCTCGAAGTACATAATTGATATGTATTGTTCGACATATTTGATTGAGCAAAAGTGAAGTTAGGAGCGTTTGGGTAATCTCTTTAGGATAATTTTAGAGTCGAGATTGCCGCATCTCCACATTGTTTGCATTTAGGCACACACACTAGAAGTGTAATCATTAAAATGCAACGAACTAACATATACAAAAATATTTTTTTTGTAGATAAACAATGCCTCGAAATGATTATCAAGATACCAAACCATACATTCTTAGTACTCTTGAAAATCTAAACATTCCCGATGAGCAAAGAGCTTATCTCGCTAAAGTCCAAAATTGATACATACACGAAGGGCGTGTAGTCGATGCACTCTATGTCACGACAGACAACATCAGTGCCTGTTTCCCTTCTATCAAGTTCGATTGTTTATACAAAATAAACGATCAAGTCTGTCCTCGTTTTATTCTCGATTTTTATAGTCGTGTCCGTACCTACACCGATCTTGACGGAAACGTCTTTCTTGATTTTTGGATTCGACACCAAAATATCATCTTGTTTGTCACCGAGATTGGTCACATTCTCAGTATTCCCTCATATGGTCAGTGTGCATTCACTAAAGAGCATTCTCTAGAGTCTCTTTACTACAATCTTGAGAACGAAGGTGCCTATTGTAACGAAGTTCCCGACATTGAAGTAATTAAACAAGTAATTCAAATCCCTCGAGTCACCAACACGTATCAAAAACTTGATGGTTCCATCGTCTACCTCGACCCAAACAAAATATACGTCAAAGAGCTCCGTCCCGATATTAGAAATTGGGAACTTCTTCTGCGTGAGAACGCGTTAAGCCTTGCAGGCAACCGTGATCACGTTCCGGAAAGTCTTACCCACAAGCTCTACTGTCTTAGTATCGAGGAACCTTACAACCTCGCATACTACATGGTCAAACGGATGGCCAGTATTCATCGTCGTTCCGATGAGCTCATGCTATACGGCATGTTGCTTACTCGTTTATTCAGGTGGGTTATACAAACCTACCCATCTCTCAATGATGTCGACTATGTCCTAGTCAATCCGGTTATGAAACCACTTGGTGGACCACAACGTCGCACAAAGCAACGTAAGGACAAAGGGTCCAAACGTGGTCGTAAATCCACTTCCGATATTCCCCATTCTTCCTCCTCATTCGGTCACAGTTCGTCATCTCAACCCATGGATGAGGATGATGATGAGGTGAACGAAGAGGGAACGTCTCGTCCTAATACTCCCTCTCCCGACACCTTCTTTGACAACCTTGATACCTCATCATTTCGACGTACAACCGACCTCAAAAACGGGATGGTCAACCTATCCCACGTGATGAGAAGGCAAACCACAATGTACAATCGACAAGTCTCAATGCATGAGCAAACTATCGGGGGATTCAAGTCCATCGGCAAGGCGATCAAAGGGCTTGGGAACAAGATCAAAAAGTTGGGGAAGAAAAGAGACTAGTTAGGATTAGCTTAAGTAGTACTATTAACTTAAGTATTATTAAGCTATTATAAATAAAGTCATGGCATTAACTTGCTTGGAATGTTCCCTTTTTAACATTTTAACACTTCAACATGGTTAATTCTCTTGTTAATTAATCCTCATGTTGGTTTATCTTGCCTAAATCATGCATGTTAGCTTATTTTATTACATGCACTAGATGTTAAAAATGCTTGAATTCATGCATGCTTAATAGTTTCCTAAATACATAGATGATCACATGATCATGTTAGTTGCTAGTTGAAACTAGCTTTAGGAATTCTATGTGTTTAGTAATTTGAGGCTTTGAGATTTGCAGCCAATGGATTCCCCAGAAAATTACCCCATTTAGGCTGCCTAAAACCTGCAGACCTGGAAAGAAGGTCAAAAGAGCCCACGGCTCCATTAAATAGGCCACGGCTCCACTAAATTTAGTGGTGCCGTAGCACCTTTAATGGTGCCGTGCCTCTGGAAGACGAAAACTGCTATTCTCTTCCACTTTTTGACTCTCTTTTCCTGAAAACCTGCAAACAAAACCTGATTCCCATGCACCCAAATCCCCAAATCCAACATTTCAAACTTGCATGCTTATGATTTGGCTATTTAAGCCAACATTATGCATTGCCATCCTTACACCTTCACACTCACCATACCACCATCATGGGATCAAGGGTATTCAAGAAACCTAGATTCAACATCAAACCAACCAACCAAACCACTATAGTTGATCAATGGATCAAGAATGTCAACACACCCCAATCATCAACTAAACCTATCACCAATGACATTCCCCTCATTGATCTCACCTTGGATGATGAAGATGAAACCCATACACCTATAACCTCTACCAAATCATCATCTTCCTTCACTACACCCCAAGCTCCATCCAAGGCAACATCAACCAAACCAACATCCTCATCCTCCACAACCTTTAGAACCAACACACCTTTAACCTTCACCCCATCATCTTCACCATCACCACAACCTTTAGCCCTCACACTAGCCCTATCACCCATATCATCTTTTGAACTTACCACCAACACATCATCATCTTCCCTATCACCATCACCTCAACCTTTAATGGGTCATCCCATCCTTTGTCCCCTTCACTCACACACCTTGAGTTGCCCTTGTTGCAACTACAACCTTGAACTCATCATGAACCTTAGAGATGAGCTTAACTTTAGGTTCTCATACCTAGAACACCTCCTCACACCACCCGTAGGACCCATCATACTTCCACCACCTCCACCACCACATAGCCCAACCAACTAAACATAGTCATGTTTAGTCTTTCCCAATAAGTACCTAGGAACCCTTTTGAAGTTGGAAGCAAATCTAGAAGCCTCATGTTACTTTAGAAGTTTATGTGTCTTCTTGTTAGATTAATTTGCTTTCCTATTGTAGTCATACTTATGTGTGACATCTATTTTATATTTATGAAATGGGCTTTTCATTTTGGCTACTTAGCCATATTTTCTTTGTGTGGATGGATATTTGTCTCATGTGCTACTTGTTAGATATTGTTTATTTGCCATCTAACCTTGTTTTGTAGCACGAACCATTGCTCGATTCCTTTGTGTTCTCCAAATGAGGGGGAGTACACATCAAGGGGGAGCCTTAACTACCTTTTTGATTTGACAAAAAGGGGGAGAAATGGGAGTAAACTCATTAAAAACTTGTTAAAACTAATTTTAACCAAAAATGAGTTTATATTTTGTCATCATCAAAAAGGAGGAGATTGTTGATGCAAATAATGTTCTAAAAACGTTATTTATATCTTTCGATTACTTCACGTTTTGAGGATGACAAAATGTGAACTCACGTTACGTTAAAATTAACGTTAACAAGTTTTTAATCGGAAGATCCCGTTTCTACGCAAATCACTCTTGAACAAAGTTACAACTTGAACTAGTGATCAAAGAAGTGAATTTATGGTTTGAAAATTCACATTTTAAATGGGACAAAACATTTTTTCAAAAATACACATGACAAATTATTTTTGAAATATTAAGAAATGTTTTAATGGAAAAATTAGTTTGAAAATCACAACAGCTATTTCCCCCCCCCCCCAAAATCAGCTCCAACCTTCCCCGAATAAGTTTTCACCAGAAAAGACAAAATTTGGAGCGTCCTAGTCTACCACGGCTCCACGGTTCCACTAAATTTAGTGGAGCCGTATGGTATTTAACGGAGCCGTCTGTACCATTTTGAATTGTAACGTTCAGATTTTCTTTGCCTATAAATACCCACCTCTTTCACAGTTTTAGGCACCCTTCACACACAGAAAAATCCCTTAGCTAAATCCTCTCACACCTTTCACTTCTTAGGGTCATTTAGATTAGTTTTTCTTTGTTTCAAGAGTGATCCAATCATCCTTCAAGTGATCCTCTTCATACCTCTTCACTAGCAAGAGAAGAACACAAGTATCCAAGTTGATACAAGGTGTTGTCATCCCTCTTAATTAGCAAGAGAAGAACTCAAGTAATCAAGAAGATACTAGAGTTATAGTTGATAGGTTTTTGTAACACTTGTTACAACCTTGTTGTGTCTTAGCATACATCAAGTTTATTTTCTTTTTGTGAGTAAGAGTGAAGATCAAGTGTGATATATAGAGATAGTGAACATCTCTTGAAGCCATTGGGCTTGTGTGATTGATCAAGAAGATCAAGGGTCATTAGGTTAGTGTTAGTTGAGTAGAGTGAAGCAAGTGTTGATCATTGTGATCGTGTTGAGATCTTGGTGATCTCTTGAAGCCACTGGGCTTGAGTGTTTGGTCACGTGGACCTTGGTAGATTGGTGCTAGCTAAGATTAGCACTCGACATCTAGCTTAGTGTCGGTAATAGGATAAGCGACGTGTACGGTTTTCTCCGCCTGAAGGGAGGTTGTTGATATAGTGTTTGAAACTCTCGAGTGTGGTACTCGGGGAGTGGAGTACGGCGAAGAAGAGCTTCGTAGCCGAACCACTATAAATCCTCTGTCTCGCTTGTGTTGATGCAAATAATGTTCTAAAAACGTTATTTATATCTTTCGATAACTTCACGTTTTGATGATAACAAAATGTGAAATCACTTTACGTTAAAATTTACGTAAACAAGTTTTTAGTCGAAATATCTCGTTTCAACGTAAATCACTCCAGGTAAGAACAAACAAATTTACAACTTGACAAAAGATCAAAGAAGTGAATTTGTGTTTCAAACTTCACATTTTTAATGTGACAAAATATTTTTTCAAAAATATACCTTACAAGTTATTTTTGAATTATAAAGAAATGTTTTATTGGAAAAACAAGTTTAAATATCATAACATCTATTTCCCCCCCCCCCCCCAAAAAAATCAGCTCCAAACTTCCCAAATAAACTTTCACCACTAAAAACAAAAAGTGGAGCGATCTTGTCTGGCACGGTACCACTAAATTTAGTGGTACCGTGTGACTTTTAGTGGTGTCGTGTCCCTATAACGGTCAGATTTCTTCTGTCTATAAATACCAGCCCTCTTCACACTTTTTGGGCATCCTTTTTCACACACAACTTTCTGAGTTTAAAACTCTCACCACTTCTTTTCTTCTTGATCATTTAGTTTAGTTTTCTTTTGTTTAAAGAGTGATCCAATCATCCAACCAAAAGATCACCTTCATTCCTCTACTAGTGCAAGAGAAGAACACAAGGTTTCAAAGAAGATATAAAGTGTTGTAGTTATAGTTAGTGCACTTGTAACACTTGTTACATACTTGTTGTATCTTAGCATACATCAAGTTCATTTTCTTTTGAGTAGTTTATGAGAGTAGATCACTTTGATCTTGTCAAGATCTTGGAGATCTCTTGTAGCTTGTGAGCTTGTGAGTTGATCAAGTAGATCAAGGGTAGATCGGGTAGATAGAGTCAAGTGAGAGTAGATCATTGTGATCTTGTTGAGATCTTGGAGATCTCTTGTAGCTTGTGGGCTTGTGTGTTGATCAAGAGGATCAAGGGTAGATCGAGTCAAGTGTGTTGATTGTGTGAAGTAGTAAGGATCGTGTGGATCGTGGTAGATTGATACTAGCTAAGATTAGTACTCAACATTTAGCTTAGTGTCGGAAATAACGATAACCGACGTTGTACGGTTTTCTCCGCCTGAAGGGAGCTTTGTTGACATAGTGCTTAGAACTCTCGAGTGTGATACTCGGGGAGTGGAGTAGGGCGAAGAAGAGCTTCGTGACCGAACCACTATAAATCTCTTTGTCCCAGTTTGATCTTTCCATCTCATTTCTTTATATTTATTGTTTATATTAGTTAGTATTGTTTAGTGTTCATATTGGCGTTGATTGATTACACAAAAGAATCGAATCAAAGTTTTTCACAAGTAAAGTTTTTAAAACGAATAAAAAACCAGTAAAACTATTCAACCCCCCCCCCTTCTAGTTTTCCACAATTGGTACTAGAGCCACGTTAGGCAAGATTTTAAAATAAATTGTATTTTAAAACTTGAATCGATCAATGGAGTTCGAGAAATATCAAGAAGGGAAATCTATGCAAAGACCACCACTTTTTGAAACTGATTGTTTTATATATTGGAAAACAAGATTCGAAACGTATGTGAAATCAAAAGACATTGATCTTTGGCATATTATTACCGAGGGTGACTTTCAACCGATTGAAAAGAATCCTGAAACTAAAAGGGATGAAATAGTTCCTTACAATAAACAAAGTGATAACCTTAAAAGAAAATTAGCCAAAAATGATGAGGCTAAAATGATGATTTATAATGCTTTGCCGAAAAAGGAATTTGAAAGAATTTTTATGTGTAATACGGCAAAAGAAATTTGGAAAACTTTGTTAGTCACTCACCCAGGTAATAATCAAGTCAAAGAGAACAAGATAGATATTCTTGTGCAACAATATGAACAATTTTCCATTCCGGAAGATGAATCTATTGATAATGCTTTTGCTAGATTTAATACTATTATTACTTGTCTTAAAGCTCTTCATGAAGGTTATTTTAGCAAGAACTATGTTAGGAAGTTTCTTAGGGCTCTACATCCCAAATGGAGAGCAAAGGTCACCTCCATTGAAGAGTCAAAGAACTTGGCGACATTATCACTTGATGAACTAATAGGAAACTTGAAGGTTCATGAGATGATAATCAAGAAAGACTCCGACATAGTCAAAGGCAAAAACGAGAGAGTTAGATCTCTAGCATTGAAAGCCAAAAAGGATTCTAGTGATGAGGAAAGTTCGGATTCTGATAGTGAAGACGAAGAATATGCACTAGCCGTTAGAGACTTTAAGAAGTTCTTTAGGAGAAGAGGTAGGTTCGTTAGACAACATCGTGATGAAAAGAAGTCGTCACAAAAGAACCAAGATGAGAAGAAAGGAAAGAGTGATAGGAAATATTTTAGATGCGAAGATCCTAATCATCTCATAGGAGAATGTCCTAAACCACCGAAAACCAACAATCAAAGAGCTTTCGTAGGAGGCTCTTAGAGTGATAGCGGTGAAGAAGAAGAGAAGAAGCCCATCGACGAAACATGTCTAATGGCTCAAGCTTCAAATGAGGTACATTCCGACTCTTCTTATTATAGTGATGATAATTCGTCAATAGATGATAATAGACTATATGATGAATATAATAAACTATGTGAAGTAAGTTCTAAAATCATAAGTAGAAACAAAACACTAAAAGGAACATTGCATGAACTCGAAGTGCAAATTTTAGAACTAAAAGATCAAGTAAAAAGACTTGAGAAAAATAAAGAAATAGATATAGGATGTAGGTCATGCATATGTCTTCAAGTAGAGAATGAAAAACTCAAAGAAAATGCGTTAATAATCATACCAGAGCGGGCTTAGGATTTGACCCAAATAAAGCTTCTACAAGTGATACTAAACAAGTAAAATTTTTAAAGTCTGGAGAATCTGAAATAGCAGAGGACGGTACCACTAAAGGTACAGACGGCACCACTAAAATTAGTGGTACCGTGGTACCGTCTGGTGCTAAAGTCAGAACAGGGTCGATTTTAAAAAATAACTTAAGTCCTAAACCGAGTCACATAGTAGTTAATAATATTGAAGTACCTATTGCTAGTAAAAAGGAAGTCAAAAGTTTTTACAGACCTTTGTCAACCCCTGGGCTTGGTTTTGTAAAACCCGATACTAGATCAAAGGCTCCTCCACCTAGAAAAACAAATGTTCCTAAACCTCGGTCAAGAACTCCTCAACCGAGAAGTAACTTTAGAAGACAAAGTTATCCAAGTAACTATCCCGTAACTTGGAATAACCGTCAACTACAGAGTTACTTACCATGGGAAATTTTTCCCCATTCCAACATCCTAACCAAATGCAACATAGCCTAAGTTGTGCATGTTGTCATCACAACCGAAACCTCATCTTCAACCTTAGGGATGAATTGAACTTCATGTTCTCCTACCTTGAACACCTCCTAACACCACCACAAGGACCCATCATACCACCTCCTCCACCAACCAATAGCCCAAACAACTAAACATTTTCATGTTTAGTTTCCAAAATAAAAGCCTAGGATCCCTTTTTTCATCGAAGCAAATCTTAGGGCCTCATGTCACTAAAGATTTCTATGTGCTTCTTGTAGTTGGTTTTTATTTTTATGTTGTAGTCATACCTTATGTATGACATTTCTTTTAATGAATGGATGGGTTTATTATGTGGTTGTTTTATCTTTTATAGTGTTTGGCTACTTAGCCATTTTCTTAGTTTATGGTTGGATATTTGTTTTGGTTGCTACATGTTAGACATTGTATATGTGTCATCTAACTTTGTTTTGTAGGAAGAACCATTGCTCGATTCCTTGGTGTCCTCCAAATGAGGGGAGTATACATCAAGGGGGAGCCTTAGCAACCTTTTTGCCTCGACAAAAAGGGGGAGAAATGGGATATAAAATCATGCTAAAAACTTGTTAAAATTAATTTTTAACTTAAAATGAGTTTATGCTTTGTCATCATCAAAAAGGGGGAGATTGTTGATGCAAATAATGTTCTAAAAACGTTATTTATATCTTTCGATAACTTCACGTTTTGATGATAACAAAATGTGAAATCACTTTACGTTAAAATTAATGTAAACAAGTTTTTAGTCGAAATATCTCATTTCTACGTAAATCACTCTAGGTATGAACAAACAAATTTACAACTTGACAAATGATCAAAGAATTTAATTTGTGTTTCAAACTTCACATTTTTAATGTGACAAAACATTTTTTCAAAAATATACCTTACAAGTTATTTTTGAATTATAAAAAAATGTTTTATTGGAAAAATAAGTTTAAATATCATAACAGCTATTTTTCCCCCCAAAATCAGCTCAAAACATCCCCAAATAAACTTTCACCACTAAAAACAAAAAGTGGAGCGTTCTTGTCTGTCACGGTACCACTAAATTTAGTGGTACCGTGTGACATTTAGTGGTGTCGTGTCCATATAAATGTCAGATTTCTTCTGCCTATAAATACCACCCCTCTTCACAGTTTTTGGGCATCCTTTTTCACACACAACTTTCTGAGTTTAAAACTCTCACCACATCTTTTCTTCTTAATCATTTAGTTTAGTTTTTTATTTATTTAAAGAGTGATCCAATCATCCAACCAAGAGATCACCTTCATTCCTCTACTAGTGCAAGAGAAGAACACAAGGTATCAAAGAAGATACAAAGTGTTGTAGTTATAGTTAGTGCACTTGTTACATACTTGTTGTATCCTAGCATACATCAAGTTCATTTTCTTTTGAGTAGTTTGTGAGAGTAGATCATTGTGATCTTGTCGAGATCTTGGAGATCTCTTGTAGCTTGTGAGCTTATGAGTTGATCAAGTAGATCAAGGGTAGATCGGGTAGATAGAGTCAAGTGAGAGTAGATCATTGTGATCTTGTTGATTTCTTGGAGATCACTTGTAGCTTGTGGGCTTGTGTGTTGATCAAGAGGATCAAGGGTAGATCGGGTAGATCGAGTTAAGTGTGTTGATTGTGCGAATTAGTAAGGATCGTGTGGATCGTGGTAGATTGGTACTAGCTAAGATTAGTACTCGACATTTAGCTTAGTTTCGGAAATAAGGATAAGCGACGTTGTACGGTCTTCTCCGCCTGAAGGGAGCTTTGTTGACATAGTGCTTAGAACACTCGAGTGTGATACTCGGGGAGTGGAGTAGGGCGAAGAAGAGCTTCAAGACCGAACCACTATAAATCTCTTTGTCCCGGTTTGGTCTTTCCATCTCATTTATTTATATTTATTGTTTATATTAGTTAGTATTATTTACTGTTCATATTGGTGTTGATTGATTTCACAAAAGAATCGAATCAAAGTTTTTCACAAGTAAAGTTTTTAAAACGAATTAAAAATCGGTAAAACTATTCAACCCCCCCCCCCTTCTAGTTTTCCACAGCTTGTAGTATGGCTAGGGGTTGATCCGGAGGCTTGATCACCATGTGGCACCCAAATGTCTTCAAACGTACTAGTATTTGGTGGAGTGATAATTATGTTATTGTGCAAGGAAAGTGGATGAATTCGGTTGAGGATTATTACCTTATTAATGTCTATGGGCCGTAACACCAGCCTGAGAAGTCAAATTTATGGGAGTTCCTTCGCTCTTTCATCCTAAATCATGTCGTTAATACTATTCTTTTTGGGGATTTAAATGAAGTCAGATGTAAGGCAGAAAGGATTGGTTCTTCCTTTTCCAGGAGCGATGCTGAGATTTTTAATGCTTTTATTCATGACGCGAGTTTAATCGACCTTCCTATGGGAGGAAGAAGGTTTACCTGGATGAATAAAACCGGTTCTAAGTTGAGTAAGCTAGATCCCTTCTTGATTTCAAATAGTGTTTTCCTTGCGCATCCAAATATGCAGGTGACGGTGTTGGAAAAGTTTGGTCGAATCATAACCCTATCCTCTTGCATTGCATGAATTCTGATTTTGGTCCTACCCCTTTTAAACTCTTCCATTCGTGGTTTGATAGAAACGATTTTGATGAAGTTGTTAAAGAGGCTTGGAGTGGCCTTTTGAATGCGAATGGGGGTCCCTTATTGTCGCTAAATGGTAAAGTAAGAGGTCTAAAATCTCGACTCAAATTGTGGTTCTCTCAAACAAATGAAACCGAGGTCAGTAGAAATAAATCTTTTTTGAGGGTGTTAGATGAAAAAATAGACGCGGGGCAGGCAAGTGAAGAGGAAAAATTGCTTCGTGTGAATACTTGGTATGAGTTAGATAATATCGAGAAGCTTGAATCCAAAGACCTATTCCAAAAAGCTCGTGTTAGATGGGATGTAGGAGGCGATGAAATCTCCAAATTTTTTTCATGGTATTATAAATTCCAAAAGGAACACACAAAGGATTCAAGGCATCATGCACGAAGGCGTTTGGATTTCTGAACCAAATGCTATAAAATCAGCTTTTCTTAATTTTTACAAAGAAAAGTTCTCTTGTCATGACTCTTAGGTTAACTTCCCTCCTTTGGCGGCTGCTAATCGGTTAAGTGATTCGGATGCTGCTTATTAGACTCCATGGTGTCTTTGGAGGAAATCAAAAACACGGTTTGGCATTGTGGTAGTCAAAAAGCTCCGGGGCCGGATGGTTTTTCTTTTATGTTTATCAAAAAGTACTTGGATCTTTTACATCTCGACATTCAGAATTTTGTGGTTACTTTTTTCTCTACAGGGACGTTTCCACCAGGTGTAAATTCTTCCCTTTTCACTCTAATTCTGAAAGTCTCCAATCTCCTTTATATTAAATACTATAGACCTATTTCTCTTATTGGTTTTCAATACAAGATTGTTGCGAAAATATTAGCAAATAGGCTATCCAAGGTCATTGATTCGGTCATCAGCCATGAGCAGTCCGCTTTTATCTTGGGTCGTCAAATTCTTGGCGGTCCTCTTATTCTTAGTAAGGTTACTGATTGGTACAAGAAGCGGACGAAGAAGATGCTATTGTTTAAAGTTGATTTCAAAAAGGCTTTTGATTCAGTTAGTTGGAGATTTTTAGACCATGTTATGGACAAATTAGGTTTCAGTAACATTTGGCGTCGATGGATCATGGCGGGGTTAGTGTCTTCTAGGGCTTCTATTTATTATTATCATGGAAGGCCTTCACATTGCCCTTAAGGATGGTTTGTCAGCTAACATGTTTCGAAGTGTTAATGTTGGTTCCCCTAGTATTCGTTTATCCCACCTTTTTTATGCGGACGATGTCATTATCTTTTCCGACTGGAATCAACACGATATGGATAATATTATCTGTATCCTCAACATTTTCTACCTTGCTTCAGGTCTTAGAATTAAATCATTAATATCAAAAAGTCGAATCTTTATGGGGTAGGAGTTTCTCATTCGGATGTTGAGAGCATGGCTGCTGGTACAGGATGCTCGCCTAGTTATCTTCCTTTCTCCTATCTCGGTCTGCCTATAGGTTCGAATATGAGCCACATCTCGAATTGGAAAGTCCTGATTGATCGTTTTAAATCCAGGTTATCAGGTTGGAAAGCTAGCTTGTTGTCTTCAGGTGGCCACCTAACTCTCATAAAATCGGTGCTTGGTAGCCTCGGTATTTACTTCTTATCTATTTTTAAAGCTCCTGAAGCGGTTATTAAGGTCTTGGAAAGTCTTCGCACCTCTTTCTTTTGGGGTGCTTCTGCTGGGAAAAGGAAGCTTGCATGGGTCAAATGGCCTAGTATCTTAGCACCTCTTTATAATGGTGGTTTAGGCGTTGGTACTCTTAAAGCCTTCAACCTCTCGCTTTTGGTTAAATGGAGATGGCGTCTGCTTAAAGACCCTTTAGCTTTATGGGTTAAAGTTTTAAAATCAATTCATGGAGAAGAAGCAGGATTCGAGTTAGCTGGCTGCCAATCAAATGGGTTATGGGCTCGTATAGTTGGGTCAATTTATCAGCTTCATTCAAGCGGTTGTGTTCCTTTAAATGCTTTTCATTTCAATGTTGGAGATGGTTCTATGATTCAGTTTTGGAAAGAAATATGGTTGGGAGATCAACCTCTTTGTGCTCGCTATGACAGGTTGTTCCATCTAGAGAAGAATCAAAATTGCCTTATTAGAGATCGCATTGTTAATGGCTCTTGGTCGTGGGAATGGTGTAGACCGGTAAATACGGGTAGATCTCAAGCTGATTTCAATAACATGTTGGTTGATATCAGCTTGTCGAATGTTGTGGATGGAAGTGATTTGGTTCTTTTCTCCCTCTCCTCGGATAGTAGTTTCTCAGTGAGTGTAGCTCGAAAGCATATTGATGATTTTAATTCTCCTATCTCTCTTCCATGCACAAGTTGGTTCAAAGTTATCCCTCGGAAAGTTAACATATTTATGTGGCTTTTGTTTCTTGATAAACTCCCTCATCGTTTGAACCTTTCTGCTCGTGGCATAGACATTGCTTCAATCATGTGTCCGATTTGCAATGGGCATGTTGAGTCGAACTCTCATATTTTCTTCTCGTGCACTTCTGCTTCAAATATCTAGAGGCTTATTTGAGGTTGGTGTGATCTAAAGCTCCCGTTGTTCAATTCTTGTGTCAACTGGGATAACTGGTTCTCTTCATGGAATGTTTCTAAAGATAAACGAGACCGGGCGTATGTCATCTTTGCTTCTACTTGTTGGATTCTTTGGCGTTATAGGAACAATGTTGTTTTTAATTCTCAATTAATGAGTGTAACACACGGTAATTTTCCAAACCATTTCTAGCCAATTATTTTAAAATTTTGCGTTACCTGAGTATTAAAAACTTTTCTTGCATTTGTTTGGGTTTGAGATACGAGAGATAGCTTGAGAAACAAGAACATTGTCCCTTTATAGAACCGGCACAACCTAGAAAGCACAAAACGTATCGTAATTGCCAAATATATTGATTTCTTGAAAGTATCGCATATTTATACTCGTTTTCATTGAAAAAATTATTTCGTGAACAATGGCGCAAGTTTCGTTGATTTTCGAGTACGTTTGGTACGTCGATTGGGTCCCGCAATGTTTATTGCAAAAGATTAGCCAATTTGGCAGGAATGGTCCCTCCGCCCCATATTTACACTTCATCCCCCTCACTTTCAATTTTTTACTTTTAGTCCCTCCTCAAAAATATATAAACCCCAAAAATAATATTTAATTCATTTAATACACACACTCACTCTCACTAACTCTCTCTCTTCTCTCACCGGCGATCACCTCCGTCCGGCCACCACCAACCGCCGGCCAACTTTCGGCCACCGAAATTTTTTTTCGGCGAGCACTTTTAGTTGCCGATTCGATAGATCGGCCACTTATTATTGTTTCTGGAGTTTTTGAGCTTTTGGCTCCCATCGCCGCTGCTACCATCACCGAGACACCACCACACCCCCCCTCCGTCTTCTCCTTTGGTAAAACACACCCACGCGCCCTCATTTCTATTTTTCTTTAATTTTTACTAAACCCTAATTTTTACTTTTTATTAAATCCGAAAATAAATAAGGTTTTTATTAATAAAATGGTTGTAAAACTTTGTTAAAAACTCATGTGGAACCCCCTCCCCCTTCTCGGCAGTTGACTCGGTGAGGGTTTGTTATTTTTTTTTGTTTTGTTTATATTGTTGTTTTGATATTGTTGTTGTTATTGTGGATTCAGATTTGGATTTAAGGTTTCGTTTGTTTTGTTTCAGTCTCGACAATCGGAAAATAGCCAAGCCGAGCCGTGACTCGTGGTGAGTTACGGTGCGGTGTAGTGTTTGGTTTGGATTTAGGATTAGTTTTGGTACTGTGATGTTTGTGTTTGGTTTTGAGTTTGGTTCGGTTTGGATTTGAATTCGGATGAGTGTTGGATTTGGTATGTGTTTGAGTCGGATTTGGTTGTGGCCGAGAGCCTCAACGGCTCGGGATGAGTCGAGCCGTGACTCACGGGAGTCACGGCAAAGTTTATTTACCTATCTTTGTTTATTTATTTATTTTCGTCGAGTCGCGATTATTAGTTTAGTCGTTATTTACTTATTTGTTTTATTTTATTTATTAGACGTCAAGTCGTGATATTTTTAGGTTAGACATGTATTTATTTATTTGTTCGTTTGGTTATCGATATGATGTTTCGGATTATAACTTGAACATGGGAAAATAATAATTATAACGAACGGGATATATATATTGACTTGGATGTTGTGATGCTGTAACATTGTTGGACATGGATTGGACGTATTGGATTTAAGGTATTGGTTGATTGGACTATTATGGACCCTTTGGTACACGAGACGGAAGGATACGTTAGACTCATAAGAGCTTAACCTATCTGGACCCGAACTATACAAAATGGTCGATAAAACTAAACAACTAATATATACGCGAATAATATTTCAAATTATATATTAAAACTTGTAAAACTTGATGGTAATTGAATTATTCAAAAGAGTCGTATGATTTGGGAACGTCTTATAAGAGGGCACTTCATGCCGAAATTTCGTGAAACAGTTTATAAACTTAAACTATTTATGATTTAGCAAATGTCTTAAAATCTTTTCGAAACTCTTATGTTTTAGCGATTATAACATCTATTTTGGGAAAACGGGGAAAAGCCGAAACTATCTATCAATGTTGTTTATTTGTTGTTTATTCTTTTTCAAATTTTATTCATTCTTTCATATTCCTTTCTTCTTCTTCTCTCGTCCTTCTTGAGTATTCGTTCGTATTCGCCGACTTGTTATCTTTTTACCTTTCTTGCCTTCCACACGAGACTTAAACGTATATTTTCTTTCGAACACCATTGAAACAAAAACCTTTTATATGAGTATTGTTTATTAAATCATTTCAAGTATTATTTCTGAGTTATGCCATTTAATTGATTAGGTTGTGCTGAGGTTCATTTGTTGTGCCGTACCATCTGATTGTTTATCTCATATTCTCTGTGACTAAGGTGTAATCCATAGCCCCACTTTTAATACATTTAAATGTTTATAAATCCCGTGGGGGAGATGCATGCTACTTACTATTTTCTGAGCACAATGGTTTACTTGTATGCTATTTCTTGATTGACGCTAGGAATGCTAAGTGCCTTTCTTGCCTAACGCAAGTCCCTCGATCATGAACCATTAATCACCTGCGGGTGAGCGCGGTTATAGTTTATAGGCCTATAGGATTTGACCATCCCACCATGTTGACTAAGGTCGGTCAGCATGTGATGTGCTATAATTGAGTTACTAGGTATCTAGCAAAATACCTACTTTGGGGGTAACTATTATGATTATGAAATTCCGAGGTTATTGTCGACTTACGCCGGGTTACTGGTGCCGGTTAAAGCATTGTGTGTCATGAGCTTAGCAAGATAATCTGATTGAATATGTGACGCTTACCCGATATTTGCATTTGATGCTTATATCTTCCAGACTAAAGTTCTTGTGCTCAACTATTATTTTATTAAACCTATGGATTACACTCAACCTTTGTGTTAACTTTTTAGCATGTTATCTCAGGTAATTGATGTATGAAGTGTGCACGAGGAATGGCTGAAGGTTAAGGATGGCTATCTATGGGACATGTTTTTACTACTTCTATCTTTACCTTCCGCTGCAAACTATTTTACTTTCCGCTGCAAACTATTTTACTTTCCGCTGCAAACTATTTCATTTTCCGCTGCTAAACGTGTTATGGGTCTTTTGAACTCTGAATGTTGAACTTTGTAACTGAATGTTATGTTTTATTAAAAACGTCTCGTTATGAGATCGTTTTCTGTGATTGTGACTGTCATACCCCTCGAGTAGCACCCCAAAGTCAGTCCCGTTACCATAATCCGAGTTGGGGGTGTTACAGAATGTTATCAGAGCCACCGTTTATAGAGAACGAGATCATACTCGACTATAAACATTTTTCGTGTGAGTCAAAACATTTTTTTTTGAAACCGATAGCCATCAGCCTTCCGTGCCACTTCACTCGTAAGTACTTTATTACTGTATGTTTGGATTTTCACTACTATTTCATTTTCATATGAAACTGTTTTACGAAAATTTTGGCTAGAAAATTTTATACTTGTCCCGATACCCCATGTAGAGTGTTATGGCCACATCAGTTTCTTTCGGTCAGTTACCAGATGCACCCGTTGATCACCCACTTGCACCACCTAGTCCAGAAATGGACCCACACCCTGTTAATGTACCTCACTCGGATGATGAGAATATAGGAGACCGTCAGTAGAGATTAGTGATCATCTTTATTATGGTAGTTTAGTATTGTAGTAGTAGTTTACCTTGTACGTACTGAACTGACTAGTTTCGGTTAGTAGATTTGATAAGAAACTTGTAGTTGTTTGCATATCTTGCAAGATTGATGACGAGTATCGAATCTACGATGTATTTTGGTGATGTACTATTTTGATGTTGATTGGACGCTATATTATGATGTATCATTGTGTTATTTACTCTGTGTTATGATTCTGTTACGTCAATAAAAATACTTACAGTGTTGTACATTGTGATGATTGATAGAATTATGCCACCTAAGAAAATGACCCCGACTGCTATCCAGAAACTAATTAAAGAAGGGATAGCTGCGGCCCTTGCCGGTCAAGCAAGTGCTAATAATCAGAATGTTGGACAGGCGAGAGTGCAACCTGTCTATGAGAGCCGTTTCTGCACTTATAAGGAGTACATGAACTACAAGCCCACTACCTTCAAGGGAATCGAAGGAGCTGTCGGCTTAACACAGTGGTTTGAAAAGATGGAATCAGTGTTTCTGTTGAGTAACTGCACGAAAGACTGCACGGTAAAGTATGCCGCAGGAACCTTGGTGGAGCATGCATTGTCCTGGTGGAATGCATATCGCAAGGATGTCGGGTTGGAGAGAGCTTACAGTATGTCTTGGGAAGATTTCAAGAGGGAGATAATGAAAAAGTATTGCTCCCGCAGTGATATGAGAAGATTGGATACTGAATTCTATTACTTGGCTGTGAAAGGTGTTGATCTTGCCACCTATGTCCGACGATTCCAAGAGTTGAAAATCTTCTGTGCCCATATGGTGCCGGATAATGAGAAGCTGCTTGAAAAGTTCATTGGAGGTTTACCGGTCTGTATCGAAGGGAATGTGACGTCATACAATTCTCAAACTTTGGACGATGCAATCCGTATCGCTGAACGACTGATGGATCAGGCAATCAAGAATGGAACTGCTCAGAAAGGTAACAGCTTTGATCATAAGAGGAAGTGGGATGACTACAGGAGGAACGACAACAACAACCACAACAACTACAACAACCGCAACAACAACAATCACTCTCACCATAACCATCACCCCAACAAAAACAATAACCAGTACCGCAATAACAATCACCACAATCAACAGAACCGACGCCAAGAGGCTGTCAAAGCTTATGTAGCTGTCCCAGCTCAAGTGGGAGGATATGATGGGAACCAACCATACTGTGCCAAGTGCAATCAGCATCATTCTGGACCCTGCACTGTGAGATGTCAGAAATGAAACAAGGTTGGTCATGCTACTAAGAGCTATAAGGGAAAGGTTGTGGCTACAGGGAGCAGTGCACAGCCAGTTGTAACTTGCTTTGGGTGTGGAGAACGTGTACATTACAAGAGTCATTGCCCGAAAAATGTTGGACGAAGGACCGAAGGTGCTCGTGGCAGAGAATATGTGCTTGGCAATGGAGAGCAGTATCAGGACCCAAATGTAGTTACCGGTACGTTCCTACTCAACAACCTTCATGTTAGAGTCTAATTCGATTCTGCTGCCGAAATGAGCTTTGTATCTTCTAAGATTTCACCATTACTAAACCTCACCCCTACCACATTAGACACCAACTATAGTATTGAACTAGCTAATGGCAACCTGGTTAATACGTGCACCGTAATCTGAGACTGTACTCTAAACCTCCTAGATCACCCGTTTAGCATCGACCTTATGCCCATTGAACTCGGAAGCTTCGACGTATTTGTAGGAATGGATTGGTTGTCCGAACATCGAGCCAGTATTATTTGTAATGAACGGGTTGTTCATATCCCTCTTGATGACTAGACTTTGGTTATCCGCGGATACCGTAGTGGAACCCATTTGAGTATCATTTCCTGCATTAAGACTCTGAAGTACAACAAGAAAGGCTGTCATGCGTTTTTAGCACAAGTGTCCCAGAAAGAGTCTGGAGAGAAGCGACTCGAGGACGTCCCGATTGTGCGTGATTTCCCTGAGGTATTTCCTGAAGATCTACCTGGACTTCCACCAGTTCGACAAGTGGAATTTCTGATTGACTTAGTCCCAGGAGCTGCACCTGTGGCCCGTGCACCATATCAACTTGCTCCTACCGAAATGCAAGAACTGTCTAAGCAGTTACAAGAGTTGTTGGATAAAGGGTTCATTCAACCTATTTCATCACCGTGGGGAGCACCGGTGTTGTTCGTAAAGAAGAAAGATGGGTCGTTTAGAATGTGCATTTACTACCGCGAACTGAACAAGTTGACGGTGAAGAATCGCTACCCGTTACCGAGGATTGATGATTTGTTTGACCAGCTGCAAGGATCAGATTACTACTCAAAGATAGATATGACACTACAAAAAAATAGGCTTTCATAGACTGAATTTCTAGGGACTGATATATCAGTCGCTGATACATAGCATCGGTAACTGAAACATCAGTTACTGATACTTTTAAGGACTGGCCTTTTATTGTATAAATTTCAGTTACTAATATGCCTGTACGGGAAAAAAATTTGGACGCAAATTTGTTAGTGAGTGAATAAGGGTGACAATTCAGTCCCTAGTACATGTACATCATATCTAAGACTAAATTTCAGTTACAAATATATTTGCGCAATAAAAAATTTTTGCGGAAAATTTGTTAGTGACTGAATTATAGTCACAGTTCGGTCCCTAATACATGGAGATCATAGCTAAGACTAAGTTTCAGTTACAAATATGTCTACACAATAAAAAGGTTTGGAGGGAAATTTTTTAGTGACTGAATTTCAGTCACAGCTGCGTCCCTATTACATGGACATCGTACCTAAGACTAAAATTCAGTTACAAATATGTTTGCGCAATAAAAAAAGTTTGGAGGGAAATTTGTTAGTGACTAAATTCGAATCACAACTCAGTCCCTAATACATGGACATCATAGATAAGACTAAAATGTATAAAAATAGATTAAAACGGACTAAAACGTTTAAAAACGGACGAAAACTTATAAAAACAGACGAAAACGTTTAAAATCAGATGAAAACGTATCAAAACGGACGAAAACATATAAAAATGGACGTAAACGTAAAAAAGGACTAAAACGGATGAAAACGTATAAAAATGTTAAAATATAACAGACAAAAACTGATAAAAACATAAAAATACGGATGAAATCGTATACAAACGGACGAAAACGGATTAAAACATACAAAAACGTAAAAAAGAGGGACTAAAATGTGTTGATGCAAATAATGTTCTAAAAACGTTATTTATATCTTTCGATTACTTCACGTTTTGAGGATGACAAAATGTGAACTCACGTTACGTTAAAATTAACGTTAACAAGTTTTTAATCGGAAGATCCCGTTTCTACGCAAATCACTCTTGAACAAAGTTACAACTTGAACTAGTGATCAAAGAAGTGAATTTATGGTTTGAAAATTCACATTTTAAATGGGACAAAACATTTTTTCAAAAATACACATGACAAATTATTTTTGAAATATTAAGAAATGTTTTAATGGAAAAATTAGTTTGAAAATCACAACAGCTATTTCCCCCCCCCCCCCAAAATCAGCTCCAACCTTCCCCAAATAAGTTTTCACCAGAAAAGACAAAATTTGGAGCGTCCTAGTCTATCACGGCTCCACGGTTCCACTAAATTTAGTGGAGCCGTATGGTATTTAACGGAGCCGTCCGTACCATTTTGAATTGTAACGTTCAGATTTTCTTTGCCTATAAATACCCACCTCTTTCACAGTTTTAGGCACCCTTCACACACAGAAAAATCCCTTAGTTAAATCCTCTCACACCTTTCACTTCTTAGGGTCATTTAGATTAGTTTTTCTTTGTTTCAAGAGTGATCCAATCATCCTTCAAGTGATCCTCTTCATACCTCTTTACTAGCAAGAGAAGAACACAAGTATCCAAGTTGATACAAGGTGTTGTCATCCCTCTTCATTAGCAAGAGAAGAACTCAAGTAATCAAGAAGATACTAGAGTTATAGTCGATAGGTTTTTGTAATACTTGTTACAACCTTGTTGTGTCTTAGCATACATCAAGTTTATTTTATTTTTGTGAGTGAGAGTGAAGATCAAGTGTGATCTATAGAGATAGTGAACATCTCTTAAAGCCATTGGGCTTGTGTGATTGATCAAGAAGATCAAGGGTCATTAGGTTAGTGTTAGTTGAGTAGAGTGAAGCGAGTGTTGATCATTGTGATCGTGTTGAGATCTTGGTGATCTCTTAAAGCCACTGGGCTTGAGTGTTTGGTCACGTGGACCTTGGTAGATTGGTTCTAGCTAAGATTAGCACACGACATCTAGCTTAGTGTCGGTAATAGGATAAGCGACGTGTACGGTTTTCTCCGCCTGAAGGGAGGTTGTTGATATAGTGTTTGAAACTCTCGAGTGTGGTACTCGGGGAGTGGAGTAGGGCGAAGAAGAGCATCATAGCCGAACCAGTATAAATCCTCTGTCTCGGTTTGATCTTTCCAACTCTACTCTTTACTTTTATTTGTTATTATTACTTAGCTTAGTGTGTAGTTCATATTGTTGTTGATTGATTACACATAGAGTTCGAATCAAAGTTTTCAATAGCATACTTTTAAAACAAGATTTTTAAAAGAAGTTTTTTAAACCGGTAAACTATTCAACCCCCCTTCTAGTTTCCCACAATTGGTATCAGGAGCCACGTCAGTCAAGTTTTTAAAGTATATTGTATTTTAAAGCTTGAACCGATCAATGGATTCCGACAAATATCTAGAAGGGCAATCTATGCAAAGACCACCACTTTTCGAAACCGATTGTTTTATATATTGGAAAACAAGATTCGAAACGTATGTGAAATCAAAAGACATTGATCTTTGGCATGTTATTACCGAGGGTGACTTTCAACCTATTCAAAAGAATCCGGAAACTAAAAAGAATGAAATAGTTTCTTATGATAAACAAAGTGATGAACTAAAAAGGAAATTAGCCAAAAATAATGAGGCTAAAATGATGATTTATAATGCTTTACCTAAAAAGGAGTTTGAAAGAATATTCATCTGTAATACGGCAAAAGATATTTGGAAAAACTTGTTAGTCACTCACCAAGGTAATAACCAAGTCAAAGAGAACAAGATAGATCTTCTTGTTCAACAATATGAACAATTCTCCATTTCGGAGGATGAGTCAATAGATAATGCTTTTGCTAGATTTAATACTATTATCACTAGTCTTAAAGCTCTTGATGAAGGTTATTCTAGTAAGAACTATGTTAGGAAGTTTCTTAGAGCTCTACATCCTAAATGGAGAGCAAAGGTCACCGCCATAGAAGAGTCAAAGGACTTGGCGGCATTGTCACTCGATGAACTTATAGGAAATTTGAAAGTTCACGAGATGATCATCAAGAAGGATTCCGACATTGTCAAAGGCAAAAGCGAGAGAGTTAGATCTCTTGCATTAAAAGCCAAGAAGGAGTCTAGTGATGAGGAATGTTCGAGTTCCGGTAGTGAAGATGAAGAGTACGCACTAGCCGTTAGGAACTTTAGAAAGTTCTTTAGGAGGAAAGGTAGATTTCCTAGACAATCTCGCGATGAGAAGAAGTCATCCCAAAGAAATCATGATGAAAGAAAAGGGACAAGTGATAGGAGATGCTTTAGCTGCGGAGATCCTAATCACTTCATAGGAGAATGTCCTAAGCCACCAAAATCCAACAACCAAAGAGCCTTTGTAGGAGGTTCTTGGAGTGATAGCGGTGAAGAAGAAGAGAAGAAGCCTAACGATGAAACGTGCCTAATGGCTCAAGCTTCTAATGAGGTACATTCCGACTCTTCTTATTATAGTGATAATAATTCGTCAATAGATGATAGTGAATTGCATGACGAATACAACAAACTATGCGTAGTTAGTACTAAGATCTTAGGTAGAAACACAAAGCTAAAATTAAAATTAAAAGAACTAGAACTACAAGTCTTAGAACTAAATGATCAAGTCAAGAGACTTGAGAAAAACAAGGAAGTAGACGTAGGATGCGGGTCATGTATTAGTCTTCAAGTAGAAAATGAAAAACTTAAAGAAAATGCTTTAAGAATCATTAAGTTTGATGAAGGAACTAAAAAGCTTAATGATATACTTGAAAATATTAGATATAGTGAACATGACCATTCGGGTTTAGGATTTGACCCAAATCAGGCGTCTACAAGTGGTACTAAACAAGTAAAATTTGTAATGCCTGAAAAGTCCATGTCTGAAGGTGACGGCACCATTAAAGGTACAGACGGCACCACTAAATTTAGTGGTACCGTGTGGTGCTGAGGACAAAACTGGGTCAATACTGAAAAGTAACTTATGTCCTAAACCAAGTCAAGTAGTTGTAAATAGAACTAAAGTGTCTACTCCAAGTAGAGAGGAAACCAAAGGCTTTAACAAACCATTGTCATCTCCCGAACATGGATTTGTAAAGCGTGACACTAGGTCAACTACTCCTCCACCTAGAAAGGTAAACTCTCCCAAACCTCGGTCTAGAATCCTCTACCGAGAGGTAACTTTAGAAGACAAAATCATCCAAGTAACTTTCCCGTAACTTGGAATGATCGTCCACCACAAAGTTACTTACCATGGGAAATGTGTCCTCCATTCTCACATCCTAAACTAACGCAACAAATGCGTAGGATGTTTAACTCTAACAACTTTGGACCCATGAGATATTGGGGACCAGATGTTTGAACATTTGTTTTGCTAGGAAAACATGAGTGTAAATAAACTTTGGAGTCTAACAAAAGGAGTATGATGCGTTATCAAGCATATCCGGTGACGCAATAGTCAAGTCGTGTCTTTCATGCTTAACATTTAACAAAGGTACCCTAGTCTTCTAGTTTTAAGAGCAAACACCTCAGGCACAGGTACGCTTTCTTAAAACACCCTTTGTTAGTAGTAATGTTTGGCATGAAATAGTGTAGTTAGAATCTAACATGGTAGGCACTATAACACAGAAACTCTATTCACATCTCATCATGTCAAATTCAACTTGTCCAGAACTGTTCGATGATCGCTTGAAGATCATGCGTGACAAGTTTGAATTAAGCATTGATGTGTGAATCAAGTTCCCTTCCTTGCACATATGTAATCCTGCCTAAATTAAGTATCCCTTTAAACTTATGTATACTATATGTATGAGATACATAGTTTAAGTAATAGTCTTTATTGACAATAACGCCCATATCCGTAAATGCGAAACTCACAAGAGACGAAGAAGGTGAGTGCACGGATATAACTAGGTTAGGGGCATGGTAGGTAAAGTAGTTTACCTAACGGCAAGTAGGTCCATTATCATGAATAGTGTTGGCTTTGTGCCCACTTGTAAGAAGTGTCCCAAAACTTCTTACATCAAAGTGTTTAATGTATCATATCATACATTAAAGATACTACACACTTGAGATTACGATATCTTGAGGAGATTGACGTAGAAAATGTTTCTATACCAACTCCGATAATGTGAGAGTTAATGTGGATTGAAACATAATGAGTAATGTTTGTACCTTCATAGGTTGATTAACAAACATCTTGGTTCCCCAAGAAACAAACTACTCTTATTGTCACCACGACCGAAGCCGAGTACGTAAGCGCCGGAAAGGCATGACAACAAACACTATAGATGAGACAACTCCCTGTGAAGAGTAGCAGTCAAGATGCCATTAGACTGGCCGGGAACCTTATAGTTTGCTCATGAACGAAGCTCGTCAAAGTACGTCATCTCCCAGCGGAAAGACATCTCCACCGTCATGATAACGTCGTAGCAGAAATCTTTTCTTTGAAAAGTATCTCTTTTCACCTTAACCTCTACATTCTCGTCAAATGACCTCTTAATACTCCATTGGAAATATTAATGTCATCTCTCACGTCCCATCATATGACTTTTCAAGTCATTCCTCATATCCCGCTCATGACTATTTCAATATTTCTATGGAAATATTAAAGTCATCCCTCGCGTCATACCTTATAACCTTTCATCCCCTCTTATGACTATTTGAATATTTCTCCGGAAATATTGAAGTCATCTCACACATTCATCTTATTCTCGACTCATGACCCTTGAATATTTCATTGGAAATGTCAAGTCATTCCCTAAACCTCATCTCATGACTTCTTAATATTTCACTGGAAATATTAACGTCATTCCTCGCATCTCGTCATATGACATTTCAAGTCATTCCTCTCATCCCGCTCATGACTATTTGAATATTCCTTCAGAAATATTAAAGTCATCCGTCACGTCATACCTCATAACCTTTCATCCCTTCTATGACCTCTCGAAAGTTTCGCGGGAAACATTGAAGTCATTCTCTACAAATCGCCCATGACTTTTTAAGTCATATTTTTCACTCGTCACATGACTCATGAATATTTCACGGGAAATATCAAGTCATTCCTTGTGTCGCGTACTCCGACTAATTAAATATTTCATGGGAAATATTATAGTCATCCTCCTAAACACAACTCATAACTTCTATTTATTTCACGGGAAATACTAGAAGTAAATCCTCATCCAATGACAACTTAGTCAATTTCCTCGGAAACACTAAGGTCATTTTCGGTCATCCCATTTAATCATCTTTCGTCAAAAAGTTTATTAGGTATAAACTTTTTCCTCGTGTCAAAAAGTCTTACTAAATAAGTAAGATTAATCAGCCAAAAGTTAAAACAGAAGAAAAACTGGACCATCAGACATACGGCTCCACTAAAGAGCCACGGCTCCATTAATGTTTAGTGGAACCGTGGAGCCGTGCATCTGAAAAACGCGCCCAGTTACTCTTTTCTTCTGCACAAATTTTCCAAACACACAAAACCACTTCCACTTGCTGTCAAAATCGAACCATAACACCATAATTCAATTAAACTCTTGCAAATCAAGATTGAGGCATTGAAATTAACAAATCCTAACCACAACATCATCAATTGTAAGTAATTCACTCTTAATTTCTTTTGATTTGAGTCTAGTTTGTTCTTGAGTATAAATCCGAACTGGGGATTTTCAAAATTAATTGAACCCTTGTGAAATTAAGACTAGGATTAGACAATGTAGCATTCACATGATTCCCTAAACCTAGGATTTCGAAAAACCCATTTATGTTGCAAAAGCCTAATCCAAAATTAATCACTAAATTCGGATTATGATTGATTATTTGCAATGGAATCATGTTTAGGATGATTAAAATTGGATTAGGAATGTTCTGCATTAAAGCTTTTCAATCTTAAAGCTTGTTGGCGCCATGTTGAGGCATTTGCCAAACACCCCAATTCGATCATTTTTCGAAAAACATCACAAGTCTAGGATCATGAAACCTTTTTCATGCATTGTTGATGCAAATTAAAAACTTTTCTGCATGCATACATGAACTCTCAAATATGGCTCGAAGTACATAATTGATATGTATTGATCGACATATTTGATTGAGCAAAAGTGAAGTTAGGAGCGTTTGGGTAATCTCTTTAGGATAATTTTAGAGTCAAGATTGCCGCACCTCCACATTGTTTGCATTTAGGCACACACACTAGAAGTGTAATCATTAAAATGCAACGAACTAACATATACAAAAATATTTTTTTTGTAGATAAACAATGCCTCGAAATGATTATCAAGATACCAAACCATACATTCTTAGTACTCTTGAAAATCTAAACATTCCCGATGAGCAAAGAGCTTATCTCGCTAAAGTCCAAAATCGATACATACACGAAGGGCGTGTAGTCGATGCACTCTATGTCACGACAGACAACATCAGTGCCTGTTTCCCTTCTATCAAGTTCGATTGTTTATACAAAATAAACGATCAAGTCTGTCCTCGTTTTATTCTCGAGTTTTATAGTCGTGTCCGTACCTACACCGATCTTGACGGAAACGTCTTTCTTGATTTTTGGATTCGACACCAAAATATCATCTTGTCTGTCACCGAGATTGGTCACATTCTCGGTATTCCCTCATATGGTCAGTGTGCATTCACTAAAGACCATTCTCTAGAGTCTCTTTACTACAATCTTGAGAACGAAGGTGCCTATTGTACCGAAGTTCCCGACATTGAAGTAATTAAACAAGTAATTCAAATCCCTCAAGTCACCAACACGTATCAAAAACGTGATGGTTCCATCGTCTACCTCGACCCAAACAAAATATACCTCAAAGAGCTCCGTCCCGATATTAGAAATTGGGAACTTCTTCTGCGTGAGAACGCGTTAAGCCTTGCAGGCAACCGTGAACATGTTCTGGCAAGTCTTGCCCACATGCTCTACTGTCTTAGTATCGAGGAACCTTACAACCTCGCATACTACATGGTCAAACGGATGGCCAGTATTCATCGTCGTTCCGATGATCTCATGCCATACGGCATGTTGCTTACTCGTTTATTCAGGAGGGTTATATAAACCTACCCATCTCTCAATGATGTCGACTATGTCCTAGTCAATCCGGTTATGAAACCACTTGGTGGACCACAATGTCGCACAAAGCAACGTAAGGACATAGGGTCCAAACGTGGTCGTAAATCCACTTCCGATATTCCCCATTCTTCCTCCTCATTCGGTCACAGTTCGTCATCTCAACCCATGGATGAGGATGATGATGAGGTGAACGAAGAAGGAACGTCTCGTCCTAATACTCCCTCTCCCGACACCTTCTTTGACAACCTTGATACCTCATCATTTCGATGTACAACCGACCTCGAAAACGGGATGGTCAACCTATCCCACGTGATGAGAAGGCAAACCACAATGTACAATCGACAAGTCTCAATGCATGAGCAAACTATCGGGGGATTCAAGTCCATCGGCAAGGCGATCAAAGGGCTTGGGAACAAGATCAAAAAGTTGGGGAAGAAAAGAGACTAGTTAGGATTAGCTTAAGTAGTACTATTAACTTAAGTATTATTAAGCTATTATAAATAAAGTCATGGCATTAACTTGCTTGGAATGTTCCCTTTTTAACATTTTAACACTTCAACATGGTTAATTCTCTTGTTAATTAATCCTCATGTTGGTTTATCTTGCCTAACTCATGCATGTTAGCTTATTTTATTACATGCACTAGATGTTAAAAATGCTTGAATTCATGCATGCTTAATAGTTGCCTAAATACATAGATGATCACATGATCATGTTAGTTGCTAGTTGAAACTAGCTTTAGGAATTCTATGTGTTTAGTAATTTGAGGCTTTGAGATTTGCAGCCAATGGATTCCCCAAAAAATTACCCCATTTAGGCTGCCTAAAACCTGCAGACCTGGAAAGAAGGTCAAAAGAGCCCACGGCTCCATTAAATAGGCCACGGCTCCACTAAATTTAGTGGTGCCGTAGCACCTTTAATGGTGCCGTGCCTCTGGAAGACGAAAACTGCTATTCTCTTCCACTTTTTGACTCTCTTTTCCTGAAAACCTGCAAACAAAACCTGATTCCCATGCACCCAAATCCCCAAATCCAACATTTCAAACTTGCATGCTTATGATTTGGCTATTTAAGCTAACATTATGCATTGCCATCCTTACACCTTCACACTCACCATACCACCATCATGGGATCAAGGGTATTCAAGAAACCTAGATTCAACATCAAACCAACCAACCAAACCACTATAGTTGATCAATGGATCAAGAATGTCAACACACCCCAATCATCAACTAAACCTATCACCAATGACATTCCCCTCATTGATCTCACCTTGGATGATGAAGATGAAACCCATACACCTATAACCTCTACCAAATCATCATCTTCCTTCACTACACCCCAAGCTCCATCCAAGGCAACCTCAACCAAACCAACATCCTCATCCTCCACAACCTTTAGAACCAACACACCTTTAACCTTCACCCCATCATCTTCACCATCACCACAACCTTTAGCCCTCACACTAGCCCTATCACCCATATCACCTTTTGAACTTACCACCAACACATCATCACCTTCACTATCACCATCACCTCAACCCTTAATGGGTCATCCCATCATGTATCCCCTTCACTCACACACCTTGAGTTGCCCTTGTTGCAACTACAACCTTGAACTCATCATGAACCTTAGAGATGAGCTTAACTTTAGGTTCTCATACCTAGAACACCTCCTCACACCACCCATAGGACCCATCATCCTTCCACCACCTCCACCACCACATAGCCCAACCAACTAAACATAGTCATGTTTAGTCTTTCCCAATAAGTACCTAGGAACCCTTTTGAAGTTGGAAGCAAATCTAGAAGCCTCATGTTACTTTAGAAGTTTATGTGTCTTCTTGTTAGATTAATTTGCTTTCCTATTGTAGTCATACTTATGTGTGACATCTATTTTATATTTATGATATAGGCTTTTCATTTTGGCTACTTAGCCGTATTTTCTTTGTGTGGATGGATATTTGTCTTATGTGCTACTTGTTAGATATTGTTTATTTGCCATCTAACCTTGTTTTGTAGCACGAACCATTGCTCGATTCCTTTGTGTTCTCCAAATGAGGGGGAGTACACATCAAGGGGGAGCCTTAACCACCTTTTTGATTTGACAAAAAGGGGGAGAAATGGGAGTAAACTCATTAAAAACTTGTTAAAACTAATTTTAACCTAAAATGAGTTTATATTTTGTCATCATCAAAAAGGGGGAGATTGTTGATGCAAATAATGTTCGAAAAACGTTATTTATATCTTTCGATTACTTCACGTTTTGAGGATGACAAAATGTGAACTCACGTTACGTTAAAATTAATGTTAACAAGTTTTTAATCGGAAGATCCCGTTTCTACGCAAATCACTCTTGAACAAAGTTACAACTTGAACTAGTGATCAAAGAAGTGAATTTATGGTTTGAAAATTCACATTTTAAATGGGACAAAACATTTTTTCAAAAATACACATGACAAATTATTTTTGAAATATTAAGAAATGTTTTAATGGAAAAATTAGTTTGAAAATCACAATAGCTATTTTCCCCCCCAAAATCAGATCCAACCTTCCCCAAATAAGTTTTCACCAGAAAAGACAAAATTTGGAGCGTCCTAGTCTACCACGGCTCCACGGTTCCACTAAATTTAGTGGAGCCGTATGGTATTTAACGGAGCCGTCCGTACCATTTTGAATTGTAACGTTCAGATTTTCTTTGCCTATAAATACCCACCTCTTTCACAGTTTTAGGCACCCTTCACACACAGAAAAATCCCTTAGCTAAATCCTCTCACACCTTTCACTTCTTAGGGTCATTTAGATTAGTGTTTCTTTGTTTCAAGAGTGATCCAATCATCCTTCAAGTGATCCTCTTCATACCTCTTCACTAGCAAGAGAAGAACACAAGTATCCAAGTTGATACAAGGTGTTGTCATCCCTCTTCATTAGCAAGAGAAGAACTCAAGTAATCAAGAAGATACTAGAGTTATGGTTGATAGGTTTTTGTAACACTTGTTACAACCTTGTTGTGTCTTAGCATACATCAAGTTTATTTTCTTTTTGTGAGTGAGAGTGAAGATCAAGTGTGATCTATAGAGATAGTGAACATCTCTTGAAGCCATTGGGCTTGTGTGATTGATCAAGAAGATCAAGGGTCATTAGGTTAGTGTTAGTTGAGTAGTGTGAAGCGAGTGTTGATCATTGTGATCGTGTTGAGATCTTGGTGATCTCTTGAAGCCACTGGGCTTGAGTGTTTGGTCACGTGGACCTTGGTAGATTGGTGCTAGCTAAGTTTAGCACTCGACATCTAGCTTAGTGTCGGTAATAGGATAAGCGACGTGTACGGTTTTCTCCGCCTGAAGGGAGGTTGTTGATATAGTGTTTGAAACTCTCGAGTGTGGTACTCGGGGAGTGGAGTAGGGCGAAGAAGAGCTTCGTAGCCGAACCACTATAAATCCTCTGTCTCGGTTTGATCTTTCCAACTCTACTCTTTACTTTTATTTGTTATTACTCCCTCCGTCCCATATTAAGTGTCCACTTTCCAAATGCACAAAGTTTTAGGAAATTCCACTAATTACACTCTCCACCAATCAAATATCACTATTACCCACTAAAGTCTCTTCTCATTGGTTGAAATATTCCCTGGACACTTAATTTGGGACATCCCAAGATTCCATTATGGACACTTAATATGGGACGGAGGGAGTATTACTTAGCTTAGTGTGTAATTCATATTGGTGTTGATTGATTACACATAGAGTTCGAATCAAAGTTTCCAATAGCATACTTTTAAAAAAAAGATTTTTAAAAGAAGTTTTTTAAACCGGTAAACTATTCAACCCCCCCTTCTAGTTTCCCACAAAATGGATGAAAATGTATAAAAACGTAAAAAAACTGACGGAAACGTAAAAAAAGGACGAAAACGTAAAAAAAGACAAAAACGTATAAAAACGTAAAAAAAGGGATAAAAATGAACGAAAACGTAAAAAAACGGACGAAAACGTATAAAAACGGACAAAAACAGATAAAAACTGACAAAAACGGACGGAAATGGATTACCGACAGAATATACGGTTCTATATATTGTAATGTACTACACTTGTGTTGAATCTAACACACCTGCTAGATCTTTGAGCCTTAGTGGATCGGTAGGATGCCTATGTAATCACAAGCACACTACAAGAGAATCTCTGAGTACGAACTAGAAAAGAAAAGAACTAAGACTATGATCCTCTATGGATCGTATAATGAACTAAAAGATATTATTATTGAAGATTGTTAAGTCGTAAAAAGATATCTAAAACTCATAGACGGGTGTTCCTTTTATACTAACAAGAAACCCTAACCCTAACCCGTCATACAAGAAAACGTGTGAAGAGATAAACATGATCTCTTCTAAAAATAAATCTAACAAACATTCTAAACATACGGGATAACAACTAACAATACCCGCAGCAACAACTACTATCAGCAGAAACAAGATAGAACTATCAGCAGCAATGAGCTTCAGCAGGAACCACAGCTATCGGCAGGAACCAGCTTTACACTATCGGCAGCAACAAGAAATATCTTATTTCCTGAATTCCTAACAATCCTCCCCTAATCTTGAAGTTGAATAGGTTAACTTGCAATATTCCCTGATAGATCTTTGAAGTCCATAGGCAGAGGATTAGGATAGAGCAGCAGCAATAGTAAGTAACCATCAATAACACTTGAAACTTCCAGCAGCAACTTCGATAGTTCAGCAGCAATAGGAAATTATCTTCAAAAGAATATTTAAGCTGGTCACCATGTCATTCACTTGAGCTTGACTGCTACTATGACAATATGTACATCAAATCATTTTAAGTTTCATACTATTCTCATCACTTTCAGGTGTGTTAACTCCTGTGAGAGGTGAATCATTGAAAATTAATGGATTTGATGTCTCTTTACCAATAGCCATCACTACTGGAGTAGCCAATGTTTAGGTGTGTTAGACCATGGTACATTGATAACCATCTGATTTTTTAGTAAATCAGCAACTTTAAACGGATTTGACTTGTCTTTACCTGTAGCCGTTTGCTCAGGACTAGTCAATTCTTAGGTTACAGCAAACCTTGGTGAATTGAATACCAAATATGGATACCAATGGTCTTTACCACAAACCATACTTTTGTGGACTAGCCAATTCTTTGGATCCCTTAAAGGGTTACATCCATGGTGAATTGAGAACCATTTCAACTCTCAGGAATGAACCATAGGTGAGTTAAAGTACCCTATAGCTTTGAGCAAGCTATTACAGCTGTCAACGGATTTGATTATCACACCAGAGCCGTACCCTCATGGTGAGTCAACTCTTTCTTGTCTATGAGACATGGTGAGTTGATTACCATTTGATGTGTAGGTGTAAACACCAACACTGTACCTGCAAGGTGTTGCTCAAAACCATACAAGTTAGCACACATAAGATATACATAAGATTTTTTATTTTTATTTTTTTATTTTTTTTAACACAAAGATAATAAACAAACCAAAAGAAAAAGAAAGAAAGTAAGAAAAGAGAAGAAAGAAAGATATACAACAACAACAAGCCTCCCCTTAGGTTTAAACCTCCCCTTAATCTCAGCACCTAAGGATTGAGCCTTCCAATATGAACCACCAGATAGTTGAACCTTGGACCATCAAATACTTTAGTCAACAGATCAGCCACATTCTCATCAGAGTGTATCTTAAGCACCTGAATGAGATGCTTCTCATAAGCATCCCTTATGAAATGATGTCGAATCTCTATGTGCTTTGTTCTTTGGTGAAACACTGGATTCTTAACAATACATATTGTACTTTGGTTGTCAATGAAAATTTTAGTATTCATGAAGTTGAACCCATAGTCTAACAATTGATTTTGCAACCAAAGGACCTGTCCACAGCAACTAGTAGCAGCAACATACTCTGCCTCAGTAGAAGATGTAGCCACAATAGTCTGCTTCTTGCATTGCCAAGAAACCAACCTTCTTCCCAAAAACTGGCAACCCCCAGTAGTAGATTTTCTATCAAAGTTAGCTCTAGCATAGTCACTGTCACTATAAGCTTCCAGTACAAAAGAAGAATCCTTTGGGTACCAAAGTCCCAGCTTAGGCTGTCCTTTTAAATACTTGAAGATTTTCTTGACAGCATTTAAATGGGAAGTCAAAGGTGTAACCTGATGTCTAGCACAAGCACAGACTGCAAACATGATATCAGGCCTTGAAGCTGTCAAATACATCAAAGAATCTATCATAGACCTGTATAAGTGAACATTTACAGCATCATCAGGTTCAGTATTGGATTTAGGCTTTGAAGCTTCGTAAGGTGTTGTTGCAGTCCTCACACTTTCCAAGTCAAACTTCTTAAGTATGACATGAACATACTTTTCTTGGCTGATGAAGATACCATCTGGTCGCTGTTGAACCTATAAGCCCAAGAAGAATGTCATCTCCCCCATAGCGCTCATTTCAAATTCACTTTTCATTAATTCCTCAAATCCTTACACCAAGCTTCATTAGTGGAACCAAAAATAATATCATCTACATACACTTGTACCAAGATGATATCTTTAAAATTCTTCCTTATGAAGAGTGTTTTATCTATTGTTCCTCTTCTGTAACCATGTTTAAGTAGAAAGGCAGACAACCTGGCATACCATGCTCTTGGTGCTTGATGAAGTCCATAGAGTGCTTTCACCACTTTATAAACCAAATCAGGATGCTGAGGATCCACAAATCCCTGTGGTTGAGTAACATACACTTCCTCTTCAATACTTCCATACAGAAATGCACTCTTCACATCCATCTGATAAACCACAAATCCCATAAATGAAGCAAAAGCCAAAAACAATCGAATAGCTTCAACTCTGGCTACTGGTGCAAACACCTCATCATAGTCGATACCCTCTTCTTGTCTATGTCCTTGAGCTACCAATCTAGCTTTATTTCGAACCACAATTCCCCTAGCATCCCGTTTATTCTTGAGAATCCATTTAGTTCCAATTGCATGTTTGCCTTCAGGCAATGGTACTAATACCCATACTTTCTGATTCTTGAACTGCTGCATTTCCTCTTGTATAGCCTCAACCCAATCAGAATTATCAAGAGCTTGAGCTACACTGCTTGGTTCAACTTAAGATAGAAAGCAAGCATAGAGGCAATGAAGATAGTCAGTGTGATTGCTCCTTAACTGTTCCTGAATATAACTGAGAAAAGCAGATTCTCCAAACTTGAGTTGACTTAACCTGCTTCTTGTTTGAACAGGGGAATTGAGATCACCAAGAATCAAAGATTGAGGATGTACAGTGTTAATCCTCTTGGTAACAACAGGATCTACTTCATAGGTTGTGGCTTGATTAGTAATAGAGGGATTTGCTTCACCATCATAAGAAGAGTGAGTGAAAATTCCAGATCTTGATTGATGATGAGGATCATTCAGCTTAGCTTCTGAAGAGAGTGAATATCCAAGATCAGAAGGACTTGGGAATCTAGTTGGAGGCTCACTGAATCCCAATAAATCAGCAGATGGAGTAGACAAAGAAGCAGCAGGAGTGGTGACACCAGCAGAAGCAGCAGATGTATCAGCAGTAACAGGTGTACTACCAGCAGAATTGACATCAGCAGGAACAAGAATACCACCAGCAGAAGCCATTTGTCTTCTGACTTTAGCTTCAGCATTTCTCAATAGCTCCACTATTTCTTGTGAAAACTCAGAACCAAACTTTTCAGCAGCACTCTTGACATGATGTTCTTGCCTTTGAAGCCTAGCAAGGTCTTCTGCAAAACTTGAATTATCTTCAGTCTTATCAGAAGTATCTTTGAGTTCTGTACCTGAAAAGTGGTTAGAGGGAAAAGAAGGAACAACTATGGGTTGTTCATCACACTCTGAATCAGACTCATCATCTGAGGTACCTGCATTGTTAGATGGATAAACATGTGTACCTACAGATTGATTAGCTTTATATCCAGAATAACCTAATGAATCAGTCAGATAATCCAGGTCAAAATACCAGTCATGACCTGCACCCTGTAAATTAGGTTTGTCCTCTAGAAACCTTAAGTTGAGTGTTTCTTCTATCCTCTTAGCAGACAAGTTATAAACCCTATAGGCCTTACTATGAGTAGAATATCCTACAATGAACCCCTCATCTGCCTTCTCTTCAAATTTACCTAGGTGATCACTAGTATTCAAGATAGTTACATGACATCCAAAAGGCTTAAGGTAACTAATGTTGGGAACCTTTCCAGACAAAAGCTCATAAGGAGTTTTGTTGTGGGGATTAGTAATAGATACCCTATTCAGTACATAGCAAGCAGTGCTTACTGCTTCAGTCCAAAACATGGTAGGCAACTTAGAGTCAGCTAGCATAGATCTAGCTGCTTCTATAAGGGTCCTATTTTTTCTTTCTGCAACCCCATTTTGTTGTGGGGTTCTGGCATTACTATAATCTCTTTTAATCCCCTTATTCCCACAAAATTCAATTAGATTAGAATTTTTAAATTCTGTTCCATTATCACACATTATAGCCTTAACCTTTCTATTTAGCTGGTTTTCAATTAAGGTAATAAAGTCCCTAATTACAGAATAGGTTTCATTTTTAGTACCTAAAAAGAAAGTCCAAGAAAACTTTCTAAAATCATCAGTAATCACCAGACAAAAATACTTATGTTCTCTACTTCTGATAGAAGTTGGACCAAAAAGATCCATAAGAAGCAGCTGCAGAGGCTCAGAGATGGTGCTCACAGCAGTAATGGCCTTGTATGAAGTCTTGTGTTGCTTTCCTTTATTGCAGGCAACACAGTTGTGTTCATTTGTGAAGGTCTTGAAAGGGAGCCCTTGTACTAAGCCATTCTTTGCCAGCCTGTTGATGGTCTTAAAGTTCACATGAGCCATTCTTCTGTGCCATTTGTTTGCTTCATCCACAGAAGCTTTTGCCACCATACAAGCAAGTTTACCCTCAGGCTTAACATCATTCAGATTGAAACAATACAGGTTGTGAGTCCTTGGAACTTTGAGTACTATCTCACTTTCATCAGGCATCTTGAAATCCTTGGAGAGCACAAGACAGTCAGTCTCAGTGAAGAGAACCCCATTCTTCTTGTCACATATTTGTGAGACAGAGAACAAATTGAAGTTCTTGAGTTCCTTCACATAGAGAACATTCTCAAAGTCTAGTTTAGGAGTTTTAATGGTTCCTTTCCCTGTAATCTTTCCATCACCTCCTCCAAATGTCACAGTTCCTCCATGAAAGGGTACAAAGTCATGCAACCTTTCCAAATTTTCTGTCATACTCCTTGAACAACCACTGTCAACAATACCTACATCTTTACTCTTAAAAGGAATGTCCTACAGAACAACAATACATACAACAATGTTAGATACATGGGAGGCCCAAGTCATTACTGACTTGGGTCTGCCTTGTGGATCAATAAAAATTAAACCATGGATATTGATGAGATCCACCATTGTTCTTGGACCCCATTCTCATATATAGGTTATTGTTTCTCCAAGAACAACCTGTTGAGGACTTAACAGCAGTTTCCCATCTTGCCCCTCCCATGTGTAAGGTGTCAAAATAAACAGGCCACATATCATTTTGAAAGTAAGTGCTAGTAGGTCTGTAGTAAGGTCTAGCAGCATTGCTTCTCCAACCAGCAGGATTGATCCTACCAGCTGAAACTGGATCACCAGCAGGAATGGACTTGCCAGCAGCAACCGGCTTACCAGCAGGAACTGGCTTGCCAGCAGCAACAGGCTTACCAGCTGGAATTGGCTTGCCAGCAGCAACAGAAGCTCTACAAGAGTTTATTCTAGCTGCTTGCGGAATATATGGGGGAATTTCATTGACATTGTTCCACACAGACCTATTTTGACAAGCATATTTACCCATCTGTTTTTCATAATAGTCACAATCTTTAATAAGATGATCATAACTACGACACACAAAGCAAGATTTCTTTCTAGGGGACTTTTTCTTAACATTATCTTTCTCATTGCAATCAGAAGAATTCAAACCAACACACGAATCAAAATTATCCTTAACAAAATTAAAATCACAACCATAACTGTTTGAAACAAAACCAAAACTAGAAACATTATTGTTTTTAACATTATCAAAAGAAACATCTTCAGCTCTTTGGGATTCATTAGTAGCCACTTTTGAAGACAGATCTTCTGATTTTATTGATGCCGACTTCTCACTTGATCCACATGTGGCATAGTCATCAGTCTTGATTTCTTCAGATTTGTCACTGTAAGAACAAGAGACAAATTCATTAGAGTCACAATCAAGATCAGGCAAGTTCTTTGCCTTTTTGCCATAAGTCATTTGTGAATCATCAAAGTCAACATTGGGGTCTGCAGGTTTAAATGTTCCAGTTATGGGTGGAGGAGTTGCACTCATTTCTCCTGGTTTTACAAACTTTACAGGTTTTTGATAATCTACAGGTTCTGGGTCGAATATACTATACTCATTAGGATCATAAACTTGATCAGGCCCTATAAAGTCTCCATATCCTAAACCAAGTTTAGTTCTTACAGACATAGAACTATCAATTAACTTGTGTAGATTTTTGGAGGAATTTGTCCATGCCTTAAATCTACCCAACTCAGTATCTAGTTTAGTCTGTACTTCCTGTTTTTCTAATTTAACCTTAGCATTTTGAGACTCAGAATATTTAAGTTCATTAGAAGTGTTCTCCAATTCTCTCTGCAAAACCCTAACCTTTTCCTCATAAGCTAACTGTTGAGTTTGATACCAGACCTTTTGTTTTTCTAATGTTTTAAGAGCCTTCTAATAAACTTGAATTTCAACAAATAGTTTATTATATTCAGGCTCAATCTCATCAAACTCCCTTTTTAACTCAGTGTATTTAATTTCACTATCCTTTTGCAATTTAGTATATTTAATTTCACAATCAAAAGGACACTTAAGTACCTGAGATGGATGGCCCATCATTCCAAATTCTCCAGCCACATGTGCCTCAGCTCCATATCCAGCAATCATCCCATAAATCCGTGAAGCTCCAGTCTCCTCATGTTGTTCCCAATCCAGCATTGAATCCACAGACACTAGGGCTTTAGCTTCCTCTGGCTCCAATTCTTTCATTCTGAATGCCGAATACCTTGTTCTGTCATCAACTTTCTTGTCTTGGCATTCTCTGGAAAAGTGACTTATCTGACCACATTTGAAGCACTTCACCTTCCTTCTGTGAAACCTTGCACCTTCCCTTCCATTGAGATTGAGCTTCCTCCCTGACTGCTGCTCAAACCTGTTAACCTTTAATGACAGCATAGCCAGCTGCCACTTGATGTCCATCTCCTCCAAATCAAATTGATCAATTTGATCAAAGTCATCATACATAAATTGCTGTTGTGGAGTACTTTCAGCAACAAATGAATGAAGAATTTCCTCAACAACATTGTCAGTCCTTGATTGAGATCTTGGTGTTGCAGGAGAATAGGAAACAGATGAAGATGAGGGGTTTGGGCTATCACCATGAGAGACCTTGTTAGTGCTGGTAGCACTAACAAATGTAGTATGAGTAGGTGTATGAGATGAATAAGTAGAAACCCCTTTGATATCAATCTCTAGGGTCTTGAGCTTGTTGTACAGATCATCAAAACTTAGGTAATCCAATCCACCTTTGGCTTTCAGGGTTATGGAAACTTGAGACCAGGATGGAGGTAAAGCCCTCAGAAAATTTGTGTTGCAGTCTTCATTGTCAGGTCGAGCCTGCAACTGATTAAGTTGGCTGAGGATCTTGTGAAATCAATCATACCCTTTGTAAATTCCTTAATCCTCAGAGATCTTAAACTCCTGGAATTCCTGCTTAAGCATGGATTTCCTCATCTTTTTGGACTCCTCATTCCCACCAAATCTAGCTTTTACAGCAAGCCAGATTTCTCTAGCATCATCCAGGTGATGAAAATCACCCATGTGATCCTCTGGGAGAGCCTGAAGCAAGAGAGTTCTTGCTTTAGTTTCCCTTTGCACAGCCAGCTGCTCCTCAGCTGATGCAGGAGGGAGAATCATGATGTTCCCATTCTGATCTCTTCCAATTCTCTTCTTGGTATTCCCAGTGAGGATAACATTCCAAAGATGGTGATCACTGTTGGAGATCCAGTACTCCATCTTCATAGCCCAGAATTCATACTCTTCCTTCTTGAGATATGGGAACTTAGCATTACTGTTGGACACAGTGGTTGTAACAATTTGTTGTTGAACTTTTGTGGGTTCAGGTTCTTCATTGTTAATGGTAGCGAATTCAGGGTTTTCGTCGCCCATTGTGAAAGGGTTTAGAGAGATTGTTTTGAGAACTTTTGCTTCTTGATCAGAGATCCTCACGAGGCTCTGATACCACTTGTTGAATCTAACACACCTGCTAGATCTTTGAGCCTTAGTGGATCGGTAGGATGCCTATGTAATCACAAGCACACTACAAGAGAATCTCTGAGTACGAACTAGAAAAGAAAAGAACTAAGACTATGATCCTCTATGGATTGTATAATGAACTAAAGATATTATTATTGAAGATTGTTAAGTCGTAAAAAGATATATAAAACTCATAGACGGGTGTTCCTTTTATACTAAAAAGAAACCCTAACCCTAACCCGTCATACAAGAAAACGTGTGAAGAGATAAACATGATCTCTTCTAAAAATAAATCTAACAAACATTCTAAACATACGGGATAACAACTAACAATACCCGCAGCAACAACTACTATCAGCAGAAACAAGATAGAACTATCTGCAACAATGAGCTTCAGCAGGAACCACAGCTATCGGCAGGAACCAGCTTTACACTATCGGCAGCAACAAGAAATATCTTATTTCCTGAATTCCTAACAACTTGTTTTTAAGACCTACATATATTTGTATCATTGTTAGTAATTGTAAGTTTGTATATAAACCTATTTACGGATTGCTATTTCTGTGTAACACTTAGGGGTTCACGCACGAAACCTTGGTTTATACCCCCGTGACGTGGGAACTCGAGCAGAATTCAAGTTTCAGACATTCATAACATCTTTAGTATTCATCGATGGCTTTCATTTTGAGTGTTGACAATTTAAGACGTGTAATCGGGATAATGACATCAATCAGTTGCTTCATCGAGCGCGACATCCCTTTTAAAGAAACGACTATTACGTTCTTACCATATATAATAAGTCGTGGTGCCTATAGCAATCGTCAATCCACTATACTATACACACCACTTTCATTCAAGATAATAACAAGAAAGTTGCATATAGGCATATAGCCAATCAACGCACTCTACTTTACACACCACGTGGACCATCATATTGCCTTTACGGGTTCTCACACCCCTAAAGGTCTCCTTATAAATACTATACCATTTTCTCGAAATGGATCAAGCTAGTCCCAAGCAATATATCTTGCCTTTGGAACTCCACATTCAAGTCTATTATCCTCTAGGGTAATTGACACAAACCAATTGAGTCGACTCATGAGCATTTCCCCAACTCGTGACTCTTGTCACATTTTAGGGTCTTTACTGAATGTGGAAGACCGAACGGTCAACCAACCCAAACCTTCAATACATACCATACGTAATTGTTGAGTGTATCAATATTTACTTTTATCTATGTGTATGACTTGATTTTATCCATAAGATGAGCTTTGGATGTTAAGTAATTTTACATTGATATTCATATTTTTAGACGCCTCATGTATGAGTGATTAGGAATACACAAATGTCACTAATTGGATAAACGCTTGTTAGACTATTAGGTTAAAGTAGCTAGTTGTAAACACTAAATTAATAAATAGCTAGATGACAACTAGGATTAGTTTGTATCGCAAATGAATCTCAATGATTAGCTGAGAACTTAATGAGTGTAGATTAGTAAACCATTAACACCCTGTTCAAATCGGCTACTAATAAACGTAAGAGTTATAATTGTATTATATTTAATCTTAAAATAAGTTACTTATGAATTGTCACAATATTTAACTTCAAAATAAAATTATTAGAAAATTATTACCTGTTATAATATCTAGCTAAACCCCGTGCGTTTATGAGTTCTAAAACTAGTTGGTTTATAAAATATATAAATTAGATTCAATACGTCCAAAAGATAGAATTTCCCTCTCTCATTTTCAGTTGTCCCGCTATAAATTTCCCAAAACTCAAATTATCCCTCTATCCAACTATCCAACTATTAGCTCCCATCTCACATCCACAAACTTATCATCTTCATTTCCTCTCACGTTCTCTCTTTGGTCTTCAAACAAACCAAATTCGCTTAACCGTCTCCGTTATCGATCATTGCTAGTCATCACCTAAAGTCGTCAGTCACATCCTCACCAGTCAGCCACCAGACCATGGCGATTCATAATCATCACTCCCGATTTTATGTCATATATCCACAAATAAGGTATTGTAACGTGTTATATATTTAATTTAATCATCAATTTGAGGTCTTTATGTGTCAATTTCATGTTTGGGTGATTTTTAGGAATTGGGGTTCATGTAAACCCGAATCTATATGAGTTTGAAACATGCTTTTTGATACAATTGATGCTCACCACAAGTTATTCTCGTGTATATATTCTTGTTAAATGCTTCATTTCCAAGAACATGTATCTATTTATAGAATTTTTTAGATCTTGTTTTAATAAAGTTTGATAAGGCATAGTTTATCGAGGCAACCAAAGAGCCTGGAGTAACTTTTTTGGCAGCTAAATTTGACGGTATTCTTGGCCTTGGGTTTCAAGAGATATCTGTTGGGGATGCTGTTCCAGTTTGGTAGTTTACCGAACTATGATTTTTTATTTTATTTTATTTTTTCTGTCTGAAAATTTTATTTTTATGTTATGTTAGGTACAAAATGATGGAACAAGGTCTTGTTCAAGAACCTGTATTTTCATTTTGGCTTAATCGCAATGTTGAAGAGAATGAAGGGGGTGAACTTGTGTTTGGGGGGATTGATGCTAATCATTTCAAAGGTGATCACACGTATGTCCCTGTAACTCAAAAAGGCTATCGGCAGGCGAGTACTCTTCTATTATATTACCACTGATAGATATAAGTAATCGTTTACTTAATTGTGATGGTTCTCTTTAACCCTGATTTAGCTGTTTTTCTTGTTTTAGTTCGACATGGGTGATGTCCTTATTGCTGATAACACAACTGGTAATTTTAGGCACTCATTTTTATCCTTTTGAGATATTATCAAAATTCTGAGTTTTAGGTTCTATGAGATCATTATTTCTGTTTCAGGATTTTGCTCAAATGGTTGTGTAGCAATTGCAGACTCTGGAACCTCTTTGTTGGCTGGTCCAACGGTATGTATACACCATATGCTCTTATAAGCTTCTACAAAAGTAATGTTCTATATTGCTAGCTGTGCCACACCCCTTAGCTTAGTGTAAGAAGTTACGGATATCTTAATAGAATGACTCAATGTTGATGGGTAGGTATTTTACAGTACATAATGTTGGTGTCGTTTGCTAACTTAGTTTTCTGTCTCCGGTCAATAAAAGAGGTTATCGCGTTATCTAAGCCTTCTATTGGTAATATTTCTAGTAATATGTGCTAGAGAGGCTACAACCTCTTGAATGTATAGTAGAGTCAAGTAGTCAACTATTGTGGTTTATTACAACGGACCTTTTTTGACAATGACTTTGTTCTAATAGACAGACTAGAAAAGTGTGGTTTGGGTTTTATTTATTACGAACTAAAGTGAATGCCTATGCAATTCTGATGCTTGTGACCTTCTTGCTTCCAAACAGACATGATTAGGTGGTATGCAGGTTGCAAAATAAAAGGTCAGATAGATTAGGTAATGGGTCAAAACAGGTAAAAGGAACAGGTTGTGTTACTCTAGGTTTTGACCCACCAACACTCTTTGCCTCCCTTTTGAACTTCACAAATAAGTAGTTTACGAGATTGTAAAAGAATAGTCTTCCAAGTAACATAATACTCTAGTTGCACTAGATGTCTGATTACTTAATTAGATTTATCTTTGTTTCAAACTCGTATATGTTGTCACTCATCCTCTTACTACTACTTGGCACTTTTCAACGCTATAGGCTGTTATTACTCAAATCAATCAAGCCATTGGTGCTGCGGGTGTTATGAGCCAAGAATGCAAGACATTGGTCGATCATTATGGGAAGACTATTATTGAGCTGCTGTTAACTGAGGTACCTTTACTTAGTTCTGTTACGTTCTTTTTCCTGTTTGTAGAGGTGAAAGATGGGCGGGCCTGGATGGTTTGAGTTGACCTTGGGCTTATATGGGTCGAAATGGCCAGCTGGGTTGACCTGAAAACTCTTTCTTGCACTTTTTTCTATTTTTATTTTTAAAAATGGTTTATGCGTAAAGTAATCATCTAAATTTATAAATTAACGACTTAGGAAGTTTATATGCACTCAAGCTAAATTTGTGGTCGATTTTCAATTCCTTTGACAATTCCTGGTTTATGAGATTATTTGACCCCTTTTAGATAATAACACAACCCATGCATAATTGTTGCTGCATCTCACTTTCACAAAATTTATTTTCGAAAAAAATTAACCAATTTTATCTGATGTTTTGTAGACACGGCCTGATAAAATCTGCTCTCAAATGAAGCTATGCGCCTTTGATGGATCTCACGATACCGGGTCAGTTACTTGCTTGTATTCTGAGTATACTCTAGTTTGAAATCATGTTTATGTTATGTTAATGTTCGTTATCATTATAGGAGATAGATAAACTAGAAAAACATCATAGACTGTAAATGGAAAAAAAGCCTATATTTATCATTCATACACTATATGTACATGTACAACATAATGTCATGTTGTTTGGGTGATATATTACCATAAGCTAACAACTTTGTTTTGACAGCATGATCATTGAGAGCGTGGTTGACAAGAACAATGGCAAATCTTCTGGTTTGCATGATGAGATTTGTAACTATATCGTGTCTTAGGCTGTGAGGTGTCGTTACTATTTTTTTTACAGTTGAATACTTTGGGATATGTTTAAACATTCATTATACTCTCTTAACAGAACAATATGGTTCTATGCAGCCACAAGGAGCAGCAGTTCATAATTTTGTGATTCAGCTAGCATTTACAATGGTTAGTAGCGTCTAATTTTTGTGCCATATATCTCATGTTGGTATAGGATTATATCTTAAATTTTGGTATAGAGACAAGCCATAAAAAGTGTTTGTGGCCGAAAGAAGACAATACAGTCAGCATGGGAGGTGGGTGTTGGGCTAGTGATGAGGAAAAATGATTATTGGATGAAAGAAGCAGCTGAATCATCTTGTTAATACAAATATCGTCCCAAAAACGTTATTTATATTTTACGATCTTTGCTTAGTTTTGTTAATGACAATTACAAAGTATATCGTTAAGCAAATTATAAATACTAGCTAAAGTCTCTTTAGAACACATTTTACATTTCACAAGTTTACTTGGAAATACATTTCATACATATACATGATTATTTCCTTAAAAGGAAACTTTATTTCTTAAATGATACAATGACATCATGGCATGCCTCATACATATAATCTTGGTAAGATCTTGTAATATCTTGGATAGATCTTCAAGTAAGATAGTTGACATTGGATGATCTTGATATGACAACTCAAAGATATGGAGAGATTGGAGAGATTTGGAAAATCTCTTAGCTGTCTTACCTCTGGCATGTCCACAGATCCCTTCGATATAAAGGACGGATCCCTTTTAAGGGATCCGCCGGATCCGTCAAGTGTGTATCTGCTTGCCTATAAATTGCAAGCTGATCACTTGGCCTTCTCATCACTCATATAGCTAAAGTACATACTCATTCATATTACTAACATCATTCATTCATATCATTTGATCTATCTTTTGTAGCAAAGAAGATTAAGCATCAAGGTTCAACACAGACGTGTAAACCTTTAGTATAGTTACTGTGTGATCTTTGTGTAATTCACACATCATTATTTGTATCATTTATCTCAGTGAGTGTGGTTAGTGTTTTAGTCCTCAAAACATAAAGAGTGTAGGAAGTGGTTGTACCCGTGTGAAAGAACTCGACATTTAGCTTAGTGTCGGTAATTGTATAGGCGACGTTGGGTTAGTTCTGCCCTGAAGTAGAACTCGGTGTTTAGCTTAGTACCAGAAAAGGAAGTAAGCAACGTGTAAAGGTTTTCTCCACCTAGAAGAGAGTTTGTTTCTTAGTGAAGGATAACTCTCGAGTTAGAGGCTCGAGGAGTGGAGTAGGACAAGGAAGAGAGTCCTTGTAGCCGAACCACTATAAACATCCGTGTTGTGTGATTTGATCTTTCCTCTCTTTACGTTTCATATATATTGTGTGAATACTTGTCTGAGCTTGTTTCCTTTAAATTAACATAAAGTAACAAAGCGAATTAATTTTAATCGGTAAAACTATTCAATCCCCCCTTCTAGTTTTCCACAATTGGCATCAAGAGCTACGTTACTTAAGACTTTTAAAATATATGGTATTTTAAAACTTAAAACGATCCATGGATTTTGAAAACTTTAAAGAAGGACAATCTATGCAAAGACCACCTCTATTTGAACCAAATTGCTTTATATATTGGAAGAATCGCTTTGAGACATATGTAAAGTCAAAGGACATAGATCTGTGGTATATTATTGTTGAGGGTGATTACAAGCCCATTAGTAATGATATTTCGGGTGGTCGGGATGTAGGAGCTTCTCTTACTCGTCACAGTGATGAGCAAAAGAAGTTGATTGCCAAAAATAATGAAGCCAAAATGATGCTTTACAATGCCTTACCTAAGAAAGAATATGAAAGAGTTTTTATGTGCAAAACGGCTAAAGATATTTGGCAATCTCTTATTATCACTCATCAAGGGAACTCACAAGTCAAAGATAACAAAATTGATCTTCTTGTTCGACAATATGAACAATTTGTTATCTCTGAAGATGAGACCATTGATGGTGCTTTTGCTAAGTTTAATACTATAATTACATCTCTTAAAGCACTTGACGAATCTTTTTCTAGTAAGAACTTTGTCAGGAAATTTCTTAGAGCACTTCATCCTAAGTGGAGAGCAAAGGTGACGGCTATTGAAGAATCCAAGGATCTCTCAAGCATGACACTTGATGAGCTAATAGGAAATCTCAAAGTTCACGAAATGGTGATGGAAAAGGATTCAGAAATAGTTAAAGGGAAGAAGGAGAAAATAAAGTCCATTGCCTTGAAAGCTAGAGTTGAGTCAAGTGATGATGAAGAGTCTTGTTCAAGTAGCGAAGACGAAGAATGTGCCATGGCCGTAAGAGATTTCAAGAAGTTCTTCCGAAGACGAGGAAAGTTCGTAAAACCACCTCGTGAAGAAAAGAAATCTTTACGAAAAGACCGTGATGATAAAAAGGGCAAGTTAGATAGGAAGTGCTATAGATGTGGAGATTCTGGTCACTTTATAGGTGAATGTCCAAAGCCTCCAAAGAAGAAGTCTCAAAAAGCATTCGTTAGTGGAGCTTGGAGTGATAGTGAAGGAGATGATGATGAGCCTAAAAACAACGAAGTTGCCCTTATGGCTCATGACACAGAAGAGGTACATTCTGACTCATACTTCTCTATAGATGATGAAACCTTAGAAATAGAATATAACAAGCTGTGTGATATCACATTAAAAATCATCAACAAAAACAAATTCTTGAAAACTAAAACAACACTTTTAGAAAAAGAAGTGTATTGGCTTAAAGAAAAAGAGATACGAATGGAAAAAGGGAAAAATAGTAAAAATACATGTGTCTCTTGTCAAGAACTAAAATTAGAATTAGATGCACTAAAAACTTCACAGGAAGATCTCATTAAGCAAAACTCTAAGTTTAAAAGGTTTGATAAAAACATAAGTTGTGCAGATGAGATAATGAAGATGCAAAAACTTCCTCATGATAAAACCGGATTAGGTTTTATGAAACTAGGAACCTTAAGTGACTTTAAGAAACAAACTGTGAATGAAAAAGAAACTGTTTCAACTAAGTCAGAGGCTCACGGATCCGACGGATCCAACATTTTGGATCCGCCAGTTGTACCCAAGGGATCCGCGAGTACAGAAGTTGAACAGAAGGTTCAGAAAAAAGACCGTACTTAATTTGTTAAGGTCACTAGAAAACCTAGCACTAGTACAACTAATAACAAGCTAAAACCAGCTGTGTTTATAGGGAGAGGTCAAGCTAGGAATGAGTATAGAGTTAAAACAACACAAAAGAGACCTCAAACTAGTTTTCCCAAACACCCCTTTCCTAAGAGTAATGTTAATTCACAACATCATTATCAAAATAGTTGGAACCAAAATATGCCTAGAAACTTTCAAGGTCCCAATTACATGCCATGTAACTATTATCCTCCATTTGCTTACATGAACCATGATAATGTTATGTTTAACACAAACGGACCCATGAGATATTAGGGACCAAACGCTTGAGTCTTTATTGAACTTAGGTGTGCTTAAAAGTTGAACCTTGAACCTGATGAGTGGATCAAAGTTAGTGGGTGTTCAAGACACATGACGGGAAACAAAATCCTTTTCTCCACTTACCAAGTGTACGACGGAGGTAATGTCACATTTGGTAGCAAGCTTAAAAGTAAAATCATCGGAAAAGGTACAATCTCTCATGACTCTCTCTCTATTGATGATGTTGCTCATGTTGACAATTTAGGTTTTAACTTGCTTAGTATAAGTCAATTGTGCCGTAAAAAGTATAACGTCCTTTTCAGTGAAAATAGAAGTAAAATACTTAAAGATGGCATAACAGTAGGAAAAGGTATCTTAAAGAATAACGTATATGTTATGAAATTAGATAAAACACCGAAAGACAAGCTTTTTCTTACTTCTCTGGACGAAAACTCAACCTTATGGCATCGACGCTTAGGTCACGCCAATATGAGGTTAATTCAATCCTTATCATCCAAAGAACTCGTTAGGAACCTACCTAAGTTAAGATATGACCAACACTTTTGTGATGCTTGCAAAATTGGGAAACAAGTGCATAATAGCCATAAGGCTAAAAACATGGTATCCACATCTAGATGTCTAGAATTATTACATATGGATTTGTTTGGCCCGTCGGCTATACAAAGTTATGGAGGTAATTTTTACACATTAGTAATAGTAGATGATTACTCTAGGTATACATGGACTAAATTTTTGAAAACCAAAAATGAGGCCTTTGATAAATTTGAAATTCTAAGCAAGAAAATTCAAAATCAACTAGGATGTAACATAGTATCTATTAGAACTGACCATGGTCGAGAATTTGACAATGAAATCCAATTCGGAACATTCTGTGATAAAAATGGAATAACTTATAATTTCTCGGCTCCTCGAACTCCACAATCTAATGGTGTAGTAGAACGGAAAAATAGGACAATTCAAGAAATGAGTAGAACTATGTTAAATGAACAAAACATACCTCAAAAGTTTTGGTGTCACGCAGTAGATACTTCTACATATATCCTAAATAGAGTTTTAATTAGACCATTTTTAAATAAAACTCCTTATGAACTTTATCGAGGTAAAAAGCCTACTTTAGGATATTTTAGAGTGTTTGGAAGCAAGTGCTTTATTTTAAACACTAAGGATTATCTCACCAAATTCGACCCAAAGTTGTATGAAGGTGTATTTCTAGGATATTCACAAACTAGTAAAGCATACCTAGTTTTGAACAAGGAAACCTCAAGAGACGAGGAATCATTGAATGTAACATTCGATGAATGTCCACCTCCCTCTAAGACATCACCTTTGGTAGATGATGACTTAGTTGAAAACCAAATGGTTGATAATCAGGAAAATATTGAAAATGATAAAGAAGATGAACCAATAAAAAGAGATTTAGTCAACATCAAAGAAGATAAAAGTCATCCATTAGAAAACGTCATAGAAAAACTCAATGAAAGAACATTAAGATCTAAAGCTCAAAATGAAAGTAATTTCTTTTGTTTTGTTTCAACAATAGTACCTAAAAATATAAATGAAGCAATAAAATATGAATCTTGGGTCATTGCGATGCAAGAAGAATTAAATCAATTTATTAGGAATGACGTTTGGACATTAGTTCCTCAACCTAAAAATCAAACCATAATTGGTACCAAATGGGTTTTTAGAAATAAAATGGATGAAAATGGCATAGTATCTAGAAACAAAGCTAGACTAGTAGCACAAGGCTACAATCAACAAGAAGGAATAGATTACGATGAAACATTTGCACCCGTAGCTAGACTTGAGTCTAGAAGAATACTACTTGCATATGCATGTGCACATGATTTTAAATTATTTCAAATGGATGTCAAAAGTGCATTTTTAAATGGCTTTATAAATGAAGAGGTACATGTAGCACAACCTCCCGGCTTTGCCGATTTTGAAAAACCAAATCATGTTTACAAATTAAAGAAAGCTTTATACGGACTTAAGCAAGCACCAAAAGCTTGGTATGATCGACTTAAGACCTTCTTAGTTGACCATAAGTACTCCATGGGCCTAGTAGATAACACTCTCTTCACCAGGAAAAAGGGATCACATATTATCATCGTCCAGATATATGTGGATGACATTATATTTGGTTCAACTTGTCAAGAGTTATGTGATGATTTCTCAAAAATCATGCATGATGAGTTTGAAATGAGTATGATGGGGGAACTTAAATTTTTCTTAGGTCTCCAAATAAAACAATTAGAAGATGGGATATTCTTCAACCAATCAAAGTATATCAAAGATATGCTTAAGAAGTTGGGTCTTGAAGACTCAAAACCAACGAAAACACCTATGTCCTCCGATACCAAACTCACAAAGGATGAAGAAAATGAATCCGTAGATAACACTAAATATAGGGGAATGATTGGTAGTTTACTCTATCTTACGGCTAGTAGGCCGGACATTATGTTTAGTGTTTGTCTATGTGCACGTTTTCAAGAAGATCCCAAAATATCTCATCTTGAAGCCGTTAAACGGATATTTAGGTACATCAAAGGCACTACACAAGTAGGATTATGGTATCCCAAAGGAACGGGTGTAGAAACCATAGTGTATGCCGACTCAGACCATGCCGGTGACTATGTTGATAGGAAAAGTACTAGTGGTATTTGTACTTTTGTAGGATATTGTCTCACCTCATGGTTCGCTAAGAAACAAACAGCCCTCGCAATCTCAACAACAGAGGCAGAGTATGTGTCTGCAGGAAAGGCGTGTCAACAAGCACTGTGGATGAAACAAGCTCTAGTAGACTATGGAATCGAACTCAACGACATCCCCATTCTTTGCGACAACAAAGGAGCTATCGACCTCAGCAAAAATACGGTCCAACACGCTAGAACCAAACACATTGAAATACGTCATCATTTTCTACGCGACAATGTTCAGAAGGGAAATATCTCAATTGAGAAAGTTTCCTCAGAGGACAACATTGCCGACATTCTCACAAAACCGCTCAAAAGAGAACCCTTTAACTACCTCAGACTTGGATTAGGATTAATGGAACTTAGTGATTAGAATAGACAATAGCATAAACCTTAGTTTAACCTAACTCGACACTAAACCAAAAAACTGTGTTTTGATCCCACGGATCCAAACGATAACAAAGGCGGATCCTTTGTTAGGGATCCGCCGGATCCGTCACATGCACAGGTTGATATATTATAAAATATACAACACCATGTACTATTCATCACTCTCCTAAAACTTATCACCTACTGAATTCGTCCCATACTTCACAAAATTCACAAATTAAGCCATTTTTCTTGATGAGTGTGTAAATACTCATCATTTTACACCCATAAAAGACACAAAAATGACCAAAAACACCCAAATATATTGCAGATATCCTTGGTTTTGTGTTTTTATGTGTTTCAGGTACAAAGGATTGAAAACGGAGCGAAAACGGGCATTTTTGGATCGACTCGACATCAATTGTGCAATTTGATCAAAAGTCAAAGTCAAAAGTCAAGTCAACCCTGAAAATACCAAAATAACACAAATAGCACTTGGAATTAATTTTCAGTCTTTGGCAGCCTAGGTCATTTGATTTTCGGATTTGTACACATATGGTCCCTAAACCTTAAACACTTATACCCTTTTAATCCTAAAACTAAACCAAATCAAACCCATGTTAACCAAAATTATCCCAACAAACCCTTTTTAACCCAACCCAAAAATAAAACATCCCAAGCCCAACCCAAAGTTAAAACCCATACCCGGTTTTGTTTTGACAAAACTAGGTCAAAAATAAGTTAGTCCTCAACTCATCAGACCTTTTTCCCTTTTCCTCATTCCCGCCAACTCAACACAACCCCGTACACCATCACCATCACCATCACCGTACTATCCCAACATCTTTGTCCCTCTCCCATACCCCAACAACTCTAACCAGCCACCCTACACCCTTCCCTCATCCACGTCAACAATCCGAGGGACTAATTGGGCGCCAAAGATCAATTAAAGGCCAAGATGACTTCTTTTTTAATCCAAAGGTTGGGATTAACTCCCAAGAAGCACAAGGAGCTATTTGAAGTAGTTTTCCCTCACTGAAGAAACACAAGAGGAGAGACCTTTAGTTCGGATTTTTGAGTATAAATAGATTAGGTTTTTCTTTGTTGTACCTAGGTTTTAATATAGCTTTAAATTAGGCATTTCTTTTTTATTGTTATTTATCTTTTATTTTATTTCCAGTAATGTAATTTATTTTCAGTTAATGAAATTTTAAATTTTCTTGTTTTCATTCCTTGGTCAAACTTAGTCAACTGCTTATTTGTGCCTGCTTATTTTTCTGCTTATTTGGTATTCATTTTGTTTTTCTATGCTTCTTTGTGCTATATGAAGTTAATTTATGCTAGTTCAAGAAATAGATCAGCCTTAGTCTCTTGTTTTGCTTAATAAGTTTAAAGTGGACTAAAATTAGCATAATCTCCTTTAGCTAGTTAGACTGCTTATTCAGGCTTGATAAGTAGTATTTAGTTTACTTATAAGCTAGGGATACCTTTTGTTTCAGCCCTTGTAGCTTAACTTTGGCCTTGCTAGTCTAAATTTCCCTTTTTGTTGCTGAAGGGAGTGTTTGGATCAGTCTCAAAATGGGTCAAAAATAGCATGTACTGATCATTGGCCTTTTTGGTAAGTTCTGATCTTGTCTACTGAGCTTAGATTAGTAGATTGTATGGAGGTTTGAACTGATTTTAAAGATTTAAGTCAAGTAGTGTAGGTATAGTTTTCTGCATAGCAACCTCACATCAGTCTGCATTAGCTTTCAATCGTATTTTTTTTGTGCTTTCTTGTGTTGTTTAACGCTTAATCTTCATGTTTCCAGGTTGTTAGATTATTAGAGTTATCTGTTTTATGAATTTTAGAATTGTATAAGCTTGTTAGACCCTTCCCATTAAGCTCAAATTAGCCCTTGGTTGCCTGATCTGCCCTGAACTTGGTTGCAGCCTGCACATTTTTCTTGTTTTCTCAATTTCCAGCCCTTTTTAATCTCTTTGTTAAGCTAGTTAGAGTAGGTTTAAAGTTCTAAATTTTGTTTTTCAAGTAAGCTTACTAGTTAGCCTAGATCTGTTTCAATTTATTTGGGACTTAGGAGCTTATTCTCTAGCTTATATTTGGCCTGCAAGTCTGCCCCCTAAGGCTTCTTTTGCCCTGCTCATTGATGATCAGCAGACTCCTTTGAGTTTTTAGCTTATTTTTGTGCTAGTTCTTGCTTATTTCTGGTATTTATAGCTTATTGTGATTTTGATTTTTGTTCCTAGCTCATTTTCATGTCCTCAGCTTAATTAGAATAGCTTATTAGCTAGTTTTCATTTTTGACTAGTTGCTTCCCATTTTCCCAACTGATTCTGCTTTTAAGCTCATTCTCAGCTTATTTGTGGTTTTAAAAATGTTTTTCAGTTTCAAAAGTTCTTATTAGTTATTGCTTTTCAGTTTCAAAGAGAAAAAAAAAATAAAAAAATAGATACTAAAAAGTGTGGCCTAAGGGATTCGAACTTGGGTCACCACACTCACAACACAACAACCTCACCACTGCACCCTTGGGATTTCTTCATTAAAACCTTGCAACATTTAATTTAAAACCCCTTTTCATCCATTTGCTTATCCGTATCTTATTGCTTTTTCCCAGCTTATTGAAATAAGCTGGGACATCCTTTACATTTTTCTTAGCTTCAGTATAGCTTAAAGTATTTTCCCAAAAACTTTCAGAATTTTCTCTTTTCATTTAGTATTTTTAATTATTTATTTTCTTTAAAATAGTTTTTAATTCGTATTTAATTATTAAATAGTCAAAAAAATGCAATTCTTTTTTCTAAAATTTTCTTTTGTCATTTAGGACTTAGGAAAATTATTTTGGTACCCGTAGGTTTATTTTTCATAAAATGTTACGTTTATGCACGTTTTTCGTTTCCCGGTTTACGTTATTTGCATTTCCGTTTTAGCAGATATTAGTAACCAAGCAACCCTCGTCTTTTCAAGCATTTTAATACCAAACCTCATACGATATCCTCAATTTCACGCCTCGTTGGGACTACGACCTGGGTATTCACTTATCCGGTATATTACAATCGAGTATCGCGTCGAGCCGTCGCGAGTTGACTTTTCTTCGTGAAAGGTTTCGCTTGAGACGCGTTTGGCGCGATATCAAAATGGCGCCGCTGCCGGGGAGGTGTGTTGCGACAATATCGTTACGGTTTGACGATTAGTGACTTGAAGACCCTTCCTCGTGAAGTTATCATTTTCTTCGTAAATATTTTCTTATAAAATACCCAAAAAGATTTTCTTTTCAAAATTTATTTTTCCTTTTTCTTTTGTGTCTTACAAAATGTTTCCAAAAATCCAAAAATATTCTTCTTTTTCCTCTTATTCGTTTAATTCTTTATCTCTCACCCTCTATCCGTTTAATTCTATTATCTTCTCATTCCTCTTATCCGTTTAATTCTTATGTCGTCACCCGACTATCGCTGTTTTCATTGTGGAGGTCTTGTGGATGATGAACATCGTTGTTACAAGTGTTTGAGTGAGCGGTATGAAAGTGATTATAGAAACGGATTGTGCAATTGGTGCAAATCATTATTTAATCCAGTGGATGATGAGCATCGTTGTAGTTTTTTCGACTACCCTCCACAATCCCACCCATCTCCCATCACTCAGCATAATTGCTTTAATTGTGGAGAGCCGTTGGGGGATGATTCACTTTGTGAACGATGTTTTTGCAAAGGATGTGAGTTTACTCACGGACTTTGTATGTGTTGCACTTCTGAAATCGGAAATACTTATTCAAATTTTGAAAACGATTTCAACCACCTTCCTCAGAATTCATTTGAGCAAGAATCGTGCTATCAAAATTTCAATGATACATCGTTTCAAAATGCTCCGAATATTCCTTGTGGGGGTCTTCATGACGATTATCAATGTCAACCGTGGAGTCAAGAACCTAATCCTTGGTATAATACTTCCGGTTTTGACAGTATTCAACCCCCACAGTATTCCATCATTCATCCTCATGAAAAATCTATGGCAGAATTGCTAGCCGAAGAACGAGCAGCGGAAACGCATGCCAAATTTCTTAAGGCTGCCATTCTCGATGAAAATGATGAGGATACTATTCAAATAAAGGAATATTATGAGAATTCTTCAACTGCAATCACACCTGTCCAGAAAAGGCAGGAAGACAAGAGTATTGCAGAATTGCTAGCAGAAGAGCAAATGGAACGTATAAAAGCCATTTATGCTAGCAATATTGATGAGGAGGACGACGAGGAGAGTGTTATTCCTTTTAGTGAAATTATTTCTCAACTCCCTCAGTCTATTGCAATCACATCCATCTTACAGTCTATGGACTCCGAGGACTCTCTCATTATGGGGGATGAGCATTTTATCACTATTCCTGAAAAGGAATCGGACGAATTCATAAAGTCTAGTGCTGAGAACCTAATCCCAATCCCAAGTGAGTCCGAGGATACATCCGACAGTGAAAGTGATTGGTCTATTTGTGATGATTATCCTCCTGACACTTCAGAGGATTTTTCCGGGATTTTCTCTAACCCTATTTTCAATTCAAACGATGATTTTTCCTCTAGTGATGACGAATCACTTTCTGATGAGGACGTTTCAAATGAAAGTCTCGAAGTCTATTCAAATTCTCTTTTTGAATTTGATGACGAGTACTTTTCTAGCAATAATCCTCTCTTTGATGAAGAGTTAGAGAACGATGAGGTCAAGGACTCTATTATTCATAAAATTGATGATATGACCTCAATTGTTAATCCCGAGGTTCAAAAGGACGTTCTTTCTCCGACATATGTGACGTTACCCTTTGATGATGGCCATTATATTGACGTCACATATGTCGTTCGAGTTTTTCTACCTTTCCTCTCTTACAAGGTAGATTGTCCTTTTATTCACTCGTTCGGGAGTGAAGACAAAGTTTTTGACCCCGGCATCTCCATTTATCATTCTTTTGAGCCGGGTGTATCTCATCGGAGTGGAACTTTCAAGTACTTCAATGTTTATCCAAACATTTTGAATGAAAGTCCGATGGAGATTTTCTCTTCCACTTGCTCCCCCATGGACAAATGAATTCGGGGTCGAGTCAAGCTAGTGACTCGGTTAACAAAAACATTAGCATTGCATGGGTAAACGCCCATGTTTTTTACTTCTTTCTATTTTCTAACACTAAGTGTGGGGGGATTCCTCTACTGTGCTTTGTTTGTGTGTTGTTTGCCCTTGTTTGCAGGTTTCCCTTAGATCGTGATGATTGATGCGCCTGTTTTCAATCCAGCCGCCCAATATCCAATCTTATTACTAACGTTTATCTAGGGATATCTTTTCAACCTTTTTTGTGAAAAATAGAGATTTCTGTTTCACACTTGGCTATTAGTATTACCTTTTTACGTTCTAAGTGGCGGCATAATAGCCGGTACTTTGAATATTGAGGGAAATATTCAATTCTAAGCGTGGGGGGGGGGGGGAATTCTCTCGAATTTTGTCACATATGTACCTTCTAGTGCCCTAGTACCACCGTTTTGACCAAAAAATTTTAAAATTTTTGTCGTTTTTCAATAAGAAATTGCAATAAAAAGTAGTGTTTAGTCTTGATTAGGTTAGAACAAAGGGAATCCCGACTCTGCCAGAGTGTTGATCTGACTGCTTCCTTAACATTTAGACTAAGGTTTTACGATTTGTGCAAATGAAAATGCTAAGCGTAGAGTAGTTGGTTCTCTTTAGAGCTTATACAAGTAATCTATGGCTTTTCCTCCCAGAAGCTCTTAATTGGACTAAAATACGTGCTGTTTTCAAACGTTTGAACGTTAAAATCATGTTGTTATGCAAAACAAATTTTTATACAATTTTGATATAGAGCCCGAGTTCAACTTTTTATTTTAATTTTTGAGAAAGCATATATGTAAATATATATATAAGTAAAAAAAAAAATGAAAAAGAAAAATAAGAAAATGGAATGATATTGCAAAATGCAATAAATTTTGATGTTGTGAAAATAAAGATGTGTATGTTAATAAATATGGTAAATTTGCTTTCTCTTAAATTTAAATCGGAAGTTGAACTTGGATTCGTCAATTTTGTATAAAGGTTAAACGGTAATTTAGTAGATTGTTGATTTCAAAGGCCCCGAAAGCTCCGGTATTATTCTCTGTGAGGTGTCAAAAGCCTGGTCACCTAAAACCAACTGGTTTGGGATGTGCCGAGAAGAAAGCCGTTACATGGAGTGATCTCGTCTTTGAGTCTCTAATCTCTAAATGATCGTTTGTTGTTATCTATTTAAGTATTTAATACTAGCGTAGTGGGAATATCCAAAATCTTTGAAATCGAAATTCCGATGATTCCGGTACTATTCTCTGTGGGGTATCAAAAGCCTGGTCACCTAAAACCAACTGGTTTGGGATGTGCCGAGAAGAAAGCCGCTACTTGGAAAATGCCCTTTTTGATCCTTAGATTTTTGAGGTTCCCGGTAAATTAGTATTTGACTTAAACAAATAACAACCATAACAAATGTCGATTTTTGCGGACAAAATTTTGAAAATTAGCACAGTCACCTAACTTGAATAAATTGTGGGAGTGAAAAGTTAAGTTTCGGCTTACATAAATTATTAGTATAAGTAGCGTTAGCATTTTACAAAAATATTTGCACAATGAGTTTAAGCTTAGTTGGGAGTATTAAAAAGAGGATGACGATATCAATTCCCTGGAGACACCCATTTTGTGTGAATCCCGTTCCATGATACCATTTTTGAAAATCAAGCATGTTATCTATTTTGTTCTAAGTTTAAATTTCTCGGATTGAATAAAAAGTCGAAACGGGGTATACTTTGTTCCTTTCATTACTTCATATGATCGGATTGCTAGGGACTAGCAATAGCTTAGTGTGGGGGATTGATGAGTGTGTAAATACTCATCATTTTACACCCATAAAAGACACAAAAATGACCAAAAACACCCAAATATATTGCAGATATCCTTGGTTTTGTGTTTTTATGTGTTTCAGGTACAAAGGATTGAAAACGGAGCAAAAACGGGCATTTTTGGATCGACTCGACATCAATTGTGCAATTTGATCAAAAGTCAAAGTCAAAAGTCAAGTCAACCCCAAAAATACCAAAATAACACAAATAGCCCTTGGAATTAATTTTCAGTCTTTGGCAGCCAAGGTCCTTTGATTTTCGGATTTGTACACATATGGTCCCTAAACCTTAAACACTTATACCCTTTTAATCCTAAAACTAAACCAAATCAAACCCATGTTAACCAAAATTATCCCAACAAACCCTTTTTAACCCAACCCAAAAATAAAACATCCCAAGCCCAACCCAAAGTTAAAACCCATACCCGGCTTTGTTTTGACAAAACTAGGTCAAAAATAAGTTAGTCCTCAACTCATCAGACCTTTTTCCCTTTTCCCCATTCCCGCCAACTCAACACAACCCCGTACACCATCACCATCACCATCACCGTACTATCCCAACATCTTTGTCCCTCTCCCATACCCCAACAACTCTAACCAGCCACCCTACACCCTTCCCTCATCCACGTCAACAATCCGAGGGACTAATTGGGCGCCAAAGATCAATTAAAGGCCAAGATGACTTCTCTTTTAATCCAAAGGTTGGGATTAACTCCCAAGAAGCACAAGGAGCTATTTGAAGTAGTTTTCCCTCACAGAAGAAACACAAGAGGAGAGACCTTTAGTTCGGATTTTTGAGTATAAATAGATTAGGTTTTTCTTTGTTGTACCTAGGTTTTAATTTAGCTTTAAATTAGGTATTTCTTTTTTATTGTTATTTATCTTTTATTTTATTTCTAGTAATGTAATTTATTTTCAGTTAATGAAATTTTAAATTTTCTTGTTTTCATTCCTTGGTCAAACTTAGTCAACTGCTTATTTGTGCCTGCTTATTTCTCTGCTTATTTGGTATTCATTTTGTTTTTCTATGCTTCTTTGTGCTATATGAAGTTAATTTATGCTAGTTCAAGAAATAGATCAGCCTTAGTCTCTTGTTTTGCTTAATAAGTTTAAAGTGGACTAAAATTAGCATAATCTCCTTTAGCTAGTTAGACTGCTTATTCAGGCTTGATAAGTAGTATTTAGTTTACTTATAAGCTAGGGATACCTTTTGTTTCAGCCCTTGTAGCTTAACTTTGGCCTTGCTAGTCTAAATTTCCCTTTTTGTTGCTGAAGGGAGTGTTTGGATAAGTCTCAAAATGGGTCAAAAATAGCATGTACTGATCATTGGCCTTTTTGGTGAGTTCTGATCTTGTCTACTGAGCTTAGATTAGTAGATTGTATGGAGGTTTGAACTGATTTTTAAAATTTTAAAGATTTAAGTCTAGTAGTGTAGGTATAGTTTTCTGCATAGCAACCTCACATCAGTCTACATCAGTTTTCAATTGTATTTTTTTGTGCTTTCTTGTGTTGTTTAATGCTTAATCTTCATGTTTCTAGGTTGTTAGATTATTAGAGTTATCTGTTTTATGAATTTTAGAATTGTATAAGCTTAATCTTCATGTTTCCAGGTTGTTAGATTATTAGAGTTATCTGTTTTATGAATTTTAGAATTGTATAAGCTTGTTAGACCCTTCCCATTAAGCTCAAATTAGCCCTTGGTTGCCTGATCTGCCCTGAACTTGGTTGCAGCCTGCACATTTTTCTTGTTTTCTCAATTTCCAGCCCTTTTTAATCTCTTTGTTAAGCTAGTTAGAGTAGGTTTAAAGTTCTAAATTTTGTTTTTCAAGTAAGCTTACTAGTTAGCCTAGATCTGTTTCAATTTATTTGGGACTTAGGAGCTTATTCTCTAGCTTATATTTGGCCTGCAAGTCTGCCCCCTAAGGCTTCTTTTGCCCTGCTCATTGATGATCAGCAGACTCCTTTGAGTTTTTAGCTTATTTTTGTGCTAGTTCTTGCTTATTTATGGTATTTATAGCTTATTGTGATTTTGATTTTTGTTCCTAGCTCATTTTCATGTCCTCAGCTTAATTAGAATAGCTTATTAGCTAGTTTTCATTTTTGACTAGTTGCTTCCCATTTTCCCAACTGATTCTGCTTTTAAGCTCATTCTCAGCTTATTTGTGGTTTTAAAAATGTTTTTCAGTTTCAAAAGTTCTTATTAGTTATTGCTTTTCAGTTTCAAAGAGAAAAAAAATAGATACCAAAAAGTGTGGCCTAAGGGATTCGAACCTGGGTCACCACACTCACAACACAGCAACCTCACCACTGCACCCTTGGGATTTCTTCATTAAAACCTTGCAACATTTAATTTAACACTACTAGAAAAACAGCTATTCTTGACTCCAAATGCGAGTCAAGAAGATGCCTTATGACGGGCAAATGCGAGTCAAGGATGGACCCGTCATAAAGCTTCATGACTCGCATTTGTGCGTCATCCCTCTATGACGCGCACTTATGACCCACGTTTTATGACTCTCCTTTTTGCGTGTCATAACCTAATTTTTTTTTTTTTTTTAAATTAATTTTTTTCAGTTCCTAATTTTCTATTAAATGACAATTAAAAATCTGATAATACAAAATTAAAAACACAAATATCAAAATAACGCATTTCATATATATATATATATATATATATATATATATATATATATATATATATATATATATATATATATATATATATACCAAAGTAAAGTACCAAAACAGATACATAAAATCTAAACTCATAATCCATCATGCGGCTCTAGAAACCCAAGCCTTCAGCAAACAAGAAGATGTTATAATAATACATCACCCTAAGAGACTATTAACGAAAGTACACGTGAACACTCCCTACAGTGCCTTGATTCCAAGCCATACAGTTATCCGATCCAGCTGCATCCTCGGCCTTGAGGTCTCAACACTTGAAGGCACGACTTCTGTCTCTAGGAATTGAATGCATTTCTTGAGCAACGGCTGCAACGAATCCAAATCCGCTGTATTCCTGGTTGAATAACCATATGCATGTCAAGGATCAATCAGAATAACATATCGTTGGTCAAATTTGGGAATCCAGACTGTTTAAAAACCAAAACTTGTATATCAGACTGCTTAAAAACCAAAGATCCCCAAATTTGGGCATCAATTCGTTGCTCAATTAAGCCAAAGTTCAGCTGGGTGTGGGAACTGAATAAGGGTGCAGGATCTGAACAGTCTAAGGGCTGATTTTGTAGATCAGATTATAAGCTATCTATAAAGCTTCTGAGTAAATAAAATCCAAAATCCTAAAGTCTAGACTACAAACCACTTATAGACCATAAACCATGCAAATATCTCAGGGAAATGATGAAGCGAAAAGTGTACCGCTTTTAGGGGGTCATTTAAGCCCTAAATCGTATTTATTTGATCAAATATTGCCCTAAATCGTTCCTTTTGTCATTTTAGGTACTTTGAAGAAGAAATCTGGAAAAGGAAGCATTTTGGACGTTTTTGGAGCATAAAAGTGAAGAAAACGACAAAGTCTCAAAATTGGCTGGAAAAGTACCTTTGACGGCGTCAGGGATTGTTCCAGACGGCGTCATGGCTTGGCAAAAGAGGTGGATATGAAAAATACACATGATAAGCCAGGGACTTTTACAATAGGAAGTCTGACGGCGTCACCCTTTAAGGTGATCAAGGCCATCACGGTTTAACTTAAAAGGAGACGGCGTCAAGCCCATTTCTGACGGCGTCAACCTTTGATAAGCCAGAGCGGATTTTGGAGCACTAAAGAGGGACGGCGTCAGGAAGGCCATCCGGGAACCCTAGACACGGCGAGGTGACGGCGTCAAGATCTACAAAGTGACGCCGTCAGCCACTAAGTTCTATATATAGTTTTGCAATTTTTTGTCATTGGTGTGCAACTTTTGGTGTGCAACTTTGTGAGGAGAAACCCTAAGACGAATTTCTGCCATTTTTAAGGGTTTTCATACCCTTGGATCTCCCATGTTTAATTGAAGATAAGTAATTACTTAATCAATCAATATGTCTATGTGTTGTTTGATTATATCTTGTTCTTGTCTTTTAATTAACATGCTAGGCTAGATTTATCTTGTGTTTGCTTAGATCTAATGAAACCTAGCTATTGATTATTGGTTATTAGCGTGTTATTAATTGTATTGGATGATTATTTATCGATATTAGGCTTAAGAAAACTGGCTAACTTCCTATTCGGTAACTTGCTTGAACGTCTTAAGAAACATGAACCAATGCGTACTAAGGTTTTTATGGTTGTATTTAATGCATTAGCGAATTCTAGTGATCCCATGTTAGGAGCTTCTTAGCCGGCTCGACATAGGAGTGAAGTAGGAGCTTGTAGAGTTGGGGAAGTACGTACGCCACCCCACGATTGGTATTAAGGAATACACCCGTCATCCACGCAATTAATACACACTAATCAACCGGTAAAAGATAGTTAGGGAGTAAGGAAATCTAAGTAAACACATTTCTCTCCACATAAGTTTCACAACCTTTTCATTTTCAGTTATTTTATTTTATTTGCATTTGTAGTTATTTGGGTTAGTTGACTAGCAACTAATTCCGCCCACTCCTTCAAACCCGAGATTTTACTTGCTTTCATAAAATATAAAAAAAATACAAAAAGAATCTTCTCTCACCCTTAGACCTATTAGAGTAGTTTTTCAATCCTAACGACACTATTCCCTGTGGAGAACGATCAATCCCCGTACTTACCACTACACTATACTACATCGGTCAGGTACACTGCCTGGTGGGGTTGTAAGCCTCTTGAGATCCCTCGAGAGGTATAACCTGTTGTAAGGTCGCAAAACCACGCATCAAGTTTTTGACGCCGCTGCCGGGGAATAGTTATTGTTTAGGTTGAATTTTTATTTTATTCGGTCTACTCACTAGATTCCTTTCTAGTGAGATTTTTATTTTCTTTTTCTAGGTTTTCTTTAGTCTATCTTTTTTTCTTCGTTTCTTTGTTCGTAACCATTACCATCCGAAATCATGGAAGGTGGTAATATCCTTAATCCCAACAACCCGCCACCACAACAACACCCACCTCCTAGAGCCCGTACATTAGGAGACTACTCCCGTCCTAGCCACCATGGCTATCGAAACACCATTGAGCTCACTCAAGGAGCCAATGTCACACCCTTGCGATCCGACACCATCCGGTTGGTGCAAAGCGGATGCGCATTCCATGGACTTCGTTCCGAAGATCCTAATTAACATCTCAAGGACTTTCTCAAAATCGTTGATTCCATAGACCTTGATGTTGCCACTCGAGAGACGACCCGACTGCGTCTCTTTCAATTCTCTCTGCGGGACCAAGCTAGTCAATGGCTAGAGCGTCTACCCGCAGGATCCATCACCTCTTGGGATGATCTCACCACTCGTTTCCTCGCTCAGTTTTTCCCACCAGGAAGAACTACCAAGCTAAGGAATGATATCTTGATGTTCCAACAACGTCAAGGCGAAACCCTCTACGAGGCATGGACTCGATTCAAGGACTTACTCCAAAAATTCCCTCACCATGGCATGGATCCTTGGCTACAAATCCAGCTATTTTATGATGGCGTAAACCATCAAACTAGAAGAACCATAGATTACGCTGCCAATGGAAGGCTGAGCAGGCTCAGTGTCGATAAGTGTTGGGAAGTCATTGAGGACTTAGCACAGTACGAAGAAGAAGAATGGAAAGACTCAACGTTCTCGGAAGAAGGGATTTTAAATTGCATGAGTGCAACCCAAGAACAGCTGTTCGAAAACATAAAAAGGCAGGTTGAGAGATTAATGAAATCTGAGACACCTACGGCTGATGAAAATCCCGATGAGTGTGTGAACACAATTGGTAAACATATGTTTCATCAATTTCATGACAAGATGAATTTGAAGGGATAATGCTAACTTTCGTGAACAACCAAGAGAAATGGATCCAGAAATTAGAGACTCAATTGAAAAACACCCAAGATATGTTCATGGAACTAGCAGAAAAGTTTATCGCGAGAATAAAGGAGAAAATCAGGGAAGAAGCTTCACACAAAAAGATCGAGAAGATCTTTGAACTCCCGGTCCCTAATGAACCATACAACGAATGGGATGATGAAACCCCTCTCCCCGAGCCTTCACTTTTAAAATTCTCTTATCCATTTGGATCCCCTAGCGAGAAAAAGAATTCTCAAGATCATAGCATTTTCGTGGGAAGCATGGTTGTCACGCTCCCTAACTTTCATGAAGCTAGGATACGATCTTTTGGCTTTAAGCCAGGTGTGAGAAGAACTCAATTAAAGCACACCCTCATTTCGAAAACCCCCTGGAAAAGTTCCCCTCACTCCCTGAATACCTGCCGTGATGGAAATTGGAACCTGAATGAGACGTCAACCGACCCTTTCCAACATTTTACTACATCCCGTGACAGTAACAAAACATTTGACCCAGGAGGAACTTGTTAACGAGACTAGCTATCAGGGTTATTGACCCTGACTAGCTGCTCACTTAAAGTACAAGGGGCTCATTTGTAAACTGGCACAAAGTGGTAAATTACGCTGGTCTGACGGCGTCAGACTATGAACGTGACGCCGTCACCCCGTCTGCACAACAATAATAACTTTACTTCCATCACTTTCATCACAAACCCCACAAACCATATCCACTCCAACCCCACCCATGAATTTTCAAGGTCAAATTCACCGACTTTCGTTACCAATCTCCACGTGGTAAGTAATTCTTATTCATTCTTTTCGCTTTAATTACTCATAGGATTCTTAAATTTTGAAAAACCCCAACTCATGAAACCCTAGGATTGATTCATGCCTAGAACTCATAATGCCTTTAATTAGTGTTATTTAGCAATGATTAAAGCATTTGATGATTGGCAATCAAATGGGTCTATTCACTAATTGGGTGGCCACGAATTTGAACCATAACCTATGATCCAATCACCCATTTTGCTGTAAAAAGGGGCGTTTGGTTTATGAACTTGAAGTTTGGATATTGATTTTTCCCTCATAATTTTGGATTTGAATTTGGTCGAACCTGACGGCGTCACCTAGCAAAGGGTGACGGCGTCAGACTTGTCTGATGCTCAACCGATTCTTTGATTCACAAATTAACCCTCGTTGTTCCTCCTTGCTTTGTTCCAGATAATGAGTAAGCGTCAACGACCTAGCAGAGGGAGTTCCTCTAGATCTCAACAAGAGAACTTTGGCGACACGGTCCTCAGTTGGGGTGTCTTCGATGACGATGCTGCCACAACTAAATACACCCAATTGCTACAACACAAAGTTGAAAATGAGGCCGTGGTAGATTGGAGCTTTTTGAGGAGGGAAGGTCTTGAGAAAACCTTTCTCCAAAGCTTTCAGACGGATGAATTTACCGGCCCTCAGTGGGAAAACCTGTTTAGAACTCAAGAGCCGGTCTATGACGAATTGGTGCGTGAATTCTTTGCCACTTTTCACTTTGACATGGCTGAGGCAAGGACCGATGTGGCCAGAACCACAATCTATTTTAGGCTGGGGGGTGAGCTTAGGACATGCTCGGTTACTGAGTTTGGATGGAGACTAGGGTTGTACAGTCAGCATGAAACCACTCAAGCAGGGTTCATGACTAGGTTGTTGCATGGAGAGACAATGAGGAATGATTTTAGATGTTCCATGTTCTGGCCGACTATTGGAGATGGTGTGTACACCTCGACTACTGTGGCATCTCAAATCAGGGAACCTAGGGTTAGGTTGACCCATAGATGTCTCACCTACAGCTTGACAGGGCGCCACAGCTCTCACCATCGCGTCACTGCTTCAGACCTCTTCTATTTGTACACCATTTACTCAGATGAGGTTTACTGCAACATCCCATTTTGGGTAGCTAGCTTTCTGAATGGTGGAGTTGGGGAAAGGGAAGGAGATAGGATTTATGATGGGATGTTTATCACCCGGCTGGCCCGATCCTATGGAGTCCTCAGGCCCGAGGTCATGAGGTATTTGAGTGGTGGTGATGCATGCAGGACAGTGAAGGTTAGGTCCCTGAAGCAGATGGAGGTTGTTATGGAGATGCATGATGGGACCTTTATGTGGTATAATCCAGACGGAGATGAGGATGTTGGTGATGGGGATGATGAGGAGGAGGAGCATCAGCAGCAGCAGCATGGGGGTTATGAGGCTGGTACGGCAGATTACTACCGGCACATGAGCAGAGGGGATTGGCAGGCTCACCAGGGGGCCTGGATGGGCCAGGTTGATACTTGGAGAACCCGGGTGGACGAGAGGTTCGACTGGATGTATGATCACACTGTTCGGCAGATGCAGCATTTATCTACGCGTGATCAATTGGACCCACACCTGCAGATTGATCCTTTCCCTGGGCGTGAGCAGGACTACCTACCATATGGGTACTACGGGCACCTCCCTCCTAACTATGACTATCGCCAAGGTCCCCCCCCCAGTGATGATTTGATTTGATGTTATGATGTTTTAACAATTTAATCTATGGTTGTATGTTTTGGAACAATTTGGTCTGTAATAGTTTAGGAGTGGGCATCTTTTGGCCTTTGAACATTTGTGACAGTTGATTTTCTTTATTGCATGTAGGATTTATTTTGCTTTGTGTGTTTATTTGTTTGTTTGTTTGATTTTATTTGTTTCCGTATGTGTGTTTAATTTTTATTTTTATTTATTCATGTTCAAAACTAAATTGTGAAAATGCTTTATCTTGTTTTTAACTTCGTCTTAACTACATGTAAAGGTATTTTGCAAAAGATAAGTGTAAGGGAAATCCAAATCAGTTTATTAGAACAAATGAACATGAATCGTAATAATATTAAATTAACATACATATTAGTATTTGTTCGAGTCAAATGCTTGTATCGAGTCATAATGATGTTTTGCAGGATTTCCAGGAAGTAAGGTATAGGTTTTTCCAGAAATTTTCCGGAAACTTAACATGAGAATTTTGTCAGATCATTTCTGACGGCGTCAGGATTTACAACCTGACGGCGTCAGGTTTTAATTTTCTGAAATTTTTGAAAGTTTTGTTTTTATAAAAAGTTTTTATTAAATCTCTAACTTATAATCTCCAGGAATCTGCAAAATTATCATTCCACAAGCATTATATCCTTATATAGAATTTATCCCGCCGATGTTATGCAGGTTTTCGTGTTTGTTTTCTCAGGTTTAACAGGTTATTTTGGACAAGGAGATGTATGTGGAATCAAGCTTTTGGCGATGCTTTAGTCTTGAAGCTTCTACATTTTCTTGGAAAAATATCTAACCATGTTGCCACATTATCCACCGAACGAATCAGGGGAGTATTTGATTTCATTCTTTTACCTTATTACTTTTACATCTTGTTATTTGAACATTGGGGACAATGTTCATCTTAAGTGTAAGGGGGGTAAAAGTACGATACTTTAGAGAATGCAATTACGCTTGATTTTTGTTTGTTTAATAGTAGATGTGTAATAAAACTGAGATAAATAGCTGTTAGGGCAATTTTAGTGCCAAATTTAAAAATTTTTACAACATATAGGAGTGAAACTTTGATCTTAATGAGCGTCTCACGGATAGGAGTTATATGACTAGCACAAAAACCGTACCACTAAAAAAATTTTCCACCCCCAAATATGTGAGGTTCGCCCCTAGAATTGGTAGGAAAAGCATTTATGCTATGATGTGTGTACCGGTAGCACTTAGATTCTAGAACTTGCGTTAGGACCATTCCGAGGCCACAAGTGAGACTACATTCGTGTAGTTAGATTTACTACATGATAAGAGGCATTAGGATTAACCCATTGTTTTACACCTGTGTTTTTGTTATAATTACGTTGGCTACATTGGTCAAGTAATTCTCCCACACCCTTTGCGTTGTACTCATTTTTAGTACACGATACCCCTAGTACACCCCTCAGAGCCTATCTTTTCGTTTCGACCTTTAAGCATTTTACTTAAAGGAAGAATTTGTTACACCCCACTTAAATGTACACCCAAATCGCCTTAGCCTACCTTGTATGCACTCATTTTTAGTGCATTATTGTGACAACATTTGTTTAAACCCCAAGTTAATTATCTAATTGATTACATGGTTGCTAAGTCGAGTCATATCCTTGTACATATTGTTTTGGGACGATTGGGACTCATGGGTAAAGTACTAGTGTAATGGAGTAATGGGGAAGAACAACATTATTACCCCCATATGTGCTAAATATTTTAAAAGTACTCCAAGTGTTTCGATTATCTTAATTCGAGTCATTAGAATAGTTATTTGTAAAGTATGTAAAAGTTCAAGTGTAAGGGGAATGCAACGCCCCTATGATGTATTATTTTGGATGGTAGGGCAAGAGTGTATAAAAAAAAAAAAAAAAAAAAAAAAAAAAAAAAAAAAAAAAAAAAAAATCAAGAAAAATACAAAAAAATGAGAAAAAGAAAAGTAGAAAAAACATACGGACTACCATCCCGTTTCATTTTATGTTTATTTTATGTTTGTGTTATTTTGTTTTTAGCTTAAGTCGAGTCTAGTCTTGGCTTAGCAACACCATATTGTACATGTAATTAACCAAGATCTTTAACTCGCCACCAGTAAAATATCCCTTATCCAACAAATCCGTGTTTATCATATCCCTACACCTCACGTTATAACCCATTTAAAAGCCCTCTTTGATAGTTTATCTTAGGTGCTTACGCCTAGTGGAGGAGGTTTTTGATCCTTTTCCAAGCCTATGGTAATCTATTTGCTATGACAGGTAGTGAGAGATATTATCCGTTTTCATTTATGAGATTTATTTTGATGACACCTGAGAGATGTGAGTATCTAAACACTACTTGTGAGGTACTAGTTTGTAATCTCCGTGCTTATTATGATTAAAATGGAACGACTAATTGTTGTAATTACTTTTATATTAGCGTTAAATGACCCCTAACTTGTATTTTGATTAGAATAAAAGCGCATTTGCTTGAGGACAAGCAAATCTCAAGTGTAAGGGTATTTGATGAAGCGAAAAGTGTACCGCTTTTAGGGGGTCATTTAAGCCCTAAATCGTATTTATTTGATCAAATATTGCCCTAAATCGTTCCTTTTGTCATTTTAGGTACTTTGAAGAAGAAATCTGGAAAAGGAAGCATTTTGGACGTTTTTGGAGCATAAAAGTGAAGAAAACGACAAAGTCTCAAAATCGGCTGGAAAAGTACCTTTGACGGCGTCAGGGATTGTTCCAGACGGCGTCATGGCTTGGCAAAAGAGGTGGATATGAAAAATACACATGATAAGCCAGGGAGTTTTACAATAGGAAGTCTGACGGCGTCACCCTTTAAGGTGATCAAGGCCATCACGGTTTAACTTAAAAGGAGACGGCGTCAAGCCCATTTCTGACGGCGTCAACCTTTGATAAGCCAGAGCGGATTTTGGAGCACTAAAGAGGGACGGCGTCAGGAAGGCCATCCGGGAACCCTAGACACGGCGAGGTGACGGCGTCAAGATCTACAAAGTGACGCCGTCAGCCACTAAGTTCTATATATAGTTTTGCAATTTTTTGTCATTGGTGTGCAACTTTTGGTGTGCAACTTTGTGAGGAGAAACCCTAAGACGAATTTCTGCCATTTTTAAGGGTTTTCATACCCTTGGATCTCCCATGTTTAATTGAAGATAAGTAATTACTTAATCAATCAATATGTCTATGTGTTGTTTGATTATATCTTGTTCTTGTCTTTTAATTAACATGCTAGGCTAGATTTATCTTGTGTTTGCTTAGATCTAATGAAACCTAGCTATTGATTATTGGTTATTAGCGTGTTATTAATTGTAATGGATGATTGTTTATCGATGTTAGGCTTAAGAAAACTGGCTAACTTCCTATTCGGTAACTTGCTTGAACGTCTTAAGAAACATGAACCAATGCGTACTAAGGTTTTTATTGTTGTATTTAATGCATGAGCGAATTCTAGTGATCCCATGTTAGGAGCTTCTTAGCCGGCTCGACATAGGAGTGAAGTAGGAGCTTGTAGAGTTGGGGAAGTACGTACGCCACCCCACGATTGGTATTAAGGAATACACCCGTCATCCACGCAATTAATACACACTAATCAACCGGTAAAAGATAGTTAGGGAGTAAGGAAATCTAAGTAAACACATTTCTCTCCACATAAGTTTCACAACCTTTTCATTTTCAGTTATTTTATTTTATTTGCATTTGTAGTTATTTTGGTTAGTTGACTAGCAACTAATTCCGCCCACTCCTTCAAACCCGAGATTTTACTTGCTTTCATAAAATATAAAAAAAATACAAAAAGAATCTTCCCTCACCCTTAGACCTATTAGAGTAGTTTTTGAATCCTAACGACACTATTCCCTGTGGAGAACGATCAATCCCCGTACTTGCCACTACACTATACTACATCGGTCAGGTACATTGCCTGGTGGGGTTGCAAGCCTCTTGAGATACCTCGAGAGGTAAAACCTGTTGTAAGGTCGCAAAACCACGCATCAGGAAACAAGCAAAAATGAGCTGAGAATATTAGCTGGGACAGAGCTGATGTAAGAAATACATATGCAGTCTGCAAATGCAGACTTTGCTACCCTACTAAGCACTTTTTAAGCTAATTCTAGAAAACAATGTGCCTATATCTATGGAAAGCTTTTTAAACCAGGATGTTATAAAATAAAGAAAAATACCTGCTATTGATCATTTTCCTATACTTAAGCCTTTGGCGGCCGGCTCCAACGGCTCCTGAAGTAACTAAAATGATATCAAAGCCCCGGGAGTTCAACTTCTCAAGCTGCAAGCATATTAGATATTAATAAGTAAAATGAACCCGGGAGTTCAATAACACCGAAAAGCAACAACGAAAATGGCACCTGCAACATGAACACCAGCAGGTAGTTGTGCGTGGTGGGCAACGTTTTCATATAAACCTGGGTGCACCATCGTCACTTCAGAATGAGGCAACAGCGGCTGAGCCAACGTGACTGAAACAAGCGCGGGGGTGCATAAGCATTTAAGTTTTCCCATATAGAACAAGTTTTTTTGCTGCTGGTATGAAAATGATTAATTAATTCATACATATTCATAGACAGTCGCAGAATTATCCACGCACTAAGAAGAATGATTATTGCTATACTTCACATCACAAATAATCATAAAACCAGTTGCAAAAAGAAAATTTAGATGGAAGACTACCTTGTTTATCACGACAACTATAGGTAGGCGGTCCTGGATCGCATGCCTGATTGCTCGCTCTGTGTTCACCTGTACATTTATTCATGTCAGATATAATTCTTATGTAATACAATTTTAATATATATCAATGATCATAAACATACATAATAACATATTATATATTCTTATCATATAAAAACTGTACGAAATTACTTACCATGACACCTTCAGCGGCATCAACAATCAACACCACCCCATCAGCAAGCCTTAGAGCAGCCGTCATCTCATCTGAAAAGTTTACGTGTCCAGGTGTATCCATAATGTTACACATATAAGACTTGGAATTACTATCCTCAAGAACCAATGACATAGGAACCGCTTGATAGATATCCTTCTCTCCTGCTCATCCACCCTTGTATCCGTATACCTCATATGCTTCTCACTATTCTGATTATCCATATCAACGTCACCATCAGACTCGACTAATCCACCCATTACGTCCTGCGACTGCAACCGCATTCTCTTCATCAGACTCGACCCTATCAACCTCTGACTTATCAGGAGGATCCTCGTCTTCATCGTTTCTATCACTCTCTACATCAGACTCGATTTCCGGTCCAATGTAGTTCCCAAATTCATCATACAAACTATCATCCATCCTATTATCACCATAAAACCTAACATTAAATCACACTACAACAAATAACCAAACAATATAATCACAAAAACTAACAGATTTATCAACTATTTCTCAAATTTAACATATCAGTTGCACATACATCATTTGCTTTTTAAGTTACAGTAACTAACGAAGTCATCAAATACTAGTGAGCATAATGCTAACTAGAAATTCAAACATCCGCACTGTTAACATTTTTAGGATTTATGAAATTCAAGCACACCCCAATAGTAAGCAAGTATAATAAAAACATTATAAACTTTATTTGCAGTGTTTATAAACTTTTTTGCAGTGTTTATAAACTTTTTTGAATATAATTTAACACATAAAATTTCGAAATAAAAATCTTAACAAAATCTTCATCATAATATTACCTTTAGTTCATACCACCAAAGAATACTAAATACATATGTAATTACTTGTAAAATCATTATAATTACCTGTAAATACAATATAATTACCTGTTTCCCCAAAATCGAGTATTATCGGTTATTTCCCCATGATGGTGGCGCCGATGATGTTGGTGGCCGGTGATGAAAAACCCAGATCTGAAGAAAAAATAATAATAATTGAAAAACAAATCACGAAATATAAAGATAGTAGGGAAAATAATGAGAAGGAGGCACCGATGGTGTTGGTGGCCGGTAATGAAAACCCCAAATCTGAAAAACAAAAATAAATAAAATTAAAAGAAAGAAATCAAGAAATATAAAGATAGTAGGGAATAACTACCTCAGATGGTGGCACCGATGGTGTTGGTGGCCGGAAAAGGAGGCGGCGATTGTATTTGTACCGAAGATGGATAGAGAGGGCGGCGGGTTTGGATAGAGAGCAGGAGGGGTTGCAGAGAGTTTTTTGGTGTGTGTGTTGGTTGGGTGTGTGTGTGTTATATTTTTAGGGTTAGGCTTATGTGAGGTAGATAATTGATCAATGGAGGGAGAATTTGATTTTTTGGGAAATTTTTTTTTGAGAGCGGGAAGTGTTTTGGCAAAAAAAAACGATAGATTTTGATGAAGCAGATGGTAAAAAAAAACATAGATGACCCCTATTTATGACGAAGCAAAACGAGCGTCATCTAGCAGGCTAAATTTTAACTGATTATGACCCTATGTTATGACGCTTCTGAAAACGAGTCATCCCCAATAAAAAATTTACTCGTTATGACTCTTATTTTATGACTTTGCTATTTGCGCGTCATCTTGTAGCGTGCGTCATAAAATGTGAGTCAAGGATAGACCTTTTTCTAGTAGTGTAAAACCCCTTTTCATCCATTTGCTTATCCGTATCTTATTGCTTTTTTCCCAGCTTATTGAAATAAGCTGGGACATCCTTTACATTTTTCTTAGCTTTAGTATAGCTTAAAGTATTTTCCCAAAAAATTTCAGAATTTTCTCTTTTCATTTAGTATTTTTAATTATTTATTTTCTTTAAACTAGTTTTTAATTCGTATTTAATTATTAAAAAGTCAAAAAATGCAATTCTTTTTTCTAAAATTTTCTTTTGTCATTTAGGACTTAGGAAAATTATTTTGGTACCCTTAGGTTTATTTTTCATAAAATGTTACGTTTATGCACGTTTTTCGTTTCCCGGTTTACGTTATTTGCATTTCCGTTTTAGTAGATATTAGTAACCAAGCAACCCTCGTCTTTTCAAGCATTTTAATACCAAACCTCATACGATATCCTCAATTTCACGCCTCGTTGGGACTACGACCCGGGTATTCACTTATCCGGTATATTACAATCGAGTATCGTGTCGAGCCGTCGCGAGTTGACTTTTCTTCGTGAAAGGTTTCGCTTGAGACGCGTTTGAGGCGATATCAGTTCTCAACCAAATTCTGCTCCAAACATCACTGTAAGTATCCTTATCATGTTTATACTCCTGATCTGCGTCTAGGATTTCTATTTCATGCACAAAACCAAACCTTGGGGTTATGCATAATTCTTGAAAAATCATGAAGCATACTTTCTAAATTGCATAACAAATCATGTTTTTCATAGTTAGGAATTGCATCTGATAGTACATTGTCATCATTCATAAAAAACCCCATGAGAAATTTTTGCTAAAATATTCTCACGACTAGGAAAAACGGTTTTTGGACATTGTTCATACAAGTACAAAAACGTTAGGTTTTAAACATCACTTGCATCATGTCTCTTGAATGCTAAAGGGAATACATAACTAATATGTATTTTCGGGTACATTCAAATGTAGCTACATTGAAATAGGAGTGTTTGGATTATCTCTTGTTTTATTATAAAACTTGCATAAACATAATTTTCATGCATCAAAATGAGTCGAGATAATCGCACCTCTACATTGTCCCCATGTAGGCACACACTAGACATATATATTTCTTTTTGATAATTTCAACTAAACTATATATATATATATATATATATATATATATATATATATATATATATATATATATATATATATATATATATATATATATATATATATTTTCATGTCTAGGATAATCATGCCTCCCGTCACCAACTATGATCACAAACACACCGTCAATTACCTACCTAAACACCAAAAAACCAAAGGACTTAGTGACCAACAGGTTGAAACTTAAAGCTTCATACTTGATCCTCCATTAGTATAAGAGCAAAAATCATCTTTCTTGTGGATTAGAACGTTAAAGCTTCATACTTGATGTATCCACAGGAAATCCAGGAAACTATAATACCACCAACACTTTAAAACACACCTAAGATAAGAAAGGTTCAACTTGCATAATACATTAGTAGTTAGGAAAAAATAAAACTTAAAAATTAAAACTGAAAATCATCAGGTCAGTCGATGCGCCGTATCTTATTGAAGAAGATACGCCGTATCGAGCCTGGAATAAATACGGATCAGAATAAAGATGCGCCGCATCCTTAACCAGGGATGCGCCGCATTAAAATAAACTGATAAATAGTTTTAAAGTCGAAAATAAAAATGCAGAAAAATAAAATAAGATATGACCATTGCAGGAGATGCGCCGTATCTTCGTGCGGGCCTGACTGACTCGACACACAATCAGAAAATAAAATAAAATAAAAGATAAGCATGGGTTGCCTCCCACGAAGCGCTTGTTTTTGTTCGAGTCACGAGCCTGACTCCACCCTTATTTACTGTGTAATAGGGTGTTGTTCCCCCCACTTGGGATCAAGTGCGGATGATAGTAGCAATAAACACGAAAAGAGTGTAAATTTGCTAGTAAAGATGGAAGAAATAAATAAAGATCATACCTTGGCAATACATGTACATCTTTCCTATTCATACCCGGTTTGGTTGATAAATTGGATGACTTGACCACTTCCTCTGAAAGAGTAGTATGTTGAGGAAAAATGAGTCTCCTTTCTTCTTGGTTAGTCTCTTTAGTAGTAAGGCGTCCCTTGACTTCCGCAGAAGGTGAGAAAGGGTCTTTGGCAAGTAAAAGTTCGAGTTCCTCAATAACCTTCATAGGGTCGAAATCATCGTCATCTTCGATCATAGCAATGTTTAAGAGCTCATCACCAAAATCTTCTTCGGGCTCCACCAAATACGGGTTAATCACAGGTGCTTCAATAGGTAGTGTAATAAATTTCACCTCATCATCTTTTTGTTTCGCAACCTGTTCAGGAAAACTAGCGAAATTATTAGTAACGGGATTAATAATATTAAATAAATTTGTACCACTTTGTGTTGTAAGTGACTCCAATTTATCTTGTGAATCTCCATCTTCAACTAGTGATCTTTCAATTTCAGCATCGTCCCGATTTTCCTCCTTAAATAAGTAATCCCAGATTTCTTCAAAATCCCTCGTTGGGTCAAAATCTGGTTGAGGTTTGTCATCATAAACTATGGCGTCAAATGGTTCGAAATCAAAATTAGAATACTTTTCATCTTCATCCGTTGGATTGTCTAATGGTGGTAATACGATTGCAGAATATTCTTCAACGTAAGGTTCCGTATACACATCATCTTGTGCAATCTCCGGAGAAAAAGTACTACCAAGAACAATTGCCGGAATTGGTTTCACGGTATATGAATCTTCTTCATCATCATTTGACATACACCAAGTGTGTTGAAACGGCAGCCTATTTCTTTCTTTCTTTGACTTTTCTCGTCCAAGAATCAAGTATTCTTCCATAGTGATTTCTTTCGTATCAATGACTTGTGCACCATATCTTGCTCTTTCCCAATCGTAGATCCCATTATTGCTCAAGGCTTTTTCCTCTTCAAATCTGATATATTCTTCCATTGTAATATCCGGATCGTCCATCTTCCTGAAATAAAACTTACTCGTGCAAAAGAAGGGTGAAACGATCAAAGTAAAATAAAAGCTTCTGATATCTGCTGTTGATGCGCCGTATCCTATAAATGGGATACGCCGTATCTTAATACGTTAAAAATAAGTCAAACTTTTATTCAGAAAATAGATACGCCGCTTAGAGATTTAGAATGCGCCGTATCAATTTTAATTATCAAAAATCAGCTTATCTAATTAAAATTAAATGCGTCGTATTAACGAAAGTTAATGCGCCGTATTTTCGTTACGTTTAAAAATAAATATCGATTTTTGATTCAGTAAGATGCGCCGTATCGACAAAGATCGATACGCCGTATCTGTTTAATAATTCGCAAACTGTTTTTAATTAAAATAATAGATACGCCGTATCTACGAAAGCAGATGCGTCGTATGGCGTTAACGTTTAGAAAAATTTTTTTTATCAAAAACAGATACGCCGTATCTGCAAAAGCAGATGCGTCGTATTACTTTATCGCTTAGAAAAATTTCTTATTAAAAACAGATACGCCGTATCTTGGGGAAAAGATGCGTCGTATCGAATTAATTAAACGCGTTGTATTTTTAAAATTAAACGCAATACGCCGTATCTGAGAGATCAGATGCGCCGTATCGTTTGATTTAGCACAGTACAACGATAGCAGAACAGAAAAATATACGAAAAATAAAAACAAAAAATTAAACACACAAACAAAAATAAACACACAAAAAAATAAAAATAAAAGCAAACAATTAACACACAATACAACAAATATGCAAAATAGTACAATGATGCAATTAATCTAATAAAAAGAAAAACCTAATTAAAATACTAATCAAATTAACAGATAATAACAATTCACTCCCCGGCAGCGGCGCCAAAAACATGATGCGCGTGATGTGTCGTTGCGGTTTAGCAGTTTTAATGCCTACTCAAGTTTTAAATTTATATTTAGCCGACTTATCAATAACACACACACTTAACGAGCAGTGTACCCGGTCAGTATGAAGATAATGGTAAGTAGAGTGTCGATCACTAAGAGTGGAACGTATTATCTCGTTATTCTAATCAGTATTTTAATATCCTAACGCAAGGGGGTTTCAGCCTGAGAGACTGGCACGATTTGTTTGCAATTAAATAATAAAATAAACCAATAGGCACGAATCAGCAAGTAGCACACACGTACACAGATAGATACTCGAGACAATAAGAGGGCTGTCCTTATGATTAAGTAGATTGTCACTTGTTTTATTGATAGCTTTATATGAAGTGTATGTAATTAACCCTTTCTCGTTGGTCCTATTCTTATCGGCGAGTAAACCCTTAATGATTACTTATGTCTAAAAGTTATTCCTAAGTGATCAATTTAGTAATAACCGTGGGAGCCACATTATGTCCCGCAGTCAAATGCCCGCAAGCCACTAATAGACACAGAGGTTATCAATGCACTAATAAGTAGTAACCAAAGACATCAACATATAAACTTTAATTGATGGGAAAGCAAGTATTAAAGGGAGTGCAATCTTTCGTTGTCACATTACACAAGCCACCAATCCTGATGAATTAAAGTTTGCTAACACAATAAAACAAAACTACTTAATGAATTAAACACATGCAGCACCTTCTTACAGCTCTTGTATCTTTGATTTGGGTGTGTCTTGTGCTGCCTCCTTAACTGAATTCGTCCTTTGTTTCTCCTGTTCGGTCTTAGGTTATAGTATAATGCGTACGAAATTCGTCTGGTCTTGGGGTATTTATAGTTTCTGTCTGAGGGAAGATGCGGCGCATCTAAGGAGTAGATGCGGCGCATGTACTTAACTTCGCGTGGGGTCCAAGATTATAATATTCAGGAATATTCGTACACCGCCAGAAGATGCGGCGTAACTCCATGATTAGATGCGGCGCATGTCCTCTTGTATCTTGGATCGTATCTGGTGATATCTTGATAGAGATGCGGCGCATGTCATGAGTGAGATGCGGCGCATCTGGAGCAGATTAGTCTTGATCTTCTTCATTTCAGTAGACTCTTTACTTTATGCATGTTTTGCTCCATAATCAGTCCAAAATCGCTAAGTTTCACCAAATGCTTGTTTTTACCTGAGAATTACAAAAGTAAACGATTAAGTATCAATCCTCATACATAATATAGTAAAACAAGTCAAATAAATAGGATAAATGATAGTAATAAAATGTACTTATTTGAGTTCATCACGGGTCGACCCGCTAACCCGTTTAACCCGTTTAACTAGTGTAATGTGCTAACTTTTGTATATAAAACGGGTTAAATAGGTCAACCCGAAACCCGTTTAACATATTCAACCCGTGTAACCTATTTAACCCGTCAACCCAAGTATATATACGGGTTAAATGGGTCAGGTTCGGGTTACGTGTAAACAGGTTAGGGTTGACGTAGCTGACCCGATGATTTAAATGGGTCAGGTTCGGGTTGGGGTTTTCTGACCCGCCAACCTGACAACCCGAACCCGCCAACCCGAACCCGACCCGAATTGCCACCCCTGAACTTTAAGTGAGTCTATACTTTTTACATCGCACTTTCCATTTTCTACGTGCCTTTTATTTTGTGATGCTTTTCACGTATTTGGAATCAATCAATCAAACCCCACTTTCTCAAACGGTTAACTACTTTTCAATGCATTGGTTACAACTTATCCTTTATTAGCCATTACGATTTTGCATTCACTTTTTTAAGAATTCAAGTCCCTAACGTTATGTTAGCTTTGCATGGATTATGTTTGCTGGCTAGTAAGTTTACATATTCGACATGAAAATGATACCTAAAGTTAACATACACTCAATATTATGTACTCCATATGAATTAGAGGACCAAAGGTATATCTATATTACTAAAAGATTCAGTCTCCTTCTTAATGTCGAGTCTTAATGACTTTAATTCTTATGCTATAAAATTCACAATTTCGTCAACATCTATTCAACTTCGATGGACTTGAATGCACAAGAATTAAGTCCAAGCTTGCAATCCGTATTCTTCACATTCATTTCAACCTTTTGCTTCACTCATGACAATTGAGTTCTTGCCTTCCAAAACCGGCGCATTAACTTAACAATAATTGAGAACATTAGTTATTTACAATCATACATTAGTTACAGGAGCCTATAAATAATGCATTCCTTCGTTTAACTTACCACACTTTCCAATCGATACTAATTGCAAACAAGACACGGAAAAAAACAACGATATCCCTTTGTTTGTCACAAGATTTGTTCTTAGAACAAAAAGATAAAAGAGACTCATCATAAATCTTAAACGGAAAACCAAAAACAAACAACGAAGTAGAAACCTACCCGAGACCTTTTTCAAAGATCTTGAAGCCATATAGAGATTGTGTGTAGTTCGGTTTTGGCTAAGGGTGCGAACAAACCATGCTTTTATCAAGAAATTCGAGCTCAAACTCGAGCTCGAGCTTGATTTTATAGAGTTAAGCTTTTATCAAGCTCAAGCTCAATCCCAATAAATTGGCTTGAAAATTTTAACGTACCAAGCTCAAGCTTTTGATAGCTCGGCTCGAGCTATTATCAAGCGTTGATAAAGATATATTTTCATATTAAATTCATAAAGTATCTAAGGGCTAATTTGAATATTAATCTAATTATAATGATTTACTTCATGAAGAATTAATCATTATACTCTTGAAGGACCTTTAAACTCTAAATAATTATAATGATTTGTATTCTAACGCTTTGTATTCTTTACATTTCACACTTCTAGGCTCTTTTTTTTTTTTTTTTTTGAACTAAAACTTTCAATAAAAAAAACCACACGAGCGACCCCAAAATCAGGGCCCCCAGAAAAACAATACTACTTACATGAAACTAAATTTACACCAATTTTCTCAAGATATCGACTTTAACCTACCTCTATTAGAGTACCATAAATAACCCACCGCCTTTACCTCACTCAGAATTTCACTGGCACGCACCATCTTGTTTGAGAACCTAAGCTCGTTCCTCGCCTTCCAAAGCGCCCAACAACCAATCAAAATCAGACCGTGAAACGCCTCTTTAGCCACGCCCTTTAAACCCGCGAAATTATGCAGCTCAAGCAAATCACCAAAGAAAAAAGCATAAATATTTGGAACCTTGCACCACTGGTTAATACCCTGCCACAGAATCGAAGCCACCAAACAAGAAGTGAAAATGTGATCCACCGACTCCTCACCATGCCCACAAATCTGGCACCTAGGATCCGCGACCGGAACATGCCTCTTCATCAAGGATATTGACGTCGGAATCCCACCTAAAGCCGCGCGCCACGCAAAATTATTAAATAATCATTGTCTTTTTTCGACTTTTTCATTTCTCTTTTTTCAATGTCACTAAAATCAATACTGTAAATGATAGCATCTTCTTTCACTTTTACACAATAAGAGTAAACTGCAAAATACATCCCTGTGGTTTACACCTTTTGGCACATTACATCCCTGTCAGAAACTATTGGCAATATACATCCCCCGTTAGGCAAACGTTTGCCACATTACATCCCTAAGTTGGATGGGCGTTATCTTTCTCCGTTAAGTGTTTGCATCGTTAGTCCCTCTGTTAAAATGTTTGCACCGTTAGTCTTATGGGTTAAGTCTATTTGCACCGTTAGTCCTTCGTTACGTTTTCGTCCGATTTTTTACGTTTTCGTCCGGTTTTTTTACGTTTTCGTCCGATTTTTTACGTTTTCGTCTGTTTTTTTACGTTTTCGTCCGTTTTTTTTACGTTTTCGTCCAATTTTTTACGTTTTCGTCTGTTTTTTTACGTTTTCGTCCGATTTTTTACGTTTTCGTCTGTTTTTTTACGTTTTCTTCTGATTTTTTACGTTTTCGTCCGATTTTTTTCGTTTTCGTCTGTTTTTTTTTCGTTTTCGTCCGATTTTTTACGTTTTCGTCTGTTTTTTTTTTACGTTTTCGTCCGATTTTTTACGTTTTCGTCTTTTTTGTTTTTTTTTTTTTACGTTTTTCTTCTGATTTTTTGTTTTTTTACGTTTTCGTCGATTTTTTTTTTCGTGTTTTCGTTTCTGTTTTTTTTTTTTTTTTTTAATTTTACGTTTTCGTCCGATTTTTTTACGTTTTCGTCTGTTTTTTTACGTTTTGTCTGTTTTTTTGCCCCATTTTCGGTGACTTCGTTTAGAGAAATTCGTTTTTTCGTTTCTTTTTTTACGTTTTCGTCCGTTTTTTCGTTTTTGTTTTTTTTATGTTTTCGTCTGATTTTTTTTACGTTTTCGTCCGATTTTTTTAATTTTCGTCATTTTTTTTACTTTTTGTCTTTTTTTACGTTCTCTGTTTTGATTTTTTTTACGTTTTCGTCTAGTTTTTTTTTTTAGTTCGATTACATTCATCCATTCTTTTACGTTTTCGTCTATTTTTTTTTCATTTTCGTCTGTTTTTTTTCATTTTCGTCCATTTTTTACGTAAAAAAAAAGGGGCAAAAATAAAAAAAGGACCAATTTTCGTCTGAAAAAAGGATGAAAACGTAAAAAAAAAAGAAGAAAACGTAAAAAAATGGACGAAAACAAAAAAAATCAGACGAAAACCTAAAAAACAGACGAAAACGTAAAAAAAAGACGAAAACGTAAAAAACCGGACGAAAATGTAAAAAATGGACAAAAACGTAAAAAAACCGACGAAAACGTAAAAAAACAGACAAAAACGTAAAAAAACAGACGAAAACGAAAAAAAATCGACGAAAACGTAAAAAAACTGACGAAAACGTAAAAAAAACGGACGAAAAAGTAAAAAAAACAGACGAAAATGAAAAAAATCGGACGAAAACGTAAAAAAAACAGACGAAAACATAAAAAATCAGACGAAAACGTAAAAAAACAGACGAAAACGTAAAAAAACAGACGAAAACGAAAAAAATCGGACGAAAACGTAAAAAATCGGACGAAAACGTAAAAAACAGACGAAAACGTAAAAAATTGGACGAAAACGTAAAAAATCGGACGAAAAACGTAAAAAATCGGACGAAAACGTAAAAACCGGCCGAAAACGTAAAAAATCGGACGAAAACGTAACGAAGGACTAACGGTGCAAATAGACTTAACCCATAGGACTAACGGTGCAAACATTTTAACAGAGGGACTAACGATGCACACTTAACGGAGAAAGATAACGCCCATCCAACTTAGGGATGTAATGTGGCAAACGTTTGCCTAACGGGGGATGTATATTGCCAATAGTTTCTGACAGGGATGTAATGTGCCAAAAGGTGTAAACCACAGGGATGTATTTTGCAGTTTACTCACCCCTCACTGTTACACAATAATTTATGCCTCTCTATCTCTCAGAGATCTACCACCATCGAGTCACAACCACTTCAAATATTAGACAAACTCCATTGAAGAAAAAACTATACAATCAAAATCCAGAAATTTTGAAAAGTAAAAAATGAACCCACATAATTCCAAAAAGCGTGCCTTTTTTTTGGTGACATGGAATTGCGGCTTTTTTTCGGGCGACATGGTGGTTCACGACAGTGTTTTCTCTCACTATCTCTCTCAGAAGGTGGTGGTTCTCGGCTGTGTTTTCTGGCGACATGGCAGAAAACGTTTGTGGTTCCGGGCGGTGTTTTTTTCCGAGCGACATGGTGGTTTCCATAGGAGTCTAAGAAGAGAAGGTGGTGGTTTCCGTAGGAGTCTAAGAAGTGAAGGTGGTGGTTTTTGTGGTTTTTTCGGGCAACTTGATGGTTGGTAACATCAGATCTGGAATACTTAGAGCACACGGTGTGTTTACCTTTTGGCTTGCGTTAAGGCTTAACGTGGTGCGTTAAAGCCGTGTTAACCACATCGTGCCTCTGCGTTAAAATCACATTAAACCTCCACGTTAAAGCTTTAACGCTGCGTGAAGGCATGAAACAATAAAAAAAAAAAAATTCATTTCGCCCCCATGATTAAAATTAGTTGTTTTGTGCTTTTGTAATTTTGCAGTGTGTGTGTGTGTGTGTTCTTGTGTGTTTTCACTCTGTGTGTGTGTGTTTAGTGTGTGTACAGCTAGAATCTGATGGGGAAGATGATATATAACTTAAATTTGTAGTTTAGTCCCTGTGGTAGTGTGGTGTTTACATTTTTAGACCCTGCGTTTTAGTAGCGTTTTTTATTTTTTAATAACATTTTTATTTAGTTTTTTTTATGTGGTAGTTTTTTTTATTTAATTCGTAACGCTTTTTTTATTTTGTATTGTAATTTTTAAGTTTATTAATGAAATATTAGGTTGTTGAATGAATGAAATAGTTAAGGAGTTAATTTGTAAATTGTAATTTTTTAAAAGGTGGGGCACAAAAGTTGAGTTAAAGTTGAGTTATGATAAATGGTGTTTTTTTTTAGTTAATATGAAAAGGTTAAAGCTGATATGGCGCTGACATGCCATTGAGTGAAAGTTTCACCCTGTGTTAACACACCTTATGCTCTTAGGGTGGCAAGATATTTAAAGAAGAAATAGAGTAAAAGTGAAGAAGAAAGAGAGTAAAAGTGAAAATAAATATGTGGGGAGTTTATACGGACCCTCCCATAGGTGAGGTTTCGTGGTGCCCTGTGTATTGCGGGTTTTTACGATGTGCATCGCGGTTTGTCACATCATAAGGGAGTCTTAATAACATAACCTATAAATATGTTGAGGCTATTTTTTTGTTTTTCAATAAAGCGTTTGTAGTCTTTGATATTTCCAATGTATTAAAGTTGAGTATAAAAACAATTTGTAGTTTTCAATGTATTGACCAAATTTTTTTTCGGTACATTTAGTAGCACCCTATATTTATTGGTGAGCTTTAGTTTGTTTTACTTTATAAATATATATTTTATTGATGAGTTTAAGCTTAGGCAATTAAATACAACGAGCATGGAAATCCGCGCGTTGCAGCGGGTTGTTCAGATAGTTGTTTTTTTTTTACGATGTGTGTTTTATATTTTGTAAGTTCACAATTATTTCGTTATTTTTTTTATTATTATTATTATTATTATTATTATTATTATTATTTTTTGTTATTTCAGAGTCACGAAAATTTGACCCATTAAATCATTCAATTCCTTCGAAGGATATTTGTAATGAAATTAGCACAGTTTCTGTATTCATCAAATTCTTTAAGCAAATGGTGCACCAACCAGCACAACATAGAAAGCATGAAACGTAGCGTATTTGTCAAAAATATTGATTTTTGAAAGTATTGCAAATTTATACTCTTTTTTATTGTAAAAATTATTTGGTGAACAATGGCGCAAGTTTCGTAATTTTTCGAGTCCGTTTGGTATGTCGAATGAGCCCCGAACCGTTTTTGTGAAAAGTATTGCCAAGATGGCAAGAATACCCCCTCCGCCCTTAAGTTTCATTTCCCACCCCCACATCTTGTATTTTCATTTCTAACCCTGAACCTTTAATATTTAAACCCATTATTTTTATTTTTTATTCAATTTTAACACTAATAAAAACACACACATATAATGTCTCTCTCTCCCCTTTCTCTCTCTACACCGCCGGCCACCCAATAACTTCCGGCGACCACCGTGCCGGAAATTTTTCCGACGACCTTTTTTCTTTGCCGAATCGATAGATCGGCTTATTTATTCCATTTCTGGAGATTTTGAGCCTTCGGCTCCCACCACAACACCACCCACGCGCCACGACCTTTCCTGCCTTCATCACCGAGCCACCACCGTACACCCCGCCACCTTATTCTTTCGGTAAAAACCCCTCACGCGCTTTATTTTTCTCATTTTTAATAATATTTTTCAAACCAACCGAGTTGGTCCTGGTGGTTGAAGCCGAAGACCTTCGAGCTCATATGAAGCCGGCAGAACTGGGAATAGACTTAGGGTTAGGGTTTGGACATTATTTATTTTATTTATTTATCAGTTTTATTTATTCTTATTTATTCTATTCGATTGGGTTGTTGTATTGTTATTATTTTTCCTTTCATTCGATTTGGTTGTATAATTATTTATTTGTGGTTGTGTTAGGATTTAGATTTTGAGTTCAGATTAGTATAGATTGGTGAGGCAGTAGGTAATATTGTGTGTTGGATAAGTGTTCCCCTTGATTTTTGTGTTCTATTGATTCATTAGGATCATTTGCTGATTCTTGTGTTTGTATATTAATGTAAAATGATGTATCTGGAAAATTCTTGGATAATGTAATGATGTATCTGGAAAACTCCAAATGTATTATGCATACTGGATTTCTGATACACCTTAATGGGCTGGATTTTCATACACCTCAACGGGCTGGGCTGCAATTTCACTGTAGATAGATTTCTACTGTAGCAAGCACTGTACAAAGTACTGTAGCAAGCACTGTACAAAGTACTGTAGCACCATTCTCATGTTTTAATATATTAGATAATAGATAATATTTTTGTATACATTCAAACTTTTCAAGCCAAGCTTAAGCATTGTTTCAAACTTACTCAAGTTAAGCTCAAACCTGAATGATTAAAGCTTGACAAGCAATCAAGCCTAGATCAAGCCTATTGTTTTTGTTTCAAGCCAAGCTCAAGCCTTGTCAAGATCGAACTCAGCTTGACTCGATTGCAGCCCTAGTTTTGGTAGAGCAAAAAGACCAAATAAAGTTTTTGTTTGTGTTCGATTTTCACAGAAAGTTGCGTCTGCGTTTGAGGTTTGAGTTACACAATAAAAGAAGAAAGAAAAGACAGGTTATTTGTGTTTATCGGGTTTGAGCAGTAACAAGAGAAAGAAAGTGTTAGAATTTTTTTGGTGTTCAATTAAAACAAGAAACAAATGGATGATTATATATATATATATATATATATATATATATATATATATATATATATATATATATATATATATATATATATATATATATATATATATATATATATAGGGAAGGGTTATTTTCAGAACAAAAAAAAAAGTACAGAACTGCGAGAACCACCATCAACCAATCAGATTTTTTTGAATATTAATTTTTATTATTTAATTCAAAAGGGTATAATAGTAATAGTACATTTTTTTCCTTTTTGAATTTTTTTTTTTAGTAAAAAACATTTTTTTCCCTATATTTTAGGATTCTTTTTTTCGAATAATATTTTTTTCAGCATGCATGTTTAGTAAGGTGCACATGTGTTTTTTATATAATGTATGTTCATGTATATTTGTAGTGTTCAATTTGCGTGTATTTGGTAAGGTGCATATGTGTTTTTTTAGATAATGTAAATTTACGTGTGTTTGTAGTGCATGGAATGGCAAACAAAAGTATTTTACATGTATTGTTTACAATTTAAAACAAAAACATTAAATACAAAATTTAAAATCATGTGATAATACACTTCAAATACAAATTTCTAAAAGCAAAAATGTTGTCATATATGCACATGTATTTTCCCTCGTTGGACACTTTGTATTTCTTTGTATGTATATGTGCACTTGTATCTGCGGCTGCACTTGTGTCTTTAATCTTTAAATCTTTAGCTTAACTATCTTATCGCTAGATAG